>OY821519.1:140207428-141407428 GCA_963682025.1 Cordilura impudica
AAAAGGCAGACAGTGAATGACACAATCAAGACCTGTTAACAATCTCCGAGAGGGGTGAAGCAAATAGGCTTGATTTTAATGCGCTGAAGACTCAATGTTGTATGTTGACCCATAGGGCCATGGAATCAACAATGTCATCTGTATATATAGGCGGTATAGGTATTGAGGAATCGGATACTTTTGATGTTCTAGGCATGAGAATTCAATGTGATACGTTGGAACGATCATGTTTTTCAAGTGTCGAAAGAAGCATTCAAGTGTCTTGGTTTTCTAAAACGGTGTAAAAATTATTTCGCTCCTTCTGATCTTCTTAAAATCTATACCACTTACATCCGACTGAAAATGGAATACAATTCCCATATATGGGCAGGAGCTTCAAGTCTATTTTGGAGCTACTGGACCGTGTGCAAAGGAGGGCGTTGGCGCTCGTCAATGACAGTGGGTTATCCAACTCTATTGATTCGTTGGAACATCGTCGGAATGTGGGTTGTGTAGCACTGCTCTATAGATATTACCATGGGAAATGTTATTCTGAGATTAGCGAACTTATTTCAAGTGCCTGAGCTTCGGTTCGCTTTAGCCGCTTCTCTAGTACATCACATCCATTTGTGGTCTATTTTCCAGTTGACCGCACAACGCATTACAGAGAGAATTCGTTTATCAGTCGAACTAGCCGTATGTGGAATAAACTCCCCGTCTTTCCTGACAGGTAACCTATTTTCCTGAAATCAACAGGATGCACTGCATTTGTAGGGTGCATCCCCTGAGTGTTGGTTAATTTAAAAAAAAAACATAAGTGATAATGATTGTGAGAAATTTCAAGAATCCTGTGAGTCATTGAGAAAATGATATTGATGAAAATGACACACGTGGGACCTAGCTGTAGTACGCTCTCTTTCCATCAAACATAGGAAACACTTTTCCAGTTTAATGGGCATGTGCGGGGTAAGCCAATCCTTTGAATTCATGAATTTTAAAAATTGTTTGTCGAAACTTTTTCCTCACAGAAAACAAATCTCCAATTCCGAACCTACTTTCGATAACTCAATTTTTCCAGAGCACAGCCACTGGAACGTTAAGCTGACAAGGTATAGAGCGAAAAGAATTACGATCTTTCAAAAATAAATGCACTTATCGCGGAGATGATGATATAATTGCTTCCTGGAAATTAAAATATTTTTCATCAGATGTTGCTTCACATTAATAATGAGAATTCATTTCTTTTAAAAACAAAACATTTCTCATAAATCTTTGTTAGCTCAGATCCATAATGATTGCACATACCAATAGCTTCGTCAAGAATAACATCATCTCCACTAAAAAGGATTCAGGATTCAGCGGAAAAAAGTTACAGAGGAGCTTTTCTGCAATAGCTCAAATTATGATGAGAATGAGGGTGGTCCCAAAACAATCCGACCTGACAAAGAAAACACAAAAATTACTACTCAACATGATCTCCTGTTAGCTCTAAACACGATATTCAATAGCTTCGATACCCTGTTTATAATAAGAATTGTGTAGCTCCTTAAATTAGCCATCAACAGCAGACTCCACCTCTTTAAGTTCAGAAAATCTTTTACCACTGAGACATTTTTTCGATTTTAGAAATAGAAAATAATTTGAAGAAGCTAAATCTGGTGAATAAGTTATGTGATGAAGCAATTCGAACTTTAATTCATGGATTTTGGCCATCGCAATAGCGGATATGTGAACTGGTGCATATGAAACAACTTTTTACTTATCACCAAATACTGCTTTTTTCTTTAAGTAAGTTAGCATAACAATCACCGTTGAGTGTTTTTTACTTTCTGAAGTTAATCAATAAAAAGTATCATACGCGATTTCCAAAAAACAGACGCGATACTTTTGATGATTATTTTTGGTTTTTTTAGAGAAATATGGAAAATATTTAAGACAGCGGTAGATTGAGTAGCCACTTTCAAACATCACGAGTTTTTCACAGTCAGCAACCTTCTGTATATTGCTTTAGCACATGCTTCATCAACTATTTATCTGAAACATTTGATAAAAACAAACATGAGAATTGTTTTTCTTTTCTTTTTTCTTATACGAGAGTTAGTAAAGACAAGCTGAGCTTTTTTCTTAAGTTAGCTTTCTCTACATTGGCAGAGCCATATAAACTATAAGTCTGATACTGAAAAGCTTTTTATAGTTGCCAAATTATTTCTCTAGATGGAACTTCAATGTAATTTTTTTCAAACTTATGATGCCATCTATACGTCAGGTCGGGATGTTCTGGAACCACCTTCGTACCATGATACATAAGTATGTTAATAAGATGCTAGATGTTAGAAAGGAATTGTCTTTGTTCTTGCTGTTGACTTTCGAAAAGGGAAATGAAAGCTGACGAAATTGATGCTTGCCTTTCTCTTATGGAAGCAAACAATCGAAATTAAGCTGACCACCATTATACAAGTGTATGTAAAGATAGAGGCTGGAACCCGCTACAGTACTTCCTAAAATTGGAAATGGTCAAGGTTTAACCAAATAAGATGATGAACAACTTTTCTGAAGTGATTTTATAATTTATTTTCATCCGAAAAGATTTAAAAATCAAAGTTTATCCAGAAATAAACATCAACTAAAAAAACCCACATAATCCTCAAAATGCTTGCCACAATTTCTGATTAGTCCACCATATGAACTTCAATGGATAATTCGTTATGGATGAAGTGCATTCCACCACATACCCAATTGCGTTTCATAACTCTGTGGAACTGGCTAGAGTTCCATACCACAAATGAAAGCTCAAAGTAGGAGTACCTATAATATTTATGCGGAATATTAATGCCTTAAATCCATGTAATTGAAAGTTATTAAAAATAACACATATCGGCGGTAGTCGATAGACAGAACGGAATTAGACAGAAGAGAAAATATTTTTATTTCTCGCATGCCATGAAATCAACAGATTTCCAGTCAAATTGTTATTTGCAATGGCCATAAACAAATATGAAGTTAAATGTTAAAAATTACACCATTCAACAAAATTTAACTTTTGGTTGCACACATGAAAAAATTAGTATAATCTGAAAGAGGAGCGTTAGACTAATTCGTATATATGTATGGAATGAAAGTTTGTATTAAAAAAAAATTAAACATAAAACCCGTATTCCGCATAATAAATTTTTCTATCGCCTTTATAAAAATCCCTTACATGACAGGATTCCCGCATAAGAACTCATATGTTGATATAGAGAAGAATATATAAATTAATAATTTTCTTTTGAGTATTAACAAATGTATTACAAATCTTCTAATATTAAATTATGTACATAAGAAAGAACTTATCGTTTGCACAAAATTAATTAAATGCATTAAATTATTGAGATGAAATTTAATTATTTTTAAATTTTTTATGCTTTTTTGGCGTTTATATGAGTCCATATATGTTTCGCGGCTAAGCCAACGACAATACTCTGACAACATGTGTCGTATTTGTTTTCCTTTATACCCATATTCCATATCTGCTCTTTCTTGTTGAAAGCGTTCTCCATGTTCGTCACTAAAGCTTCCTAAGTTCGATGGAAAAAATCTTAATGGTTGTAGAGGAACTGTATCTTAAGTGAAATGTTGACACCCATCTCTTGGTAGCCATCAATCATTTCCTTAACAATGTCCTTGTAATTGTTAGCTCTTTTATTGCCAAGAAATTTCTCTGCAGCATTTTCAAAAGCTATCCATGCCCTATTGTCGCATCGGATAATTTTGGAAAAATTTGTTTCAGCATCTTAAATTATTCACTTCTTTATTTCATTTTCGTATAAATCTTCGGATCAGACCAAGTTTTATGTATAAAACAGGTGTAACCAACGCTATGTATCTATACTGAATTCAGCTATCACAAAATTTAAATGCCTCCCCTATTCGAAATCTGTACAGTGCAAATCTTTTTTGCGACCTTCCCAAACACACAAAAAATATTGATGTCGTGAATAACCTTGCTTTACACCTGTTAATAGCGCAAAAAATGTAAGATCATAAAAGTCTCAATTTGTGCTGGTTTAATTTATGACATCAAAAATTATTTTAATGTTTTCGTAGCTCACCCGCATTGATGTGATGTATGCAATCGGAACTGATGGGTATATAACGGGTGATCCAAGTAGAGATACTTTTTTCAATAGCCTTTTTTTGACATATCACGTGTGAGTTATGTCATGCTGTCATGTTGTTTTTGTTTAGTATTGTTTGGTATTTCATCATGGAAAGACTTACGCCTGAACAGCGTTTACAAATCGTTCAACTTTATTACGAAAATTCACGTTCTGTGAAGAATGTGTTTCGGGCACTTCGCTCAACTTATGGTCAACACTGAATGAACAAACAACTGATCTTACTACAAGTGAGTCGGTAATGGTCGCCTCAAAAGGTGCTATACCTAAAACAACCAAAGTAGATTTAATAAAAGATAACAACAAAACATTAAAAGGGATTGATCGATATTTTTTAATAACAAAGCGGAAGCGTAGCCCTAACTCGTCCAAAAATAATCCCACTCCGAAACAAACAAAAAAAGCTGATACTACTCAAACGATGAGCCAAAATCGTTTTTCTTTGTTATCTAATAATGATGTCGAAGAAGATGCAGATGAAATTGTTAAACAGCACAAGCCCTTGGCCATTTTCTTACGCGAGCAAAACTCTAACCTTTTAGTAAATTCTTTGACAGAAACAGTCGGAAAAGATAATTACCGCAAACTAATTACCGCAAAATTGTTTATTATCTCGATTTAGAAAAAAAAAAATTATTATACTCACCAGCTGAAAAGTTCGAAAGGTTTATCAATCGTCATAAAAGGTATCGAAAGCAACATCCCTACAATTGAAATCACAAATGCCATAGAAAATGAAGGCTACAAGGTAAAATCTGTCCACAACATAAAAAATAAGGATAAAATACCGCAACCACTCTTCAGAGTTGAAATTGCCTTTGAATCCAGCAAATTAAAAAGAAACGAGCCACATCCAATTTACAATCTTCGTTATCTTCTTCACCGAAGAATTACTGTAGAAGAACCACGCAAACGTAAAGACCCACCTCAATGTTTAAACTGCCAGGAATTCGGTCACACCAAAAGCTATTGCAAGCTCCCAGCAGTATGTGTAATCTGTGGTGATATCCATAAAACGTCCGAATGCATAAAACCTAAAAACGACCCAAACCTAAAAACAACCCAAAAAAATGTAGCAACTGTGGCGGCAACCACACTGCAAATTATAGGGGATGTCCAGTCTTTATACAGATCAAGAAAAACGCTCCTAATAAACCCGCTTATCGGCGCTTCCAGCCAAATGTTCTCCCAAATTTTGACAACAATAATAACATCTCCTCACAACATATACCCTCTGATCAAACTAATAACAACTACGCCAGTTACACTGCCAACCCTCTTCCTATTCTTACTAATAACATGTCGTATGTCTCATAACGTTCCTTTTGAAAGATTGGGTGCTCATAACATTCCAGAATCTCAAATTCCTAAAGAATCTTCACAGAAATAGCCCTTAGAGAACTCAATAGAGCTTCTAATACAAACTATGAACAACTTTATATCTAATATGCAAGTCATGATGCAGGAACTATTAAGAAATCAGGGGATGCTACTTCAAGCATTCGCCCATAAGCAATGAACCAGCTAAGAATATGTTACTGGAATGCAAACGGCTTAAGCCAACACAAGGTAGAAGTAGAAAGCTTTCTAAAGTCTCAGTCTATAGACATATTGCTTGTTTCAGAAACACATTTTACGTTAAAAAACTGTTTTCGAATTAAAGGATACTCTATGTACGACACCAAACATCCAAGTGGTAAAGCGTGTGGTGGTGCAGCCATAATAATTAATAACCAAATTAGCCATTTCCCATTGCTGGAATATAGAACTGACCACATTCAAGCCTCATCAATCTGTCTCTCAGCCTCAAACACCATCATATCCTCTATATACTGTCCCCCAAGACACAAAATAACAGATGATCAATTCATTACTTTTTACAAAACTCTAGGAAATAAATTCATAGCAGCAGGAGATGACAACGCAAAGCACACATTTTGGGGCTCACGACTCACTACTCCTAAGGGCAGACAGCTATCTAAAGCTATATCAACTCTAAAACTTGACGTTATATCTGGAGGACAGCCCACTTATTGGCCTTCAGACCTACAAAAGACTCCTGATTTAATCGATTTTGCAGTCATTATCAGGCGAGATCAGCTTTCGACAATCTCTTTGTTCGACCTGTCTTCTGACCACTCTCCCACTATTTTAACAATGCTGAATGGTCAAACCATCGCAAAACCTTTCTGTTTTCCTAATAGACATACTAACTGGCTCAAATACAGAAAGTATATAAGCTCCCACTTACCTCACAATAATTCACTTATATCCGATGATGAAATACAAGATATGTAAACGTATTCTCTGAAATAATATCAATGGCAGCAAAAGTAGCTACTCCGCTTAAAAGCTACGTCGACATTAAAAATAATAAATATTCAACAACCATCGAAAATCTTATAAAAGAAAAGAGAAATCTTAGAAGACAATGGCAACTATACCGCTCTCCTACCTTGAAAAGACAACTTAACCGCTGTAAAAGGACCCTTCATAGTGCTCTTTTGGAAAACAAACAGTCAGATCTAAAGTCATATCTAGAAGATCTAGATCCAACAAAATCCACGGACTATAGTCTTTGGAAAGCCACAAAAAAACTTAAAAACCCAACTAGCTACGAATCTGCTATTCGTTATAGCGATGGTAATTGGGCTAGGTCCCATAAAGATAAAGCCGAAGTTTTTGCCGATCACCTAGAAAGAGTGTTCACACCTAATATTTCCAGCTCTGACATAACTTTACCAACTATTAAAGACCTGGTTGTTTCACCAATGAAAATTCGATTCTCGTCCTTAACTTCAGCAATTAAAAAACTGAAAACAAATAAATCCCCGGGCATGGACACAATTTCAGGAAAAATGATTTGTGAGCTACCAACATCTGCCCTTAAACTAGTTTTATTCATTTTCAATTCCATCTTGCGAACTGGATTCTACCCTAAATCATGGAAAATATCAGAAATAATTATGATAGCTAAGCCAGGTAAGGACGCTAGCCAAGTCTCATCCTATCGCCCGATAAGCTTACTCTCAATTTTATCCAAGCTTTTTGAGAAAGTATTTTTGAATGCTCTGACCCCACATTTAAACGATTGCCACATCATTCCAATGCATCAGTTTGGATTTCGAAAGCATCACGGTACTATAGAACAGGTCCATCGCATAGTTACTCTTGTCAGAAAGGCTTTCGAAGACACACTCTATTGCTCCTCACTTTTCATAGACATTTCCCAAGCCTTTGGCAAGGTCTGGCATGATGGGCTATTATATAAAATAAGCTCCCTGTTACCCCAAAACACCCACAAGTTACTGCGAAACTACCTCCTAGACCGGTCATTTGTAGTAAAGTACAAAGATCACATCTCAGACTCACAAAAAATTACAGCTGGAGTTCCCCAAGGCAGTATACTAGGTCCTCTCATGTATATACTTTATACTTCGGATATGCCCACAAATAACCTGATTCACACGTCAACTTTTACAGACGATACAGCGTTTATAAGCGTACATAAAAATCCAGCAATTGCTTCAAGTTATTTACAAGCTCATATTAAAGAACTCGAAAAATGGCTCAACAAATGGAAAATTAAAGTAAATCCATCTAAGTGCGCACATGTTACCTTCACTTTGAGAATGGATAACTGTCCCAAACTGAAGATAAATAACATAGATATACCCGAACAAATTAATATAAAATATCTTGGTATACACCTCGATCGTCGCCTTACCTGGTCAAAACACATAGAATCCAAATGCACACAACTTAAACTTAAAACATCACAGTTACAGTGGCTTCTTTGTCCTCACTCCGATCTCAATCTAAGCTACAAGATTCTACTCTACAAAGCTATTATTAAGCCAATATGGACGTATGGAATCCAACTATGGGGAACATCTTCGGCATCCAATATACAGAAATTACAAAGAAGACAAAATAAAATATTGCGACTTATTACTGGTGACCCGTGGTATATTCGTAACGCAAATATTCATAAGGACCTTAATATTCCATTTATTCGCGATGAAATAAATACATCCTGCTCCAACTATATACGAAAACTACAATCACATCCAAATCCTCTTGCACAGGACCTGCTATCTTATAGTGGACACATTCGCCTCAAGAGGGTCGACACATTGGCCCTTGTGGATTTACATGATAGATAAACCTTTACGAAATGAAAAATGGATCTTCTATTGCAATGGCAATAGATCCAGAAATTATTAGTTAATTTAAGATTTTAATACTTATTGTTATTTTCTGAAAAAAGAAAGATCCAATAAATAAACAGAAGTTAAAAAAAAAAAAATGGTCAACATAATCGGCCTACTGAGCGTACTATTCGCAACACCATCACCCATCTTTTTGGGACGAAGAGCAACCTGAAGAGATTCAAGAGCTGGCACTTCATCCAGAAAAACAACGGTTTGGTGTGGTTTGTGGGCCGGTGGAATCATCGGTCCATATTTCTTCAAAAATGATGCCGGTGAGAACGTAACCGTCAATGGCGACCGTTATCGTGCCATGATAACCGACTATTTGATGCCTGAAATTGAAGCTCGTGATCTCGGCGACACAGCGCATAAATCAATGGATTTATTGGGAGAACACTTCGGTGAGCAGATAATTTCACGTCTTGGGCCGGTCGATTGGCCACCAAGATCGTCTCATATCACACCGTTAGACCTTTTCCTGTGGGGACATGTGAAATTTAAAGTTTATGCGGACAATCCCGCTTCGATTCAGGCCTTGGAGCAAAACATCACGCGTGTCATTCGCCAGTTACCAGACGAAATGGTCGGCCGAGTCATCGAAAATTGTACTCAACGGATGGACTATCTGAGACGTAGCCGCGGCCAACATTTGAAAGACATAATCTTCAAAAAATAAATGCCAAAGGATGTTCTTTCAAATGATAATAAACATTCCCATTAAATTTGAACTTTTTGTGTTTTTTCTATAAAAAAGTGGGGAACCTCGAAATGGATCACCCTTTATTTCCAATATATGAAAGTATGACGTTTAGACACGATGTAGAAAAGTCAATAAAAGTTGTCCAATTTCTGTAATGCAGAATGCAGAATTTTCGTGCATAATGAAATATTAATTCGCACGTTTACGACCAGCTGTAATTTTGAAATCTTCGGATACTAAATTCCATTATTTTAAACGGAAACTTAATAATCCGCCGTATTTTTCGAACCGCCAGTGTCTCGTATCAAATGATTAAAACCAGCTTGTGTAACGAAATGAGGGAATGAAGAGCTAAGTTCACTAGCTGAAGGTAAAAATTCCGATGGAGATGGTTCTCTGATCGATTTTACTTTAAGTGGGATTTCATTGTGTGCGGAAATATCTTCGAAAATGCCATTATTAGGACTTTCTTGTGCTTTAATAATGGATTCAACTTCAGTATATTTAATTTGATAGCGAGTACTATATCGGAATCCAACAGTTTTTACGGAACAAAAATAGCCAAATTGTGGGTCGGACATACTTAATTTTATGGCGATTTAAAAATTCTTCAAAAGCATTTACAAAACTTTTCTTACAATTCTCAAATATTTTTCAGGCGCAATTAAACCTCAAATTATAAAGCACAAATTATTGAGATTCAGACATTCCATTATTATATAAAAAATTTATTAGAAAAATGCCTTAAAGATATTAAGTCAATGCAACAATTTCAGTTGTCACTTTGGTTGCAAAAGAGCACACTTTCACTAAATTCGTTTAGTGACATTTTTAATACTTATTGATCAATGAATGACGTACATTTTAAACAAGTTGATATTACCGTTATATTTTCTAACAAAAAATTTTTTTCTAAATAACATGGTATTTTTTTAATTCCCCATTTACATTATTCTGTTATTTAAATTTTTCGTGAATATTCAAATAGATCTAGAAAAACTGGGAGAGACGGGTATTTTATTTTGCGACGTGGATTCCGAAATATAGGTCTTGTTCATGTGTGGAAAAGTGTGCTATCGGCAATAGAGTTAATTTGGAAACGTCCACTGCTAATGTCTTCCATATGACAATCATCATCTAATTTGTTTTTTGGACTTTTTACAGACATTCTGCAATACACATAATAATATCATGGAGTAACCCCTGCAATCTCGTGCAGTAATAGCGAGTGTTACATAAACCACACATATCTGCTATTTGTGCATAATTATACCCTATTCCACTATGTGGTTTGGGTATAATGACTTTGTGCTGCTGTTTGTAACAACCAAAAATATTTGACCTAGACCCATCTTTAATTATACCGATCGAATCAGAATCACTTTCTGAGTGGATTTTACAATGTCCGTCCGTCCGTCCGTCCGTCCGTCTGTGTGTCCATGTAAACCTTGTAATCAAACTGCAGGTCGCAAATATGAATATATTTTGATGAAATTTGGTATATAAGCTTTTATCGGCCATGGGATGAACGCTATTGAAACTGGTGAGAATCGGTCCATGTTTAGACCTAGCCCCCATACAAATTACCCATATGAAATCGACATAAATTGCCATAAGATCCAAATTGTCATATAGATCTTACTCAAATTAGGTTTGTATGCGTTCATTACATCCATTTGATCCCTTTGACCCCATATAGAGCTGCTTCCCGATCTTCACTTAAATCTATTAAAAAACAAAAATATTGCACTGATTCTTCTCAAATGTTGTTTGTATATATTTTTGCAAAATACAAGAGACTTTACCAAACATGCTCAGGATCGGTCCATTTTTGGACCAAGTCCCTATATAGATAGCATCCGATATGAACTTTTTCATATCTGCAGCCAAAAAAAAATAATAAAAATCCCACTCAAATTTGGTTTTTGCTTATTTTCTATGTCCAGTTAGTTGGGCCTAAGAGATAGGGTCTCTAAACGCATGGTATAGGGTATCATATAGTCGGTCTAGACCGACTATAATTTTCTTACTTGTTTTTCTTTATATTGTTTTTTTTTCAACGTAACTTAAAATACAATATCATTTGTAATCTTAAGATGAATCTTCGTGTAATTGGAAGATTTATGTAATGTAATCTTAAGATTGTAAACCCAAAGTTTATGCTTTCTCCCATGCAGAAAAATTTTAATTATATTTAAGATTTTTTTCTATACAATTAATTTACAAAGGTTTTCATTTCGTAAACATGATAATCGATTAATTTGTTAAAAGATCATATTCAAATAAGGTCCTAATATCAGTGATTGCAATCTTAAATCTCTTTTTAAAGGAACAACCATTTTTTAAAACGTTTTAATTGCAGCTTTTGTACAAGAAAAAAAAAACAAGTTGCTTTTGACTGCTTATCAGCAAGTAAATGAAGCATTCATTTACGCGATACACACTCGCACACTTAATTAATTTCAGGTGTTAAAGTGCCACAAATAAATGGGTCAATAAAAAGTAACAGACATAAAGAGAACTTTCCAAAATGTGCTTGAAAGATGATGCAGAGTTAAGAAGATAAGGCAACAACAACAAGCATGTTTAAGCTAAGCGGAACTTTAGTTGAAAACCTTTTTTGGTTTTTTCTTCTTGAAAATGTAAATTTAAATTATTGTTGTGTAGAATGAGGTAGAAATTAACCATTTCATTTTTTAATATGGATTTTATGGTAGAGGTGTTCGTTATGAGCGTAACCAGCGATCGATTATAAAGAAAATGTTCAAATCATTTGATTGTATCTTCCAAAATTCTGCAGTTTTTATAAATTAATGTTAAGTCTTTGAGGATCGTAATATCAAGTAATTATGTAAATTGTTAGTACTCGATTATTTTTAGGTTACTCAAATAAGTAACAAGGGTAAATAAAAACAACATGCCAAAGTTTACAAAAAAATTTTGAAAGATACTAGTGTTATAATGGTCATAGAACCCAATCGCAACTCTAATTATGTTAGTCAAACTAGCTTTTTCCAAGACTTGTACAAGATTACGGGAATAATTTTTATTCAATTTGTATGGCTTTTTATTTATTTGAAAGCTGCCACTACTGTGCAGAAGTTTGTCATTTCGTTTTCAAAGCATCGAAAAATTTATTTGCGACACCAGAAAATATATTCATGATTCATATAACAACTATAGTCGATATAGCGATATCCGTCTGTGTGTTGAAATCAAGCTCATTAACATAATAAACCATTTAATTGAGTAAAACTAGATAATTATTTCAAGCAGGTTGGAATTGAATTTGCGGCCCTGGATCACAATTAATTTCTGAGTCGATTTAGCTATGTCCGGCCATCTCTCCGTCTGTGTTTCCAAGTAAACTGAATGAAATTTGGTACACAAGCTTTGATCGACCAAAAGACGAACGCTATTGGAATTGGTGCATGTTCAATCGTAGTCCCCATACAAGTGAGCCATACGATATCGACTTAAATTACTACAAGATCCAAATTATTATATAGATCTCGGTCAAAATTAGTTTCTGTGTGTTTATTACAGTGTATGTTTATTATTACAGTAGTCCGAAAATAAACCCTATAGGACAATTCTTAGCCATAGCCCCCATATAAAGCTTCTTCTAGATTTTCACCTGAGATCTTTTCTCTATGACACATGGTATAGGGTATAGTTAGTCAGTCTAGTTTTGTATACGTAATTTTATCGGAGTATCTTTACATTTTCGGACGTCAATCCTCACCCATTTGGTCTAGAAGCTCCAATTTGAATACCAATTTGCTGTAGATTATAACAGAACATTTTAAACCTAAGGAATGTGACCCACTATTACAGACAGGAGAATGTTTTCAACAGACAGATAGATGGACATCGTCAGATCGATTTCTCGTTTTATCAAGAATAGTATTAAGAATATATAGTTTATGGAATTTATGTCGATGAGATACAAGCCAACTGACAAACTGTTATATTGATGAAAATCGTTTAAAAATAAGTCTCTAAAAACAGGGTGCTCAACTTTAGTAAAAGATAAAACAGTTCAGACTGATTACAATATTTCCGAAGATGTTGCATTCCTCTTCTTCACAAGTAATAATTGCAAATTGTCTGAATAGCGACGTTAGCAAAAACCTTAAAATCCAATATAAAAATCTGCTGTCTGGCAAAGCTATAATATATATGTGAGGAGCCATTTGCACTGTGCTGCAGTAAGTTTGTATTTATAGAATCGCCTAGAAGAAGTTAAAGATATGGTTGTTCACAGATTCTGTAACACCCTAAAGCTTTTAAACTAACCGTTTTTCTATTACTTCCTTAAGAGATTTATTCATTTTTACATTCTTTAATTAGGATATACTGGTCCATTACTTGATCTAGAAGCTGCTGGTATTGTAAAACTCGACTCAGATTCAAAATTTAAGACTTATACGCAAAGTCGAAGATTGGACTCAGATAGCTAGTACAGAGACAATATTTTAAGAATTCGTAGTACTCAATTTAAAATTTAAGAATTTTATGGATCTGAAAAAAGACTAATCAAAACATCAACATATTTAAGAGGGCCAATGCTACAATTACTGTTATACTTACAATAAGCAGCACCCTCGACTCACTTATCAGATAGGCTGTAATTGCATTTAATACGCGCCATTTGTCCCGTCGTGTAAAATTAATATCCACCCCTCCATATAAAATTAAGTCGGATCCGAAATTTTCTCTAGAATTCAACTTTCAGTATGCAAAAATTTCCGCTGGTAAGTAATATGATTCAGATGATTACCTTTATACCAAGCCTACAAACCCTTAACTGTTTTTAATGAACCTAAAGTAAAAAAAGTTCATGAAATGCATAGAGTTTCCGACATATTAACTGCTATGAAATTGATTAAAGAAACTATGGCAAAATTGATTTTAATACGAATATACATTTTTATATAGTCATCTGGATAATTTTGAAAATTTTTCCGACAAACATAAGCATAAACAAAATTTGAGTAGGATTTTTATTATTTTTTTTTGGCTGCAGATATGAAAAAGTTCATATCGGATGCTATATCTATATGGGGACTAGGCCCAAAAATGGACCGATCCTGACCATATTTGGTAAAGTCACTTATATTTTGCGAAAATATATACAAACAAAATTTGAGAAGAATCAGTGCAATATTTTTGTTTTTTGATAGATTTAAGTGAAGATCGGGAAGAAGCTCTATATAGGATCTATGACTAAGAGTTGTTCCATAGAGTTAATTTTTGGACTACTCATTAATGGATGTAATAAACGCATATAAACCCAATTTGACTAAAATCTATACGACAATTTGGATCTTATGACAATTTATGTCATTTCAAAGGGGTCATTTGTATGGGGCCTAGGTCTGACCATAGACCGATTTCAACAGCGTTCATCCTATGGCCGATAGAAGCTTATATACCAAATTTCATAAAAATATATTCATATTTGCGACCTGCAGTTTGATTACAAAGTTTACATGGACACACAGACGGACGAACGGACGGACATCGTTAAATCGAATCAGATAGTGATTCTGATTCGAGCGGTATAATTAAAGATGGGTCTAAGTCAAATATTCTTGGTAATTACAAACAGCAGCACAAAGTCATTATACCCAAACAACATAGGGTAGGTATAGGGTATAAAAAGTATCTGGTAGTCAGTACGAAGATTGTTGATTTATATTTTGCGAAACGGATGTACAACACGGCCGGAGAAGCAAATGCGTACATTTGTCCTGAACAACATATGAAGACTTAGATAGACTTAGACTTAATAAGGAGTGAGATCGAAAAACTCTTAGCACACGTTTTTCTCCTTAACTTTTTTCGCAAGCATTCATTTGTGGTTTGTTTTATAAAAATTAGTGATGAAATAGAAGTATGTGCTAAAGTTATTATTAAAGGAATCAAAGTTCTGCCGTCAAACTATTTCCAGTGTTATTAGATATTATCAAGAATATTTGACCATTTATATGAAATCTGGTTCGGCAAAAAATAAAGGTCCAAATGATATTTGTAATGCCAAAAAAATAGAAAGTACATTGAAAAGGGCTCAAACACATCCAGCAAAAAAAGTAGTGCGATTAGCCCATTCTCTGACTATTTGATGCGAACACTTCAAGCCAATTCAGGTTTGATAACACGTGAAGTCCAAAAAGTTCTAGACAGAAACCCTTTAAAAAATTTAGAGGTCAAATACAGAGCACGGAAATTGAAATCATGTTGCATAAAAGAAAATACTCCTGCTGCACATATAGTGGCCCTTCGCTCCTTTTAGGAACCACAGGACATAATATATATATCTATATATATATATGTAGCGACAAAAACTTGAATGTTGCTAGTGCTCGAGAAAATGTCAAAGATTATTTTAAGATCCAAAAGAAGGTGATAAAAAGTTGCTGGTTGCAAGCAATGTGCAGTTGCGACAAAAGAAACAAGTCATTTGTTACAGCGAGCTCAATAAATATTAAGGAGTGCTTTCAGCAAAGACTTCTTCCTTTCATAAGCCACCACAATGTGTCCATATATTTTAGGCCCGATTTTGCATCCTGTCATTGTAGTAAGATAGCTCTTGAGTGGTAGAAGAAATTTAGGGCTTTGGAGAGATATTGGGCTCTTTTGAAAAAGGAAGAAAAGATATCTCAAAACGTGGAAGATTTTAAACGGATATGGGCTACCTGTAACAAAAAAGTGCCACTATGTAATCCATATTTGAAGGGTTTTCCGAAAAGGGCCATAAACTCATAAATAATGATAAGAAATATAAACGTTATCATTTTTTTGTAAGCTCTAATATAATTCCAATTAAATAAAAACTCTACGTTCAATGGTTTGTTATTACGTTTTATGTATGTTAAGATTATTTCGATCTCACTCCTCAGCTTATTATTTTTTAATTTCTTGGAAAAATAGAGATTTTTCGCCTTTTAAAATGGAAAGAAATGAAAGAAAAATCACTTTATATGAAATTTTACTACATATATTCTATATCTGTACAGAATATTGCTGGTGGGTGAAGAAATCACTTGGCACTTGGTGAGTGCTCATGCACGAGTAATACTATGGTGAAAACTAAAATTAATTGTTACCACTAAACTAATATAGGTAGATTCAACATATATTTTGATATGAATTTTTTATTGAAAATTTTCAAGGATATTTAAGTATGAAAATTTTAAAGGATAATGGCCGCATCTGTTGTTTTTAAAAAATAAAACATTTCATTTTATATATATATATATATATATTTTTTTTTTCATTAACACTCAGGGGATGCGCCCTACAAATGCAGTGCATTGTGTTGATTTCAGGAAAATAGGTTAGGGAAGGAGGAGATATTGTCATTATTCGAGAGGAATAATGACAAATATTTTTTTTTTTTTTTGAAACATGTATATCCTTTATAAGTCATTTAAAAAGGAAAGCGTAGTTTTACTAAGTTCATGGATGCAGTTAAACCTTTTTAAAGTCTTACAAATCTTACTTATGTACATTACTCAAATTTGGTTTGTATTTGAAATTTTTTGCTTAGAAATGGTACCGTAAAATTGCCAATTCTTAAT
Source organism: Cordilura impudica (assembly GCA_963682025.1). Taxonomy (NCBI): domain Eukaryota; kingdom Metazoa; phylum Arthropoda; class Insecta; order Diptera; family Scathophagidae; genus Cordilura; species Cordilura impudica. The sequence continues at coordinate 140,224,065 of OY821519.1, forward strand.
TGATTTAAACAAGCAGTGTTGCCAGTTTAGCTATTAAGTGGCCACTTTACCTATTAGTTTCTTTTTATGGCCATTTTTTTTATCTATTTTGCGTCAAATTTTATAACTTTTTACTGCTCTTAAGAAATTTTAGTGATGTTATTTTTCCATATTTTTCAATACCAGATTTTTTGGTTGCACTCAACTTGTATATTGAAATAGCAAACATTGTTTAAAATGTAATAAAGCAAAAAAAAAAACTTTTCGTATTCTGTTAATTGATAGTTATTGTTTTGGAAAGACCTCTAATATGAATTTCAAATTGTTAAGAAAGCTTTTCAAAGCAATGAAAACGAACTCACTTAACTAACACGTACTAATAAACATTCTAAGAGAAAAATTTTAATCGGTTAAAATAATCTTATATCACACATCTACAGTATCGGCCATAACTTTCAAAATATAATTAAAAATGTAATCAACAATCATAATATTCAAACTCAAAAAATACATTTAAATCTACTAAAGAAATGCAACTCTACTAATTTCATTATTAACAAGTAAGAAAATTATAGTCGGTCTAGACCGACTATACGATACCCTATACCATGCGTTTAGAGAATTGGTCTTAAGTCCAACTAATTGGGTAAAGAAAATAACATAAACCATATCTGAGTGGAATCTTTATAAATTTTTTTGCGTTTATATTTGAACAATTGATTAATGAATGTAATAAACACACAATAATAAAGATAATAATAATGATAATTTCGAACTAATAGGGGTTATTTGTATGGGGAGAAGGTCTGAATGTGCACCGATTTTCAGAAATTTCAATATCAATCGTCGTATGGTCAATAGAAGCTTATATATATTCTAATTTGCAACCTTCAGATTGGTTACAAGGTTACTATGTACACACAGACAGACAAACAGTCGCTATCTCGACTTCGAAAGTGATTCTGAATCGATCGGTATAATAAAAGGCATAACTCAAATGATGATGGTAAAAAATATTCAAAAACTCATTATACCCTGACCATATATTGGTATAACGTATAAAAATTGATGCCGCCAAAATAGTAATGATTAAACAGCAGTAATCTTATATCCAACAACTTTTGGTCAGAGGTTATTAACTACAGTGATGCAGAAAGAAGCAATAAATTTAAAGAAATATCAGATTGTTTTTTCTTAAGCTTTTTTTTAGGGATTTGTTTGAAAAATTATTTTTTGAAAACACTATTTTTTTCAATTAAAATTTTTTAAATGCCGGATTATTTTTAATTCACAAATTTGGACGTACGTAAGAACAATTTTTTTGAATTCAGTACAAGAATGAGATAATTTGTTTTCAGAATGGATCTCTAAAGCTAGCAATTAAAAATTTCCCAATCGTTGTGACATTTAGCGATAACAATTCATTATTAAAATTTATTATAGTCGAAAAATAAAATACTAATACTTAAAAGAGTTAACTCATAAAATTCAAAAATGTTAAAAAAAGTATTAAACCCCAAATATATAAAAACAATGAAAAAATAGAATTATAATAAAATGCAAAAATCTATGAAATTATGAAATGACCAAATGCTGAAGACAAAAGAGACTTAAGTCAAATAAATATTATGAAAACAATCATTAGAAACAAGTTGAATTTAATTTTCATAAAAGTATATTTTTTTATCGTTTGAAAAGGAGCGTCTCTGAAGCCCCAACAACGTACCTAAAATTAATAGGATCCAATAAATCATATGAGGCAAATAAAGAAGAGAATGTTATCGACGCGTCACGATGGCGACATCTATAATATTAATAGGCTAGGCGATTTCTTGTGACCAATGTTTTGTTCTACGTTTTATACCGATTTTGACCAAACGTATATTATTTGAAAGGTATTTCTTTTTAGCCGTTTTGCAGATTTACAGATTTTTAAATTTTTTCCTTATTTTGAGTAAATTGCATTTAAAGTTGCTACTAACACATACATAAAATTATACAATGATATGTGTGTGTTTATTAAATTTGTTAACGTGTTTGTAATACAAATGAGTTTGTTTTTGTGTTGATTTGTGAAGTGGCTATAATTGATTAGCATACATTGAGGGTCTTTATTTAATGAAAAAATAAAATTTCCTAGAATTTGCACTCGAATTTCGAGGGCTGGAATCTGCTTGTATATAACCTTGTGTATTGTTTTCTTACCGGTGGTCAGGATATAATAAGTTAATGCTGATGTTTGTAACTATCACAAATACTTGACCTAGATTTTTTATAGTGATCCACTCAGAATTACTCGATTTGAAGATATCCGTCCATCCGTCTTTCTGCCTGTCTGTCAGTTTTTTTTTTTCCTTGACAAAGGAAGCATATTTATTTAAATATATGAAAGATTATTAAAGTAGTAGAGATACATTTTATTACAATTAATTCAATTCAAACTCGTATGCTGTCCAATTGACGTTCCTATACGCCCTATGTTGACATAGGGCGGAAATTGTCGCACTCCATTGTTGGCGGTTTTGTGCAATACAACGAATTTCAGGCCATGAGCCTATATGTTGACTTTTGGAATGTATCGATCTAATCCAGGTATTTCTTGGCCTTCCTCTGCGTCTTGTACCCTGCGGGTTCCATACAAACGACATTTTAGATATATTGACATCTTCTCTTCTTAGCGTGTGACCTATCCACCGCCACTTTCTACGCTTTATTTCTGTGTTAATAGGTTCGCTTAGTGTTAACGACAGAAGGTCTTCATTTGATATGGTGTTGGGCCAAAATATGTGTCAGATGCGACGAAGACATTTGTTGATGAAAACTTGTAATTTTTGGCAGATATTATTTGTCACCTTCCAAGTTTCACAGCCGTATAAAAGAATTGGTTTAATGCTGGTGTTAAAGACCTTAAGCTTTGTTTTTCTGCTAATGTTGCGAGACATCCAAATTCTTTTCATTTTATGGTATGCGGCGCGTGCCTTATTTATGCGGCTTGAAACATCCGCATCTGCTCCACCATCTTTGGAGATTACACTCCCAAGGTAGCTAAAATTGGTGACATCCTTGACGACAGATGGGTTACCATTTATTGTGACTGTCAGAGGAGTTTGGTTCGCAGTCTCAACACGCATTAGTTTTGTTTTTGTCATATTGACCTTGAGACCCATTTTACCAGCAATACGAATTAATGCCTCTAGCTTTGTCCGTGTTCCGGATAGGGTGTGGCTCAAAAAGCAAATATCGTCCGCATAATCAAGATCAGATAATCTTTGGTTCGGTCTCCATTGTATGCCATCTCGTACTTCTGAATTTGTTTTTGTTAAAATATTGTCCAAATCCAATATAAATAAAAGGGGTGACAAAACACACCCCTGGCGAACTCCATTCTGTATTGTGAACTTGTCACTAGTCTTACCTTTGTATATAACCCTACATTCTGCATTTGTGTAAAGTTCACATATGAGGTGTACAATTTTATCAGGTACACCAAGTTCCCGAAGTGTATTCCATATAGCGTCTCTGTTAATGGTATCAAAGGCCCTCTCAAAGTCAACGAATAGAAGATATAGTGGGGATCTCCACTCGACTGACTGTTCAACCACAATGCGCAACGTGTTAATGTGATCGATACAGGATCTTTGTGGTCTGAAACCGTTTTGTTCTTGTCGAAGTTGACCATTTAATATTGGTGATATACGATTCAAGATTACGAAGGCAACAATCTTCTAGATAGTATTTAGTAATGTTATACCCCTCCAATTTCTGCAGTTGCTTAAATCTCCCTTTTTTGGAATAGTAATAATCGTTCCTTCTTTCCAGGAATATTTTAATAAAACTGCAGAGGGCAAATATGAATATACTTTGATGAAATTTTGTATATTAGACTTGGTTGGCCACCGCAAATGCAAATTTCCGCATGTTCAGAGTTAGCCCTCATAAGACACAAACTAGCATACACATCTCGGTCAGTTAATCAGTAGTCCAGAAATTAAATATTTAGGATCATTCCTAGTTATAGTCCCGTATAAAGCTGCTTTTAAATCTTCAATTAAATCTATCAAAAAGCAAAATAAAATTACACAGACTTTTCTCAGATTTAGATCTATCATATATGGTCACGATCAGATCATTTTTCGACCTAGTCCCTATGTAAAAATAACACCCGATATGAACTTTTTCATATGTGCGGTTAACAAATTCCGTTAAAATTTTTGCTTTTATGCTTTATATATCTCTCTTATTTATGTAAATATATATATTATAATATTAATAGGCAAGGCGATTTCTTGTGACCGATGTAAGTTTGTCAATTTTAATCCTATTTCATCCAAGCATCACTCATTTGAAAGGTATTTCTTTTTAGCTGTCCATCAGATTTACAGATTTTAAAATTTTTCCATATTTTTTTTTTTTTTTTTTTGAGCAAAATTCATTTAAAGTTGCATAAAATTATACAATGCTGTGTGTGTGTTTAGTAAATTTGCTAATGTGTTTGCAATAAGCCCTGTTGAATTGAAAAATAATTTCGGACATAACCAATAACGACAATAGCGGCAAAAATAATTTTGGACATAAACCAATAACGACAATAAAAAAGTGTTGAATTGTGAATTGGCTAAAATTGATTAGCGTACCTTTAGGGTCTTATAAAGTAATTTATTAAATGAAAAAATAAAATTACCTAGAATTTTCACTCGAATTTCGAGGACTGAGATTGGCTATCTAATTCTGCTACAACATAGAAACAGCTGAGCAATAAAGTGTAAATATTATACAAAAGTAAGACTTCAGATACAGTTATAAACATAATCGTTAGAGTTCAAATAAGTCGTCAATCTTCTTTTAATAACATTAACATTATCGGATAAATCAATTAAAGCATAGTGTCTATTCACTTCGGGGAAAATTCTTCGGAATGGATCGAAATTGATAAAATTTGATCTGTCGAAATTCAGGTAAACAGATTTATAAGATCGAAGTTATCTGTTAGGAATATTTATACATCTTTTTCCAAGAAGGCATTCAGAATCAATTTTAACATGAACTAAGTTGAGTAAGAGCGTTATATTAAAAATTATCCTTCTACTTTTCAAAGTGGGAAGCTTTATTAGAGCCAAACGACTGCTCAAGCTTGATTAATTTATCATTTAATTATTATTATTCTTTAAAATTAGTTGAAACTAAATTGTAGCAAAAGATTTCACGTTTAACAATTTCTGTGATCACAAGCATCATTACGACTAAGGTCAGCATATCTATAATATTAATAGGCTACGTGATTTTTTGTTACCGATGTTTTGTGCTACCGTTTTATCCAGATTTTATTTCTTTTTAGCTGTTCACCAGATTTACAGATTTTTAAATTATTTCCTTTATTTTGAGTAAATTGCATTTAAAGTTGCTACTAACACATACATATGTGTATGTTTATTAAATTTGTTAATGTGTTTGTTAATGAGTTTGTTATCTTCATTCACAATAATAATAAACCAAAAAAGTGTTGGTTTGTGAATTGGCTAAGTTGAAAAATAAAGATGCCTAGAAATTGCACTCGAATTTCGAACGTTGGAATCTGTCAGTTTTTATTAATAACTTTTTAAAAAACAGTGTTAGAGAAGTGGGGATTTCTCGCAAATACAAAGTTTTTTTAATAGAATATGATAGTATACATAACTCAAATCGTTCTTAAGTCGACTTAGGCGGTTATCGCTTGTGACCACAGATTTAGTTGTAATCGAAGCAAATATGTTAATATTTCTAAAAACTTTTTAATAATATTGAAGAGTTTCTCTTACAAACTTTAGCCATTTTGGCTCAGCAAGTTCTGGCAATACTGGAAGTAATACAAAAACGGTTTTTTGCAATAATTTCAGGGTGTTGTGATATTCTCAACTTAACTTGACAATTATTTATATTCAACAAATTTTATTTCGTAGCATTATAGTTATTGAGTGCACTCAAAACCCATAAATCTAACAAAATTTAGGATATAATCTAAAATATTTTATAACAGTTACATTGTTTGGTGTTTGTTTATATAAACGTGATGAGGGAATGTTATTAAACTACATACGTATGTGTTTTAATTCTGCATCTTTCACCCGACATAACTCAATAAAAATATGTATGAAGCAGTGCACAACATGACCACATATGTATACAACATATGTATGTGTCTACCTGAGTATCTTGTAAAGTAACGAGTAGATAATGAAAATAACACAACATATGATTTCATATCAACTTTTGTAAATAGCACATGGTTAAGGTGTTGACCGTGAATGCAAGCCTGGCTCTTTCATTGTGCACGTACATGTACTCGTAATCATACATCTTTGAACAAACATACTCGTATGATACATTCACAGCAAAAAAAAAGTCCCATTGGAGGTGTGGGATGCAGTGTGGCCAATGTTTACACAAAAACAAATACTAGATATTTTATGGGTGCGTTCAACACCAGCTTATATTTCCGAACAAAAACAATGGTATATAGTCTAGAAAATAAACGAAAGATACAGTATTCTATTAAAGGAAATGTAATCTTGCCAAGCTGAGCTTAAGCCACCAATCGATTGGCAAATTGACGATGGTGAAACGTTTAAGAATTCCATGTACGTACGATTAGAAAAGAAATAAAACGTGCTGGTTTTGGTGGCATGTTCCCCACAATTGTTTAAATAATAGTTGCGAAAATATAAGTGCACACCTGCAACACGCAAAAACTAAGATTTGTATTCCTTAGATCTGTAGTATAGAATTAAAGTATGACAGATAATGATTTTGAGCAACAACTGCATCACACAAACAAATAACGTTCGAACATATGGTAAGGTGGTTTTAACGATGCCATGAAATCTCTTGTGGTTCACATCTTTCTAGCTAGAATTAAATTCTTCTTCCTTGTATGGCACATTGTACATTTCGAAATGAGAATTGATTGTTGGGCTTATAGAAATTATTGTTGCAAATGCACCTGGTTTGAAAAGTTTAAGAATTATTTAGCTAATGAAATTGATTTTTTCACACATTTTTTTTCGGAATTTTAAGTGCTAAACGAAAAATTATATACGAGTATATATGAGTATATGTAAAATGTTGCAAAGTGGCGAAATTAATCAAAGGTATGCAACGCTAATTAGCCGTTGATTTAGTCGTACAAAACATGGCCAGAAAATTCTTAAAATACCAATTATATTAGCAGCTACAGCTTGAAATTTTAGCAAGTTAACGAAACATTTTGCAGAGACGTGGTTCAAATAATGAATGCTCAAAACTTTTAAAACACTGATAGTCGTAGTTTGAAAATGTCAAGAGTAAAACATAGATGTGGTTATGGTATACTGACTTTGTGCTGATGTTTGTAACTACCAGAAGTAGTTGTAGTTTTATTATACCGATCGATTCAGAATCACTTTCTGAGTCGATTTAACGGTGTCCATCCGTCCGTCTGTCTGTCTTTGTATCATGTAAACCTTGTAATCAACTACAGGTCGCCAATATGAATTTATGTTGATGAAATTTAGTATGTAAGCTTCTATCGGCCATAGGATGAACATTGTTGAAATTGGTGAAAATTGATTTATGTTCAGAACTAGTTCCCATACAAATGACCCCCATGAGATCGACTTAAATGTCATAATATCCAAATTGTCATATACATCCCGGTCAAATTTAGTTTGTGTTTGTTTTTTACATCCATTTATCAGTGGTCCAAAAATAAACCATACAGGATAATTCTTAGTCTAGCTACTATATGAAGCTGATTCCCGATCTTCACTTAAATCTATGAAAAAACAAAACTATTGCACAAATTTTTCTCAAATTTGGCTTGTTTATATTTTTGAAAATATAAGTGAGCTTACCAAATATGGTCGGAATTGGTCCATTTTTCGACCTAGTTCCCATATAAATATAGCATCCGGCATGAACTTTTTCATATCCGAAGGCAACAAAATTAATAATAATGCCACTCAAATTTCGTGTATTCTTATTTTCTATATCTAATTAATTGTACCTAAGAGATAGGATTTCTATATGTATGGTATAGGTTATCGTATAGTTGGTCTAAACCGACTATAATTTTCTTAATTGTTTTTTCTTTATACTTGAAGTTTTTTCCTTTTGTTATTATCTATATATATTAATACATGAAGGTAAATTTTTAACTCCCTTTTTTAGCAATATGCGGGCACGGACGAGTGTGAAAATTTGCATAGTTATAGTTCATATGGAGGAGAAGCTGCGAATGATAAAATTTATTTTAATCTGTCTTAAAAATATATTAAATTAAATAAAATAAAATATTTATACTAATTCGTAACACCCTGTTAATGATAAAATTATATATCAGACACTCTGTGTTGAATTCTGAACTGCTAAAATTGATTAACATACCTGTAGGCTTATTTAAATATTCATGAATTTTTTTCATATATCTGTGGTCACAAGGAATAACCACCTAAGTCGACTTAAGATCGATTTGAGTTATGTATGCTATCATATTCATTCTTCAAAAAGTTATTAATGAAAACATACTGACCTAAGTCGTAATGAAGCCCCATTACATTTATAAAAACAGTTATTTTTCTCGAAAGCATGACCTTCGACGATTTGAGTTATGTATGCTATCATATTCTACAAAAAAAAAAAAAACTATTTTTACGTGAAATCCCCATTTCTCTAAAAAGTTATTAATAAAACTATACTGACCTAAGTCGTAATGAAGCCGCATTACATTTTTATAAAAAGTTATTATTCTCGAAAGCATAATTTTTGATTTAGGCGGTTTATGCTATAGATAGATTAAAAAACATTAGAAGACAAAAAGTGAATGAAAAAATATTTCCTAGAATTTGCACTCGAATTTCGAGTGCTGGGCTTTACTAGTTATTTTTTTTTATTGATTTAAAGAACTAAATGCTATTCCCGCGATGCTTTTGTTGTAATTAAATCATTTCCAAAACATAGAATTACCTTGTGAGGGTTCAAGCGGCAAGTTTGCAGGAGACTCATAAGAATTACCGAAGGAAAAATTGTATAGTGGAAAAGGAAAATTTAAAAATATGTAACAGCAAAAATCGCTTATGCTCTGTAATCTATAATATTAATAGGCTAGGCGATTTCTTGTGACTGATGTTTCGTTCTACCGTTTTATCCCGATTTTGACCAAACATATATTATTTGAAAGGTATTTCTTTTTAGCCGTTTTGCAGATTTACAGATTTTTTAATTTTTTTCTTTATTTTGAGTAAATTCCCTGCCGGAAATGTCAATAGTGAAACAGTACTGATTCACTATTGACGTTGTCACAGTACTACTGACCAACTACACCCCAGACAATGTAATTTTCTATAGACATTTAACATGTACGTGTCATTGCAAATCACTAGTGACATTGGTACTATTGATTAGGTACTGACTAGGTAGTTCTCAAGGGACCATATGTAGACATTGGAACCAGATATTCTTGAACAAATTTGATTGTTCTTTCACTTCTCTTTTATAACTTCGTTTACTTATTATGTTTTTTTTTATAAAATATATTTTTATTTACCTTTTATATTCAATTTTTCTATATCTTGTTTTAAGACTTTAGTTTTTCGTCCAACCAGTAAGTAAAGTAAATAGTAAATAGTGTAGACGCTTAGTTGACAATGTCAACAAAATAGTAGACAAAAGTGGTGACTTGGGGACACTTGACCCCAGGCTTCCTGCAGGGTTGCATTTAAAGTTGCTACTAACACATACATAAAACTATACAATGCTATGTGTGTGTTTATTAAATTTGTTAATGCGTTTGTAATAAAAACGAGTTTGGTTTTTGTGTTGATTTGTGAATTGGCTATAAGCGATAGCATCCTTTTAGGGTCTTTATTTAATGTAAAAATAAAAATTCCTAGAATTTGCTCTCGAATTTCGAGGGCTGGAATCTGTTAAAACCAATATCACTTTTAGGAGCCAATACGAATTATGATTAAATTTCATAAATTGCTTAAAGTTGCATAATTATTGTTTTTACTTTTGAACATTAAAATAATTATTATTTACTAATTAAATTAATTAAGTACTGAATTAAAATATTTCATACATGGGCACACTGCATTATACTTTTAACAAGTGCCTGAAAAACTGCAGTAATCAATGATGAATAATTTACATTGCCATAAAATCTTACTTATTCCTCAATTTTTTTTCAGGACTGCAAAGTAAATTTCATTATTTATAAAAATTTATTTTTTTTCATTATAATTTTCATTCAAAAATCGAATAACATCATACACTCTTATTATTTTTGCTTCTAATAATAAATATTTGGAAACAACGACGTCAATTAATTTTATTAAAATATTTATTTAAATTAAAAATAATACTTAAAGTGCCCGTCTATGATAATTTTGTCAACAATTTTGCTTTTAAAATTGCATTTGTTTAAATAAATAGAAATACTTCTCAAATACACGCTCCACGCCCATTTTTTGACTCATGCATTTTTCCGAACTTGACGATATTAGCAAAACTAGCGTTTCGAAATCGAAAAGTCGTGTTAGTAGTAAAAAATATTCCAATTATCGCAGATATTTAGTTGTCGGACTTATAAGCACAAAATTTGTTATCACTCCTCCGGACAGATTTAATAAGGAGATACAGCAATCAAGCGACTAACTCTTTATCGTTTTCGTTACTATGATTTATGAAACAAACTGCTGTAAATATCAAGAAAAACGTCTCTGTTTTTCTTTTTTTCTTTTAGAAACCTCTCCATAGCAACAACACGTCACATTGGATGAACAATTAGCAACGAAAATATACAACCTGTGGCAACAAACACATTATACCACTTTATATCATGGCAATTTGAGCCATGTTTATGCACGTGTTTTTCTGAGTTAACAAAAAAACTAAACACAAGAAATGAAATCTACAACCAAAAACAAAGATTTTATTAAACAAAATCAAAATCGCAATCAACAACTATATTTTATAACACACAAACTTGCTGAATTTTTCCGGCAAGTCGTTTTTTTAACATGAATAAAAGCAAAATTCTGCAAAAACAGCCAAATACAAAAAGATTGATTGATTGTCGATGTAAAATGTGTGATCTACTTTTCGGCATGTTGAACTCAGAGCAAAACACGAAAGTCGTCTTATACAATATAGCCAAATTCTCAACACTATTACCTAGTTTTTTTTTCTCAACTAATATCAGATGACGTACCGTTAATCAACTTGTCACTTATGCGCAGTGGTGTTTTTTTTATTCGTCTTCGTCTTCGCCAAGAAAATAAGTTTGTAAACTATTTTCTGTCATTCAGGCTTTTCAGCTGATCGTATTCATTGTATTTATTTTAACTTGACTCTTTCCAGATGACGCTAAATGCTTTAAGGCGTTTAATGATCGATCATTTACAAAATGAAAAAAAGGAGGCGAAATTTGATAACTGCTTCGTTATGTTCGAAAACAAATGCACGAGTGTGCGTGTGTGTATGTGTTAAAAAACCCAAAACTGAACAGTGCGAAAAACTTGTATGATCAACAAGTATTTTATTGATGTGATCAGTGGGATAAAGAGTCTTAATTAACTGTCTGATAATAGTGAAAAATTACAGATAACACTTTGGCATGACATGTTATGTTGTTGAAGCTAAAAGTGGAAGAAATTTTTAATCAATAACTGTATCGTTTAATGCATTGATCAGTTAGTGGAGAAAATAAAATAATTAAGTGCGACTCATTGTCACATACGCTCATTTTCGCTTTCTTTGATTATCTCCGTACCACGTTTGTTTGGTACATAATACGTAATAAAAGAAAGATTATTTCGTTGAATTTTTACAATTAATTTTGAAAATTAACTTTTAAAATCTTGGGATATTTGTGATGCCAAGACTCAGTGCAGAACAAAGCTGTTCAATTTTATTTTGAAAGTGAGATCTTCGATTATTCAGGTACAAAGATCATATCGAAATTTCAGCAATTAGTTCAGCGTTTTCGGCAACAAGTGGCTGTCTGAGATCTTCCGCGTGCTCACAGAACTCGTGCAGTTCGAAATGATGATGTCTAGGCGGTCTTTGCAAAGAAATTTACATAAGGTATACCTTTTCCCATAAAAGATGCAATTGGTGAACAATTAAAAACCAAACGATGCACAAATACGCATTCAGCGTAGTCGCCGTTCTCAAGAATTGTGCCTAGAAAACAACGAGTTTATTCATAAACTCATAGGGTAAAAACATATGAAATCAACCGAAAATATTAACATTTGTGACCTCATCACCTCCAAATTTGATAAGATTTTGTACACATGATCTATGGATCGGCACAATAATATTTGCCAACTTTCAGACATATAGCCTTCGAACTTTCAGAATTATGGCCATTCCAAGTTGGCAAAAATCAATAAAAATGCACTCAGATGCCTTAACACAATTTTTAATATCTCGAAAAGTATTCATTGCACGTTAATAATCAAGGGCTCATTTTACAGACTAAAACATGCGCCATTCCAAAAAAAATTTTTTTTCAAATTTTCGATCAAGGATAATGTAAATAAAAAAGGACTAAAATTTCCAAAGGATATTTCTCGAAAATCAATATTTTTAAAAATTTCAAAAAAATATATGTTAATTCTTATTATGTTTTGTACAAGTCTGTCAAATTTCAATGTGGAGTCTTTATTACAACATGAGTTATTAAGAAAAAAGCAGGCGAAGGTTTATGTATTTCATGAAATGTACCAAAATACAGAAAGGTGACAAATTATAAAAAGAAGGACAAATCAAATGTAACGGAACTTTTTCGACTTTTCTTTGCTTAAACTCTTTTTCTCCATTGCTAAACCTTTAATAAAAAGTACAACATAATGTATTATCATTATTAAACACTTTATTACAGCATATTTATTTATTTCTGAAGGATTTCAATTAAAAAATCTGCATCTGCCGCGTATCGCTTGACTTTAATTTTTTTTTTATCTACAGGTTCAATAGAATGCAGCTTTTGAGTTCCAGGAATAGTACGCAAATCTTTAAAACGAATTTGAAGGAACCGTGCTTCTTCTTCGTGGTCTTCTAGAGTTAAAAACTCGAAATTACAGTTCAAAAGATTTTGCAGGCACCATTCATATAATTGTTTTGGAGTAGTTATTTGACCTTGTAATGGACGCTGTAAACTAGCTCGACGTGCCTCTCTCTTTACGGTACCTCCAAGACCGTCACTTGGGCCTTTTCCATGGCTTGTTGCAAAAAAATGCCACTCAGCATTACATCCAAAATCTTCCATATGATAACATAAATTGATAAAGTTCTTTTTATTTTTAAACTGGGCAGCACTACCGTCTGAAAAATACGTGATTTTCTTCGGGGTTGTTTTAAACTTTTTTCTCAAAAATACATTCAGGTGGCGATGGAACAGGTGAACAGCTACAGAATCGTGTACAAGACAATCAGATATTATTATGAAGTTTGTATGTTGTGTTTTTCCATCTGATTTAAAATAAATAGCAATTGGGTATAAAGTGGCCTGAGAGTTGTTCCAGTGAAATCCCTGGACTGCATCCTGAATAGTAAAAGAAGCATTTTCTGAAAAATCGCAAACTGCTATATACTCATTTTCTTCCAAATTTGATTTTCTTTCGCTCAGATATGCTGCCTGCTGTTTTGCAATAAATGAATGAGATAATAGAATTTCAAGTTTTTCACATAGGGAATCCACAAAAACGTCGGCTTGGCCAATCATGGTCTCCAAATTATCCCTATCTACACTTACCCATTGTTTATATGTTATTTCATCAATATCATTTTGCTCTAGTAATTGATTTAGTTTTGCTTTTAAATTTTCAATTCCTGGACACTTGTTACATTTACGTAGGTGACATTTTGAAGAAGATGGAATGCATGTCATTTGTTTCAAACAATCTTTGTAACATTCAAGCTGATAATTCGGAACACCAGCAGTTAATTTTTTTAAATTTATGGCATCAATCATCAGCTTCACATTTTGATGCTTTGTACAAACACACACGTTATGAGATCCACTCGCATTTGCTAGAATTATATTCCTCGGACGAAGTTGGCAAAACTTGGAAATACCTATTTTTATTCCATCATGTCGTTCCTTGAATAAGGCGTACATTTCTCTTAAGTTTCCAAGCAAAAGTCTTTTCTTTTTCCTGACTTTTGTACCATTTTCAAAAAAAGACACGAAATCTTTCTGTCCGGGCATACACCTGCTGGCGTCATCGGATTCATAAAAGGATTTTACTAAATTGCTTGTCACTGGTGAAATTGGACTTCCCAGTTTTGGGTTAGGCGTACTCATCACACCCTTTGTTTCAACCAAATGCTTAACTTTTCGCGCGATATAGTTTGTAACCAGGAATTCTTCCTCAATTTTATGTATTGCCCAGCTTTTTGGTAAAATTGTTAGCAGTTGGATTTTCTCGCTATTTTTTGTTAATGTTTTAAACTTTTCTTTTAATTGTTCTATTATTTCGGATTGTGGGCACATATGCGAAGTTGATTGTGCTGAACCGTGGAAAACTTTGTCTTGAATCGAATCACTTATTTTCCTGAATTTTCCATCTCTGTACCGTTTTTGATGTAACTTCTTCTTTTTTATCGGAGATTGTTCCAGATACGGTAAAGATTGGTTTAATTTTGAAATAGCAACTTCTTCCGTGCCTGACGCAATGTCATCTTCTTCCGTGCCTGACGCAATGTCATCGAAAGTATCTACATTTTCGTTTATGTCTGAACCTTCTTCCAAATTAGATTTATTAGATTTCTTCAGATGCGAAAATTTTATTCTACATGTCCCACAAATTTTATTTGAGGTCGTAATGTTTTTATCCTTAGTATACTGTAGCATCCATTCTTGGACTTGTCTTAAACTTTTATTGCACCCAGTGTGACCGGATTTTTTAAAAGGATTACAGCAAAATGTTGATTGGAATGGCATATTTTTTTTTTAAATACCACAACCGAATGAATTGTGCACGACTTTTTTGTATTGACAATAATTATAATTTATTTAAATATTTAGTCTCTTTTTTTTGTTTTTTCAAACGATCAAGTCACTTTAACACTATAACACTTTGACGTTTAGCACTTATGAAATCTAGTATTCAACTGAAGTTTGACTTACAGTCTCTGAACGATTTATACTGTTTTTTTTTGGTACAAAAAATAGATTACAGGTAAAAAAATACACGCCTTGCTTTTCTTGAATTGGAAAATTTGCGTGAACTACGGGTCATAAAATGTTTTTTAAATAGGGACTGAATTTGCTACTGCCAATAAGCCGACCACAGGTCATAAAATATTTGTAAATTTTTTGTGTGAACAGGCAATAAATATTTCGTCTAGGTTGTAAAGTCGAAAAAGTTCCGTTACATTTGATATGTCCTTCTTTTTGTAATTTGTCACCTTTTTGTATTTTGGTACATTTCATGAAACACATAAACCTTCGCCTGCTTTTTTCTTAATAACTCATGTTGTAATAAAGACTCCACATTGAAATTTCACAGACTTGTACAAAACATAATAAGAATTAACATATATTTTTTTGAAATTTTTAAAAATATTGATTTTCGAGAAATATCCTTTGGAAATTTTAGTCCTTTTTTATTTACATTATCCTTGATCGAAAATTTTTTGGAATGGCGCATGTTTTAGTCTGTAAAATGAGCCCTTGGTTATTAACGTACAATGAATACTTTTCGAGATATTAAAAATTGTTTTAAGGTATCTGAGTGCATTTTTATTGATTTTTGCCAACTTGGAATGGCCATAATTCTGAAAATACGAGAGCTACGACACTGAAAGTTGGCAAACGCTATTATTATGTTTAACTTTCCCTTCGTACCAAAATTCATCCAATTCGAAATCGGTGCGGTCAACTCATTGGTTGATTTCATATGTTTTTACCCCATAATGATCGATGTGTCCCATTTTCACCTCAATGGTGACGTGAATAAACAAAATTGCGAATATGGGGCACCCAAAATCAAAGAATAATTGTTGTGCATCAAATGCGCACAGTATGGTGTGGAATAACTTCAGAAAGGATCATTAGCCCATATTGTTTTGAAAACGACGAACAAGTTGCTGTTAATTTGAATGGCATTCAATACCCGGAAATGGCTGAAAATTTTTTATAGCCGAAATCTTCGTTTCGGATAGCGTCGAGAAACTTATAAAATTGCCCATGCTTTTCAATGTTTCGAGAAAGGTTTGAATTAAAGCCTTCTAAAGCACTTGTGGTTCTAATAGGCTGCAAGTGTATAGAAAATCGGCGAGGTGTAACCTATAAAATAACAATGGAGATTGTTTTATTCGAATAGTTGCAAGTAATTACAAATTTTTTTACGCAAAATGTTTAATTTATTATTATTATTTTTTGTAATTCGTAAGTGAAATACAAAGATAGGTAAGAAAAATCCCTTCGAATTTCGTTTTCACCTCTCTTTTTTTTCTATGTATTTCACTTACGAATTACCAAAAAATAATAATAAAAAATGTACTTATCTTCGTCGTCCATTGCTTGTCAAAATATTTCGCGAACATATTGAGGCATTCTTGTCGGTTTTTGGGAAAGTCCAGTATCTCATTTTTCTCGGAATCCACTCACAAATTCATAATTAAATTTCAAACTTTACATATTCCTTTTTTTTTTATTTATAGTTCTGCACTTTATGAAGACCACTTACATACCAAAATATTATGCCGTTGCATCATTGAAACTTTAAATTTCTAACGGTTGTCAAAAATTCGTTTATATTTTAAAACATTTGCTTCTTAATTATTGTGGACACAATTAAAGTGTCCATTAAACGTGTCGTAACGTCTATAGACTTTATGACACTACCTTTGTGGATATTATGACGCAGCAAAATGTGTCACAAAGTCCATGGACATTATGTGACATATTGCTGCATCATAACGTCCATGGACATTATGACATTGGACGTTATGACGTGCCACCTAAATCAGTTTTTAAAAAATGTTAAATCGATTTTCTCGAAAATAAATGTTCGAAGCCCGCGAACATCATAACTCGAAATCTACTTGACCGTTTGGTAACCAGAAAGAATTTTTTTTTTATTTTCCATTCTCTTCCCCATTTTTTAACAACAAATTCCCGAAATTTTAGAGCAAAAATCGTGTTTTTCAGTTCAAAATGCTGCCAAAAAATAAATAAAAAAAATTGAAAAAACTCTTCGTCACTACCTCGGGAAACATGTAGTCTTTTAAACGCATTGCGATTTTTTTATTTCACATGATCCGGTAACGAGTTATGATGTTCACCGCAAAACAACAACGCCTCCGCAGATTCGCTGTCACGGACTTATTTATTAATATTTTTGATTGATAATTTTTTCAAAGATTGTTCGAATGTTATATTATAAACGTGTATATGAAATAAATAATCTAACATTATTCATGTCTTCAAAAAGGAATTATGAAAATAAGACTTTTTTAACTTTTAAAAACTTACCATCCCCCCGCCCCCACCGTTAAATGGTTTCAAACGTAACAAGCTTTAGGAAATATCTATAATATTAATAGGCTAGGCGATTTCTTGTGACCGATGTTTTGTTCTACCGTTTTATCCCAATTTTGATCAAACGTATGTTATTTGAAAGGCATTTCTCTTTAGTCGACTTGCAGATTTACAGATTTTTAATTTTTTTCCTTTATTTTGAGTAAATTGCATTTAAAGTTGCTACTAACACACATAAAATTGTACCATGCTATGTGTGAGTTTATTAAATTTGTTAATGTGTTTTAATACAAATGAGCTTGTTTTTTGTGTTGATTTGTGAAGTGGCTATAATTGATTAGCATACATTTAGGGTCTTTATTTAATGAAAAAATAAAATTTCCTAGAATTTGCACTCGAATTTCGGGGGCTGGAATCTGCTAGTAGAAATAAATACTTTTTGTTCATCAAAATGTATTATTTTTAATAAAATATTTTTATTTAATTGAATGTTTTTCTGTGGATTTTTTATGGAGAAATAAATATTTTTTTCAGTTATTATTTTGCAAGTCATATAATTTCAAATAAGTAAGGAAATTGTAGTCGGCCTAGACCGACTATGCGTTACCATATACCATGCGTTTAGAGTACTGTTCAACTAAGTAGGTCCAACTAATGGGGTATAGAAAATTAACATAAACCAAATTTGAGTGGCATTGTTTCTCCTGTAGATTTGAAAAAGTTCATATCGGATGCTATATTTATATGGGAACTAGCTCGAAAAATGGACCGATTCTGACCATATTTGGTAAAGTCACTTCTTTCTTGTAGAAAAATTTACACCACCAATCTTGAGAAAAATCTTTGCAACATTTATGTTTTTGATAGGTTTAATTAAAGATCGGGAAGCTGCTTTATATGGGGGCTATGACAAAGAATTGTCCTATAGGGTTTATTTTTGGACTCCCGATTAATGGGTTTAATAAGCGCACACAAACCAAATTTCACCGATATCTACATATATGATAATTTGGATCTTATGGCAGTTTATGTCGATCTCATAGGGGTCATTTGTATGGGGACTAGGTCTGAACATGCACCGATTTCCACCAATTTCAATAGCGTTTGTCCTATAGTCGACTTTGAAAGTGCTTCTGATTGGTCTAGGTCAAATATTTTTGGTAGTTATAAAATTCAACACAATGTCACAATCTAACGTTGGAACACTTAATCTAGGATTAAAGAAAGATAAAATCTGTCAGAGAGATTAGGTAAAGGTAAGACTTCCTATGACATATTTACAAAGTGTTAAGAAAAATGTAAAAGAATAATCTTTTAAAAACCTAACTCAATTCTTTTAACGACTTATACAAAACGTAAGGCTTTGAAAGAGTCATATTAAATAGTGGAATAATTTCGTAAAGAATACAGATAATGAAACATTTATTCAGTCAGAATAGAATAAATTCCTTCAAACCTCTGTTAAATATATGTAAATTTATAACATATACAAAAACCCCCAAAAACATAAGTCCAGCTGATAATTAAACTATTATTGTTAGGGGAAAATACGATTTCTTTAAAATGGTTCCGCTTGGCAGATCACGTTAACAATTTTTTAAACAACAACCAGAGAAATTTCGTTTGCATGTTATTTTTCCGCTATTAGATCATTGTCTTTCGACTACGTTTGTGTAGGACAAACAACAATTTAAAGCAATTATTATTTTGTTTTAATAAATCATAAACCATTAATTCTCATCATTCTAGTCAAATATCAGCAATGTCAAGCAGACCAAAAAGAAGAGGAACTAAATAAAACACGAAGAATAAAAGGTTACACGGTTACAGTCATGATTTGCTTGGTTTGTTGACAAGGTAGCAGTGATCAGCAGAGGGTTACAACACGAAAGACAAATGAGAAATTTATGAATTGGAACCGAAAATAAACAAAATTTTCCCACGTTCTAAGAAAACTTCAACCAAATCAAATCTTTTTGATTGAATATGGATAGGGCGAACAGTGGGGTCTTTTGAAAATATAGTGGTGGTAAATATAACGTATATGGAGCTATTGCAGAGGAGCATTAGTCTCATTTTAGAAACTTTGTTTCCATGAGCTACGAAATGCTCGAAATGTTCACCTAAAGTATATGGAACCTTTTGTAGCTTTTTGACCACTACACATATGAAAAGTTTTTAACTTTAGATTACTGAATTCAGCATTAACAAGCAGCAGCTAAAAATGTATCTTCAAAAGACCACTATTTTTAGCAGAACATATTGTTTAAGGGCAAAAAAGATGAAACATTCACACTAAGGATTTCTGAAAAAACTTTTGGAATAATTTAACCATTTCTTACTAAATTTAATTATTTGTTACTATTCAATTTCAATTCAATTTTTATTTATTTAAATAACATTTTGATTACAATAATTTAACAATTTTCTTAAAAAGTTTAGGCTAGCTTGTTCCTTTTCTACTTAAATATTTAAATAACTATTTCCTTGCCATGTAAATAGTTTTTAACAAAATAATATTTACAAGCAAGGGGGAAATTTTCAAAAAACATTGTTACAATTTATTTTATTTTTTTTTAATATATTTTTTTCTTTTTTATTTTTATTTATTATTTTTTATATATGGGGGGTTTCATGTCAAGTGCACCAACTTTTGAAACCGATGTCTTCCGATCGGGATGAAATTTGCACCAAGATTAGTCCTATTGGATAGTAGTTTAGACACAATTTTTCAATAAGATCGGTCAAGATCTCTCTGAGTTAGAGGGGATCAAAATTTGACATTTTTGCCAAGCAGGTGTTTTTTCTCATCAATGTAACTTATTACCTATTGTTCTTAGAAAAATTTCTGCCAAATAGTTTAGATAGCTATATCTTCAAAATTTCGGAAAAAAATATAAAAAAAAAAAAAATTTTTTTTACTTTTTTTGCTAAATCAAAGCATTTTTTTGCCTTTTTTTTTCAAAAAGAACATTTTTTTCATAAGAAAGCTTAGGATTTTTCCTTTAAGAGCTTTTTGGTCGCGTAGTGGGATGGGAGTGGGATATCTATCAAAATAAATGTTTTGTAACTCAAGACAACGGTTTTTCAATTTTTCACAAATGCACTATTTTGAATTTTTTCCTATTTGTGTCCAAAACCTTACAAATAAAACTTATACTGAGAAACTAGACAAACTAAACTTTCCGAAGGTATAAAACATAGCTAATAAAAATTATATACCCTCGATACTGTAATACCCAGAATATGTTAACCTCAGGCAAAAAATCACTTTTTTTCTTTAGAAATGTTGAAAAATTATTATTTTTTATTTATTTTTCATAATAATTAAATTAATGTATAATAATAATAATATTAAAAATAAAGAGATAAATAATTTATAAAAATTTTATCTTAATTGCATTAGATCCATTTATACCATAACTATTTTTATTCTTAATTTATTGTAGCTGATGAAGTATTTAAGTCTTGTAAATTTTTAAATACCCAGTCTTTCATCCAGCTTTTTTGTCGCCTTTATTTACTGCATTTTTTTGTCAATCCTTTCTTGGCGTTACTAGGTTCAGCTGTTGATTTCGCTGCTGGTTTATTTGTTGTCTTTGGAAAGAAATCGCATTAAATAGAGGCAGAAAACTTTTTCAACTTGAGTCTTCCATCGACAAGCGGTATAAAAGCATGGTATTGAGCGGTGCCATCGATTGTTACCGCAGCATCGAATCTGCTCTTCAATGTTTTCAATGTTTCCTGATGATCCCCTTTGGTACTAAAAACTATTTTAGTTTCTTTACAATAATTCATTGCCCAATGGAATAAAGCAGTCGCATCTAAGATGCGATCTTGATGAGAGCACTGGAGGCTATACTTCGCTGCATTTCTTTTAAGGTTTGCTCCAATACCATCACATGCTCCATTACCATGAGCAGTAGGATGAAAATGCCACTCAGCTGGCATTCCAAAATCTTTTTCATAAGATTTGCCAAGCTACTTTTGTTTTTAAAATGTTGACGAGCTCCGTCCGAAACTTAGTATACCTTCTTTACTGTAAATTTAGATTTTAGAAATTTTAGTATTCTCTTCTGGTACTCATAAACTGCAACGGTATCATGTTTTAAATCGTCGGATATGATTGCCATACTTTTGTGTTCCAGTTTTTCATCTTTGATGTAGTAAATAACTACTGTGAATATAGTTGCTTGGTCGTTATTGAAGTGGAATGCTTGTATGGTATCCTGAAGAACATATTTATAGTTTTCTGCGAAATCATATGAAATAACGAATTCACCAGACTTCAAATCCTTGAAGAATGACCATTGCTCTTTGACTAAAAAGTCATGGTTTCTCAAGTTTAGCAATCCTGTACACATTTCTTCCACAAAATCATCCACATTTAAAATGATTGTTTTCAATGTGCATCTGTCAGTCTGAATCCAAGAATCAAATTTGACCTCCTCTATATATTCTCGATCTAAAGAGTTGATTAAATTTTCTTTGATGAATGTGGTTTTCGGGCAATTGGTACATTCACCTAAGTGGCAAGAAGTTGTTGCATTAGGACACATAGTCAATTTAACGCAATCGCGGTAATCGTGTAAATCTTCTGCCGAATCATCTGTTAAATACTTTAAGTTGATTTCCTTCAACATCAGTTTAACATTTTCATGGTAAATGCAAACGCATACTGTGTGAGTTCCGCTGCTTTCTGCCAAAACGCAATGTTTTGGCCTCACTTGGGTTAATTTCGTGAAGCCAATTTTAACATCCTCGTGTTCAAATTGAAATGTTGCAAATAACTCTTTCAGGTTACAGAGAACCATTCTCTTCTGTTATGTTATGAAGGTATGTTACATTCCTTCGGAAAGTTTAATTTGTGTAGTTTCTCAGTATAAGTTTTATTTGTAAGGTTTTTCACACAAATAGGAAAAAAATTCAAAATAGTGCATTTGTGAAAAATTGAAAAACCATTGTCTTGAGTTACAAAACATTTATTTTGATAGATATCCCACTCCCATCCCACTAAGCGACCAAAAAGCTCTTAAAGGAAAAATCCTAAGCTTTCTTATGAAAAAAAAGGCCCTTTTTGAAAAAAAGGCAAAAAATGCTTTGATTTAGCCCAAAAAAAGTCAAAAAAAAAATTTTTTTTAAGTATTTTTTTCCGAAATATTGAAGAAATAGCTATCTAAACTATTTGGGAGAAAATTTTCTAAGAACAATAGGTAATAAGTTACATGGATGAGAAAAAACACCTGAAAAAACCCCTCATAGATATATTTTTTTTTTGATTTTAGATTTTATATAAAAATATTCTTACAAATATATTATGATGAGACTATCTCCTTGATGTGAGGAATTTCCCAGTTAAGACAACTCGAGTAGAAGCTTAATGTGAGTCTATTTATTTATGAGTCCAACGTTGGCTAAGGAGTGCAATCGTTGAATAAAGTCAAGGTAAATTATATATCAATTTAAGTAGTTTGTTTCGGACGATCTGCAATTTTTTGATATGGCATGGATGGTAGACCAATCTGGTACAGCATAATACATTATGACGTGAAATATTGATTTAAATATTAATCTTTTGTTTTCGATGTTAAGTGTGGAGATTCTATTTATAAGAGGGTACAATAATCTGGTTGCATTATTTAATTTGTTTATAATATAAAGGATATGGTCTTTAAATTTAAATTTGGATCTAATGTCACCTCCCAGCTATTTAACTTTGTCTGTCCAATGGATTTCGCTTTTATTGAAAGTAATGGACTGTTGAGGTAAAAAACAGTTTTTTCTTCTTCTTGAGAAATGAATGGCTTGTGTCTTTTGTACATTTATTAGTATTTTCCACTTCATAAAATATGAATGAACTACATTGAGTGCAGTCTGGATAATATATGAATCGCCAATATTTAAGAGCTAAGAATAGCGGTATCATCAGCAAGAATTGAATTAAAGCAATCATCTAGAACTGGAAACTCTACAGTAAATTTATTATATAATATTTGGGAGTGACACGATCCCTGAGACGAGTTTTTGGAGCCAATACATACCTTGAAAGAGCGTTCTGAAAGGAAACTTTGGATTATTTTGATTAATTCCACTGAGAAATTAAACCTTATCTTCCTTTAGATCAGGCCATCATGCCAGATCGAATCAAATGCAGATTTGATGTCAAGGTGTTATCATACCAGTTTATTTCCCACTATTAAAATTTGAAATAACTAATTTTCGTATTCTAGTAAGTGGCTTAACTGTATTGTGTTCCTTGCGGAAACCAAATTATTGTGCTGGTAAAATATTTTCTGCATCAATAAATTCAGTAAGCTTTTCCTTAATCACTTTTTGCAGAATCTTGCTTTAAGATGATATCGGTCTGTAAGAAAGGGGACAATTATGAGGTTTATTTGGTTTTTATATTGGTATGATTTTAGAATTTATCTAAATTTTTGAGAAGTAAAGCAATCGCAAGCAACAGTTTATGACTGCAGAAATGTATTGGACTCCTTTTTTGGTAAAGCTTTTAAACATTTGTTGTTTATTCCATCAGTACCAGGGGATTTTCTTGGCTTTAACTTTTTAATAATATCTGCTACTTTATCTGTTGAAATTGACAAGACATTATGGGAGGTAGGTATACTGGTACTAAGATTACTAACAGCATTATATACATATATTTTGGTGGCTGTATCACTAAGATTAGCTGAAATTTAGTGATGTGATCCGAATACTTGCGCTAGGACTTCGCTTTTTTCTTCTTGGCTGTGGAAAGTATTGTTGTTGAGTTTCAGTGTTGGAATGTTTATAGACTTCTTTCTTAAAATTTTTGTGAGATTCCAAAAAGGAGAAGAGCCTTTTTCCAAAGTTGGAAGCTTATTTTTTCAGTAGTTATTTTTAAATATTTTGATTTTGACTGATATGCGATAATTATATTCTCTAGTTTGAATATGATCCGATACTTCTCGAAAACGTTTCCACTTGCTTCTGCAAACATTTCTGATTTGAATAAAATGTTTAATGTGCTGCGGTAAAGTTGTGGTTTTGACTTCGTGGATTTTACATGGGACGCTGTGAGTAATTGCAGCAAATATTATATCACTAAAATATAAGATCATGTTCTCATTTTCTTCGGTGTTATTACAATTATGTTACAATTAAATTTATTTTAATATGTGAGGCAAAACGGTGCCAGTTTGCATTTTTAAAATTATAAAACAATTTCTGAGTAGGAATGAACCCATTACTCATGGTTAATTTTACAGGAAGATGGTCTGATCCGAGATTATTAAGCACTCGAGCTGATGAAATACCGTGTACCATGTTTGTTAAGAAGAAATCTAGAATAGATGACTGCCTTCTTGGATCTGACGGAATATACGTATGATCACTAAGGTGCAGTATTTTAAAATAACCAGAATCTAGACATTCATAAAAAAGGTTTCTCCAACAAATTGACCGCGCACATCCCCAATATCTGTGACGGTTGTTAAAATCTCCGCCGAGAAAAAATTGCTCGTTATTATAGTAAAATTTATGCAAATCAGTTTTAAATTTTATTTTTTTTTTACGTTATTGCTACCCGCTGAACCGCCCGTAATATAGCATGAGTAGATAAATATGAAGTTTCCGTTTGACGTTTTTATTTTAACACCAATGTGTAACGAGTGTTTTGTCCTGCGGCTGGGGTATCCAGTCGCGTCCAGGGTCTATTCAAGCACCCTCAAAACCTTAAATAATAAGACAGTGGTTTTCCTTGCCTAGGATTGAATATAAAACTGAATTTTATTGTTTAATTGATATATGTATATTAGGGCGGGTCGATTTATTTTTCGACAATTTCCATATGATTTCCGTATTCTATGGGTTATTCCATGAAAATTTGCCGAAGGAACCATACCTCTATCGTTAAAATCGAGTCCCCTACTTTTTGTTGGTAGATTTTTTCCCAAATCGACGTTCGTATGAAATATTACCTACACGTTCACATCCATAACTCAAAAACTATCGATCGGGTTTAATCGCGTTGGAAAGGTGAGCTCATTTTGATCAATTTTCAAAAAAAATCTCCAACATTGGTCCAACAGTTCAAAAGTTACGGGCATTTTTGTCCAAATTTTGGAGCATTCTTCCATTTTTTTCATGATTTTGTCCAAGAATATTACTTTCATGGCCATTTTTTTGGCCCAATCCATTATCTAATTCAATTTACAATTCAAAACGAAGAGTTTAAGCCCAAATTTATCGAATTCGGTTGATTAATTCATGCGATATTGCTAAAACAAATCGAGTTTAATCGCCTACTGGCGATCGATAGTTTTTGAGTTATGGATGTGAACGTGTAGGTAATATTTCATACGAACGTCAATTGGGGAAAAAATCTACCAACAAAAAGTGAGGGACTCGTTTTTAACGATAGAGGTATGGTTCCTTCGGCAAATTTTCATGGAATAACCCATAGAATACGGAAATCATAGGGAAATTGGTGAATTTTTTCACTCCCTACAAATCGACCCGCCCTAATGTATATATATATCATATATTTAGTGGTATTCTCCATTTTGAACCGAAGGTGATAACGACAAAGAAACGTTTTATTTCTGTCGTCGCCATATTTAGTATCGAAGTTGAAACCGACTACAAAAAATTAAATTAAAAATGAAAATAACGACAGTGCAGCAATTTGAAAAATTAGTGTCCGAAAGGGAAAAAATACAGAATTTTCTAAGGGTTTTTGGAAGGGCATAAAACCACTTCGATGGTTTTGGAACGACATTTCAAAAGAATTAAATTATTAAATTGTATTAAATTATATGACACACTGGCAAATGGCTCTTCGTCTCTTACTCGGACCTTCGAGGCTTCTTATCGGTGTTCGAAATGGTTTGTTTATCCGTAGATCGGCAATATCGGCTGTAGTTGATTGTATCGGTAAGTCGGCTACGTAATCTCGGTTATGTTGGTGAATCGATTACTTAATCGGCAGCCGTCAGTTGTATCGGAAGGTGAGCTGCTTAGCCGGTAGCAATCGGTTATATTGGTAATTCGGTTCTTCAATCGGTAGCCGTCTGTTTATCGGTATATCGGCTGTTGTTTAGCTGGTAGCAATCGGTTGTATTTGTGAATCGGTTATGTAATCGGCAGATATCAGCTGTATCGTTAGGTTGACTGCTTAATCGGTAGCAATCGGTTGTATTGGTAAGTTGGTTTCTCAATCGGCAGCCGTCGGTTGTATCGGTAGATCGGCTGTTTTATCGGGAGTAATCGGTTGTATCGTTATGATGGTAGTTTTTTTTGCTTCGCTTGGTTGTCGGCTGGCTTGGCTGCTCGGTACGGATCGGTTGTGATGGTAGCTCGGTTGCTTCGCTTAGTTGTCGGCAGGCTTGGCTGCTCGGTACAGATCGGTTGTGATGGTAGCTCGGTTACTTCGCTTAGTTGTCGGCTGGTTTGGCTGCACGGTATAGATCGGTTGTGATGGTAGTTCGGTTACTTCGTTTAGTTGTCGGCTGGCTTGGCTGCTCGGTACAGATAGGTTGTAATGGCTGCTCGGTTACTTCGCTTAGTTGTCGGCTGTTTGGCTGCTCGGTACAGATCGGTGGTAATGGTAGCTCGGTTGCTTCGCTTAGTTGTCGGCTGGCTTGGCTGCTCGGCACACATAGGTTGTGATGGCAGCTCGGTTACTTCGCTTAGTTGTCGGCTGTTTGGCTGCTCGGTACAGATCGGTGATGACGGTAGCTCGGTTGCTTCGCTTAGTTGTCGACTGGCTTGGCAGGTCGGTTGTAATGGTAACGTAGGTTGATGGCAATCGCTGACCTGGAAGAAGAGAAGAATTAGCGAGAGCAGTCACCGAAGGTTGTTGAAGCAGCGAGAGGTGTCAACCGAAGGTTGCTGGAGTAGCGAGAGCAGTCAACAGAAGTTGCTGGAGTAGCGAGAGCAGTCAACAGAAGTTGCTGGAGTAGCGAGAGCAGTCAACAGAGGTTGCTGGAGTTGCGAGAGGAGTCAACAAAAGTTGCTGGAGTAAAATTTATTGATGACGACCGAGGTCGCCCGTCGGCTTTTGATATATCTACGTGATATATCTACGTGGTGGCAGATTGTTCCGACATAGGGTCTTGTCACTAACAAGACTTAACCCAGAGTCTTCTCATTAATTCGACTTGACTGACTTTGCCTATACCAACCTTGCTTACTTATCTAAATTAATATATTGACTGACTGAGAATCAATAATTATTATTAAAGATGGTACTTGAATGTAGTCTGGTTGGTAAAGGTTCAGTCAGTGTTCGTGTTGTTAATGTGCATGGTGACGTCATGTACGTCGAGTATGGGTGGTCGTAGTCAGTTAGTGTCGTGTATATTATTATTGTTTGTAGTTTCTGTTATTTCTACAAATGTTTTCCATTAGAAAAATATTTATAGGTGGTAATAACGTGTGTTCAATATTTATATTTAACAAAATTGCTACACCTCCTCCTCTATTGTGTTTCCGATCATTTCTGAATGTTTGATTGAAATTGGAGTTTTCAGCCATGTTTCAGAAATAAGTCATAAGTGGATATTATTACATAACAGAAAATTGAAAAGTTCATCTTTTTTATTACGAATACCTTTGGCATTCCATGATACCATATTTAAATTACTACTCATATAAAAATTTACAAGCAGGTGATGTTATAACCTCGAATTGGTCCGCTTTATATTTGCATTCCTTTAATTTAGAGATTAACTCAAAAGTAAAATTATTAATTTCCTCATAAGACAATATATTGTTGCTATTATTAGTGTTTATGTTTTGTTCTTGTCTCCATTCACGATTTGTGGTAGTGGATTCTTGACGAAGATAATTTGGGAATTCTGTGTTATAATTTACATTGTTATTAGAACGGAAATTCTTGTTAGGCTGTTGTTGTCTTGACCTGTAGCTTTTTGGCTGATAACGTTGTCGCATATGTTGATATTTTAATCTGCTTTCGCAATCAGTAAAAAAAACGATTTATGAGCTTTATAACAGATTACATTAAATATGCACAAGATCTCTACTTCAATAATCTAACAAAATAATTTAATTATTTTAAGAAATGGCACTACTACTATAGCCATATATGTGATGATTGTTCTCAACATTTTTAAATTATCATATTAGTTGCAATCTGGTAACATGTTTTTCTCCAAGCGATGCAGTCCAAAATGGCTGACTTTATGTTCTAAGTTCGTAGGGACATTAGTGGTGTGTTTTTTTATCAAAGGAATTGCAAAGTCTCAAGTGTAAAGGTAAATAATATTATTTTTAGAAAAACTAATTAGCATGTCACAACCGTAACAAAAAGTAGCCTTTCAGTTAGAATAAAACTGATTCTGTACGCATTATTGTTTTGTAACATGTGTAATATATCAAAAGTAATACTGGCCATGTATGCAAACATAATATAAACAAAAATGCTATTTTGCCTAGTTATAACTATATTTAATTAGTGTTACGGTTGTGACACAAAATGTTTCGGTTGTGACATGCCATTTTTGTTGCTGTTATTTACACACTATAAATATGGGGTAAAATTTAGTTTCCACACACGTGTAAAAACAACAATCATACACAATGCAAATCAATCACACGATGTATAAATAACACTCATACACAATGTAGGAACACACACACGAAGTGAAATTGAAACAGACGGACACTGAGAGATATAGCATCACAAAATTGACGTGTTTTGTACTCAACGAAGTACAGTGGAATCGAATGGGTTAAGAAATATGTAGTCATTTAATATAGATAATAAGTTAGCAGACTTAATCAAATCATTATATTATCTTGATACCATAATGACGTGAAAGATGGCAAAATTTGCATTCAGTACTTAAGAATAAAAGAGGGAAAGTTGCCGCATTATGTTTAACCTACTAATGATGATTTTGACACTGATGTTGGAATAGAACAGATTAAAGATTATTTGCCTATTCCTAAAGAACTTCGGGAGAAATTGTTTTTCAAAGATAACAAGTTTTTAAATTTAATGTATTCATAACATTGTAATATCAGTTCTAATAGCTATATAGTTACAACTAACTCCAAGGGACCGCTAAAATGTTTCATAATAACGAGATTTTCATTGTAATGGAAATTGTTTGTAATAAAACTAATGCCAATTCATTTGTTTTTTTCTTCCTTGATAGTTTCTCGCTTGTGGGTTACATAAACTTTATGATAAATGCTGAATTTCTATTTATTTCTTTACTTTGTCACAACCGTAACGCACCTGTCACAACCGTAACAACTTTTTAATATCTTTTTTCGAAGGGAACAAGAGAGAAAACTTTTTGAATACAACTCTAAATAGTTAAATATATATCTGTTTTGACAATTACATTCTTTTCATTTCTGTATTTTGCTCAAGGGGGCACAAAACGTGAAATGATCATCAAGGGAAAAAATATGTGTCACCAATTGTATCACAACCGTAACAACAGCAAATCAGTTTTTTGCAATAAGTACAATAGTAAATTGAATAAGTGAAGGTACTATAATTGTACCTTTAGGTGAGTGCTAAACTCCAAAAATTTTTCATAATGTTTTCATAAGACAGGATAGCTGCAGTCACCCGGTAAAGGTGTACTCTGTGTCACAACCGTAACCAGGATTTGCTGTTATTGATTTAGAATTCCAAGTTGTATTTTACCAATATCATTTTTTATTTTCTTAGAAAAAGTGCAGATTGTATAGATGTATAGGGTACATATGTATATCCATTTAGAACAATATAGTATAAAATTATAAAATCCCAAATTTTCTTGTAACTATGACACAGTATTTTGTGTCATCGAAAGATGGACACATCTCATAATACCCTATACCACTATGTGGTCAGGGTATAAAAACTTTGTGCTGATATTTGTATCCACCAAAAATATTTGAGCTAGAACCATGAGACGATGTAGCGATATCCGTCCGCCCGTCTGTCATTCCGTCGCAAATGTGAACCTACTATATTTTGATGAGATATGGTATATACAGACATGTGATGAAAGCTGAAATCAATACCATTTCTACAGAAAAACTGGAAAATGAAATATATGTATTTATTTCTGGAATAAAAACGAAAGCAAATCGCAAAATTGATTTTCATCACACCTATTATTAAATCGTTCTTTTTAGAATTTCGTTTTCTATTTAAAATCAACCGATATCCATCACATGCCTGATAAGCTTTTTTCAGCCATAGGACGAACGCTATTGAAATTGGTAACAATCTGTTCAGACCTATTCCCCATACAAATAGCACCTATAAGATCGACTTAAATCGCAATAACACCCAAGTTATCATATAGATCTCAGTCAAATTTGGTTTGTTTGTGTTAATTACAGCCATCAATCAGTAGTCCAAAAACAAACCCTAATGGGCAACTTCCCACATATAAAGCTACTTCTCGATCTTCATTTAAATCTATCAAAAAAACAAAATTATTGCCCAGATTTTTCTCATATTTGGTTTGTATATGTTTTTGTGAGAAATATGTGACTTTTTGGATCAAACAAAAAAATATATCCGATATGAACTTCTTTATTTCTGCTTGCAATAAATTCACAACAATGCCACTCAAACTTGGTTTATGCTTATTTTCTCATCCAATTAGTTGGACCTGAGCCCCTTTCTCTAAATTATGGTATAGGGTATCGTATAGTCGGTCTAGACAAAAATTTTCTTACTTGTTCAACAAAATCTTTGATTATATTTAATTACCGCACAGTTTAAAATAAAAAAAATATACAATTAAATACAAAAAAGTGTACTTTGAATTTTTTTTCATATGAGAAAAATTACCATATACAAATTATACACTTTATATCAGTGAAGGCCGTGCCAAACACGCTAGTGCTCGGCTTCTTATATGTATACAGCCGAACGAAAACAAAAATACTCACCAAAGAGTAAAAGTAAACAACAATTTCATTCAGTCTTATGAAAGCTTTTGAACAAAGCAGGTTTACGTCGCATTGCCTTTTGAAATTCATATATATTTTTTTTTAATAGGTACACAGAGAATATTTGTTTAAAAGAAACCAAAAATGTTGAGAAAATTTCGATGACTTGATAGACTATAAATTAAACATTTTCTATAAATTACATACGTCGCCTTCATTTGACAACATTATAGCTGTCTTTTATGCATTTTTTTTAATTTTAAAAAATATCCAGTTACTGCAGGCTGGTAAGTTTTTTAGTTTTTGGTAACATACCACTTAATAACCTTTGAACTTTCTTATCTTTTTAAGTTTTGCTATTTTCTGTTTTTTTTTTTTTTTTGTTTTTAAAGAAATGAAATACTTATTATAATTTATTTGATATAATAAACTTCAAAGTTATGGATAAAAGAGATTAAATGTTCTTCACATTTTGTTTTATATTTTCAGAATGTAAGATTTAAAATTTTAAAACAACAAAATATATTTAAAATTTTACCATATTCTACGTTAACTCAACTATTTCCCCTTTTATGCATTCATATAAACATTCATACAAAATCTACACAAACCCATTTAATATCGGCATTGTGTTACGTCCATGGATTTCGATCAGTGTAGTACAACTAACACATGCTCATAAACACTATTACTAACTCAATTCTCTCGATGGCCACCACTGCTTTATATGCAGAAGGAAAACTAGAAGAAACCAATGGTTTCTATAGGGATAATGTTTGAATAAACATCCTTGCCATCGAAATTCCTTGGCATTCCCAGAATCAATGACATTGCAAAAGTCCATCGTCATCCTCCACAAACTTATTTAACTCAAACGGGCTTTATATATTACGTAAAAAGATATTTGAAATATATTTGCTTTTTATCATGTCAAATCATTCGTTAACTGTTTATATCTATACATATATTAATATCTGCTGGTAAACCTTTCGAGCACTTTCTAAGCAAAATGCGCGCTCGGAGGAGTGTGAAATTTGGCACAGTTATAGATCATATGAAGGATAAGTGCCGAATGATAAAATTTATGTATAATATGAGTTAAAAATATATTAAATTAAGTAAAATTAAATAAAATATTTATAATGTTATAAGAGCCTAAAGGTATGCTAATAAATTTTAGCCAATTCACAATTCATCGCCTGTGCACTTATTATTGAGGTTTTAAAAAACCTCTTTTAAATTTTTTTAATTGTGAATTGCCTAAAATTGTTTAGCATACCTTTAGGCTCGTATAACATTATTTGTTAACTATCCAATTTATAGTTCTTCTGTGTGTTCATCAAATATTTATAATGAAATTTAATGAATTTTATTAATAATTCACAATTTAATCAATTTTATTTAAATATTCATAATTTTTTTATATATAGATTAAAAAAACACTGAAAGAAAACAAATTAAACAAAACAAAACAATTAAATTTCCAATGGAAATTTTTTTGCAAAATTATTTCAAAAACAAAATTTAAAAATTTTCAGAAGAATCTAGTCGGTAACTCCCTGTGTATTGATACAGGATCTACTTTCATATTCATCGGAACAATAGTTTTGTATATTTTATTTTTTGTATATATTTTATAAATTTACTTTGTAAAATAGGTATATTAGAAATAAATAAATA
The DNA here is from genome assembly GCA_963682025.1 of Cordilura impudica. Taxonomy (NCBI): domain Eukaryota; kingdom Metazoa; phylum Arthropoda; class Insecta; order Diptera; family Scathophagidae; genus Cordilura; species Cordilura impudica. Next base: position 140,257,141 of record OY821519.1, read on the forward strand.
AATATATTAGGAATTTTTCATTCAAAACGTTATTTTATGGAAATCATTTAAAATATATGATAAATTTAAACACATCGCTTTTTGTAATACTACTAATTTTCTTTCTTACACAAAATCGTTAGCTATTGCGGTAAATGTGTTTCATCATTAACACCTGAACAAATAATTTTCGAAAAATTACGTTTGTAAAAAAAAATTCCTGTTATTATTTTTAGGATTGAAAAATCAAATTTCACCCTTAAGCTTTTAAATGGGAGTACCACATATTCAAGCACATACATACATACATACACTCACACTCCCACTTCAGATTGGTTAAATGAAGCTGACATGATCATGTTCCTACACTCACACATACTCGTAAATACAAATCATACAGTCATATCTTATGTTTGTAGTTATTTTGGGAAAGCAATTGGTATTATTTGAGAAAATTACTGATCGTGATGTCAGTTTCATTTCATTTAAATGTTTTGCAGCCTTTGGGTTACAAAGCAATTTATTGTTGCTTAAATCACACACAAACAAACATACACTTTATTTTGTACTACAAGCACACCTACATGTACACATGTACAAACAAAAAACAGACGAGAAGCAACAACAACCACATGTAAACCTAAACCAAATAACCACGTTCAGCAGCCACCCGAAACAGAGGCAAAGTATGTGAATGTAACTTTTAGAGTTGCCAACGAAAATTTTATAACTATGATTATTTAATGACTCTTATATTTGAAAATTTCTTTTAGAACAGATTGACCTGCTAAAATATAAAATTTTTTAAAATATTAATTTTGAAATAAGAACGCAGCGCCAAATTTCTTTCTGATCACTTGAAGATTATGAATTTATAAATTTATTTAATTACGCAGGACTACACCGAAAACTTAATGGTTTTCTTTTCATTGATTTTCCCTAATTGGGGTATGCTGATTTCTGGTAACAGTTTTGGTCTATGATCTGTAGTTTTCCAGATATAGCGTAAACATACCTTGAAAAAAGGATATTTTTAGCATGGTTGTCAGTCTTTGTTTACCAGCGCTGATATTGCATCCTGTCCTCATTTATTCCAGAGTTTAGAAAGTAGAATATAACATCCTGTGTCAAATTTCGGTTTACATGGTGCACGCCCCTGCCACACCTAACTAGGTATCATTCCTCAATCCTAACTAACAAATACAGTACGACCCCGGTTACTGCAACTAATAAAAACCAAGGCAGTTGCAACAACCGCGGTTGTTGCATTGACCGACTCACACATATATAAACACTGCTTTAGGTATTTATACGAGTTTACAAAAAATATCTAGTTTATATTGTCCTAAAGATATTTTTGAGCATAATTAATATATTTTTTAAATAAAAACAACTTTAGTATTTAGCTATTTACCTTGAAAATGTTAATTTTTCAAAAAAAAAATAATTCATTTTATTAATAATAATATAAAACACAAAACAATCCCAATAAATAAATTTAATTAAACAAAAAAAAATTCAATAAAACTATAAATGCTTATGTACAAAATTAAAAGAAGTCCGAAATTTTAGACTGTTTTTTGGTACTAGAAATATGTTTCTGCACTGCAGTTTCGCGAAGATCTTGAAGAAGCAAAACTTCTTTTAAGCCGATTTTGTTTTCTTCAGCCCATTGAATACAAATGTTTAATGAATTAATGGCATCCTTGGACTTTATTTTAGGCAAATCATGGACAGTGCTAGTAATTTCCTTTTCCTCTTCGCTTTCAATAATGAAGTAATCATTGCTTGTTCACCGAGAATTTCAGATCTAATTATACTTAAGCAGCATTTCTTCATCAGTCGATGGATTTTGAGGACTCATTAACACGTTCCAACATTTCTTTATGACGTTAGCCGTCAATTTATCCTGCCGAGAATATGCGCCAACAGACTTCTTTTGTAAATCAAATTCGTTAAGTTAATAACGTTTTGGTCCATTGGCTGAAGAACTGCTGTGCAGTTTGGCAGGAAACACATGCGCTTTTTTTGGAAGATCTTTGAAAGAAAGAAATGATCTTACCTAAAAAAAGATTACCTTATAATCCGTGCTTAATATGCAGTTTAAATTTTGTGTTATACATACCTCTGGAACAAACGTATGGTGAAACCATTCTTCAAATAATGATAAAGTCATCCATGCATTTTTGCCCCTACGGAAAATTTCCCGAAAACAATTTCCCGAAAACAATTTCCCAAATACAATTTCCCGAAAACAATTGCCCGAAAAAACAATTCCCCGAACAAACAATTTCCCGAAATTACAATTTCCCGAAAACAATTCCCCGAAAACAATTTCCCGAAATTACAATTTCCCGAAATTACAATTTCCCGAAATTACAATTTCCCGAAAACAATTTCCCGAAATTACAATTTTTTGTTATGCAGTTCACGAGCTTTTTCTTTCAAAATTTCAACAGAAATGGGCAAGTGCTTCTCTCTTTGTTTAAGAAACCACTGGTATAGAGCCTTCTCCATTTTGGGATATTTAGAAACTCTCATAATTCTACGCTTACCCGGTCCTGATTCGGCATTTGCCATAAATTTTCTCAATGCATTTTTATTTTTTTTTATTCGGCTAATAGTAGACTTATGGATATTGTATTCTCTGCAAATCACTGATGTAGGCGCATTTTTGTCCAGTTTTTCGAGAATTTCACTTTTTTCTTTAATTGTAAGCTTAACTCTTTCATTAATCATTGGCATCTTTATGTTTCAAAAGAAGAACACTTCGCAAAGAAAATCACTTCGAGACTAAAACCATATTTAGAAATGCACGTGCAAACAACATTCATATATACTATACATATTTGTATATTCTGAGAAATAGCGGTAAAAAATAGCTAACAAAAAAACAACATGACGACAAAATTTAAAAGTTGCGTCATAAATTTTTGCAAAGTTGCTTACACTGAGTCTACAATGTAAATATTTTAGTTGTTGCACTAATCGAGGAGATGCGCTCATTGAGGGTTGCAGTAACCGAGATGTTACTGTAATGTGAATACTAAGTCAAGCGGACAAATGCTTTGGCTGAGATGAAGCCTCACACACACGTTCCAAAGATTTTTCTAATTTTTTCCGCTATTACTCGTGAACTAAAGATGCAAAAAATGTTTCGTGACCCTCGGATCTAAAATATTCATGCTAAAAATTGAGGCTCAAAGCCCAAAAGTTGTTAACTATAGCACGTTTCGAATTTTCAACCACGACATTCATACGATGGCGATGTTATAAAGCAGACCGCAAAAGTCTCATATTTTCCAAAATTTATTTTCTCTAGGTCAAAGTACTAGGACAGTAAAGTAAGACCACTACTTAATTATCTTGATGTTCGTTTGCATAGTTTAATATCTGCAATTCAGGAACCATTGATGATTTCTCATTTATTTTCACTCTGATCTGGAATTTCTTACGCCCCAGAATGAAGACTACATAGCGGATACATGCCAATATATAAACTACTGCCCAACAGTATTTGCAACACCTTCTGCTTAAATTTTAAGTGTCCATACCATCCTTATTTTTCAATGAAACCTCTTCAAATTTAAAAATTTATTTACTTTTACTATTTAGATAAATTTTTTTAAACTACACTCTAATCTTAAACTTTAGATTTAACAATGCGACCACCTCCATTTCATATAACTACACGACATAGTCTTGGCCAACGGTAGGTTTTTTTTTGCTTCAGGGTCTGTCAGCTACACCGATCCAACGCCAGACTTTGGTACGATGCTGGGGCAAGTACAGACGAGGTTTTTTTTTGCTTCAGGGTCTGTCAGCTACACCAATCCAACGCCAGACTTTGGTACGATGCTGGAGCAAGTACAGACGAGGTTTTTTTTTTTGCTTCAGGGTCTGTCAGCTACACCGATCCAACGCCAGACTTTGGTACGATGCTGGAGCAAGTACAGACGAGGTTTTTTTTTGCTTCAGGGTCTGTCAGCTACCCCAATCCAACGCCAGACTTTGGTACGATGCTGGAGCAAGTACAGACGAGGTTTTTTTTTTGCTTCAGGGTCTGTCAGCTACACCAATCCAACGCCAGACTTTGGTACGATGCTGGAGGAAGTACAGACGAGGTTTTTTTTTGCTTCAGGGTCTGTCAGCTACACCGATCCAACGCCAGACTTTGGTACGATGCTGGAGCAAGTACAGACGAGGTTTTTTTTTGCTTCAGGGTCTGTCAGCTACACCAATCCAACGCCAGACTTTGGTACGATGCTGGAGCAAGTACAGACGAGGTTTTTTTTTTTGCTTCAGGGTCTGTCTGCTACACCGATCCAACGCCAGACTTTGGTACAATGCTGGAGCAAGTACAGACGAGGTTTTTTTTTGCTTCAGGGTCTGTCAGCTACACCAATTCAACGCCAGACTTTGGTACGATGCTGGAGGAAGTACAGACGAGGTTTTTTTTTGCTTCAGGGTCTGTCAGCTACACCGATCCAACGCCAGACTTTGGTACGATGCTGGAGCAAGTACAGACGAGGTTTTTTTTTGCTTCAGGGTCTGTCAGCTACACCAATCCAACGCCAGACTTTGGTACGATGCTGGAGCAAGTACAGACGAGGTTTTTTTTTTGCTTCAGGGTCTGTCAGCTACACCAATCCAACGCCAGACTTTGGTACGATGCTGGAGCAAGTACAGACGAGGTTTTTTTTTGCTTCAGGGTCTGTCAGCTACACCAATCCAACGCCAGACTTTGGTACGATGCTGGAGCAAGTACAGACGAGGTTTTTTTTTGCTTCAGGGTCTGTCAGCTACACCGATCCAACGCCAGACTTTGGTACGATGCTGGAGCAAGTACAGACGAGGTTTTTTTTTGCTTCAGGGTCTGTCAGCTACACCGATCCAACGCCAGACTTTGGTACGATGCTGGAGCAAGTACAGACGAGGTTTTTTTTTGCTTCAGGGTCTGTCAGCTACACCAATCCAACGCCAGACTTTGGTACGATGCTGGAGCAAGTACAGACGAGGTTTTTTTTTGCTTCAGGGTCTGTCAGCTACACCAATCCAACGCCAGACTTTGGTACGATGCTGGAGCAAGTACAGACGAGGTTTTTTTTTGCTTCAGGGTCTGTCAGCTACACCAATCCAACCAATCCAATCAAATTTTTCAAAGTTTCTGGAGTGATCTGGTTCCATGATACGTGCAGTTTACTCCACATGAAAGAGATGTAATTCGAACCTTCCTGTCGAATTCATCCCCCAATAACTCAATACGATTGAGGTCAGGTGACTATGGTGGCCATTCCATAAGTTTGCAGGTTCCACCTGCTTCCTGGGTCTCTAAGCACTGCTTACAAATTTTTGTTGTATGTTTTGGGTCATTATCTTGTTGAAATATGAACTTCCTATCCGAAGTTCTTTCTCCAGTGACCATGGCACGATCTTGCAGAATAGTTTTGTGCTGGGTTTTATCGACTATTCCTTGGATTATGTATAAGTCGTCAACATTTTCGTCAGCAAAGCAACACAATCCTTTACTTCATTTTTGCGGGCGAAGGTGAGGTTTTCTCATGGTGATTCTGTCATTTAAGCCAGCCGCAATAAGATATCGTTTTACTGTGGTTACCCTTACTGCATTTGTGGGGCTGCCGTTTATGTGGGCGGCTATTTTTGGACTTGTTAGGCGACGATTTCATTTATTTGTCGTTATTATTACATGATCCTTACATTTTGTTGTTACTCTGGGTAGACCGCTTAGCTTTTTATTCGTAATTGTACCACCCTCTTTCAATTTTTTAGCACGGTTCGACGCGATACTTTGAGATTCTTTGCAACTGCTTGATTGATTTTTTGCAATTTTGTGCAGGGAAATAATATGGTGACGAGTTTCAATTCAAATCTACGCACTTTTTGCCATATTTTCTTTTAATTCAATCAAATATTTCACGTGATAGGTCTTGGTTATGACGTAATGGCTCGGCCGTTTTTTGCCTAATGTGATTCAATTTGCATTTTTGCAATTACTCATACTTCTTTTGAAGTAAAAAATTTAATTAAATACGTTCCACTACTTGTCGTCCACGCTAAGGATATTTCCCAAAAAACTCTTTCAACCAACGTCACAATGTTACATGGTAAAAAAAAGTCAATGTTTTGTGATACCACGACATGGATAACTATTTCCCTCAGTTCGCACCATGGGACCAGTTCCAACTTCCAATTAAACTTTTGAGATGTGATAATATAGAATTCGTGATACCAATGCTTTAAGTCTTTGTTTAGAGAGTGGCGGGTAATAGCAAAGAAAATGTTTGATACTCTCTACTTTATCTACGTCCATGCAACTACGACAGAAATAATTTGACTACCACTATCGTCAAAATCTCTCCACAGGCGAGTGAGCGTTTAAGAAATAGTCCCACATAATGTGTCCATAAATTTGGTTTATGTGTGATTATTATATACACAAACCTTGTGGGACCATTTTTATAATTAATATTTTTAGTCTTAGTCCTGTGACATTTCCCCAAGTCTCACTCGGGTGTCTCACAATACCTATTTTGTTGCATTAATATTTAATTGATAAAATAGTATTGAAAACAGTTTAGTAATTCTGCACCATCAACTGGTAACTCTAAATTTGCCTAACACACTCCTAATAAATGGTTTTTAAGAATTAGTTACAAGAATCCCATTACAATCCAGTGGAATTAGTGAATTCTTTTTGTTTTTTTTTTTTTTGTTTTTTGATTTGTTTTGTTTTGTTTAAGAAAAGATCCAAGAATGAAGCGGCAAACTTACAGCAATAATACATGACCACCACCACTACTACGTATCGTTAAACATAGAGGAGGAAGTTTTTGTTCACATTAAAACAAGTTCATTGATCGTGGGTCACGACTTAGCTGCAACTGAACATCGACACTGTCAATTTTAGTTTGTGTTTTTATTTTATAGTTTTTTTTTTTTTTTTTTTTTGTAAAAATGAGATGTAAAGAGGAGACAATGACGTTAACCATACACAAAAACTGTAAAGTTATCCAGACTTTTTAAGTTGTTTGGTTTTGGATTTTTCTTACCCACGCCACCATACACGTTCCTTTGTCCGTCTGTGAGTATGTTTTCCATTCAATCTTCTATTTTAATGTCATTTAATTTTATTGCAGCTGCAGCATGAAAAAAAACACAAAAATTATCCAGTCAAGTAAACAATTGAATTGAACTTTTGGTGTATTGTGATCAACAAACATTTTTAAGAAATCGATCACTTTTGTGACATTTGCTGTAACCACAATTCCAAAACCAAAACAGCAAATGTCAGCTATAAATCCATCCCAATCCCAAAATGAATAAAAAATTCATCAGTCCTTTTTATCTTACAGTAACAGTTTTAATTTAGTGAATCTTTAGAAGCAGAGCTTTAAAAGAAGTAATTATTTTACTAGATTTTCATGAAATCCTCTAAACAAAATACCGATCATAATACTTATATCAAAATATCCATCATCCTTCGGTCGATTCAAGGCACGTCCGAGATTTATAACGTTTTCTAAAAGGCATTTATGATATGAATGGTCGTTAGGCGTCTATGGGATTTTTAAATTTGTCTCCTAACAACTCTCTTCTAATATATCCAATGCTTGATCTGTGGCCTGATGTAAACTAAAATTAGAACAGCAAGTCACTCAGAAGATTAAATACCATTAAATACCCTGAAAAAGGTTTGAGTCGTTTCATATTAACATCATTAACTAAATATACATAAATTCATAGTGATGGTTCAAATTCGTCCTATCATATAGTCAAAGGTAACGAAATATGAATCTATTCATATGATTCTGAAACTAGGCTATGTGTGGAATTTTTACAGATATAGTCAACCCAAAAAAAATAGGTCATAAAAACAGTGTTTCGAAGCAACTGACAGATTGTTTCTTTAAAGCAAAACGTACCATATTTCTACAGTAGATTTCGAAGACTGTAGCAATTATCGAATCAATTGTTAAAGCCGATTGCTGGAATTGCCTTCAAAGTGTGCAGTGATGTGGCTTTTTTCTCCTCAATCTATTCGAAACGATATCCCTGGAATAGAATTTTAAGTTTATAGCCAGAATTCACATGATATTAAATCTAGCGAATTCGGTGATTTTAGAATGATATAGTCGAACTTTGTCCAAAATGTTATAGAAGTACTAATGAACTGTCCCTCAGTGGTGCAAAAACCGAGCATTATCTGCCCATAATTCGGCCTATTTTTTGCTTTAAGCAAGTTTAAATATTATTCCTTACTAACACTTTGCCCTGGCGGGGTGAATTCCTAATACACCACACCACGATAATAGAAAAAAAGTATTAATATGACCTTGATTTTGGAACGATTTTGGTATGATCGGTATTGCTTCATATTTTTCACGATATTCGTTGCGGTATCAAAATCCATTGAGCGATGCCCTTATTGAAAAAATTTAATATTTTTGGAACCAATCGCGAGTTGATGTACTTAAGGCCAGGGCCGTCTTAAGGCATGTCGGGGCCTCTGGGCACAAAATAATTTGGGGCCCCACTGGAAAGTAAAAAAAAACGAATGACAAGAATTTTTTGTTATGATTTTAAATTTATTATTATTAATACAAATAACATGTATTTAATGTTTAAGAAATATAACCTAGGTATTTATGTTCTGATTTAAATTGGCTACGCTAAAGTTTTTTTTTCGGGATTTCTGTGCTGCAAAATCTTCTATTATATCCTCAAAATCAATTTTTTGAAGGACATCACTTTCAATGCACATAATTGACAAGTTAGTTAGGGGTTCTTGCAACATAGACGTTCGTAATTCATTTTTTATTCTCTTTAGCCGCGAAAATGACCGCTCTCCACTGCAATTAGTGATCATTAAACAAAGAAATATTCTTGTAGCAACTTCAACATTTGGAAAAGTTTCTTCTAACTTATCGGACTTTATTAGGTTATGTAAAGCTGAGATACTCAAATCCGATGATTCCGTTGCTATGTTCTTGAGGTACTGCCTTAAATGAAAACATTCTGATATGAACTCCTTAGCATTAATGTCTTTGTGGTAGAATTCGGCAAATTCTTTGCATTTTTTTGACAACTGGTCAGAATCAATTGTTATTAATTGAGAAAGAAAACTAAAAATTTCATCAATAACTTGGTATGCAGCAGAACGCTTTTTTAAATGAACATGTAATGTGTCAATTATGGGAATAAACGTTTCTACGCGGAATTTTTGTTTGCCATTTAACTGTACAGTCTCCGCTGATCCGTCAAAAAAAAGTAAGACGTGTGCTGCGAATTTTTTTTCTTTCAAACATATCTTTGTATTCACCATTGGGTTTTTTTTTCTCTAGCGGCCGATTCGTACTGATCGAAATTATCGCGTGCGTTACTGACGTAATCGATTAGAGATGCGTAAAGTTTTGCTGCAACGTCCAGTGTTAAAGTGTTTCTTTGTAAACTTATGCTTGTTTTGTTTATAACACCCAAAAGATCATTCCAAATCTCCGTTAGAAGCATAGTCTCAAAATTTTCCATTTTTTTAACTAGGCTTTGAGCTTCGTTTCTTGTTTCTCCTGGTTGATTGATGTCATTTGCAATTGATGTTAAAGCTTCAGATATATGAAAATAACCATTTTGCAAAGCATTAATAGCATTAGCACGTGCAGACCATCTAGTATCCGGGAGAGACTTCAAAACTTTATTTGTTCCCAAATTCGCTGTCATAATTTTCCATCGTTTGGTCGAAGCCGAGAAAAAATTAAATAATTTTTGGACGAATTGGAAGTAGGATTCTGCATCTGAAATACATTGAACAGCTTCAACACCTACCAAATTTAATGAATGTGCCGCACATGGAACAAAAATGGCAAATTCACATTTCTCTTTTATTCTTGCCTGAACACCAGAATACTTTCCTGCCATATTTGATGCATTATCCTAACTCTGCCGTCAGCAATCTTTTATAGGAACATCAAGACTTTCAGTAAAGTTTAAAATGGCACCTGCTATGTATTGAGCATTATGATCATTCATAGGCAAAAATTGCAAAAATCTCTCAATAGGCTCTCCGTCTTTGACGTATCTAACGATAAAGGTGAGTTGGTCAACATGTGAAAGATCTGGTGTAGAATCCACACTAATAGAGTAGTATTTTGCAACTTTTAGTTCATTAACAATCGCTTTTAGCACTTGCTGTCCCAATATATTAATAAATTCATTACAAATATTTGCAAAAAAAAATATGATGTCTTTCCTTTTCCACTATTTCCGCAGTTTCGTATGTGATCAGCAAGAAAAGGATCAAATTCACTAATTAAGCATCCCAAATAATTTCCGTTATTTTGAGACCCTAATATTTCATTATCACCACGAAAAGCATGTCCTCTGGAAGCCAAAAATTTCATTACTGCAACAATTCTTTTAAGTACATTCTTCCAATAATTGACTTGTATATTATATTGGGACAAAAACTCGCTGTCAATTTGCCCAGTATTTTTGCTTCTTGCGACATATTTCATCATTGATTCCCTATGTAGTAAACTGTTCTCATGCTCCATTAATAAATTACTTATATGTTTCCAGTCTTTATATCCATTTGGAGAACTCAAATTATGACCAGTACCAGTAGTAGTATTAAATAGACGGCAGCAATAACAGTATACAGAGTTCTTTGACGGTGAAAATAGGAGCCATTGTCTTTCTAAAGACTCACCATTCGTCAATATACGGGTAAACATATTTTTAGTCAAGTATCTAGTTTTTGTTTTACCGCTCGAATCTGGAAAAATTTTAGAAGTTTCGGAGAAGTCACACTCTTTATTTTAAAAAAATTCTAGCCCTTTTTGCGTCCAAATTCGCATATATTCTTCCATTAAAATTTTATCACAGTACGTACCAGGATCAGGAGATACACTTTCTATGCTCGTAAATAATAAGTCACAGAAGCTTGAATTGGAGGATTCAGCATCTAATGTACCTGTTACTGTCTCTACATCTGGAACTTGCATAATATTATCATTTTTGTGAGACGTAAGTTCTTTTTCCCGTTGAAATTTGAAAGTAACTGGATCTTGAGATGATGAAGGCGAAGAATTAGTCATCCTCTTTGTTCCTTCCACCGTAAAAAATGAAGTGAGTTTAGGAAGTTTTTCGGCTATTTCTTTTTGAGCTAGAACTTTTTTTTTGTGTGAACCACTTAAATATGTTCTTTTCGATATTATTAAATTAATTATAAAACAATATAGACAAGTTGTTTACAACTAAGACGTCAAACTTCTTCTTCTTCTTTTAAATAAGTTCAATAATTCACATTAAACACTTACACGCCTTCACTGAGTTGACCTTACACTTATTGACTGCGTTAAACTTTGACATTCATAGGGGAAATCCCCTAAATATACACAATGTCAACTATTACTATCTGCAGCAGTCAGGGTTGCCAGTTTTTTTTTGTTTGTATCACCAAATACAGTTGAAAAATCGCCCAAATACATTTTTTTTAGTATTTGTTAATATTTAAGTTTCGGTTAATTTTTTTTTTCTATTCCTTTTTGTTTTTGAAATTAACAAAAAAAAAAAAAAAAACTAACAAAAAAATTGCTGAAAATCACCAGAAAAATACAAAATATTTAACTTCTTTCTTTCTTGTAATCGAATATATCGGCCTTTCGGGCCCCCATGAGGTGTGCCCTTATGGCAAAGACGGAATTGCTTAATGCCTAACATATCTTTTATAACATTGGCAATTAATTCTTTCGAAATTTCAATAATAGTAGCAAATTCTGTAATTGACAATTTATTATTTTTTGGCATCAAATCTTTGATTTCCTTGACACTTTGTTCAGTTGTTGATATTTTTTCTCATCCAGGAAGCTTTTCAACTTCAATGCCTTCTCTGTCTTTTTGGAACTGTTTGTACCATTTTTAAACATATTTCCTGGTCATCGAAGGCCTTTGGCACCATCCTCAGGAATTTAATTTCACAATCAGAATTCAATATAACTACTTTCTTCAACACAATCAGATTTTTTAAAATCGCAAAACTCACTTTTAATTGCTTACAAAAAGAAGCATCACTATAAAAGCATCCTCGAACGTCTATGCCGTCCATGACACAAAACTAAACCCAGTTGACTAATTCATAGATTTGGGAGTTCACTTCGATAAAAGATTAAGTTTTAATTCTAATGTTACAATGACTGTTAATAAGGCAAATGGTGTTTTATGTGTTATAAAACGTTGGGCAAAGGAATGAAATGATCCTTATATAACAAAAAATCTATTCAGTAATCCGGGATACACAGTAGAATGTCTTCATCAAAAACTTGAAACAGTACAGAAAAAATTCTTGCCATTTTGTCCTTGATATCATCGATGGAATGCGGAATTGAGTCTCCGGCCGCATCGCAGTCATTTGGCTCTAATAAAGCTTCCAACTTTTAAAAGTAGTAGGTTCATTTTTAATTTAACATTCTTTCTCAACTTAGTTCATGGTAAAATTGATTCCGAATGCCTTGCTGGAAAAATATGTATAAATATTTCTAACATACAACTTCGATCTTATAAACCTGTTTACCTGCATTTCCACAGATCAAATTTTATCAATTTAGATCCATTCCAAAGAATTTAATTTATCCCATGATGTTGATGTTATTAGCGACTTACTTAAATTATAACGGTTATGTTTATAACTGTATTTAAAGTTTATATTATTTTTGTAAAATATCTACATTTTTGGCTCAGCTGTTGCTATATTGTAGCTGAATTAAATTAAAAAAAATTCGGTTTCGATCATGCAGTTCCTTAGTGTTTCCATTCTATCTCCATTAGTTCATCGAGGATGAGAAAGATTTCTCTGGATGCTATTCCTATACTAGTCGCATTTTATACGCAACATGAATAAAAAGATGTAGAAAGACAACACGGTTGAGTCGTTCAAAAAGACATGATTTGGAAAAACTCAGTTCGTAATGACAGCAAAAACGTGAAATTATCACAGAGGCATATACATTTTTATATAAAGAACCAATTTAGGAAAAAAGAATTTTCACAACTAGCAGTACCTTAGAATTTCTATTAAAACTTTCAGACCAATCCTCGTACATTATAAAATGTTGAACAAATTCGAAGTGCTTTGAATTCCAAAAAAGATATCACTCCTGGATGTGGAAGACTTGACATCAATTCGAAAATTTCAAACAAAGTTCAGTATTTTAACATTCATTCTTGTGGTTCGTCACTTGTTTTTAATCGCTTGAATATGTGCAGCAGTACAAAAATCTGCTTTGTTGTGTTGTGAATGATCAAAAAGTTCCGATAATTGTAGTACTGTAGTACTTTAAAGTTTAATGCATGTCTTAGCCTGACAAGATCAATAACAATGATATCAACTTACAGTTATACTTGTGCTAGTGAATGTTTAACACTAACCAGAAGAGAAAGAGACAAAATTAGTGGTTTGTTACAACAACTAATTGACAAATTTCAGTTGTTTTTGAAGTGGGTTTAACATATCAACAGGAAATTGAACAAAACACGATCTGAAGATCAACCGTTAAGTTTATTTTAACAAAATGTTGACATCAAATGGGGATTTTTGTTGAATTTAATTGAAATGAAAGATTGATGTAGTGCGATAACATGGAGTGAAAACACCTTCGAGTCTTATGAACAATCAAAGATTAAAAATAGTATGTCATCCAAAAGCTGCAAGTTGGAAAACATGTCTGTCTACAGGGAAATATATGAAAAATAATCACAAAACGATGACATAATTTTAAAATTTTGTTATTCCGGCTCATGCTCAATAATTAAACCGTAAATTCAGGATAACAAAAGGAATAATTTTTAATTTGCTTTTTAGAAGTGTCCATCACATTTCTGTATGGCGGAGCTGTCAAGTCATTACTAAAGTTCTGTAAAATTTAAAAAAAATTATTATTTTAAGCTCGGGGTCTATTAGGGTTGCCACATGGCCTTGAATGGCCTTGATTGTCAAGTTAATGTAGGTCTTGTCAAGTGCCAAGGACAAATTTTTTTTTGTCAAGTTAAAATGGAATTTGGTCGTTTTTTTTATTAATTAAAAATCATTAATAAAAATATTTAAGAAATAAATTTAAATTGCTTATGGTGTTATGACATTATCTTTTTTCGACTTTTTTTAGAACAATTAAAAAAGTCTAAATATATCCCAATTTGCTTTATAATGAGTGTGAAACAATCACCCTATATTCAAAAAAGGTTTCTTATGTCACAATTTAAAGTTCCTAGAGGCAGAGCGCCGGCAGAAAACTTAAAAAAGTTTGAAAATTGTGTCTTTTTTCTTTTTTAAAAATGACAATTTCAACTTTAAATAAATCAAAATAAATAAAAGTGTAAACAAACAACAATAAGAAAATATATATTTTTCAAGAATTGTGTTTTTCTTGCATTTGAGTGTTTTTTCTGCAAAAAAAATTATAAATAAAATAAAAAATAATTATTTTTAACTTTATATTGCATTTTATGTGTAATTGTATGTGTATTTTATGTGCAAAATTAGAGAATTTGATATTTTAGGAGTAATTGTTATTTTTTCATTGCACAATAGGTCGTTTCCTTTATATTTCAAACAAAATCTGTAGAACCAAAAATGATTTGCTCCCATTATAATTGTATGGTCATTTATCTTATTATTTAGGTCGAACACTTCATCAATTGACCATAAATGTATATTTAATACCCAAATTTAAATTTATTTTTTTAATTTTTTTCAATCTAATTCAATTTTTATATTTTTTGTTGAATTGACCTATTGTACTTGTAAGCAAAATAAAAGAACGTCAACATTAAAAATGACAATATTTTTCTTTCTTTCACTCAAGTATATTTGTTTCAAACTTACAGTTCTAAAAAATCACTTGAAAAAAGAAGGAAAAAAGCCAACATCATAACACCATTAACATTTATAATTTTCTAAAAAAAATAATAATTTATAATTTACGAATGTTTGTTCCTAAAAGCACCACCGTATGTACATATTTGTTACTTTGACATACACTTATAAATTATTAGAACATTGCGCTTAAAAAAGTATAAATCTTTCCCCCTATACCCAACATTAGTTTATTGTTTAGTTTTGCCCAACACTAATAACTTGACAACACAAAACAGCTGATTTGAAATTTTGGAAAATATGTACATAAATAGTAAGTTTAAATATTTTGTATTTGATTTTTAACAAAAAAAAATGAATTTCTGTTTCTATAATTCAAAGTTTGATGATTTCGTTGTATACATTTTAATCATGGAGAAAGACGATGAAGCTGGACCTTCAAAAAAAGCACGATTAACAACGTTTTGCGAGAGGTGGTTGGAAGCACCCGAATATTCCAAATGGCTAAAGAAAAACGATGAATTTACAGCACTCTGTAAATTTTGTCAAGCAGAAATTTCTGTAAAATATGAAGGAAGCCATGCGTTAAATAGACATTTAAAATCAAAGCGGCATTCAAAAATTGCGTTGTCTCATTTCACAATTTGCTGTGCCAACGGAATCTAATGAGGAAACGCTAATTTCAAGAGCTGAGCTAAAATGTGTATTCCATAACGTAGTTCATGGATTAAGCTATAATAGTTTGGATTGTCAATTGAAATTGAGTTCTTCTGTTTATTGCGACAGCAAAATTGCTAACAAAATTGCTTGCGGACGTACCAAAGCAGCAGCTATAACACGTAACGTTTTAGCACCATATTCACAAGAAAAAGTAGCTGATGCCTTGAAAGAAAGCTTTTTCTTTTCAGTAAGCAGTGATGCATCAAATATAGGAAATGTTAAAACTTACCCATATGCAGTCCAATATTTTGAGGCCGAAAGTGGAATACGTAAGCAAATTTTGGATTTTTATGAAGATCCTAACGAAGCGTCGAAAGATATATTTGGAAATATCATTAGAATAACTAAAGAAAATAGATTAAACATTGAGCAAGTCGCGGCATACAGTGCGGATAATGCAGCAGTTAATTATGGTATTCATAATTCCGTGTTTCAAAAACTGAAAAAAGAAAATCCGAAAATTATAAAAGCAAACTGCAACTGCCACGTTATAAACAACTGTATAAAAAATGCTTTAAACGCTTTATCCGTCGACATAGAATATATTGTGATTAAAACATTCAATGAATTTAGCTCTTCAGCTTCGTCGAATAAAAAATTAAAAGAGTGTTTTGAATTTGCATTAATTGAATACAAAAACCTTCTTCGACATGTTCCCACACGTTGGCTTTCTCTCTTGCCGGCAATTGAGCGATTATTACATTCTTGGCCTGCCGTAAAGAGATACTTTTTGCAAAAAGGAAAAAGCAATTGTCGAAAAGTTATTTGGGAATTTGTTTCACATGGAATATCGGATGATGAACTTATAAATGAGGATGAAGAGTGCATTTTTGAAGGTTTATCCGAAGCGTACTTGTATTTTATACATAATGTAATGCAAGATTTTCACTCAGTCATATTAGCACTAGAAAGCGATTCATGTACAGTTGTAGAACTGCACTCCATTATGAGTAAACTTATGAACAGTCTGCAAAGTCGTATAAGAGATTGTTTCTATGGTAGCAAAGCCGTTGTTATTTTAAGAAACATTCCTAACGATGAAATGGAAACGTTTAAATTGGAAGCAAACCAGTTTTTAAAAAATGCCGTTCTATACCTAGAGCAACGATATGAATTCGGAGACGAGTCGCTTTATAAACAAATTTCAGTTTTAAATCTTAAACAATCCCTTGTGTCATGGGATAAGTTGTCAGAACTTCCGAGAATTTTGCAGATATCAAATTCTATTAACATCGACATGCTATACACAGATTTTTGTTGTCTTCGAGAAGTATATGACAAATTACCAAAAGATGTTCCTAATGATAATATATGGTCCAAGTTTTTTGAAAAATGTGATAAAAATAATTTAATAAACCTATTTAAATTAATTTCGTTTGTTTTTGCTATCCCGATCAGCAATGCTTTTTGTGAACGGGCATTTAGCATTTTAAACAATTTATATTCCAAAGAAAGGAATAGAATGTCCTTCGACCTTATAAAGGCTGAAATATTAATAAGACTTAATTTTTAAGAAAATTGTAAAAATTTTCAAACTTTTTTACATACATCCAAAGGAAAAGAACTGGTTAATGCGGTTACAAAAAGTACAAAGTATATGTGGAAAAAAACAACAGATGTAATCATATTACAATAATTTTAATTAATTTTAAGTTGAATTTTAATTGACGTAAAGACTGAATTTAAATTGTTCCTTTTTTTTATATTGTTTTTGTTTCGTGTATTTTTTTTAATAAAACAAAACTGCTCATACATTTTTTTATTGTCAAGTTTTTTTTTACAAATCAAGTTATTTTTTGCCGAGTGTCAAGTTATTAGACTTTTGCGATGTGGCAACCCTAGGGTCTATATTTATACCCTATACCACTATGTGGTTTGGGTATAATGACTTTGTGCTGCTGTTTGTAACAACCAAATATATTCGTCCTAGAACCATCTTTAATTATACCGATCGACTCAAAATCACTTTTTAAGTCGAAATAGCCATGTCCGTCCGTCTGTGTGTCCATGTAAAGCTTGTAATGAAACTACAGGTCGCAAATATGAACATATTTTCATGAAATTTGATATATAAGCTTTCATCGGCTATGGGATCAACGCTATTGAAATTGGTGAGAATCGGTCCATGTTCAGACCTAGCCCCCATACAAATGACCCCTATGAAATCGGCATAATTTGCCATAAGTACCAAATTATCATATAGATCTCAGTCAAATTGGGTTTGTATGTATTTATTACATCCATTAATCAGTAGTTCAAAATTACTCCCTATAGGAAAATTCTTAGTCATAGGCACAATATAGAGCTGCTTCCCGATCTTCACTAAAATCTATCAAAAAACAAAAATATTGCACAGATTTTTCTCAAATTTGGTTTGTTTATATTTTTTCAAAGTATAAGTGACTATACCAAATATGGTCAGGATCGGTCCATTTTTCGACTTAGTCCCCACATAAATATAGTATCCGATATGAACTTTTTCATATCTGCAGCGATAAAAATTAATAAAAATGCCACTCAAATTTGGTTTATGCTTATTTGCTATATCCAATTAGTTGGACCGAAGAGATAGGGTTTCTTAACCATGGTATAGGGTATCGTATAGTCGGGCTAGACCGACTATAATTTTCTTACTTGTTTAATATATAAAATTATATATATTTGGTTGGCATCTTCAGGAAATAAAAAAGCGAGTAACAATAGTCAAAATACCAATGCGTATGAATGAATTAACATTTTATATTGTTCTGTAAAATCATTAACTTTATCAAAAATGGGATTAATATTTAATAATGCATAATTTTTTTTTAACTACATACTAGAACAAGATGAAATTTTATATATTAAAAAAATTATAATAAAATATTTTGAACTAAAAACCTTTTACCATTCACACATTGATAGTTTTACTAGTTTCCCAAGGACTTACGGGACGTTTCTACTTCATTCCTTTTTTAAACGCAACAAGTAAGACAATTATAGTCGGTCGAGACCGACTATATGATACCCTATACCATGCGTTTAGAGACCCTACCTCTTAGGCCCAACTAACTGGATATAGAAAATAAGCATAAACCAAATTTGAGTGGGATTTTTATTAATTTTTTTTGCTGCAAATATGAAAAAGTTCATATCGGATGCTATATCTATATGGGGACCAGGCCCAAAAATGGACCGATCCTGACCATGTTTGGTAAAGTCTCTTGTATTTTGCAAAAATATATACAAACAAAATTTGAGAAGAATCAGTGCAATATTTTTGTTTTTTGATAGATTTAAGTGAAGATCGGGAAGCAGCTGTATATGGGATCTATGACTAAGAGTTGTCCCATAGGGATCATTTTTGGACTATTCATTAATGGGTGTAATAAACGCATATAAACCCAATTTGACTAAGATTTATACGATAATTTGGATCTTATGGCAATTTAAGTCGATTACATAGGGGTCATTTGTATGGGGGCTAGGTCTGAACATGGACCGATTCTCACCAATTTCAATAGCGTTCATCCCATGGCCGATAAAGGCTTATATACCAAATTTCATCAAAATATATTCATATTTGCGACCTGCAGTTTGATTACAAGCTTTACATGGATACACAGACGGACGGACGGACGGACATCTTTAAATCGAATCAGATAGTGATTCTGATTCGATCGGTATAATTAAAGATGGGTGTAGGTCAAATATTTTTGGTAGTTACAAACAGCAGCACAAAGTCATTATACCCAAACCACATAGTGGTATAGGGTATAAAAAACACAGTGTGGCAACTACAAGTGCCAGAAAAAGTATTCGTACATTTACAATTAGAGGAATCACACTAATTATGCAACCATTTTATTACGTCGATTTTATTTTAGTAAAATACAAACTTAATTAATAAAAATTCTTCTTTATTTGCAGATAAAACTTTTTTACCAATTCAAAGTTTTATTTTTTGAAAATACACATATAAAAGAGATAAACGTTACCAACTATGTTTCCATAAAACGTCTGTCGGAAAATAATGTGGGTAATTAAATTCATTTATTAAATATTCCCTATATTTCTAGTTCTTCCAGTATTGGTTTACGAAAAGTGCATATTCTAAATTCTCTTAAAGCAGGACATCTTCCAAGGAAATGTTGAAACGTTTCGTGTTCTCTTAAGCTACACATTGAGCAAAATTTCAATTCATCGTTACCATCATATCTATTATGATTAAGTCTTATCATACAACTTCTTGTCTTGAATATCCAGATGATTTTATCTGCGTTGTGACTAGCTGTTAAAATTTTAATCCTCTTGGTGAACTTTCAGTTTTTTTGTGCAACCTTTCATTGAGTTTATTCAGTTTCATGTTGGTTAATAAATTACAGCTAAATAAATTCCATTGATTTTCAGTAACATGAAGACCTGGCCATTGTACATTCATGCTTGTAGCGAGCTCTTTTAACTTTTCAATCCAGAATAGCTCACGACTAAGCAATATTTTCGATAATATGCATGGTAATCTGTTATTATTGTATTGGAATAAAGTTTTACTAATATCTGTGGTCGCAAGCACTAACCGCCTAATAGGTCCCATACACGACACCAGCATGCTGGCACAATCAAGTGATAGTACAATCAAGATCAAAGCACACACCACACCAGCATGCTGGTACAATCATCATTTCTTTCCAAGTAGCGTGTTGAAAATATCGATACGGATAGTGACCTAAAAAATATTTTTGTTTTATTTTTTACATTTATGAACTAAATACATACCTTATTATTATATATTTAAATTATACAATATTAATTATTAAGTGTAAAAATAAATTTTTTATGTTCATCATAAAATTCGTTTATAAAATAAATCCATGCGCGATGTTTACTCTTCAAAAATTATATTGTAATGAGAAATATGGCCCATACACGACACCAGCAATCACAAAAATATCAAACTCATTTTGATTTCGCACAATCGGCTGACACAATCACACCACAGGTCCATACACGGTCAATCAGCTGGCGCAATCAGTTGATTGCGCATGCATGCTGGTGTCGTGTATGGGCCCTATAAGTCGAAAATCATGCTTTTGAGAAAAATTACTTTTTATATAAATGTAATGGGGCTTCATTACGAATTAGGTCAGAATGTTTTCATTAATAACTTTTGATTAAACAGTGTTAGAGAAATAGGAATTTCACGTAAATATAAAGCGTTTTTAGTAGAATATGATAGCATACATAACTCAAATCGATCTTAAGTCGACTTAGGTGTTATTGCTTGAGACCATATATATATTGTAGGTGTAGACTTATTGTGTAGAAACGATTATCTTCAGCGACTGTTTCCAGCATGAGAATATAATTTATTTATTTATTTATTTATTTATTTATTTATTTATTTATTTATTTATTTATTTATTAAAAGTCTGTGGAATTACGAGTTAAGAGCTTAAAGTTTCTTGTATGTCCCGATGGTATGTTAATTTGAATTCTGAATTCTACTTAATAAGTAATTGGAGTCAATGTCGCCATGGAATAAACTGAGTAGAAAGGAAATACTAAGCATTGTTCCACGACTTTTCAGTGTCGGTAACTTGATTAGAGAAAGTTTGGATTCATAAGAGGGTAAGGTACGGGAGTTGCAACCAAGTCCACGTAGACGAAATTCATTTGAATAATGTAACACGGGTCCCATATTATAGAACCATATTCCAGGATGGCACGAACCAGGGATGTATATAGTTGTTTGGTTACATATGGATCAGAAAATTCTTTAGTCCATCGCTTCATAAATCCAAGAACGCCATAAGCTTTGTTTATTGTTAAAGATATATGCGGACGAAAGTTTAATCTATGATCTAATAAAATGCCAAGATCTGAGAATGTATCAAGGGACCAATTCACTTTCATTCACAAAATAAGTAGTATGTAAATTATTACATCTGTAAAAGGACATATGCTTGCATTTTTTTTTTTATTGAGCTCCATAAGGTTTACATTGCTCCATCCACAAAAATTATTTAAATTGGATTGTAGCAAAAAATGTTGAAAGTAATTTTGAAGAGAGGAAAATGGTGTGACATCAGCAGCGTATAAGAGAATTTTATAGTGTTGAATATCAGAAGGGAGCTCACTGATAAATAAAGTAAAAAGTACTGGACCAAGATGACTTCCTTGTGGAACACCAGAAACTGCGTTTCTAAATTTAACCCGCTGAGATCTGTTCGTTAAATAAAATTTTAACCAGAAAATTAAAGAATTACTGAAATCCATTGAATTCCGCTTGTATAATAATAAATCATGATTCACCTTATCAAAGGCTTTACTAAAGTCGGTGTAAATTACATCAGTTTGCATACGATCTCTAAATCCGTCATTTATAATTGTAGTGAGTTCCAGAACGTTGGTGATTGTAGAACGAGATTTACGAAAGCCGTGTTGATATGGAGAAAGTACGGATGATACTTGATGAGATAACGAGTCTGTTATAATTTTTTCTAAAAGTTTGGGGATTGCACTCAATTTAGCGATGCCTCTGTAGTTAGACACATTGACTTTAATGACAGATTTATATAAAGGGATGATATACGTAAGGACTGATTAAAAAGTATTGTTAGTGGATAGGACAGGGAGTCAGCTCAGTGCTTAAGAATATTATTCGGTATTCCGTCAGGACCAGGATCAAAATAATTTTTCAATGTTTTCATGTTACTCAAAACAGTGATGTTAAGAAAATTTACATCTATTATCGAAGATGCTTTTGATCAAAATTTTGTATTTAATAATATTGCATTGAATATGCTGTAGCAAAAAAATCAGCAAAAACATTACTGATTGATAAATCATCATCGGCTAAATTGATCCAAATTTCAAAGAATTATGATATTCACGTGATCAACACTTAGAATTAACGAAATTGTAAAATGATTTTGAATTCCTCCTTAAATTATGTATCGCTAGAGGGCCTAAGTATTCAGGCAACTTCATGTAGAAATCCAAGAAAAACAAATTGGGTGAGGTACAATGAAATCCTAGGCTACAATCTACAAGGCATAACACTGACCAAACGCATACGGAATCAGTATGAGCTCGATGACAGTGTGACCCAATTGAAAGGGGCCCTGTTGGATGCCTATTTTTGTAGCTGCCCCGAGAAACCGAGGGGCAAGGAGAAGGACGCAGTTTGGTGGAACGAAAATCTCTCCACACTCAGAACCAAAGTTCGTAGGCTCGGTAATAAGGCAAAGCGTAACGGGCAGTGAGAGCTTTATAGGGCCAAACTTACTGTATATAACAAAGAAATAAGGAAAGCTAAAAGAATTAGCTTTAGAAAATTTTGTGAAAATATGGAATCTCTTCCGGAAGAAGGCTTCACAGAACATTTGCGAAATGCGGACCAGAACTAACAATGTCACTTAGGAAAGAAGACGGTAGTTACACGAAAAATGGCCAAGAAAGGGCAGAGTTGTAATTAAAGACACACTTTCCAGGAAGTGTTGCAGTAGACAACGAACGGCCAAGTAACAATCCAAGAAACCCTAGTCGGGAAAATAGACAAATAGCAAATGAAATTTGTTCAAGGGCAAGACTAGAATGGGCTTTAGGCACCTTTCAACCCTACAAGTCCCCTGGAACGGATGGTATTTTTCCTGCCTTATTACAAAAGGGCTTAAAGGGAATTTTACCATTCTTAATGAATATCGGGCAGAGTAGCTTGGCCTTAGGGTACATACCAGAGGTATGGAGGAGGGCAAAAGTGGTGTTCGTACCCAAAGTGGGGAAAAAGACACTGCACATCCAAAATCTTTCAGACCAATAAGCCTAACATATTTCATGTTAAAGACACTTGAAAAAGCAGTGGACAACTATTTAAGATGTGGGATATTACAACAGATGCCTTTGCATCCAAACCAGCATGCGCATAGAGCGGGCAAATCAACAGAGACCGCTCTTACCAAACTAGTGGGCACTGAGAAGGAAATAGCAGTTTGTGCCTTCCTAGATATAGAAGGAGCCTTTGATAATACTTCAGATGATGTAATAGAAAGGGCATTAAACCGAAAAGGAGTACACTCAGTGATATCAAGATGGATGGTAGAAGTTCTCAACACAAGATCAGCAGAAACACTAGCAGAAGGGGAAACCTTAGCCGTCAACACAACCAGAGGATGTCCACAGGGAGGGGTTCTTTCGCCTCTAATGTGGAGTGTGGTTGTGGACGGACTACTAGTGGAACTGTCAGAAGCAGGTATAGAATGTCAAGGCTATGCGGACGATATAGTCATAATAGCAAGAGGCAAATTCGAGGAAACCCTCTGTGACATTGTCCAAAGAGGGCTGAGAATTATCAATCAATGGTGTAGGGCAACAGGACTGAACATCAATCCGACAAAGACCATTATTGTACCATTTACCAGGAAAAGAAAACTTCCAAGATGGAAGGCAATTCAAATTCTGGGAGAAGTCATCGAACCAAGGACAGAAGTGAAATATCTAGGCATAATAATAGACAGCAAGTTAACATGGAAGGCACACGTCAACCATATTACAGAGAAAGCCAAGCGTGCTACAATGATATGTAAAAGGGTAGCGGGTAGAACCTGGAGATGTAAACCCAGCATCCTACACTGGATGTACTCCATGATGGTCCGTCCAATCGTGATCTATGGAGCTATTGCGTGGGCCAAAAGGACGGAGCTAAAATCAACTCAAATGGTGTTAAGTAGAATACAAAGACTAGCGTGTATTGGAATAACGGGTGCAATGAGGACGTGCCCAACGGCATCACTTGAAGTACTCTTGGATCAGAGCCCACTGCATATAGTGGTGCAAAAGAAAGCCCTGGCAACGGCAATCAGGATAAAGGGGGATAAACCTATATCCAGGCTTTATGAAGGGCAATGGAACCAAATAAGTCAGGTTAAAGATTACTCCCTCCTAGATTGTCCAATGGACAGGATGGAGAAGAAATACGATTTCAGGAAAAACTTTGTTACAAAACTTAGTAACAAAAAGGAATGGAGTAGTTTGAGCACAGCATATTCTCTTAAGGAGAATACGATCAAATGGTACACGGACGGGTCAAAGACCGGAAATGGAACAGGGGCGGGAGTCTTTGGGCCTAGAACCAAATACTGCGAATCAATGGGAATACACACGAGTATTTTCCAGGCGGAAATTTATGCCATCGATAGATGTGCACAGATTAACTTAAATAGAAAGTACAAAAGACAGGACATAACCATATTATCAGATAGTCAAGCTGCTATTCGAGTACTAGGCTCCTATGTAGTAAACTCTAAGTTAGTATGGGACTGTCTGCAAAGACTGAATGAGCTAGGCAGACACAATAAGGTCAGCCTCTGTTGGGTCCCAGGACATAATGGGATTCGAGGAAATGAGCAAGCGGATGAGCTTGCCAGAAAGGGAGCTACCACAAAGCTAATGGGGCCGGAACCGTTTTGTGGAATAGGAAAAGGAGTATGGGAAGGCGTACTCAAAGAATGTGAGAATCATATCAGACAGAGCTTTTCTCGAGCCACTTGGGCTTAAGGCAATCAAAACTACTGCTAGGTAACTACAACGGTAAGAGATTTGAGTCATGTATCGGACTATCGAAGAACGGACTAAGAATATTAACTGGGATTCTAACCGGTCACTGTAGGCTCAGGGAGTATCTGAGCAGGTTAGGAATTGAAGCGAACCCCATGTGCAGATTTTGCGATGAGAAGGCAGAATCAGCGGAGCACATACTGGGGGATTGTGGAGCTTTAATGCATAAGAGGAAAAAGTACCTGGGTTCTTTCCAAATACTAGGGAGCGAAGTAAAATCACTGGAACCAACCCACATCCTCGAATTTCTGAGGGCTTCAGGATTGGGTGAGATTTTATAGGAACAACTATTAGCAGAGGGCAGTACAATAAATCATTTGGTCGCAGTACTTTCGTCACCTCTTTTTATACAATACAATTCAATACAATGTTTCTTAAGAGTTAAGTAGTTATTGTAGGCCCTTTTGTTTTCAACATTGTATTCTGATCTAGCAGTTAAATACTTGGTAATATCAGAGGGGGAACCAGACTTTTTGAATTTTTTATACTAAGTAAATTTACTGTAGGATGATAACGATCTTCAGGTAAAGTAATTGGATTAGATGGATGCAGCGATACTTCGAATGGTTCATTAAATTAAATTAAATCCAAAAGTTTTCCATACGCGTTGAGAATATGATTTACTTGGAAGAGATCACAATCAAATAATGATTCGATGAATTCATTTACACAGCCATTCATAACAACAGGAACCAAATAATTGGTGTTTTAAGAATTTGACCACGAAATATATGGTAAGTTGAAACCGCCAAAAAAGATAACTAAATCAGATGTTTTAGAATTCAGAAATGATTTTTTCATAGCTCACATATGTTTAATGTAAATATCATCACTGGAACCAGGAGGGATATACGAACATGATATGCATAATGATTTGTTTCTTAATTTGATTTTTATCGCAACAAATTCAATATCATATGTGGAAGGGTCTATAATTTGCTCAGAAGGAAATTCTACTGAGACTGCGATTAATACTCCACCTCCAGTTTTTTTAGTTATATTAACACGTTCACATGTATATATGGTATTTATTACAAAGCATTTCAGAGTTATGAATATTATTATTAAGACAGGTTTCAGTAAAAGCAATAATATGGTAATTGAAGTCAAAACTTTCAACAAATTGTGTAGATAATATAGTTTTTAAGCCTCTAACATTCTGATTACAGACAAATGTTCATCAGATGGTAAGGAAATTAGCTTTTTGACAAATCAACCGTACGAGGAGGTAATTGAACAGCATTAGACGAAGCAGTATCTTTGTAAATATACTCACGAATTAAAGCTTTCGGTGACCAAAAATCTGGATTTATAACCGACAATTTCAAAAGATACTTTACTTCGTTTTTCAGCGTATTTAAATTTAAAAACATTTATATCAATATCAATTGGAAGGCGTGATTTTATGTAAAATGATACATCTCCTTCTGTTGTCTCAGTTGCAGCAAAAATGGTTTTATTTGACGCAATCACTGTTAATTGTTTAGGAACATTTGTCGGAACAGAACTATTAATACTATCCATAGAAACAGTATTAAGCGGACTATTAACAGGGGAATAAAATATATTTGAACCAGCTGGCGCGATGTTAAGAGGCATAGGTACGTTGTTAGATGGAATGCTTTCAGGATGCTCAATTTGAGCGAAAACAGAACTATTTTGAGCATAAATTGAAGAATTAGGTAAAATATTGATAGTAGAAATACTCGATGGACAATTTTCTGAAGTCGATGTACATAGATGGAGCCGAATTATTTGTTGCTTTTGAATCAGATTTAGGATTTATTTTTTTTAGATTTTGGTGACATTTTTTCCTTTTGGGGGATTTGGATGGAGATTCAAGCCATGTAAAGGGTCCGCCATCTAACGTTTTTTTTTTCAGCTAGTGCTTATTTCGTGAATGGTAACACTTAGCTCATGTCTGATTTGACGGATAATTAGTTTTATCCTTCCACTGAACGAATATGGTTGTGTATGCGCTTGATCAACGCTGGGAAATATTGCGACATTACTTTGAAAACCATGGTAATGTTGCAGAATGTGTGCGAAAATTGCGTACGGATTTTGGAAGAAGAGAAGCACCGTCAGCTCCGTATGTTCGTTATCTTGTGAAAAAAGTGAAAGAAACTGGCATCCTCATTGATAAACCAATCGTGAAAAGCCAAAAACAGTGCGTACACCCGAGAATATTGCTGCTGTGGCAGAAAGTGTGCGTGAAGCGCCATCAACATCAATTCACCGTCGTTCTCAAGAATTGAACATTTCGGAGGCATCATTAAGACGAATTTTGCATAAAGACCTTGGTATGACGCCATACAAAGTCCAATTGGTTTAGGAGTTGAAGCCAACTGACCATCCAATGCGTTTTCGCTTCGCTAAGTGGGCCTGCGATCGACTTACAGAAGATGCCGATTTTGCCAAAAAAAAATCATCTTTTCAGATGAAGCTCATTTTGATCTTGGCGGGTATGTAAACAAGCAAAATTGTCGCATTTGGGGCACAGAAAACCCGCACGCATACATTGAAAAGCCGATACACCCAAAACGAGTCACTGTTTGGTGCGGATTTTGGTCCAGAGGCCATTTTTCTTCGAAAATGAGCAAGGAGTGGCCGTTACAGTCAATGGCGATCATTATCGGGCCATGTTGAACGAATTTTTGTTCACAAATATTGAATAGGAGGATATTGGCAACATTTGGTTTCAACAGGACGGCGCTACGTGCCACACAGCCGAAGCTACACTCGATGTTTTACGCCCTGTTTTTGAAGATCGCATTATCAGCCGCAGAGCTGATGTCGTTGGGCCACCTCGGAGCTGCGATTTGACACCGTTGGACTATTATTTGTGGGGTGCCCTGAAAGATAAGTGTTACACCAACAAGCCAGAGACAATTGACGCTTTAAAGGACAATATTCGTGAAGCCATTGGTGAAATACAGCTGCACACAATCGATAATGTGCTTAAAAATTGGACCGATCGTGTAGGCTACTGCATGGCCAGCCGAGGCAGCCATTTGAATGAAATTATTTTCCATTATTAACCGGAAGGATTGTACTTTCAAATAAAAAAAGAAATTTGAGATAATATTCAGTAGTTTTTTTTTATAGCATTTTCAAAAAAAAAGTTATTTGGCGGACCCTTAATTTAAGTTGGAAGGGTTATCAAGCAAGTCTTTATGTCTCAAATTTCTCAGTTAAAATCATGAGGTCTTGAGTTATGGCATCTAATTCACTCCAAGTACTTTTAAAGAACGCATAAAATTGGATATCTTCGGCGTATCATTTAAGAATTTTTTGAGAATGTAGCGTTGCAATTTATCAGTTTCTTCAAAATATCCAGATCCCCATACCTGCGCAGCATATGATTGAATTGATCTACACACTGCTAAGAAAACCTTCTACTTCATTTGCAGATTTATTTCCGTTTTACCGATAAAGCTTTGCCAGGTTGTATTAATGGCGCCTTTAGCCTGAATATTTCGTTTTTCAATATGTTTGCTGAACTTTAATTTAGGTGTTAAAATAACACCCAAGTAGTTAAGTTCTGATGATATTTTGATTTCTTCATTGTTGAAAACCCATCTTTCATGACTGGTTAACCGATTTGCTAAGGTTAACTTCCGGGACCCATGTAACTCAATATATCTCGAGGTTTTTTTTATCATTTTTTGAAAAGCTAATGCATCCTCAGCCAATAGCACTATGTCGTCGGCATATAACAAAAGTCTTATATTGACACCATCTATATTCAGACCGCCCTCAAGACTTTCATGCAAATCGTTTATATACAACGCTAATAAAAGAGGAGACAACAAACAAACATGTTTAACTCCTGATTTTGTTGTAAAGTAATCGGAAATTTCTTCACCTGTCCATATGGCTGTTTCTGTGTTATTGTAGATACTTTCAATCATTTTAACAAACTTATAAGACCTACCCATACAATATAATTTGGTACATTCGTACATTGTCGAAAGCAGCTTTATTACCAGGGCTAACAAGTTATAAATATTATAAACTGTTGAATACTATCTTCGAAATCCAACCTGATTTTCTGTCATTATATTATTTGTTTCTACAAAATTATACAACCTTTCATTCAACAATTTCTGAAGATATGCCTCTATAATTGTTATATATGAGGAAAACCAGAGTCTTATTAAAAGAGTTATCTGTTTTACTGTTACTGAAGATGTTATTATACACCTGCAGCAGTTGTATATAGAATTCATCCGTAGATTTTAAAAAAAATTCATAAGGCACCAGATCTTCACCTGCGGCTTTGTTTAATTTCACCTTCTTTAATACGTTCTTCAGTTCAATAATCATAATAGGACCATCTAGTAAACGATTTCAATGAAATGGGGTGCATACTGAAAGTGGGTTTTGAAATTTGCGGCCGAGACATCAGGGCCTATTAGGTACTTGTGATTTCTTATCTCTTTAGCTACTTTCCACCATTCTTTGCTGTTTTTTATGCAGTTTACTTTATCTATAAGTTGCTTGTTATATTCCGCTTTACGGGTTCTGCATATTTGTGTGTTATGCCTTTGCGATTCCAAATATTTATCTTTTTCCTCTTGCAGAATTTCAGTTATGACCATACCAGTTCTGTTTACTTTCAAAAGTTTTGTGGTTAAATTTTGTCATAGGCGTGGACTTTTTTATAACTCCACACAGCTTGACTAGGTTTAATTGGTTCGAATTTATGTTTTCTATATTTGCATTAAGTTTTCGCTGAAACTGCTCTTTTTTGGAATTATCCCAATATAATT
This sequence comes from Cordilura impudica, assembly GCA_963682025.1. Taxonomy (NCBI): domain Eukaryota; kingdom Metazoa; phylum Arthropoda; class Insecta; order Diptera; family Scathophagidae; genus Cordilura; species Cordilura impudica. The sequence goes on from OY821519.1 coordinate 140,287,093, forward strand.
TAGAAAGTAGCGATTGTTTTTTAATTGGTTCCTTTTGTATTGCTGGTCTGACCAAACATTGTCGTCGACTACAAACCCATCATAGCCTAGCATATCTTGTGTGGTTGCACAAAAATTGATTACAGATTCCCCCAATGTACTTAAATATGTGAGCTTTCCTTCCGTGTCCCCTTGAGTTCTACGATTTAATATCAGCGAATTGTTGTCATTACACAAATCTAAAATTCGTAGACCATTAATTAGCATTAACAACTTTATCGATTGAATTTCTTCCTTCTGTCCCAGCTATAAACAGTTCTTTATAAATATCTATCATTTCTTGGGCAAGATCGCCGATTCTTGCATTGAAATCGCCCATTAAAATTGGATTTGAGTAATTATGTTCTTCAACCGCTTGTTTTAGCTCATTAAACCCATTAATCCAATCCCTCGGTCTAAAATATATAAGTATAATTGTAAAAGTTGTATTTTTTTTGCCAATTTTAATGCTTATTGTGTCAGTTTCCGTTTTTATTTCATGCTTAATGCCTCCTTCCGCCAGTTTTCTAACTACTAACTCCATATAAACCGCCACCAATTGCACGACCAAATCTGTGGATTCTATACGCTGATGCAAAATGCAAATCAAACCCAGTGAAGCACTTTTTTGCATCTGCAACTTTTTCTTCTGTCAAATGAATTTCAAGTGAAACAAATACATTTTCACAAACATAATTGTGTTAAGTTGATTTGACTTAATTATATTTCTATTAGAAATTATATTTTAAGATGAATCCCAAGTTCACAAAAATCGAAGCTGCCAATAGAAAATTTGGCCTTAAACTTAGAAATCTTTTCGTGAAATTGCTCAGATCATAGCCAGGCGTCACTCCTCAGTACGCTCAACAATACAAGTTAATCAATTAAATTTTGTGAAATCCTCCAAGCCAACTGAGCGCATCAAGCGAACTATTTTGGCGTAAAAATTATTGCTCTCTAAAATAGTTCTAAAAAACCTTTGACAAAGACATCCATGAAGGTACTGTTTGCAAAATATTGAAAAAATCTGACTATGTTGGTCGTGAAGTACGTAAAAAGCCTTTCATATCCGGTGTAAATAGAAAAAGACGTATGGTCTTTGCAAATTAGTAAACACTGCTTCAGGATCTTGGGAACTTTGTATTTTCACATGAAAGCAAGTTTTCCATTTCGGCTTTGAAGGAAAAAATTTTGTTTGGCATTTGTAGGATTTAATGGAGCGTAGAATCCTTCAGCATAAAATGACATCAAAGGAAATGTTAACAATCATAATTAGTAAAAAGGCTATTTTAAAGTTGGTTAAGTTCATACCGAATCACCTCACAGAGGTCCTAAAGTGCAAAGAATATCCCACAAGTTACTAACTTAAGCAATAATTTAATTTAACTTTAAATTGTTTGTGTTTATATTTCAGATTAACGAATACTTTTTCTTATGATTTTTTTTCTCTTTTTACGTTTTTTACATGCATAAAATTTATAAAAGGCCTAACAAAACTTTAGTAAATAGCTAGTAAATAGATTGATAATATATTAGAAAAAAATTCAGCTAAAAGCTCGGAAGCGTTTTCTTAAATATTTTTTGATAGTTGCCCAAAATAACTCAAAAATAAGAACTTTGCGATAATTTGGAGGATTAAGTTCCTTTTGAACAAAGTTGATATCATTGACTAGTTTGTCCAGTAGTGAGGAGGTACTTTACGCTTTTTATAAAGTGATAAGATGCATTTTTCTATGACGTTTCCCCATCTTTCCTTGATTCCTTACTAAAAAAAAACAGCGCTCATGTTTTTTATGCCATCAATTAAAGTTAATCTTAGTACAGTAACGGCATTCTATATCAATCAAAACCAGTGGTAGTCAGAAGGGGAAATATCTTTGATATATGGCGGATGGATTAGAACTTCCCATCCGACATTACCAAATAGTTGAAATTGCTCATTATGTGGCCGAGCATTGCCATTATGAAAAATTATTAACGTTTATGTATAACGCAGACGCGTCGAATTTGCGATGCGTTTACCAATGGCATTATGGAATCCATTTTTCGTCAAAAATTCAACTCTACCGAATGTTTTTATGTGAAATTCGACAAGAAATGCGGTTGTGTATTTTGCTAGTACTAAAGAAAATAGAAACAAGTAAGAAAATTATAGTCGGTCTAGACCGACTATACGATACCCTATACCATGCGTTTAGAGACCCTATCTCTCAGGCCCAACTAACTGGATATAGAAAATAAGCATAAAGTTCATATCGGATGCTAATCTATATGGGGACTAGGCCCAAAAATGGACCGATCCTGACCATGTTTGGTAAAGTCTCTTGTATTTTGCAAAAATATATACAAACAAAATTTGAAAAGAATCCGTGCAATATTTTTGTTTTTTGATATATTTAAGTGAAGATCGGGAAGCAGCTCTAATGGGGCCTATGACTAAGAGTTGTCCAATAGGGATAATTTTTGGACTACGTATTAATGGATGTAATAAACACATACAAACCCAATTTGACTAAGATTTATATGATAATTTGGATCTTTTGGCAATTTATATTGATTTCATAAGGGTCATTTGTATGGGGTCTGAACATGGACCGATTCTCACCAATTTCAATAGCGTTCATCCTATGACCAAAAAAAGTTTATATACCGAATTCCATCAAAATATATTCATATTTGCGACCTGCAGTTTGATTACAAGCTTTGCATGGACACACAGACGGACGGATGGACATCGTTAAATTGAATCAGATAGTGATTCTGATTCGATCGTTATAATAAAAGATGGGTCTAGGTCAAATATTTTTGGTAGTTACAAACAGCAGCACAAAGTCATTATACCCAAACCACATAGTTGTATAGTGTATAAAAAGTGGGGATAAAAACTACCATAAAAATGAGTAATATAAAAACGTAAGTGTAATTCAATACCTGGTGCGTAATAAAGAACTAAAAAGTTTTTAAATGGGCATATATTTAAGGATAAAGTAAAATTTTAAACACTCGTGGATTTAGTGCGCAAGGATCCAATCATCGCAAAACGATATCACAAAAATACTGCGAAATCATATATAAACGAACAGAGGAACAAAGAAAGCTAAACACAGAAGATTGGATGAAGGTTTGGGCCGATATAAAGAATAGCGTAAAAAAAAAACTATTGTACAATAAAGAGCTGTATGCAGCTTGTTAAGGAATCTTAGCAGAAAATTTTCATATATTTCTTAAAGAAAAAAAAACACAAAAGTACCTTTGAGCTGTTTTCCGTCAATTATTAAGAATTGTGAAATTGAAATTGAAAACAACCATGTTTGCAACTGAAAAAGAACTTCTAATTTTTTAAGCTTATTACATTTTGTTTATGCTTGCCTCTCCCCTCAAAATGCCGTTCAGAAAGAACGAAAAATTTGATATTCCTGCTCGAACCCTGGGTTGCCTAACTTAATTTACGTCAAAAAAAGTAGTAAAAACAATGCTACTTTTTTAAAAAGGTGCAGACTAACAACAGAAATTTTTAGACAGAAAAATTCCTTAAGCATTTCTGAAGCGTTTTTTTATATGAAGTTTTTGATTCCTTAGCAAGCTGCATACAGCTCTTAAGATTGAAACCAAAATATTTATAAGTGTCCCATCTACACATATAAATATTCCTTTACTTCTATCTTTTCATATTCCTTAATTTTAAATGAAATTCACTTTGGACAAAATTCATTAAACATTGCATCTACACACTTGTGAAACGCGAAGATTACTTTTGGCTGTGCAAGACTCACGCTTAAATCGTTACCAACAGTGTGGCCGCAATGTCTTGTTCACAAATGTTAATCTAGAGGGATCACGAAGTCTGGGTAATATCGTCTTTAGAACGTTCCTGGAAGACTGCTGTATTAAGTCTAAAATAGCTTTAAAATCTGCAGAAGAAATAATTTGACAATTTCTGTATAAAACTAAAAAAAAAAACAAGAAAGAGTATTAAGAGTATTTGACACCCTCCACCCGTTTTCTAAACACATTATTAAAACCAAAATGTTGACAACACATTTAAAACAATAATTAAATCCAATCAGCATGAATGTAAACATATTCAATTACATTTTTTGTTTGTTGCTTTATCGGCGATGCATACACATTTTTTTTTTTGCTTGTTGTTCACTTATACAAAAAAAAAATCAAAAAAAACACCAAGCAAACACAAATGTGCGACTTGCTCATACATTCAATATGCACATGTTCTGTTACTTATAAACATTTTTCACTTTTTCATTTCTTTGTATGAAATTTTATCAAAGTATCTTTATATTTTCGTACGCCATTCCTCGGTTATTGGGTTTAGAGGTTCCAAATGCAATACCAAACTGCTGCAGGTTATGACGAATATTTTAAATAGTATGACCTACTCGATCTATTGCGGACTGCAGAATATTTTTAACAGACTGACAGACAGAAGGCCATCGCTAGGTCGACTTCTCTTTTTATAAGGACCAAAAATACATATAGTTTTTGGGGTATCCGCAATTTATTTCGATAAGTTACAAACGGATTGACAAACCGATATATACCCTCTGCACAGTGGTATGGAGGGTATAAAAACATACCTTGAACTTGAAGTGGAAAATATATTAGATTGATGTAAATGTTTTAATTAAGTTGTATACTCGTATACTCAAATTAGTAGTTTAAATTTTATTTAATTTTTTATAAATAACAAAACAACTTCAAGTTTTTGTTTCTTTCAATATTTGAATGAATTACTTGTTAACATCTAAGTTAAACTATTTTTAAACTCTTTCTTTTAACTCATACTCTCTGTCTGTATGTCTGTCTGTCGTGGGTCAACCCCATTCCCCCTTGTCCAATTAATCTGAAACTTCGCCCATAATCTTGTTGTGACTACAGATTAATTTTGGGGTAGCCGCGCTCAGTCACGCATAGTCACGGAGTAATCTAAATGTAATTTTCCCTCATCCTATCAATCTGAACCTTGGTCCATACACTTGCTGTAAAGAAAGATTAACTTTGACATAGTCACGCACAGTCACGCATAGTCACGCTCAGTCACGAAGAGATTAAAACCTCACTTCCCCTCATCCGGTCGATCTGAAACTTCGTCCATAGACTTGGTGTGGCCAAGGATTAATTATAAGATAGTCAAACACAGTCACGCATTGCCACGTATAGTTACGGAGTGATTTAAACCCCATTTCCCCTCATCTCATCGATCTGAAACTTTCTCCATAGACTTGTTGTGGCCAAAGATTAATTTTAAGATAGTCACACGCAGTCACAGATATATTCAAAACTCATATGCATAAGGAAAGAAAGAGTTTTAATAAAAACTTTGTTTTTATGAGTTAGATCACTGGTTCCCAACCTTTTGGGGTAATTGTACCCTTTGGTAACAATTTGGAATCTTACGTACCCCTAACTTTTATTGATATATATATACAGAAAAAAATAAAAAACAATATTATATATAAAAAAAAATGTATTCAGCTTATATATAAAATGAATTAATTAAAAATTAGAAAAAAAAAATTTAATTTAGTGGGAACGTTGTTGCTGCTTACCGTCAACCAATTGTTGTATTCGATTCGTGGTAGGGTTTTTGAAAGAGCCAATCGCATATCATGTTTAGCTTTAGTTTGTTCCATAATTTTGTTTTTATGGACACAATCACTGAAAATACAGATTCGCAAAGGTAAGTAGTAACAAACGGAATAAGAGCTTTCAACGCCCGTTTGACCAAAACAGGATATGCCTCTCTTTGTTTACACCAGAATACATCCAACGCCATTGTTTCAAAGTCAGTGCTTATTTTTTTGTTATTCCGCAATTCATTGAGCTCATCTTTTGCGTCATCAGCATCTCTAATTTGATCCAATGAAACGGTGAAAGGGTTTCTTATCCATTTATCAACTACAAATGTGCGAGGAATAATTCCATCGAAAGTAATTTGAAAATTTTCCAGATGCATTTTAATACAGTCCAGAGTCTTGATATAAAATTCACGTTTAACTTGCAAGGAAAATATTTCATTAAAAAGCAAAAAATTGGCGTAATTTTCACTTTTAACTCTTCTGCCATAGAGAGCCAACTTCTCTTGAAATGATGTAACTTTCTCCTCGGCATCTAATATATATTCATACCTCTACCTTGGAGTGATATATTTAAGGAGTTTAGATGGCTAAATATATCTGCAAGGTAAGTTAAAGATAGCACAAAGCTGGTATCCATGAAGTGAAGCAAAAGAGTTGATCCTTTGTCATGTAGAAATGTCTCAATTTGGGACCTAAGTTCAAAAACAGGGCTAAGAACTTTTCCTCTGGATAGCCAACGTACTCCTGTATGCAGAAGAAGTACGGTAAGTGCGCCCCCAACTTCTTCGCACAACCCTTTAAAGAGGCGGTGATTCAATGCCCTTGATTTGATAAAGTTTACGGTATTCAAGACAATATCCAATACCTCTTTGAAATAAGAAGGAAGAGTCTTTGATGCCAAAGCATGACGACGAAGAACGCAATGACTAAAAAAAACATTTGGGTTTATCTGTTTCACAAGAGCAATAAATCCAGAATTTTTTTCGAGCATAGCTGGAGCATCATCAGCACAAATAGCTCCCACATTGTTCCAAGAAAGCCCATTGCAAACAAAAAAAATTATTCATAATTGACATAATATCCAAAGCGTTTGTAGTTTCTGTCAGAGGTTCACAAAAAAGAAAATCTTCTTTGATTTCGTTTCTATACACATATATAACAAAAACAAGAAGTCGAAATATCAGTGGATTCATCCAATTGCAACCCAATTTTTGTTGAACTTTCTTGTATTTGCTCCACAATCTGCTTTAAGACATCTTCTGACATATATTTAATTTGGTCGTGAATAGTGTTGTTGGATAGTTGGATTTGTAATATTTTAAGTTTCGCGTCCTTACCAAACATAATTTCTGCCATTTCCATCGCACATGGTTTAATCAAAGTTTCTGCGATTGTATGAGGTTTTTTATCTTTCGCAATCCTCAATGCCACACGATAACTTGCTTCTAAAGCTGTTTTTTTTCTCGGGAACAAATCCGTGATTGCACAGTGGTTCAAAACCAAAAAAAAGTGGTAATAAGTCTGGAACTTCTAAACTATTGGTTGGATTGGAATAGTATATTCTAGGCGATTGTAGTCAAGGATATAAGCTTTCCAAAGTCGACCACCTCGAGGTGGAAAATGCTTTCAAAGCTTGTAACTTTTATAAATATGAAGTGATTTTTACGTTTTTTAAATTTTTCCAATAACCATTAAATTATTAACAAAAAACATGTTTATACCACCTAGTTATCGCTTATGGTTTAAAAAATATTTGATTTTAAAAATCAACATTTGAACTTTTCACCAAATTCTTTCTTGGTTTTTCGGAAGTAACATTTTTATTAAAATAGATAATAAAAATCTAAAAATATGTGGCGATAGCCAGTACTTTTTAAAAAAATACGCTGAAGTACTTTTTGAATTATTTCAAACCGTTTAGTGAGCACAAAATTTTAAAGTTGACTTTTTGAATCAGGTTCTAAAATTTGCAAATTTTTGCCAAAAAATACCCTTCATTCTTTCACTTTTTTCTCACAACCTTGGTAAAACATGTATATATTTTCCTACATATTTAAAAAGAATATGCTTCAAGAATGGTTGTAAGCGAAATTTTTAATATTTTTGGACATGCACCCTACGTCCAGCATTGGACGAAATTGGGCAACTTTTTAAAAAAAAACTAAGTTTTAAAAGTTAATACAAAAATATCCGCTCGATTTCTTCAAATATTTCACCGGAGTATTAAAGCTCCAAATATTTTTATTTATCTGCCGCAATAAAATTCACCGCCGTTACATAAACGTGGTCAGGAGGGCTTAAATGGTGAAAAAAGTCAAATTTTCATACGAATTTTTTTTGTTAACATAAAAAACATATTGAGGTTAGTTATTTCATATTTTGTTTCTTGATTCAGAACAGCATTTAAATTATCTAAAACACTTCAAAAAATCATTTTGATAACGTTAATAGTTTTTGAGATATTTATATTCAAATTTCAGAAAAAAATATAGAAAAACTATGGTTTTTCGTTTTTTTTTATTTTAATTTTTTGGTAAAGTGTTCCCAAAGTTTTTGAATTTTACTTATTATTATATATATTGTTAAAGGAGATATATTTATCTATTCAACGATATACAACATGTCTAACAAATATATTGCAACATGCTGAAATAATGACCCCAAACCACACTCCGCAGGCAAAAATTTAGCTATTTCTCTATTTGTTCATATAAATGGTCATTTACATAGTGAATGACATATTTATACCCTATACCACTATGTGGTTTGGGTATAACGACTTTGTGCTGCTGTTTGTAACAACCAAAAATATTTGACCTAGACCCATCTTTAATTATACCCATCGAATCAGAATCACTTTCTGAGTTGACTTAACAATGTCCGTGCGTCCGTCCGTCCGTCCGTCCGTCCGTCTGTATGTCCATGTAAACTTTGTAATCAAACTGCAGGTCGCAAATATGAATATATTTCGATGAAATTTGGTATATAAGCTTTTATCGGCCATGGGATGAACGCTATTGAAACTGGTGAGAATCGGTCCATGTTCAGACCTAGCCCCCATACAAATTTCCCATATGAAATCGACATAAATTGCCATAAGATCCAAATTGTCATATAGATCTTACTCAAATTGGGTTTGTATGCATTCATTACATCCATTAATGTGTAGTCCAAAAATGATCCCTTTGACCCCATATAGAGCTACTTCCCGATCTTCACTTAAATCTATTAAAAAACAAAAATATTGCACTGATTCTTCTCAAATTTTGTTTGTATATATTTTTGCAAAATACAAGAGATTTTACCAAACATGATCAGGATCGGTCCATTTTTGGACCTAGTCCCTATATAGATATAGCATCCGATATGAACTTTTTCATATCTGCAACCAAAAAAAATTAATAAAAATCCCACTCAAATTTGGTTTTTGCTTATTTTCTATGTCCAGTTAGTTGGGCCTAAGAGATAGGGTCACTAAACGCATGGTATAGGGTATCGTATAGTCGGTCTAGACCGACTATAATTTTCTTACTTGTTTTTTTATTGTTTTTTGGTAAAGGGTTGCATACGTTTTTATTACTTCAAATAATTTTATATATCTTTTCAAAGAAGGTATAATTATAAGTTAATGGTGTATAAAATATTTACCTAATGAGTTTCAACTGATCATAAAATTGCCCGAAACTCTGATGCTGATTTTATACAAAAAAAAAAAAAAAAAAACAGGTAAAAAGCCAATGCCTAAGATAATTTCATTATTAAATAACAAATATAACTAAATTTTTTTTTAATGAGTATTTTTTTATTTGTTTTATAATACATAACAATTGTCTGCTTTTTTACTAGTTATTTTCTAAAAACCAATCAGAAATATCAAAAGATAAAAGAGGTTTTATATCCATAGCTTCGGAATCATCATTTTCTATTTCAAGACTTATTGTTGGTAACCATTTTGTTCTTATGGAGTATATTACTGGATCTGATGATATCAATAAATATTCCATTAAATCGGAATTTTGGGCTTCTTTGCTTCATTTACATTTTTTTTTTTTTGCTACATTACATTTTAGCAGCTTCCTTTGGTTGCGTGCGTGTCAAGGCTGATTAAAAAGAACCCTTAATTTCATTAGGCGAATGGTTACTAATGATTTCTTCTTGTTTTTTTCTTTTTTGTCCTTGATTGAACATTTTCGTAGTCCTTTTTAGGTCGACCAAATGCCTTTTTCTCAATTTGTACTGTGAGGCCCGTTTTCAACCATTCTTCATTTTTATTCATAAAGTTTGATTTTGATAAACCCGATTGGCTAAATCTTCTTTCGAAAGCTTTGTAAAAATTTTCAACTTCTTCAGATCTCACATTTAAACCGTAAGTGTTGTTAATTGTATAAAATAATTTCGAGACTTTTTCCGAACGTGATGAATGAATAGTAGAATCGGAAGGATTTTCCCAAATAACTTTGCAAAGTGAATAATACTTTAATGTAACCTCCATGATAGATTATACGTAAGTGATCTTAATAAACAAGAAACTCATGGTTATATACTGAAAATACTTTTTGAAAGGTAATATATTGTATGTATAACGTATGCAACCCTTTACCAAAAAACAATAAAAACAAGTAAAAAAATTATAGTCGGTCTAGACCGACTATACGATACCCTATACCATGCGTTTAGAAACCCTATCTCTTAGGCCCAACTAACTGGACATTGAAAATAAGCAAAAACCAAATTTGAGTGGGATTTTTATTAATTTTTTTGGCTGCAGATATGAAAAAGTTCATATCGGATGCTATATCTATAAAGGGACTAGGTCCAAAAATGGACCGATCCTGATCATGTTTGGTAAAGTCTCTTGTATTTTGCAAAAATATGTACAAACAAAATTTGAGAAGAATCAGTGCAATATTTTTGTTTTTTAATAGATTTAAGTGAAGATCGGGAAGCAGCTCTATATGGGGTCAAAGGAATAATTTTTGGACTACTCATTAGTGGATGTAATGAACGCATACAAACCCAATTTGAGTAAGATCTATATGACAATTTGGATCTTATGGCAATTTATGTCGATTTCATATGGGTAATTTGTATGGGGGCTAGGTCTGAACATGGACCGATTCTCACCAATTTCAATAGCGTTCATCCCATGGCCGATAAAAGCTTATATACCAAATTTCGTCAAAATATATTCATATTTGCGACCTGCAGTTTGATTACAAGCTTTACATGGACACACAGACGGACGGACGGACGGACGGACGGACGGACATTGTTAAATCAACTCAGAAAGTGATTCTGATTCGATCGGTATAATTAAAGATGGGTCAAGGTCAAATATTTTTGGTTGTTACAAACAGCAGCACAAAGTCATTATACCCAAACCACATAGTGGTATAGGGTATAAAAATATGTCATTCACTATGTAAATGACCATTTATATGAACAAATTGAGAAATAGCTAAATTTTTGCCTGTGGAGTGTGGTTTGGGGTCATTATTTCAGCATGCTGCAATATATTTGTTAAACATGTTGCATACGGTTGAATAGATAAATATATCTTCTTTAACAGCATATATAATAATAAGTAAAATTCAAAAATTTTGGGAACACTTTACCAAAAAAACCAAAAAAAAACGAAAAACCATAGTTTTTCTATATTTTTTTCTGAAATTTGAATATAAATATCTCAAAAACTATTAACGTTATCAAAATGATTTTTTGAAGTGTTTTAGATAATTTAAATGCCGTTCTGAATCAATAAGCAGAATATAAAAATAACTAATCCTAATATGTTTTTTATGTTAACAAAAAAAATTCATATGAAAATTTGACTTTTTTCACCATTTAAGCCCTCCTGACCACGTTTATGTAATGGCGGTGAATTTTATTACGGCAAATAAATAAAAATATTTGGGGCTTTAATACTCCGGTGAAATATTTGAAGAAATCGAGCGGATATTTTTGTATTAACTTTTAAAACTTAGTTTTTTTTTTTAAATTGTCCAATTTCGTCCAATGCTGGACGTAGGGTGCATGTCCAAAAATATTAAAAATTTCGCTTACAACCATTCCTGAAGCATATTCTTTTAAAATGTGTAGGAAAATATATACATGTTTTACCAAGGTTGTGAGAAAAAAGTGAAAGAATGAAGGGTATTTTTTGGCAAAAATTTGCAATTTTTAGAACCTGATTCAAAAAGTCAACTTTAAGATTTTGTGCTCACTAAACGGTTTGAAATAATTCAAAAAATACTTCAGCGTGTTTTTTTAAAAAGTACTGGCTATCGCCACATATTTTTAGATTTTTTTTTATCTATTTTAATAAAAATGTTATTTCTGAAAAACCAAGAAAGAATTTGGTGAAAAGTTCAAATGTTGATTTTTAAAATCAAATATTTTTTAAACCATAAGCGATAACTAGGTGGTATAAACATGTTTTTTGTTAATAATTTAATGGTTATTGGAAAAATTTAAAAAACGTAAAAATCACTTCATATTTATAAAAGTTACAAGCTTTGAAAGCATTTTCCACCTCGAGGTGGTCGACTTTGGCACCCTGTAGCTCACCCTGTGTTACAACAGGGTATCTCAAGAATAAATACTTTGAAAGCCTATATCCTTGACTACAATCGCCTAGAATATACTATTACAATCCAACCAATAGTTTAGAAGTTCCAGACTTATTACCACTTTTTTTTGGTTTTGAACCACTGTGGATTGGTGAGCTTTTTGGTTGTTTCAAATCGGGCTCTCTTAATTTTGAATAAAGCTTCTGTGTCATTAACGTTGTACTGCTTATAGATGTGCCTTTGTTTGGATGGTTTTATATAACCATTACTAAGTACTTTCGAGCAAATTATACATTGTGGCCTTTGCAATCCATCTTTGTCAACTAAGAAAGTGAAGCCGAATTGAATATAAGAGTCCTAATAACAACGCTTCTTTGACATTGTGTATGTGGTTACTTGTCGATAAGAAAAAAATAATTATTTCTGGAATCTAAAACAAATATTTATGCACTGGTTTATTATTATTTTGCTTACCAAAATAAATCGAAAACCGTTATATATATTTATTTTTTGTACAAGTTTTAGTAGTGAAAACAATAACAGTTTGATAATTAAATTAACATCAATATCGCACACCAAAAATATTAAAAATGCAGGAACTTTTAAAAATCAACCAAACCCTTACAAGTACTCTTTATAAAGAATCTTCTTAGTATTTTGCTATTACACACAGAAAAAAAATTCGCCAACCGAATTGTTCTAACGATTAATGACTGAATTTTCGATTGTGTCAACAGAAATTTTATAATAACAAACCATATTTTATTTTGATACAATTTTTACTGTTAAGACAATAGAATTGTGATTGCAATCAACTCAAAATTCGATCACTAACTTCATCGAAATTCGGTTGGCAATAAATTTGGTAGCCACAACGAATCTGTTTTCTGTGTGTATATACATATGTCTATTTTCTATGACAACCAAAATTTCAAAGCCTACTAATGCTTTTTCATACAACGGCTTATTTCAAAAATAAGAAATACTCATACATACTCGTATGTAAATACATATTAGTTATTTTATTTAGTTTTAGGAAATTTACTTTAAGAAAACCAAACTGTGTTCAAAAAAATTTAGACTTTTGTTTGTTACAAAATTTTAAAACAATGAGATATCAATAATTCGAAAAAAATTTTCTTAACGGACGCGCTTCTCGTACCCCCGAGGAGTTCTCCACGTACCCCTATGGGGTCCATAGACCACCGGTTGGGAACCCGTGGGTTAGATTATTTATCTTTATATTATATAAAAGACAAACTATAAAAGACAAACTAACAAACTTTTCGCAACTCCACATTTTCGGAGAATACCCTTCGGAGAAAGGTTAGAGCGTTGCCTCCAAACTTTAAGAAGTTGTTCTACATGTTCAGGATTTATTTTTAGCCTGATAATATATGACACAATTTGACCAATATATGTGATTATTTCCGACTTACGGTATTTTAAATACTAATTACAAAGGACATTTATGTGGTTCTGAAACCAATCTTTTCCAATTTCAATATCGATAAAATATTATGCCATCCAAATATTTCTAAACAGGCGAACCGACGGGCAACGCTTACATGATGTAAAATATTGTTTTGAATCGATCATTGCCAAATTATTACATTATCACGGATTGGTGTAGGGTATAAAATGAATAAACCATGCCGAAGTCAGCCATAACTTAAGTAATACAGGTATATAAACTTCCTAACAATTTCAATGCAGTCTTTAGCAAAGTGGAATTTATTATGGCGTAAATAAAACAAAACTTTCTCACATTTTACATCATACCTGAAGAAATAATTAATTTCAAAAATGCATTTCCATTGTTTTGTTGCAGTTGGTTGCCTACATACATACATGGTAGCATATATTCCTAAGACGTGCATGATTCCATCATCATAATTCCATTTAAGGGCAATTTGCTTAGGACACACACACACACACACACATAATAGTTGTGGTCTATAAGTTGTTCTATGTTTGTGCTCAGTTAGTGATCTCATAAATGTCGTCGTTGTTTGCACAAACTTTGAAGCAACGCAGCTGTGATTTTTTATTCTAGTTGCGCACATTTCAACAATTTCGTTTGTTTCTTGTTTTTTTTTTTTTTGTTGCTCTCATACAGCTGCGCCTGCGCGTTAAAGTTTATTTTTTCTTCTAACTGCTGGACAATTGGCGTTTATTGCAATCTTAAAGTTTTGTGTATGAATAAAAAGGTTTGGTTTATTCACACACAATGTGACATTCATTGTAGCGTAATTCCTTTCACGTTTAGAAATTCTTCAAGATAAAGATTGTGTATTATTTTGTGCCATAGGTTGACACTTATATTCGTTAATTAAGTTGCAGGGACTAATCAGAAGGTATTGTGTCTGTTACAACTCTTACTCTTAGACAAAAAAAGTGAAGATCGGCTTATGGATCGACAAATCGTACAATTGTTGCCGGAAACATTTTATTAAAATTAATTTTTCTTCAAATATGGTTAAAAAAGTTTTTGGTGAGGCAGTCGAAATACTCAGCCTTCATGAAAAAACTACAATAACACAAAAGATGTTATCATTTCAACATGCGAAGAATAAATCAAGAATCACGATATGAGAATCATAATCAGCATCAACAGTCTGGGAATATACTATCAAATACCAAGCTATGCTCTTACCAAGAACATATCTATATCTGGACCAAAATATGGAAAATCTATCTTCCGATCTTTACTGTAATCGGATGTAGTTGGCGATCAGTGGCTAGACCAAGACTGAAGAATATAGTTTTACACATAAGCACAGGGTTAAATCCAGTTGATGGAAGTATTGCTAATTTTTTATTAACTACGACGTCGCAAAGACTTGTTGAAGCGCTCTCGTATATTTTGAGGTGATATTATAAAGGTTTCCCACTCGGAAGCATTATTGTATTACCCTTTCGTGCCAATAGTTAGATAGAGTAGGAAAAACAATGTAAAAGAAGATCGTCCACATTAACCGTGTCCTATACCACCTAGATTCCCTCACGATGTCCAGCAGATCACCCAGTGGACTACCTATAATGCAGCCTATTGTGCCGTTCTTTCAGTTCCCGGCATTTAAGCAGTAGTTGAGACGATGACTCCTCCCTAGAGTGTCCAGTAAATATTTCTATAAGTCAGCTCATTGATACTTTACTGTAGCCAAAAACGGTTTTATTTCCCTTTGCATAAGACAAGAGGCACCATATATATACACTTGCTAGAAAAAGTAGCTGCACACTTGCTGAAAATTTTAAGTATTACTAAAATATCTTAATAAAATATTTTGAACTAGCTGGGCCCGGTCCGCGTTGCTGACCCTAGAAAACATTTGGTTTTTATATTGCATTAAAATTTTAATACCCAGTACTCTGCCCACAGACTCAGAAATCACAGAAATCAGACTTCACAGTGTCCCTGAAAATTTCATCAAGATCGGTCCAGCAATTTTGGCGTCCATACGGAACATACACACACTTATATACCCAGTTGGCCACGTTTTGAGGACATCTTAAAAGACGGGTACAAGACAATATTAAATCGTTGAAGACGAATTGAGGACAGTTTGAACGAATCGTTGACGAAATTTTCATTCATGTGTCCGCGGAATCGTACAAGACCAAAAGAGAGTCACTTTCGCTTAACCTGTCATTCACGATTGTATGAACGAAAAAATTTCCTCATTGCTGAAGACCATATAATCGACGTGGACTCTATAATCTACAATGTGATCGTTGACGACCATTCCGGCGACAGTATCCTTCATACTGTCGTTGACGACAATATATGGCCGAGGCCACGCAATGAGCGGCAAAGCGGCGAGCAGCAGAGCGATGAGCGGAAAAAAATTAAAACATATGAAAAAATACTACTGAAGTGGCCACACAATGAACGGCATGTGAGCGACATTTCTGAGCGTTTAAGCGGCACCGCTCAGGAATAGAACTTGTTCTAATTTTTAGTTGTTTTCTGAGCGGCAAACAATAAAAATGGCAAAAAAAAAAGGCTTTTCTTTGTTTTGTCAATCTGTAGCGCAATTCAGTAACTTCTTTTTAACGATAAGTGAATCGTTAGAAAAAGAAAACAACAAAATTATCGATTTTAGTATTCAGTAAAATTTTTAAACGATATTCGCTATTGCTATATTCAGCTGTTGTTGTTATCTTAACGACAACTATTTTTGTGTTGTTTTTCAATCGATAAAAAGTTAGAAAGGTTGAAAAGTAGTCATACATAAATAAAAATCATAGTGAAAATATTTTGCTTTTATTATAAAAACTTTTAATATAAATAATAAATAATAACTTTGACAATGGCATTTTGACAACTAACCGCTCAGAAATGACGCTCAGTAATAAGCCACTTGCCGCTCAAACTCGGCGCTCACCGCTCTGCCGCTTGCCGCTTTGCCGCTCATTGCGTGGCCTCGGCCTAAGAGACACATTCCCTCACACCATCATCAACGACAGTATGAAGGACACTTACGCTCATACATCTATAATACTAAAAATCAATCGAATCGCCCCCCCCCCCCCCCACTCCCCTATCATAATCCTAGAGAGAATTTTTGGGATTTACTGGAAAATACGTCACCATAATATAACGTCAAAGAAAATGTTAAAGAAAGCCATTTTTGTTAAGTGGGGTAAAATTATTAAAATGATCGGCTCACAGCGCAAAGGATATCCTACAATTTACCAACTTAAGCAATATGTCATGTAAATTTATTTTTTTTATATAAAGATTTCAAATGTACGAATACTTTTTCTTATGATTTTTTTACGTTTCTTACCTGCATCAAATTTGCTTAAGGCCATAAACTTTAAATAAATTTAAAAAAAAAACTAAATAATAGCTTAATAATTTATTTAAAAAATAATAATAATTCGGCTTAGTTAATTTTTTTTTTCTAATTTTTTCGTAGTATGTCAATTTTATTTATACGAATACTTTTTCTGGCAAGGTCACATGGTTTATGAAAGGAAGGCTTGGGTGTCAAAAAATCATTTTCAACTTTTTTGCCTCTCTCACGAAGCTGCTCATCAACACTCATTTGTGTGCAAAAGACCAACAGAAACGATTATATTAACGTGATAACGAAACAGACGACCGGTGATAGAACTCAACTTAAATCGATTAACTAATATAATAATATTCCGAGCAGAAACAAAACTTGACGTCCTTGAATATAGTCAAACACCAGTCAACGCAGATAAAAGGGAACTCCTAACGCGAAACTGAAGCAACGAGTTTTTTTAACAACAGTTTTCTCGATAACTTGTTTTCGCACGAAGGCCCACTTTTGACAGGGGAATCCTGTTTGGTATAAAGGATCACAAGGATCTGGATATTTAAATGAAGTCGGTTGTGTCTAACTTGTTTACAAATGTTCCGACAATATTCGACAATTCAAATAATGAGATTAGGCAATCCAGCGTTACTAGTCCGCCGGATTTGGTTGAGACATTCCTTATACATTTCGAACATTTTCGGATCCGAGGCATTGAGAACAGCAAGACTTTTCACGCTTATATTTATGGCTGTATAGTTTTAACTGTATATGTTTATCATTAGAATTGAAATTTTCAAATCTTTCGGTCTAGATCCAATATCGCATATTCCATTCAAGTCGATCAAAACTTCAAGATAAATATATGCTACCCTATTGTATTGCATATCACTCATTTAGTTATGAAGTAAAACACTTTGTTAAATTTGGTTTTGCTTATGATCCATTCGACCGTTCGCATGCATTCAAGGGTATTGTAATATTTGTGCAGTTGTTCTATCCATTGCTGTACAATCTACATTGAGTACACATATTAATACCCATCAACAACCCCTTTATACGATAAATAAATATCTGTTGTTTAATGCATTTGTTTGGTTCGTCTTAAGGCTTCTTTCTTTTGAATTGTACGAGTAAATGTCGATTCATAGAGGAAGTGCGTTCTCTAAACATTCAAACATATGCAAACTAACTAGAATAATTTATGTTACCTCACATCTGTGGTCATCATCGACATCACTGTCGGCATTTTAATCACCGGGTGTTTGTTTATTGTTATAATTACGTAAAACTTGGGTTTTAAATTTCCACTATTGCAATTGTTTTTTTTTTTTAGTGTTATGAAGTTGTGGGTTATTTTTTTATACAGTCATTGCGAAATGGTGTTAGATTATGTTTAGCATTTGATAATAGGCCTATAAATTTAAATCATTCCGACTTTGAGATAAAAACGATGACTTTCTGGCCTTTATACGGTTTCACTCCAAATAGTATGACGATAAAACGGAATTAATTTGATTACAAACAAGAAGAAAAAGACTATAATTCTAAATCGTTAATTTAAAGATGTGACAAAGGAAATTTGATTAGGTTAACAGATACTGAGGTGATCCGATCATAACTTTTTGTAGTGGCTTTTTTACTCGGATGTCACAAGTTAACGTTTTGGATGACGAAATTCAATGAAGATGATATTTAGTACTGTCAATTGCCAACTATTACAATCTCTTTAATAAATAACAAGTAAGAAAATTATAGTCGGTCTACACCGACTATACGATACCCTATACCATGCGTTTAGGTCCAACTAATTAGATATAGAAAATAAGCATAAACCAAATTTGAGTGGCATTGTTATTAATTTTTTTGGATGCAGATATGAAAAAGATCATATCGGGTGCCATATATATATGGAGACTAGATCGAAAAATGGACCGATCCTGACCATATTTGGCAGTCACTTATATTTTGAAAAAATATACACAAACCAAATTTGAGAAAAATTTGTGCAATATTTTTTGTTTTTTGATGATTTTAGTGAAGATCGGGAAGCAGCTCTATATGGGGCCTATGAATAAGAATTGTCCTATAGAGATTATTTTTGGGCTACTGATTAATGGATATAATAAACACATAAAAATCCAATTGGACTGACATCTATATGATAATTTGGATCTTATGGGAATTTATGTTGATTTCATAGGGGTCATTTGTATGGGGACTAGGTCTGAACATGGACCGAATTTCACCAATTTCAATAACGTTGATCCTATGGCCGGTAGAAGCTTATGTACCAAAATTCAATAAAATATATTTATATTTGCGACCTGTAGTTTGATTACAAAGTTTACATGGGCACACAGACGGACGGACGGACGGACACCGCTAAATCGAAAGTGATTCTGAGTCGATCGGTATAATAAAAGATGGGTCTAGTTCAAATATTTTTGGTAGTTACAAACAGCAGAACAAAGTCATTATACCCAAACCACATAGTGGTATAGGGTATAAAAACACGACTACTAATTGATTAAATATCCGACTGCTCCTATTTGGAGGTAAAGTGCTTTGGGATAGGTAGGGTGCACAATGAAATTTTGGTGCCAAAACTCCCATTTTTTAACCACTCAATTTCAAAAATCTAATGAAGCCGGTATGTGGAGAAATATTTAAATATTTAACGTCCATTAATGTTGTTTTTTTAGAGAAGTTTTATTTACTTTTTGAAAAATTTAAGTAAATTCATGGTCAGAGGTCCATATAGTATAATTTTCTAAATAATACCTGGATGAAAATAATCAATTAAAAATAAAACAAGCTTCGTATACAAAAAGAACTGAACGAACGCATTAACATAGGAGTCGATTCAGTTCAGCAAGGATCATCTAATGGTGGAAATTCGACGCAACGTTTTTTCTCCAACACTGCAATTCTATGGTCACAAGCGATAACCGCCTAAGTCGACTTAAGATCGATTTGAGTTATGTATGCTATCATATTCTGCTAAAAACGCTTTATATTTACGTGAAATCCCCATTTCTATAACACTGTTTAACAAAAAATTATTAATGAAAACATACTGACCTAAGTCGTAATGGAGTCCCATTACATTTATATAAAAAGTAATTTTTCTCGAAAGCATGGTATTCGACGATTTGGGTTATCTTTGCTATCATATTCTACTAAAAACGCTTCATATTTACGTGAAATCCCCGTTTCTCGAACTCTGTTTATTAAACAGTTATTGATGAAAACATTCTGACCTAATTCGTAATGAAGCCCCATTACA
Source organism: Cordilura impudica (assembly GCA_963682025.1). Taxonomy (NCBI): domain Eukaryota; kingdom Metazoa; phylum Arthropoda; class Insecta; order Diptera; family Scathophagidae; genus Cordilura; species Cordilura impudica. Next base: position 140,307,356 of record OY821519.1, read on the forward strand.
TTTATATAAAAAGTTATTTTTCTCAAAAGCATGATTTTTGACTTAGGCGGTTAATGCTTGTGGCCACAGAATTGTTGATGATATTACCGGAGTTGACAAAGAGTTGATAGATCGTTTCCGAATAATATTACAAATAATAACGTGAGGCCAGAAAATCAATTCGAAAAAGTTTAAAACTATTCTTGGAATACGGCATAACTTTTCTTTGAAAAATATGGTTGGTATTTCATGCCGGTCACACCGGTCACCCCGGTCACCGTTCACCATCCATAAATAAATTAGTTATACATGGAAAAGTCATCATGAATGCAGAAATCCTTTCTACGGTTAGTCAAGAATCGGAAGAAGCAAGAAATAAGGACTACAGGAAGTATAGGTTAATGTTTTCTAGGGAATTCAATAGAGTTTCGACAAACACTGACATATTTCGTCGCTTAGTGGTTTCATCAGACCCTTTTATAACCTTAAGGCATGAGCCATCCAAACAGGGTTTGGAATGTGACGATGTAGTCAAAGAAATTATAGATTAAGAAAAAACAAAAATATTTTATCGAATGATAAACAAATTATTAAACAAATTCCTGTCTATATCTCGTATGGGTTTTATGGGCGGTGGGTGTGGCTTACCAGATTTGAATTTAGCTTGTACGGGAAAAACTTTATGCGAAAAAATCGATTTGGATTGTATGGGCAGTGGACGTAGCCGATTTTTATGAAGTTCCATTTTTTTTTCTTAATTTTGTCAATATAATGCTCCGTGCCAACTTTCAATAATATACTCCTTATAGTTTTTGCACAAAAATGTGTGAAGCCATCCCACTGTGCGGTACATCTAACTAACGGTGAAATCTTAACCTTAAAATTTGCTATATTTGCGATTTTACTATACTGAACCCAAAACTGTTTATCTGAATGTAATACTTTTCTTTTATAAAACTCTAAGAATTCGCTCTAGTCTTTAACAAAAAAATATTACATAAAAATTCTTATACTGAGAATAAAGTATGTATATTTTGAATATCAATCTAACTCCAAAATTGCTCCATGACATTGCTCTTAACCTGAAAAACACAAAAAATATATATGTGACCTTCTCCGAGAAAAGGGACCTAGTGTGTCAAAAAACGGGTTGTGTCAAAAACGGTGGATTCTGGTACCTAAAAGGGTGCAGAGATTTTAAATGCGTTCTTCTCTCGGAGAAGGTCACATATATTTACTTTATTTGTTTTTTGCAGGTTTAGTTGAGGATATTTCGAATAACTAATGTGAAAGAATAATTCTGACCATATCCGGATCTAGCTAAAGAACTTTGGTCTCAGAGAACAACTAATATTTTTTTTAATTTTAACAAAATGTCATACTAAGTGATTTCAATGGACAGAGTGTATTGAAAGGGCGGAATAATACTTTCAGATGTCTTAAAGAGTTCTGTATAAAAAAAAAATTCTATACACGATAAAATACAATCTGAATATAGCAGGAAATACATTTTTCAATTTTTAGGTTAGGATTTCACGAAATGTGATCTGATGGAAAAATTCCCAGTTCATATGCGTAGTCAGAGCCAAAGACCTTTTAAAAGAGTAGACTCTGATTCCAAGTTCAGTTGTATTATCATATTTCATGGACCTGTGTAATCTTGAAATGCTTGAAGTATTATATGAGGAAGTCAGTTGAAACCACCCAATCAATACGGATATTAATGATCTCAATCAGAAGATGACCATGTAACACAGCAATGACTATATTAATGGATCCCAATTATTTTCCAAATATTTAGTAAATGGTTACAGTATCCATCGACTCCTGTACCAATTGTAGGCATTAATAAAGAAAGGAGAATTTACCCTTAAGATCACAACAATATATTTTCAGAATAGCAGCAGGGAGAGATCTGTGTGAATTAGTGAAATTGTATGGAAGAAAGAAGCAGTTTACCAACATCACATTAATTTTAAGGAATAGAACCGTTCACTATATATCACGGTCCGATTTAATACTTAACTGTTTCTATACCGGATCAATCCGCGGTAAGGTTGCACACGATAAGCGCCACTGGGTTTTCTTATATAAACACTTTATGGCTGCTTTACGTCAGCTAGAAAAAGGCATCATCTTGAGAACGTACATATTGAATTTTTCTAATAACTCTGAGAATCGTTGTATTTTAATTTAGATAGAACTAAGACCACCTGAAGTACAAAAGCCGCAATTGAAAACTGTCCAATCTACTTTAGATGCTTAGGCTAGTTTAGTGATGTTGGTACATACAAATTGAAGTAGTTTTTTACACTAAAATGCAAAGAAGGGCATAATCAATTTGAGCCATATATATGTAATTTCCATCATTCAAAGCTTAAGCGATGTTTATACATGCATTAGGAAATATATAAACCATAAGAAACGAATAAATTTGTGTAGTTCTTAAGAGGCGGAAACTAAAGGGTGATTTTTTAAGAGCTTTCGGATTTGATTTTAAAAAAGACATAAAATTTAGAGAAATTTATGAAATCTTTATTTGAGTCGATAGAACGATCTATATAATTTAATGTTTAAAGATGATTTCATGTAAATGTTGACCACGGCAGCGACTCAAATGGTTAATACGCTGGGTCCAATTCTGGCATACTCTCTCCGACATATCGACCGGTATCTCTTGAATAAATTCTTCAATATCGACTTCCATTTTGTCAACCGTTACGGGCTTGTAGCTATAGACATGAGCCTTAACATAGCCCCACAACAAATAGTCTAAAGGCGTTAAATCGCACGATTTAAGCGACCAATTTTCCGGCCCCAAACGTGAAATAAACTGTTCACCGAACTCGTCTCTCAATTGAGCCATTGTTCCGCGTGCTGTGTGACATTTGGCACCGTCTTGTTGAAACTAGATGTCGGCAAAGTCCAGTTCTTCCATTTTGAGCAAAAAAAAAAGTTTGGAATCATCGCACGGTAGTACTAACGTTCATGCCTTCGTCGTCTTTGAAAAAGTGTGGTCCAATAATGCCACCGGCCCATAATCCACGCCAAACAGTGCATTTTTCGGGATGCATTGGCAGTTCTTGCAATGCTTCTGGCTTTTCTTCACACCAAATGTGGCAATTTTGATTGTTCACGTATCCATTCAACCAGAAATGAGCTTCGTCACTTAACACAATTTTCCGATAAAAAAGTGGATTTTCATTCAACTTTTCCAGCGCCCATTCATCAAAAGTTAGCCGTTGTAGAAGGTCGTGTGGCTTCATTTCTTGCACCAGCTGTATTTTGAAAGGTTTTACACCCAAATATTTCTTAAAAATTTTTTACGTAGTGGAGTAACAGAGGCCCAATTGCTGCAAACGGCCCCGAATCGAAACACTGGCGGATACAGCTGCGATATTTTCCTCTGTCCGCACTCTACGTATGCGTGTTGGGGGGTTTAATGTCCAATAATGTAAGTTTGGTGCAAAATTTAGTCACAAGATTAAGAGGAGGTCGCCCAAACTGACCATAAAATGGAAGAAGTGCACGATGCACTTTTTTAACCGAGCATGAATTTATGCCGTTTTCTTTTCTGACAAAAAATGTCGCCCTTTTTTTGCCCTTTTTTCGAAAAGTGTACTTTTTTATATATTCTGAATTAAGAGCAACCTTATCTTATACATCAATCGAAATGTCTCAAATTCGAGCCCCCGTAAATCACAAAAAATTCCAGCCATTGACTTCTTTCAGGTCATAGTGTGAGAATATTTCCCCATTATTCCCCTTTTATGAATATTTTCACCCTATGACTTCCAAGAGGATAAAAATAAAAATTTTTTACATTTATAAACACAACACTATGAGACCTTTCGATTGATATATAGTATAAGGTTACTCTTAATTCAGAATATAAAGGGTCCGCCAAATAACTTTTTTTTTTTTGAAAATGCTATAAAAAAAAACTACTGAATATTATCTCAAATTTCTTTTTTTATTTGAAAGTACAATCCTTCCGGTTAATAATGGATAATAATTTCATTCAAATGGCTGCCTCGGCTGGCCACGCAGTAGCCTACACCATCGGTCCAATTTTTAAGCACATTATCGATTGTGTGCAGCTGTATTTCACCAATGGCTTCACGAATATTGTCCTTTGAGGGCACCACACAAATAATAGTCCAACGGTGTCAAATCGCAGCTCCGAGGTGGCCCAACGACATCAGCTCTGCGGCTGATAATGCGATCTTCAAAAACAGAGCGCAAAACATCGAGTGTAGCTTCGGCTGTGTGGCACTAGCACCGTCCTGTTGAAACCAAATGTTGCCAATATCCTCCTCTTCAATTTTTGTGAACAAAAATTCGTTCAACATGGCGCGATAACGATCGCCATTGACTGTAACGGCCACTCCTTGCTCATTTTCGAAGAAAAATGGCCCAATTATGCTTCTGGACCAAAATCCGCACCAAACAGTGACTCGTTTTGGGTGTATCGGCTTTTCAATGTATGCGTGCGGGTTTTCTGTGCCCCAAATGCGACAATTTTGCTTGTTTACATACCCGCCAAGATCAAAATGAGCTTCATCTGAAAAGATGATTTTTTTGGCAAAATCGGCATCTTCTGTAAGTCGATCGCAGGCCCACTTAGCGAAGCGAAAACGCATTGGATGGTCAGTTGGCTTCAACTCCTGAACCAATTGGACTTTGTATGGCGTCATACCAAGGTCTTTATGCAAAATTCGTCTCAATGATGCCTCCGAAATGTTAAATTCTTGAGAACGACGGTGAATTGATGTTGATTGCGCTTCACGCACACTTTCTGCCACAGCAGCAATATTCTCGGGTGTACGCACTGTTTTTGGCTTTTCACGCTTTGGTTTATCGATGAGGATGCCAATTTCTTTTACTTTTTTCACAACATAACGAACATACGGAGCTGACGGTGCTTCTCTTCTTCCAAAATCCGTACGCAATTTTCGCACACATTCTGCAACATTGCCATGATTTTCAAAGTAATGTCGCAATATTTCCCAGCGTTGTTCAAGCGTATACACAACCATATTCGCTCAGCGGAAGGATAAAACTAATTATCTGTCAAATCAAACATGAGCTAAGTGTTACCATTCACGAAATAAGCACTAGTTAAAAAAAAAACGTTAGATGGCGGACCCTTTATAAAAAAATACACTTTTCCAAAAAAGGGCAAAAAAGGGCGACATTTTTTGTCAGAAAAGAAAACGGCATTAGATAATTAAATTCAATAATCTGCAAGTGTTGTTCGTTTTGTAAGTCGATTCATAGTTAAATTATAGACCAAACTGAACATATTTGACAGTAACATATTACACGAAAACAGCTGAGCTGCCAAAAACAGTGTTGCCAAAAAGGAAGTTGCTAAAAAATCACACTTTACTATCGCTTTTTAAATGAGAGAAACGTTAAGCTGCTATATGCTAAATTAAAGTTGGGACTGAAAGTCGACCCATGGCGGTGTGTGTAAGTCAATAAAATAAATTTTTATCTTAAATTTGTTTTTATTTAACTTAATATTCTGCAGCTACCACGAAACAGATATGATTTTTTATTTATTTTCGGCCATCTGTATAAGGGTCTTTTGTTGATTATTTAAAATTTCCCCATATACAGTTTGATTTAATTTGAAGATCTTTTGGTACACGTATCTTATTATATATTTTCTTGATTATTATGTTTTAAGAAAATTTATGATGAACTTAGGGAACATTTCAACATTTTCAACTCTAATAAGAGAAAAATAATGCAAGTTTTCATATAGTACGTTGTTTTTTCTATTGAAGAAAACGCCATTGTTTTTGTAACATGATATAACAATAAATACTGGTGAAAAAGAAAAGAAATTAGCTTAAAATTACATGGTTTTCGAAGTATCGGCAACACTATATTAAATGGCCGCCGTACGTACCGAAATTTGGTTTTAATATTGAGTTTAAACAGATGGAGAGTATCAAAGAATCGTCATAGCCGAATTTTACAATCTCACTTGTTTCCTTTTATGTTGTCGTGTAGCTTTTAAAAATTAAATTATATTGCAGGTGTGTGAAAAAGATTTTGCAAAACCTTCAAATAAGTGTAAAATCTTCTCGACATTTTGAATTTCATACTAAAGCTGTTACATAAACAATAAATAAATAGCTCACTTGAAATTTTGGCTTTGTGACATTTTTCGTCAATGGTCGCTGTCAAAATACAATTTGAGTTCATCCCGATGCGATATTTTTCTCGAAACTGTGTTTAGGCAGTAAAAAAAATCGCTAAATGAAAAATATGCGAAACTATAAACGTCTAAAAACATGTGGCTAACAGAAATTTGCAAATTTTTGGCTAACCCTGTTCAAAAATGGCAAAATCTGGTCACCTAATAGCTAAACTGGCAACAGTGGTAGTCAGTGTACAATGAGTTTATGCTGACGTTGAACTTTATTTACTTGTAATCACTTTCTGAATCGAAATAACCATATCCATCCATACGTTTATTCGGCCAAAAGAAAACCCTATTGTCAGACTTAGACCCCATAACAATGATCAACTTAAATTCACTAAGATCTTGAACGAACCATTTTTTAACCTAGTCCTCAAATAATTTAATTAGTTATATTTGGTCTAAATATAAATTTTTACTTCCTTCAATCAAGTTCCGTGATCTTCTGTCTTGGCTCATTAACGAAAACTGAGAAATATATCAAACATTTTCGTTTGCAATATTCACTGTTTATTTTTTAAATATTAGACATCTTGTAGACCCTCTTCTCATAACAATGTATACCAACACAATTGGCTTCTTTCTGATTGGGAGCAAAATAAAATGCAATATAAATACTCCAAATCTTATTAGATTTTAAGACTAAATGAAAGAAGAATGAAAGAATTAAAATTAAAAGATAACAAAAAACATTTACAATAGGATGTAACCGTTTCCTTTACAAACTTCCTCCCACACCTGCCACAACAAATTTTAATATTCAATCAAGCTTCAAACTCTTTAAATATATACAGCAAACAGCAAATTTAGTTTCCGTTTCCATGGAAGACACGAACAAAATAAATGTAAATCATGTAAATCATAAACAAATAATATATGTACCATGAATAACTAAAACATTCATAAACACCTGCATTCCCAAAAATTATACAAGAAAAGAACAGCCAAAACACTTTAAAACAGGCCACAAAAAGTGTGTGAAAATGCAACCAGGCGTAACACACATAAAAAGACGACTCAAAGTCTATAAGCAGTTGTCAACAGCATAACGGAGACTATTGAACGATAGCCGTTCTTCTGTTGCTGCCATTCTATGTAGGTGACCTTTAAAAGTTAATTCTAAATTGCACCTTTTTAAAGGAATTTCCTTATTATCATTTTTTTTTTTTTTTGTTGTGTGTTAATTTTAGGGATGATTAAATATTTTACAAAAGCAAAAGTATGAAGTTACATTTATGGATGTGTGAGTAGAATTGCGGAAGTTTTAAAAAATTGTTTATAATATTCAAGAACATCTTGCAAAGCGGAATTGCTGACGAAATACTAAAGACAGCTGACGATTTTATGTGGCAAATTAATTTACCTTTTTATATTCTTAAGAGCATGTATTTCAGTTGTAATGTATGAAACACATTTCTGCATTTTCTTCTTTTTTTTTTATAAAATATAAAAAGAAATCTTAAAGAAGTATTTAAAAATTAGTAAGAATTCTTTACGGTTTTAAATAATTTGTTAAGAATAGAAATTCTCGAAGAGAACCTACTGTAAGCAGCGATGTCAACTTAGCGCTATTCGCGCTAGATATAACGCCTTTTAACTACACAAATTGGCGCTTTTCGTTGTTCTTTTTAGTGCTTTTAGCGCTTTTTATATACAACAGATCATGTTAAACAAAACTGTACATATGCATTTCAACAATCTTCCTCCAAATTTAAACTTATTTGAAAGAGAAAATAGTTGGTTCTCTTAAAGAGTGTGTCGAAAAAAGTACACCAACTTTCAACTTTTTCAAGCTTTGTAGTCTTCAAGACAGCTAATCTGCTGTTGTTGTTTATTGGTGAATGTGAAATACAATAAGAGTAAAATAGATTTATGAAAGTATAAATGAACATCTAATGGAGTTGATATAGCGATGTCCGTCTGTCCGTCTGTGAAAATCACGATGACGGCTTTAATCGGGTAGCTAGGGTGCTCGTTGGCATAAAAAATGAGAAGTTTGCTGTTTAAAATCGTCCAAATCGGTTAATTAGGTCCCAAGAATTGAATGAAGAAGTAAAAAAAGTCTTGAAAAATATGATTTGTCATGTTGTTCTTGTCACGATCACGCTCTCAATAGGATAACTGGGGCGCTCGTTTTTAGTGAGAATGATTGACTAACATCATGAGAAGGTTTCAGTCCCGAGAAATCACTGAAGAAGTAAAAAAAAATTATGTTTCTGTATTGTTCTTGGTGTTATTCTAAATGTTGCATTGTTGTCATATCTGTACTTGTTGTTTTTGTGGTCGTTGTGGTAATAATATATCAACTCTTAAAAAATTTGTTAAATCATATCTGTCACCGCTTCGAGCCCGCCTGCAAAGTTTCAGATCGATTGGTTCACGGGAAAGGGGTTAAAACCAATCAAAACAAGTAAGAAAATTATAGTCGGTCTAGACCGACTGTGTTAAATCAACTCAGAAAGTGATTCTGATTCGATCGGTATAATTAAAGATGGGTCTAGGTCAAATATTTTTGGTTGTTACAAACAGCAGCACAAAGTCATTATACCCAAACCACATAGTGGTATAGGGTATAAATATTGTCGACAAGCAGACAGAATGCCGTTTTCTTTTCTGTTAAAAAAATTTCGCATTTTATTTGCACTTTTTTCGAAAAGTGTATTTCTTATATATTCTAAATTAAGAGCAACATTATTTTATACATCAATCGAAAGGTCTCAAAGACGAGCGTTCGTAAGTCGCAAAAAATTGTAGCCATTAACTTCTTTCAGGTCATAGTGTGACAATATTTGCACATTGTTCCCCTTTTTTGAATATTTTCACCCCATGACTTCAAAGAGGATAATAACTAAAATTTTTTGCATTTCATGAACACAGCACTTTGAGACCTTTCGATTGATGTATAAAATTAGGTTACTCTTAATTTAGAATAAATAAAAAAATACACTTTTCGAATAAAGTGCAAATAAAATGCGACATTTTTTGTCAGAAAAGAAAACGGCATAAGAGTTAATATAAAGGGAGTAAAAATTCACCAACATCTAAAGCAAATAATGCTAAACTACCTGATGTTAATAAAAAAAAGCAATGTGGAATTAACAAAAAAAAAAATAAAAATTATGTATGAATTTATTTAAAATAATTGAATAATAAAATAATATACATATATTCTATAATACCCGCATGTTAGATTTAAATCGGTATATTATTCTATTTATATAAAATTCTGCAATATTTTGTTTTAGAGAAAATACATTTATTTTCCATTAACAAACAGGGTGTCATTTCATTCTGCTCAGTGTTACTATGCCACAGTAGATGGCGCCACAATTTTTGTTCTAATTAGCTTTGCAATAGTTATTTCTATTATAACATGAATGTCAACATTTTCAATAAGATATCAAACGCAACAATGTTAAAAGTATACCCAGAGCTGAGTAAAGAAGAAGCAATGAGTTTTTTGCTTTCAAAACAGTTCTACATATTTATATAAAATTATTGTTCTGCTTTACCTACAAAATATCTGATTGCGATTACATATAATTTTTAAAAATTGTTTATAATTACTAAAGCATTATTATTCACATAAATACAAAATTGCACTTTTTAAATTTTCCATTCAAATTTAAGAAAATATCAATTCTAAAAATTGGAATTCAGATTTCCAATTATAAATTAGAAAATATCAATTAAATTTCAGAAAATCATATTAAAACTTCGGAAATAATAACTTGAAATTTAGAAGACATCAATTGAATTTTTAAAATATAAATTTTATTCTTTAAACACAAATATGTTTAATTAAAAAATCAACTGAAATTAAAAAAAAAAATATTGCGATTCAGGAGACATTAGTAGCACTTCAGGATAACATTAATTTAAATTCAATAAAGTTTAGAAAACCTCAAATGATATTTAAGAATTGCGAACATAAAAAATGTTACACATATAAAGCGTTATTTGATGAGAATGTTATTTATATATTATTTTGCACAATTTTTTTTTGGATGAAAATTTGAAGCTATTCACAAAATAAAGATAACAAATTATTTTATTTAAAATTTTTGGGGCATTTGGTTTTTTGCGTTTAGCATCCCTAATTAGAACTATGATGACTTCAAAATTTGACTTCACGGTATGCAAACTAAAACCCAAAAAATTTAAGTTCGATAATTCCCAGGTAGTAGTATTTGGAGTCAATAAATGAAAATATATTTTATTAACATAATTTAATTCAAAATCAAAAGTTGGCATCACTAGGTTAGATTTTGTATTGTATTGTGTTATTTTGTGTTACCACAAAATCTAATAGTTAAATATATATATATATATATAATTTGTGATATATATATATATATATTGTTACTCCATCAGACCTTTATGGCTGCAAGAATTATTTGTTAAAGAACCTATACAGCCATCTCCAATTAGCACGATTTAATGCGTATAGCCACCATAGACAGCCATTACCTTTTAATTTGCAAAAACTTAAACTAAATTAAACGAAAGGTTATGTCATATAACCGGAAACGCATGCATATTATATAGGTACATAACCCAAATGCATGTCGATCAGCAACCACGATGACCAGCAAGCAAGCACCGAAACGTGTTTTCTTTTATCCGAAATAATAGAAAAGGCGAAAACGATCTTTCCTCGTCGGAGTGCGAATTACTAATGTGAGAGAGCCTTATAGACCAACTCTTGAAATAAACAATAATCATCTGTTAAGCGGATCAACCCAAAGAATTTGCTGAAATAATTTGATATTAAGTTTAATAAATTGTTTACTTTTTCCAATATTTTGTTTACATTTATTATCAATATTCAAACCGATGTGGAGGGTATCAAAGATTCGGCACAGCCGAATTTAACACTCTTACTTGTTTTTGTGTTGATTTGTGAATTGGCTATACTTGATTAAATGAAATTTCCTAGAATTTGCACTCGAAATTCGAGGGCTGGAATCTGCTAGTAATAAATTAATACGATTTTCAGCCCACTATGTTTGATTGAGATTTTGCTCTGTCCATGAGATACCATAATCAGCTCCTATTCTTCTCATAGCATAGTTATGTACCCGTAGGACAACAACAAAATTTTTCATTTCAATAAAACGTTGATTTCCCTTCGCTCCGCGCTATGCTATGCTATGCTATGAAAAAAGTTATTCCAGGGTTTTACATCGCTGCGCTTCGAATTGTGTCACCGTGTAATTGAGTAGTCACCCTGTAGTATGAGTATAGCAAGAATGAATTTGAGAAAATGATTTTGTTTTTTGATTTTTTATTTATTTCCTTTATTACTGGACGTAAAACAAATTGTTTTTAGTTGTTTTAGCACAGATATACACCAATTATGGTATTCACAAATAGATGGCGCACAAAGGTGCTGCCAGAGCACCGCAGTTGTTTGCTAAAGTGATACATAGATGGCAATTGCTGTTGAATGTTCAAAATTGCAATTGGAATAGTTTGTTATTCCATTAATTTTTTAAGATATATTCGTGTTGACGTGCAAATGTCATAAATAACATAAATTGTAAATACAACGACCTATATATGTATATAAATATATATATATATATATATATATACATCTATATATATATATATATGGTCCTTGCCTCCGTTTGAACCGAATAAGTTGAATATTGTTCAACTTCAATATTTTGAATACACAATACAGAACACCACCCGAACTAATGGTTTGAATATGGTTAGGATTTGTCTTGTAGTTAAGGCTTGAACCGATTACATACATGCACAGTGGCATTCATATGTAGAGATAATAACGTTTTGCCAGTACAATAGTGTAACAAATGTATTCCGAAAACTGCTCTATTGGGCTAGAAGAGACTCAAAGAATCTGATGAATATTATAACATCTCAAAATTTTAACGTTTTCAGTGAAATTACAATACACATTCTTATATTACACTGAACAAATTATACTAAACGATAAAACTTTAAACCGTAATATCTCAAAACTATCTATTTTGAGTTGTTACAATATTGCACTGGGAAGACGATATGTACGTAATTGTTTATGTATTGGGACTAAAAAAATCTTTTTCCTAGGTACTTTCTCAATTTTAATGAGATCAGTTATCATCTCTAGTTTTATTTTCCACAGAATATTATTCTCTATACATATACATAAATCTATATCTTATATGCCCACGTCCTATGCACGCAATGCACATTTGTTTTTGTAAAAGCACTTAGGCGTAGGCAGTGTATTCTAATACACACACACTGCACTCAGCACTGTAATATAATGTCTTTGTGCTGCTGTTTCTAACTACCAAAAATATTTAACCTAGACCCATCTTTTATTATACCGATCGACTTAGAATCACTTTCTGAGTCGATTTAGCGATGTCCGTCCGTCCGTCTGTGTGTTCATGTAAACCTTGTAATCAAACTACAGGTCGCAAATATGAATATATTTTGATGGAATTTAGTACATAAGCTTTTATCGGCCATAGGATGAACGCTATTGAAATTGGTGAAATTCGGTTCATGTTCAGACCTAGTCCCTATACAAATTACCCCTACGAAATCGACATAAATTGCCATAAGATCAAAATTATCATATAGATCTCAGTCAGATTGGGTTTCTATGTGTTTATTATATCCATTAATCAATAGTCCGAATATAATACCTATAGGACAATTCTTAGTCATAGGCCCCATAGAGAGCTGCTTCCCGATCTTCACTTAAATCTATCAAAAAACAAAAATATTACACAGATTTTTCTCAAATTTGGTTCGTATATATTTTTTCTAGATATAAGTGAATTTACCAAATACGGTCAGGATAGGTTCATTTTTCGAACTAAACCATGGTATAGGGTATCGTATAGTAGGTCTAGACCGACTATAATTTTGTTGTTGTTTTTTCTTGCTTATAAAAAAGAGCAAAGCAAGATTCATTTTAATTATTGACCAACACTCAGGGGATGCCCCCTACAGATGGAGTGCATTGTGTTGATCTCAAGAAAATAGGTTATGGGAGGAGGAAAGAGGGAGTAGTGTTTGTGGATATTTGGCTTACATTTTTTTAGATTATATCTGGCAGGAAAGACCTGCGCGGCTAGTTCGACTGATAAACGAATTCTCTCTGTAATGCGTTGTACGGTCAACTGGACAATAGACTACAAACGAATGTCATTTACTAGAGAACCGGGTGCAGCGAACTGAAACTCGGGCACTTGGAATAAGTTCGCTAATCTCAGAAGAACATTTCCCGTGGTAGCATCTATGGAACAGTGCTATACAACCCACATTCCGACGCTGTTCTAATGAACACGATCCAGTAGCTCCAAAATAGACTTTGAAACTCCTGCCCATATATGGGAGTTATATTCCGGTTTCGGTCGGATGTAAGTGGTATAGATTTCAAGGAGTGAAGTAATTTTTGCACCGTTTTAGAAAAGCAAAACATTTGAATGCTTCTTTCGATACTTAAAAAATGTGCTCGTTCCAACGAACATCACATTGTATTTTCATGCCTAGAGGATCAAGAGTATCCGATTCCTCAATACCTATCCATGTCCCTTTGGGTCCATACGCAACACTGAGTCTTCTGTGCATTAAAATCAAACCTATTAGCTTTGCCCCCATCGAAGATTGTTAACAGGTCTCAGTCATTGTCCGCCTTTTGCCGCCCAACCTCCGAAAGGTTTGGCCAACAATTGAAGAAAAAAGAATGGCATATGTTGCTACCATCTGCGAAAGAGTATATAGAATTGAAAGTACGGCCAAGAAAGTCGTTTAGAAAGATAAGGAAAAGAGAAGGAGAAAGAACAGAACCTTGGGGTACCCCTGAGTTAAGCTGAAACTCATTGGATGAGACCCTACCAATAACAACACGTATTGCGCGGTCTCTGAGAAAATTCCATATAAATCGGGAGAAGTCAATACCGACTCCAAATGCAATAATGCCTTGGAAATATCTAGAGCAACCACTTTACTTTCAACAAAATTGTGATTGGATCAACTCCAGCGTTCACAAAGTAGAGCTAGCAGTCTCCCGTTGAAGGATTTCACGGAAGCCATACTGTTGACTCAGTTGGCGTCTAGGTAGTTCAAAAGATGGAAATAGCAGATTGCAATTGGAAGGTAATTTTCAGGGTAATTACCATCCGGCCCCGGAGACTTATTGTCTTTCGTTGGATTCTTGAACTATAACCGTTAAAGTTCATGGAATATATTTATATTATATCTTTATATTTTTCCAGTGGAAAATAAAAGCAGAGATGGACAAAGAAAAATATTATAAATGGTCCCATTTAAAATGAAAATGAGTTTCAAATATATCTGGAAAACCACATTAGTCGCCAAGCATGAGCAACACATTAAGAAACCGCAGAGATATAAGAAAATCGATTTTTAAGTATTCTTTAGTATGAAATCTATTGTCCATTTATGTAGTTCAGGCCTTAACCAAATATTACAAAAATTAATGCAAGATACAATACAGTTTGCCTAAAAAATTGGGCTTTTTATACCCTCCACTCCAGTGTGCAGAGGGTATATATAAGTTTGTCATTCCGTTTGTAATAATTAGAAAAAAAAATCTGGACCCCATAAAATATATATATTTGTGATCCCTATAACAAGCGGAGTTGATATAGCGATGTCCGTCTGTCCGGCTGTCCGTCTGTCCGTCTGTGGAAATCACGATGACGGCTTCAATCGGGTAGCTAGGTGCTCGTTGGTATAAAAAATGATTCATTAACATCCTGAGAAGTTTGCTATTTAAAATCGTCCAAATCGGTTAATCTGGTCCCTAGAATTGAGAGAAGTAAAAAAAGTCCTGAGAAAATATGATTTGAATATGCCGAGAAATCACTGAAAAGTTAAAAAAAATATGACGTTTTCCTATATTGTTTTCCTAAATTTTGTATTTTGTCATAGCTGTGCATGTTGTTTTTGTGGTCGTTGTGTTAATAATGTAAAAATTCATCAATATCAATATTTTTTGGTGTGATATTTAAGTTAATTAATTAATAAAAGAAACTATATAAAATCAATATCCAATATTCTGTGAATTTTATAACATCACAAAATGTTACAAATTGATACGTACTACTGTTGCCAATATCAAAATACTGTAAATAATATTCATATATTCTGTATATGTATATCCATAATAAGCGCATATTAAAATAAATCGGTATTTTATTTTATTTATACAAAATTCTGAAATTTTTAGAGTTGCAAAAATAGTATGGTTTTAAGGGTTGTATTTTTAGTACATGTATAAACTCTGCATACTTGCATTCAAAAGTAGTAGGTAAACCATAATATATTTACCCTGTAAAAAAATTGGTGTTTAAAAAAATACTATTTTTTCTCATATGTTGAAAAAAGATGTTAATTACAATAAATTTTTAAAATTTGTTATTTAATGTCAGGACGGAGGCAAACGCCATTCCCAAAAATTCTTCGCATGAGTTATCCACATTAAGAATAACCGCGGAGCTCACCTCAATCAATGTGCAATGATCGAGCCTTGCCCTGGGGAACATGCATTCATGCATTTCTTAACACAAACGCCATTCCCAACTACAAAAAACTTAAAGTAGTACGAGCTATTCACATTATGAAAAGTCGCGGAGCTCAACTCAATCAAAGTGCAATGATCAAGCTTCGCCCTGGGAAACACATAATCATGCTTTTCTTAGCACAAACCGAACTTCTTATGGCACATTAAAAATAAACTAATTGAGAAGTACAGTTCATCATTACGCTGTATTATAATACTATTTTATTTTACTAGTAGCTAGTAAACAATGTGATCGTATCATTGTGAATGAAATAGAATTGAAATTGTGTGCAGATTTGTTTTACTTAAAAAACCTGTTTCTACAGATAATGAATAAAATCCCAGTAAGCATTTTATGCAATAAATGATCATGTAGAGTCTTTTTGACTCATATGTGCTATTAAAACAGTCATAAATGCGCCCTTTTGCTGATCACAAAATATTCTTTTGTTGGGATTAAATATTACCTTACCCGCGAATCTTCTTGAAAGTGCTTTTTATCCGCTTTTCTGATCAGTTTCGACTCATTTTTGAGTCGTATTTAATGTCATTTTTCTATAAATCACTTTTTTAGAGTAAGCAAAAATCATTTTCTAGTCTTTTTCTAATAGCGCATGTGATTAATCAGTTTTTAATCATAAAAAGTGCTCGAAGAAGACACAGTAAGGTAATTTTTAATAAAAAAATTTTCGAAATGATGAGTGGGATATCGTATATTTTTGTTAACAAACACACATATGCATAGCAGCACCAGTAAACCGAAATCTAATCGGCTTCTTATATATATGCAGCCGAACAAAAACGAAAATATTCACCAAAGAGTAAAGTAAGCAACAATTTCATTCAGTCTTATGGAAGCTTTTAAACAAAGCGGGTCTATATCGCGTTGTCTTGTGAAATTTTTACATTTAAATTTTTTAATAGGTACTAGTGAGGCCAGGAGATTTTTTCAGAAATCTCTACGCTTATGACAAAAATTCTCTTTTTTCCCTACACCTACTTTTTTCCCCTACTCTACTTTTTTCAAAATTTATTTTTAATTTGTACATTTTCAATCTCAATTATGTAAAAATAACATAAAAACGAAGAAAAAAAATATAAAAAGATAAAAATATCATGAGAATTACATAAGAATAATATAAAAACTAACAGATATTATAAAAAAATTATTTTTACAATTCTGTATAATTCATCTTTTTGATATGTCTAGATGTGCATTTAAAATTTACACAATTAATTAAAATGGCTTGCAAATGAGATGTTATAACTCAAACGGAATATTTGTTCCTGGTTTTAAAAGATTTTTTATAACAATGGTTATTAGCATGTATACTTAGATCTGATTTATCGCATTCTAATATTTTTTCACAAGCCTTGCATCTGCATTTATAGTCGTCATTTATAGACCTGTTCCAGCCATCCATTAGCTTCTCTTCTCTCAACTAACTGAAGCAAAATCTTTATGTCCTGTATTTCTTTGATGTGTTTTCAGCATCATCGAAAAACGAATCGGACATTTTTCTAAAATTAATTATGTTTCTAAAATTAATTATGTTCAAATTTATAATATTTTAATGTAATGCACAAAAAAGTGTTTTATACTTGTCATTGTTATTAAAAAAGCCACATATTTACTTCCTTCATATTATAGAGTTATTACCAGACTTAAAAAAGACTTTAAAGTTTAAAATTGAAAAAAATTATGCGATATTTAACAAATACATTCAAAATAGGTTTGACTGAAATTTTTGGCAGTTTTAGTTTTGCCTTGTACCTATCAGATATTAACTAAAAAAAAAACAATTTGTTAAATATTTTCATCTTAATTATGTTAATTAATTTAAAGACAAGAGTTGAAAGTTGATCTATGCGGACTCACAAATGTGCCCTATACTAATAGTTCTGAAAATTGAAAAGGATTGTAAAATATACATAAAATGCACCTTTATATTAAAAAATTTAAATTAAAAAGAAAATTACAAAATAAACCATTTACCTGGTTAAACTTAGTATTGTTTATAATTATCTGGATAAGGTTAGTATTTAAAATGGGATAAATCGGGTGTCATTGTGCCAATTTATGACCTAAAATATGTAGACACCTCTATAAAATGCTGAAAATTCAGAGCATTTGTTGTAATAATTCAGTAAGAGGTTTATCAAAGTGTTTACATATTCAAATATTTTATATACATTTGTTACAAATAGTGCAAGAAGTCCAGATATTAATGTAAACGTAAAACCCAGGTGGAGGGTATCAAAGATTCGTTATAGCCAAATTTAACACTCTTACTTGTTTAATTTCTATTATTCGATAGAAAAACTTCAAATATTTTTTTTTTTTGTATTATTTAATGAAGAATAGTTTTGTATGTATTTCTTATACAAATTTAAACATTAAGTGAGATTTGTATTGTACTGCCAACAAACTGTATAATGATGTCTGATTATTTATTTTTGCTTTGTTTTTTTTTTTTATTATTAAAAATATATATGTAAATACTGGATGAAAATGTGTTAAATTTAAATAGGGAAATGGGTTATAGGTTTTGAAGTTGTTAGAAAAATTCATTTAGGAGAAATAAAACGACAATGGATTGGTGGACAGACTGCCGGTCTATTTGTGTTTCTGTGGTATGTATTAACTTGTTTATGTGGATTTTGTCGTCTCTTTTGTGTGTCAGCTTTTATATGTTTTTATAATTGCCCATAAAACATCCTCAGTTGCTAGAATATTCCATAAAATTACGTCACATACTTTAATGTTTCTAGTTTATTTTTATTTTTTTATTTAACAAAAAACAAAGAACCACCTCTCAAAATTGAAATTTCAATGTTTACATTTATTTTATGTATGATATTTGCATGTCAACACGAATATAGTTCAAAAAAAAAATTATTGGAATAAGAAACTATTGCAATTGGGCTTTTATAAAATTCATCAGCAAGTGCCATCTATGAAATATTTACGGCAAATATATATGTCTTTGGTTGTGTTATTTGCGCTATTCTCCAAAAGATGGCGCATATATAACTGTTAACTAACTTGTTTTTTTTTCTATAAGACTCATAAAATGAAACAACGCAGCTGAATGCTTAATATGCTTATCAAGAATGACGGTTATTTTGAAAGTGAAGTTCTATGATAATGCAGAGTTGTTTATATGTGGAGTGATAGTACCAGAGCTGCTACTATTTCAGTAATTACACAAATCAGTAATGTTGTATTGTAAAGGCCTAATTAGCATCACGTAACCGAAACCAAACGTGTCAGTTTTTTTTTTCTGTTACATGAAAAGCTCTTCGAGCAGTTAGCGCACTCAACTGTCACGTAACTGGAAAGTCCTAATATGTTGAAAATGGATTTTTGGTGCGTTTGTACGTGACATTTGTGAACAGCTGATAAAGTTTGGTTAATTTTACACAGCAACATGCTGGTTCGTTTTCACGTTCTATATTTGCACTAAATGCCAACGTTACATATACGGTACCGATACATTTTAACAACGTGTGGCTAACTAGACCTTAAATCATATCAAGCCCTAAGTCCCGGGTTACACATGAAATTTTTCTTTCTGAAACTATTTGAAATTCTCTTTTAAACTTTCATCCGTGTTTACACACTGAAATTTTTGTATTGAAATTCAAGATTTGTTCATGTTTACTTTATCATTTTATCTATTTTTTTTTTATCATTTTATTTCATTAAATTAACTTTATTTCAATTTATTATCTTTCTTAACACAAACGAACATAAAAATTAAAGAAAACGTAAAATAACTTCACTTTGAAAATTACGAAGCAAGAAACAAAAGAGAATTTCAGAGTACATGAGAGTATGTACCCCCTGCCATTCTTCTCACCCGTCTCATCTATAAACTCAAGACGTTCAGCAAGAAAACTTTCATGTGTAAACCAGCACCAACAGCGAAAATAACGTAAACGTAATTTCGAAAATGACTTTTTAATGCAAATCGATAGAAAAATTTCATACCCATCAACACCTGCAAAAACAAAAAGGGCAATAAATGAAAGAAAAGTAGCCAAGAATTTGAGAAAAAATTAAATGAAATTAAGGCAATATAAGACACGGACAAATATGCGTAAGCTTAATCAAGACAGCAAACTTGATTGACTTCATGCATTGCACCAAAAGAGGGGGGGGGGGGGGGAGGGGGGATGGTAGACTCCAGTAAAGTTATAATTATTTTGTAACCTTTGCGAAGAACATTTAAAAGTTTGCCATCAATTTATTTGTAAATTATATTGTGAGCGATTTAAAATTATACGGCGATTGTTGTACTGGACAAAATCACATGTTGACCATCATAGCTTATTTCAAGAAATCATCCAAAATCTAAGCAAAATCTAGTATAGACGAGATTTCGAGCGTAATCTAGCTCATTTTTACTAGATTTCCCATACAAAACAAAATCTAGCTCTTACTAGATTTGTCCAAAAAAATCTCAAAAAATGTAAAAAAAAAAAGTTATATGTAAACGGTATTGATTTTGAAATAGATTTCAACTAAAATCTACTAGATTTTCTTCAGTATAATGCACTATTACACTGCAATATAATCATTTACTCGAAACATAAATGTAAGAGCTCCTAGTGAGTGGCACACAGTATTTTGAAGAGAAAGAACAAACCCATACGGCTACGAGTGTACATATATCGTTAAAGAACTCTGATTTCCTAAATTGGAAAATTTTTTCTGATCTGCTTCTTCCAAAGAATATTAAGCACGATGCTGTCTGTAATTTTGGATACAACTATGATTACAATTAAATACGGCTATTTTGATAATAACAAGGAAAAGACTATAAACATTGATTTAAATCCTTCTACGGTCCGTGGAATCCTCCTCCATACAGCACAGAATTAAAAGTTTCTTCAAATAAATTCAATGATTTGCAATAAAAACTGCAAAGTTCCATAAAGAATATCTTGGCCTAAAACATTCCCAAAATATTAAGGCGCTTTAAACGAAAAAGATGAAGAAGATGTACCTTAATTTCCTAACTACCTATTAAGAACCTATAAAACTTTTTTAAATTTTTTAATTAAAAATGTATAATATACTACATACAAAAAAATTATTTTTTTCGAAACTAAAGACAATATTTTTTCTTTGTAAAACTGTACTGAGTGTTTTGTCTTCGGCTGAGGTAACCACCCATGCCCTGGTTCCACTCAAGGACCCTCAAAACCTTAAGCAATAAGAAGACAGTTATTTTACCCTTTCTCGGGGTCGATTAAAAAACTGAGTTTATTTTTCTGTTAAAATTATATAAATGTATATGTGTAAGAATGAAAATGTTTCATAATTTTATTTTAATATTTTTGTTTGATTTTTAAAAAAAAGTTAAGTTGTCATTTAGTTTTTAGTTTCAAATTCAAAGTAGAATTTTACAGAAACTTCAACTGACATCTGTATACTGCCGCTCTTCTTGTTGGAATATATTTTGAAATGCAGTTTTGGCAACTTGATATCTGACATGTTATTCTATGCCTGATAATAGCATTACAAACAAGTAAGAATGTTAAATTCGGCTGTGCCGAATCTATGATATCCTCCACCTCGGTTTGAGTATTGATAATAAATGTAAACAAAATATTGGAAAAATATGCATGCGTTTCCTATATGCATGCGTTTCCGGTTATATGACATAACTTCTCGTTTAATTTATTTTTTGCTAATTAAATAGCTCGCCCTAACCTCCATTGCAAAGTTAATGGTTGTGTAGGGTGGCTATATGCATTAAATCGTGCTAATTGGAGATGGCTGTATAGTTTCTTTTAACTGGCCAAATATTTCTTCATTGCGGCCAAAAAAAAAACTCTCTCAATATTTTTATTAAAATATTGCCATATTTGGAAAACATAGAGAATAAATTTATAATAATAAATATTCAAATTAGGGATGCCAAACGCAAAAAACCAAATTTCCCAAACATTTTAAATAAAATAATTTGTTATCTTTATTTTCTGAAAAACTTCAAATATTCATCCAAAAAAAATTGTGAAAATTTATATATAAATAACATTCTCATCAAATTGCGTTTATTTACGTAACAATTTTTATGTTCGCAATTCTTAAATATCATTTGAGGTTTTCTAAAATTCATTGAATTTAAATTAATGTTTTCTGTAGTCCGATTCTGTAAATTTCAACGATCCGACAACCGCAGAATATATCGACAGCTATTGTTGTTTGCACTAAGGATTAAGTGATTCACTAAGTACATACATCTTAACGACAGTCGACAAATCTATTTTTCTATTTATTTAAATTGTAAACGAGTGGCATCTCTGTTAAAATAAGCGAAAAACAGAAAGAAGAATAGAAAAAAAACAAATTACTTCGTGTTTGACAGGATGATTTTATGTTTATGTTTAATATCTCTATTTTTTTTACTAATATTTCTGTTTATTTGAAAATGAAATAATGAATTGAATATGCTATTTAATTTTTTTATTTATATAAAAAAGTTTTTTAATTAAAGCAAAATATTTTCACTATTTTATGATTTTTATTTATGTATGACGACATTTCAACCTAAAAATTTAAGTTTTTATCGATTGAATAAACAACACAAAAATGGTTGTCGTTTAGATAACAACAACAGCTGACTTTAACAATAGCGAATATCGTTTAAAAATTTTACTGATAATTTTGCTTTTCTTTTTTAACGATTCGACAATCGTTAAAAGAAGTTACTGAAAAGCTATTAATTTCTCCTGAATGCCAATATTTTTTTTTTAATGTAAACATTTTTTAAATGTAAACATATTTGGCGTTTTTTTTTTGGAATTTCAATTTGTGTTTAACGAATAAAATTTATATGTATATTAAAGATGCAATTGATGTCTTTTAAATTTAAAATTATTATTTCCGACGTTTTGATATGATTTTCTGAAATTCAGTTAATATTTTCTAATTTATAATTGGAAATTTTAATTCCAGTTTTTAGAATTGATATTTTCTTAAATTTGAATGGAAAATTTAAAAAGTGCAATTTTGTATTTATGGGAATAATAATGCTTTACTAATTATAAACAATTTTTAAAAATTAGATGTAATCGCAATCAGATATTTTGTAGGTAAAGCAGAATAATAATTCTATATAACTATGTAGAACTTTTTTGAAAGCAAAAAACTCATTGATAACTCGGTAACTCTATTTTGTAAAGACAATAAAAAGTTAATATGCCAAACTTATGTTCATATTTGTAAAAGAATAATGAAAAAACGTATGAAATAAAAGACCAGCCCGTGTATACTCTTAACATTGTTATGTATAATATCTATTTGAAAATATTGACATTCATGTTAAAATAGAAATAACTATTGCAAAGCTAATTAGAACAAAAATTGTGGCGCCATCTACTGTGGCATAGTCACGCTGAGCAAAATGAAGTGCCACTCTGTTAATGCAAAAGAAATGTATTTTCCCCACAACAAAATATTGCAGAATTTTATGTTAATAAAATAATATACCGATTTATTTCTAACATGCAGTTATTATGGATATACATATATAGAATATATGTATATTATTTGTATTATTTAATATGTTCATGTATGTATATGTAAATATTACACACAAAAAATACAACATCAAACGTTATTTTTCTGTTTTTCTCTTTAAATAAATTAATACGTAAAAAATGTTTTTGCTATATTTACATTGTTTTCTTTTTATTAACAACTAGGTACATATTTTAGCATTATTTGCTTTAGATGCTGGTGAATTTTTACTCCCTTTATATTAACTCGTAGTGTCTGCTTGTCGAAAAAATTTTGGATCGATTTTAACCCCTTCCCCGTGACCCAATCGATCTGAAACTTTGCAGGCAGGCTCGTGGCAATGACAGAAATGATCTAGTAAATTTTTTTAGTGATGCCAAAACAAAGGAAACTTTTAAATTTTTCTAACAGAGTTGATAAAAAAAATGTACAAAGGGTTAGTTTTATTATATTATTACAACGACCACAAAAACAACAAGTCCAGCTATGACAACAATATAACATTTAGAATAACAACAAGAACACTATAGAAACATCATATTTTTCATTTTTTTTTACTTTTCAGAGATTTCCCTGGACCTGTTCCACCGATTTTAATTATTTTTGAAATAGAAATCTTCCCATGAATTTGGAGAATCCTTCTCACTAAAAATTATCACCTTAGCTATCCTATTGAGGGCGTGATCGTGACAAGAACAACATAGAAAATTATATTTTTTCAAGACTTTTTTTAGTTCTTCATTCAAATCTCGGGCCCTAATCGACCGATTTGGACGATTTTAAATAGCATACTTTTCAGGATGTTAATGAATCATTTTTTATGTCAGCGAGCACCCTAGCTGCCCGATTGATGCCGCCATCGTGATTTCCACAGACGGACAGACGGACATCGCTATATCAACTCCGGTTGTTATAAGGATCACAAATATATATATTTTATGGGTTCCAAAATTTTTTTCTTATTATTACAAACGGAATGACAGACTTATATATACCCTCTGCACATTGGAGTGGAGGGTATAACAAGTGAGAAATTGTGCGAGAAACTAACATTTTGGGTGTTTCTAATGAAATGAAATTTTTTTTAATATAGCTACATTTAAATACAGACTCCGGTTATATATTCTGGAGTAAAACGAAGGCATTTTGAGTACAAACGTAAATGTCGAGGTCGACAATACTCCAGATTTAGATGTACATAATTCTTTAACTGGTAAATCTCAACACAAAATTTGAAATAATGCAGTGTTTAATTTTCCTTGTGGTTTCTTTATCATAATTTTTAAAAATTTATACAAAAACCTATTTTATATTTAAATTATTAAGAGTAGAATGTTTAAAATATCTCATCAAAAAGCAGACGTATCAATATTTCAAAGTTTTAAGTTAAAACCTATTCAGTTTAAATAAATTACGCATAAATTTTAATAAAAATGTAAGCGATTCTTGATCTCACTGAAGTGGCCACTTCAAAGTACGAAAAAGAATAAAAAGTAACAAGAATAAAAGAAATGGATGTAAAGAAAAATATGAAAAATGTCTTCAAGACAGATATCGTGTCTTTTTGTTTACCTCTCTTGCTTCTCTACACCGTTCGCCAACAAACAAAAAAAGACGTCTAATAAATCATCAGTCGTTATTTTTACCAAAACAATAATCGTCAAAATGACATAAAATCTGGCACCCTTGATTGCAGCTGGTATTTTTCGAATGTATAAACAAAATGAAATAAAAGGGGAAAGGCTAAAAAGAGAATAACAAATTCTTGTTTAGTAAGTCCCGGTTTACACATGAAATTTTTCTTTCTGAAACTGTCTGAAATTCTCTTTTAAACTTTCATACATGTCTACACACTGAAATTTTTGTATAGAAATTCCTGTTTACTTTATCATTTTATCTATTTATTTAATCATTTTATTTCATTAAAATTAACTTTATTTCAATTTATTATCTTTCTCAACACAAACCAAACATAAAAATGAAAGAAAACTTAAAATAACTTCACTTTGACAATTGCGAAGCAAGAAACAAAAGAGAATTTCAGAGTACATGAAAGTATGTACCCTGCCATTTTTATCTCACGCCTCACCTATAAACTCATGACTTTCAGCAAGAAAACTTTCATGTGTAAACCGGCACTTACAAATGGTATAAACGCCTACGTTACATTAAAACTACGGTTGGTAAATCAGCCTTTATGTTTAATGTCAAATTTGAGGTATGTTGCGAATGAATATCTTTATTCAGATTTTGATCAAATAACAAATAACTTTAAGTACCCAATATTATTATTTACTCCCAATGGCAGAGAGTGGGGAACTGAGGGAGTAAATTAATTATTTTATTCTGTTTCTATAAATTTAAATCTATAAAAAACCAGTAAGATACTTGTAATATTACTACTTTGTGGGTATCATGCGGATATGTTTTCATGAACAAGCGAACGATATATATTCAGATTATGATTCGGATCCGATCGCTATAATATAATTAAGTTTAAAAACAATTAATAAAACAGTCGAACCTCAATTAGCCAGATGATCAGGACCTAGTTTACGTTCACAATGACGTAAAAAAGACGTTTTCGTTGTCCCGGATAATCGGTTAATCGACCCAGATTAAAAAAAATTTCTTACTTAATAGTTCCCGTATAATGGATGATCACGATTGATCACATTACGCATAATCTAGGTTCAACTGTATACATACATATTTAAATGACGACATATTAATTTTAAAATTAATTATAACAACCGTTGTACATATGAATGTATGTACATATCTCTCGTGCAGGTGGGTGACAAAAAAAGACTTGTTCAATAATTCCTAGCTAATCGGTACAATTAAAGGTACGTCTATGTATATTACCTAAATTTTGGATAATTACAGTTTTAAATTATATTAAGTACCCTGTAAAACTGTGTGTGGTATCAGAAAAAAAAGCGACTCAAACATTAGCTTCACAGCAAAACTCTCGAAATAAGCAAGACCTATTCTCCTTACAGATTTTTAGAGTATACTATTCAACTATTATATACATGTGTACATGCGTATATTATAATCTTATGAGCTTTTAACGATAATTTTTTTGGCGTTTGTACCAAACACATTAAGCTTTATGGTTGTGAAAGTTTTTTGCGTCACCAAACGAAACCCAAGGGCAATAAGCAATTCTACAAAGTTTCCGAGTCTTCATCATATATGTATACATATATAAATGTTGCCATTAACTAACTAAACAACGTAAGCAACAAAGCAATAACAAAAAAAACCTGATAACACAGAGAGAGGAAGACCATAAGACCACCAAAATCAAATAAAAATACTTGGGCATTGCTTCTATATGCGGTTATTGTTGTTATTGTGTATTGCTTAAAAACTTTTTAACTGTTGTGAAGGCATGAAGAAAACCTTAGAATGCTTTTGTCATACAAAAACAACAAATAAGCAATAGAACGACTTGTTGAACTTTCGTTTCCATAAACAAAGATACGAATGAATTCAATTGCCAAACACATGGAGAGAAAAACGCTTTAAAAGCTTTTTTTGATTTTATACGAAACTGATTGATCGCTTAAAGTCGATCTTTGTTATGAACACGAAATGGAAGCCGAGCGAGGGCTTAAAGTGAGCACGACTATGAGTGAGTGAAAGAAACACAAAACGCATTTACAGTTTAGTCTCTTGCTGCTATTAACTGGTAAAGGTTGTGTGCCCGCGCTTTTTACGGCCGCGTAGCTACAGTGTCATTTTTATTCAAGAATTTCTAGTTGTTTTTGTGTGAGTGTATTATTGTTGCTGAGTTTTTGAGACTTAATCACGTCTTTGTCGTCATCACAATGGAAATGAATTATGCATCGCATTTGTCAAATGAATACAAAACACGCAATATTTTAAGTCTAGCGGAACGCGCTGAAGTCTTACGCGAATATGATCGTCATTTAACACGACCCAGTCTTCAAAGTTTAGCCAACAAATTTGAATGTAGTTCGAAACAGATAAAAAACATTTTAATCAATCGTGAGTCCATACTACTATCAATTGCAAAAACTGGTGGCCAACAAAAAGAAGATTCAACGAGGGATAACGTTTTACAGAAGAGACAAGAGAAGATAGCATTTCTGGGTAAAGTTTTGTATGAGTACGTACAGCGGGTGTTGTACTTTAACTACAACATAGATGATGAGAAAGTCAGAGAAAAAGCTCTGCAGATCAAAGAGTGCATAGCAGTGGAAAATTTCCAACCTACACATAGTTGGTTGGCAGATTTCAAAACGACCTATGGTATACTAGGCTTCGATTTAGAATCACTGCGTAATAATGTCGTTATAACCGAGAGCAAAAGGCCTCACCTCAGTGCCATTGATATGATACAATATGTAAGCAGAATGGAACAGGGACAACTGGAACAAAATAAAAAACACAAGTCATATGCCAAAACAGACATAAATGGTAATACTAAAATACAAAAAGGCTCAATATCTGTACGAAATGAACCTAAGGTCATTTATGAAGTACTCGATGATGATGATGAGGACGATGAACAAGATGAAGAATTGCAAAAATTGAAATTTAATTCTACGCAACAGAATACATCCTCAAAATCCAATAAACGTCGGCCTTCGTCACCTTTTCCCGACATCGAATCCGTAGATGATGCCTTGAAACATTTAAAAGTTTTGGAAGATTATGCCATGTTATCGGATAATTTTCGTGCTATTGGTTTGTTAACACAATTGGAACAGGCTTTCAAAAAGCAACCCAAGAAAAAATGAAGAAGAGAAAGAAGAGATTTCTGATCGAGCACTATGCGATAATTTGGAGTTTTAACGTCTCTAAAGATAATAGAATTTCAATTAAAGCAGCCGTTCAGATGATGTCTGTTTATCCAAAAATGAGAAATCCGTTACAGATATACTCAAGGCATTTTTTTTCATAACAGAAAAAATTTTGTATTTATAACGGTACTTCCATCGAGTATGCAATATCTAAAAAAAAGTGCTGCCAATTTGTTGAATATTTTATTTTCGATCCTAGCCAAGTTGCCAACCCACTCACCAAATATTTCTCATTTGATTAATAATTTCTTTACAAATTATATATATATATAGAACTGGCGTTGCCTAAGCGGATCCTGGATTCAAGTATTCACTATTATATCTCATTAAAATTTCAGTATCTTTGCCTACACATTGTTTTAAATGTGGTTATTTTAAAATTAAAACATCCCATTAAATTATTTTATTATATTACATTATTTGATGTAAGTATAAATGTATTAAGTTGAAAAATAATATATGTATGTAAATAAATTTCATATTTGAAAAACAATCAAAATGTTGAATTAGACAAAGAAAAAAGAACACCAAAGGTAAAACTGTCGTAAAATATAATTTCTGTTGGACTGATGATTAGCAGGAATAATAAACACATATTGTAAGTCAAAATCAATTTCAATGACATTGTATAATCGATACAGAAAGTGATTCTGAGTAGATCATTTAAAATAAAAGTGTAGGTCAAGAATCTTTGGTAGTTACGAGCTCATTATTAACGGACCATAAAGTACTTAGTATAGCGAGAAAACTAAGTAGTCATAAGCTTTGTTGTGATTGTCAAATATTTTTGATTTCCATATATTATAATTTGATGTCTTTGTATTAGTTGTAAATTGTTAATTTACATATATAATGAATAAAGTAGCAAATACGAAGATTAAGCTATAAAGGTTTTGAAGTCTTATCGTAATCAGGACTACTAACTACACAGCTGCAGGTAATTTTGACTGCTGATGTTTTAAAAAATTTATGGTCTTAATATACTTATTTATTGCCTCTTATGGGCCAATAACACCATTATTTCTGCTCATATTCTTTTCTTGGTAACCTCAAAGAGTTTAGTTTATCAGGCATGTGATGAAAACCGAAATCAATACCAAAACGAAACAAAATCGAAAATACGTATGATGTCAAATTCACCATCATGCATTATGGTGGTTTAGTGAAAATTTGTTTGTATGTGTGACACCGACGATGCTTGATGGAAAATCAAAAAAAAAATACAGGCATGTCACAGAATAAAATCGAAATCGATTTGATTCCGTATTAACAAATCCATCGATTTCGTTTTAGCTTCTTCAGAAATTTGTCACTTTCATTAAATCGAAAAAAAATTGAAAGTGCCTATTATGAGCAACTTTCGATTTTCGATTGTGGTCGAATTAACTGATCGAACGAATTTTCATTTCGTATTATGGCGAACATTCGATAAAATAGCGCTATTGTGAATTTCACTCAATTGAATTATTCACAATAGTATATATTTATCAGCTGGCACTATAAATAAACATTGTTTACAAATTTATTAAAGAAAAAAAATAATTATTTATTAACATGGAATTATGGTTCTATGATCGTCTGATAAAGATGAATCCTTCGTCATGAGAGATGCTTCCAACATTTTGGAAATGGATTCCACTACTTGAATTGCTGTCTCCTACAGATGAACTGCTGTGGCAATGCAAACAAGGCAGATCAATCTCATGAAATTAAAATAATTTACAACTTATATTTTCAATAAGTTTTACAAAGTGCCATTCAGCATCGAAAGCAGAATTTGGCCCTTATTATGAGTTGCATTCGATCTTCGATCTTCGCTGGCTATCGACCATCGACTATCGAATGTAAAATTCGTATTATGAGCTGGCAGCACGGTCTAAAATTTCGTTGTACAACGAATTTTGCTTTCGATGCCGGATGGCAGTTTTTAAAATTTACTAAAAATATAAGTTGTAAATTATTTTAATTTCATGAGATTGATCTGCCTTGTGTGCATTACCGCAGCAGTTCATCTGTAGCAGGCAGCAATTCCATAAACGCTTCCTTGCAGTCGAAAATTTGCTATAAATCTGCAAACAAATGGTACCCTTGTTAAAACTTCGCATACTTACGTAGTGGAATCCATTCCAAATGTTGGAAGCATCTCTCATGAATGAGCACCTTTCATGACGAAGAATTCTTCAGTTGATCATAGAACCATAATTCCATGTTAATAAATAATTAATTATTTTTTTCTTTAATAAATTTGTAAACAAACAATGTTTATTCATAGTGCCAGCTGATAAATATGTACTATTGTGAACAATCCAATTGAGTGAAATTCACAATAGCGCTATTTTATCAAATGTGCGCCATAATACCAAATGAAAATTTGTCCGATCAGTTAATTCGACCACAATCGAAAATCGAAAGTTGCTCACAATAGGCACCTGTGTTCGACTGAAAATTCGTTGCACAACGAATTTGACATTCGATAGTCGATGTTCGGTAGCCAGCGAAGATCGAAGATCGAACGCAACTCATAAACAAGTAAGAAAATTATAGTCGGTCTAGACCGACTATACGATACCCTATACCATGCGTTTAGAAACCCTATCTCTTAGGCCCAACTAACTGGACATTGAAAAAAAGCAAAAACCAAATTTGAGTGGGATTTTTATTAATTTTTTTGGCTGCAGATATGAAAAAGTTCATATCGGATGCTATATCTATAAAGGGACTAGGTCCAAAAATGGACCGATCCTGATCATGTTTGGTAAAGTCTCTTGTATTTTGCAAAAATATGTACAAACAAAATTTGAGAAGAATCAGTGCAATATTTTTGTTTTTTAATAGATTTAAGTGAAGATCGGGAAGCAGCTCTATATGGGGTCAAAGGGATCATTTTTGGACTACTCATTAGTGGATGTAATGAACGCATACAAACCCAATTTGAGTAAGATCTATATGACAATTTGGATCTTATGGCAATTTATGTCGATTTCATATGGGTAATTTGTATGGGGGCTAGGTCTGAACATGGACCGATTCTCACCAATTTCAATAGCGTGGCCGATAAAAGCTTATATACCAAATTTCATCAAAATATATTCATATTTGCGACCTGCAGTTTGATTACAAGCTTTACATGGACACACAGACGGACGGACGGACGGACGGACATTGTTAAATCAACTCAGAAAGTGATTCTGATTCGATCGGTATAATTAAAGATGGGTCTAGGTCAAATATTTTTGGTTGTTACAAACAGCAGCACAAAGTCATTATACCCAAACCACATAGTGGTATAGGGTATAAAAAGTTATTTTTGTGCATTATGGCAACGTAACGAAAAAGACACAGCTGATTGTTGTAAAGAAAAAGAAAATAAAGAGAAATTTTAAGAATTGTTTTGTGTTAAATAAATAAAATAATGAATATATAAAAATTTAAAAAATGCCGGGCAGATCCTTTCTCAGTCCAAATGAAATGTAAGTTACATATGTATTATGTACATTTGCTGGCAAACAATAATTATATATTATATATCAGCTTCATTAGGTATTATCGTCGCAACAAGGATGCGTTTGTGATGGTTTTGGAAAATATTCTTTATATGGTGGGCCAGAAGAATTAATTGGTCTGTCAGGTCTGTCAAGTGACATTCCATAACAACCCGATCTCCCTTCGCGAAGCCCTGGCCTCCATAAATTCAAGTAAAATTCGGTCTTGTCCTGAATACGATGTTTTCCCCTTTTACAATAAATTAAAACAAATTTTAAATTTAAATCTTCTAATACTTACATGTTTTCTCAGTTGTTTTTTTTTTTCGTTTGATTTGCTTCGCCCTTTTGCTGTCAGTGTTGTATTTTGTTAGAAAAACTAATATTTTGCACTAAACAAAAAGTGTTTTATATGAAATAGAAAGATGACAAATAATTTTACGACTTTTTGTATATTTCGTCATCTAAAAATTATTTTCTCTTAAATTGGTAAAACAAATTTATTTTAAAGATTGAAATGCCTAAGTTTTGCTAAAATAAATAAGCCAATAAATATTTTTTATTATTAATTTTATGTTGATCTGGATAGTTTTTTTTATCTATGCTACTTAAAATATCAATTCCACTTAAGAAATAGAAAGTGGTTTCATATCGATAAAATTTGTCGGTATACGTTTTCTGAAGAAGCCAAATACAGTTTCAATTCCACTTTCGATCGGAATTTGTTTCTTTGACATGCCTGATAGATTCTGTCGGTGATAGACATACACTCAAATATTCACTAATACCACCATAACGCTTAATGTGAATTTGACAAGTGTATAGTGCCCTTAAATCAATTTATCGATTTGCTTTCGTTTTTATTTCGTTTTCCATTTTGCTCTATGGAAATATGGATAAATAAAGATGTGATGGAAAACGAAATTGTTATTTTTTATCGTTTTTAAATTAAGAAGACTGCTTTTCGATTTGAAACAGATAAGTTTTTTTTTCAACTTTTCAACGCTTTAATAAAAATATAACTAAAAAAATATAAATATAATAAATTTACGTACTAAAATGTCTTACTTAATATAATTTTCAGGGGAAAACACGTAAATCCACGACAGAAAAAAAGAACTTTAACGCCATCACCAGAATGTTGAAAAATTGCTTCACCAAAAAATTTTGCTCCAAAAGGAGTTATGCATTATGCTTTCTTTTGTGACATTTTCGCCAATTGTCGTTATTATAAATGCAATTTTAATAAATTTTTTCAAGCAAAAACACAAAATTAATAAGCTTATATTAATTTTTTTTTGTAAAAAACAATAACACAGCGTTGTATTTAATATAATAATAACATAGTGACACTTTATTGAAAGAAATTTGATGAAGTGGAACAAAAATGAAAATTGAAACCGCTTGTTTTTCATCACACCTATAATTAAATCATCCTTTTTAGAATTTCGTTTTCGCTTTAAAATCAATCGATTTCCATTACATGCCTGTAGGCTTTGTGTTTGTAGGGGTTGTTCTACGATCAACCAATCATGCTTAATATCAAAATTGGATGAGGCTTGTATTTTTAATTGCAACATTCTTGAAATAAGAAAAATGACTGCATTTTAAATTCTAAAGTTACAAATTGACCATAGTTTATTTTAACGAATCAAAACTATTAGAATTGTTTCTATCATTTGAAAATTGCATTAAAGGAAAGGATCCAAGAGTTTTTAATGTGGCACTTGTTCCTTCTTAAAATCATAATTTGAATATCTCTCACAAGGAGAGTCCCAAGTGGAACCCGCAAATCGTTCTAAAAATTAGATTTGTTCTAGAAAAAGTTTACGTGCACCCTAAATTTACAAAAAAAAAACAAAAAGTTAGTTTTGAAGTTTGAAAAACAATATTCAACACATCTGCATTAGTTTGCATTATCAACATAAAACAATAAATATGTAGTGTTAAATTCGACTGCGTCGAATCTTTGGTATCCACCACTCGAGTTCTAAACATAATATTATAACTAAGTTTACCAATTCGAGGAGACAAAAAAGGCTAGATTTTAAATTGTAAATGGCTATATTTTTTTACAATAACATTAAATACTTTAAAATAATAAGAAAATAAAAAAATGTTGGTATCTGCGTACTTTAAATTTAAAGGAAATATTAAATGTAAACAATAAAATTATACAACGAAAATATCTTTGACACTTTTATACCCTCCACAACACTGTCATCGAAATAAATTTTGGAGACCCCCATAAAAGGAGAAGCCGATCAAACGTTGTCCGTCTGTCTGTCTGTTGAAAACACGCTCATTCACAAAATAAACCATTTACCTGGGTAAAGTTACGATAATATTATTTGCCATAATTGGCAACAGGTTGGTATTTAAAATGGGGTACATCGGGCGTCACTGTGCTGAAATATGACCTAAAATTTGTATACACCTCTGCAAAAAAAACTAAAAACCCAGTGTGTTCCTTGTAATTTTAGTGGTTGAGCATAATTGTTGTACAACAACATTCACAGTTACAAAAAAAGCCACAAAAAGCAAACACAACTGCAACTAACATGGGCTATGTTAGTAGTATTGAAAGAAAATAAAGGAAAAATTAAAAACTAAAAATTAAAAATGAGAAGATAAAATTAAAAGCTTAAATTTTAAATTAAAAAAACATAAAAGTTCAAAATTAAAAATAATAAAGATGAATAGTTAAAACTGAGAAATAAATAACAAAAATAATGAAAATGTACAGTTAGAAATTATAAAATAAATTTAAAACAAAACTAAAAATTTAAAAAGATATAAATTATAAATAAAATATAAGTGCTTTTGCTTTAACAAAGTACCACTTGTAAAATAGTACCTTTTCGAAAAAATTTTCCTTTTCTTTTAAAATTTCCTTTTCCAAAAAATAGAAAGTAGAAAACATTTTCTTAAAAAGTACTTTCTCTTAAAAAAGTATCTTTTCTAAAAAACAGCCTTATCTTGAAAAATTGCTTTTACTTCAAAGTACATTTTCTTAAAAATTGAATTTTCTTAAAAAGGTGACATTTCATGAAAAAGTATATTCATCACTTTCCATTGAGCGGAAGGTATATATCAGTTTGTCAATCCGTTTGTAACCCATCGAAATAAAGTCCGCAGACACCATAAACTATATATATTCTCGATCCTTATAAATGGAGAAGTCCATCTGGCGTTGTCTTAAAATTTTTGTTAATCTAGCCGATCTTTTTGCTACGTTAAGTATGTGATTAGAGAACGTAAACCTCTTGTAGCTAACTTTCAGCTTCAAAGATATATCGTACAAAAGTTAGTCAGTTTTGAAAGATGACAATAACAGTTTAGGCCACAACGTTATGTTAAGAATCTGCTAAATAAAAAATTTTAATTCGTAAAAATAAAAACTTTTTATTATTAACGAGCTATCCTAGCTGGAAATTGTGTCGTAAAGGCAATGACAGAAGTGATTTTTTAAGCACAAGACTTAAGTCGTATTCACGGCATGTCAACTCTTTTTTCGGAGCTAACATGACATAGTACTTGTAGTGTGCTGACTATGAATATAAGACCACTCAATGATTCAGTAATTACTTAACATGAGTTTTGTAGGCTATTTGCATGATTTAAAATAATTTTATGTTTGCTTTTAGGACAACTAACAACAAAATTCGGTTATTAACATCATCGCAATTCGGTTGGCAATAAATTCTCACACAATGAATGTGTTTTCTGTGTGTGTATATCTGGAGCTCAGATATATGTGATTTTAAAGAAATTCTACTTGCAAATCACCATGATGGGTTCATTGGACTATTTGTGGTTCGGCAATTTAATGGAGTGTCAGAAATTGGTTTCTCCGTAAATTTGAAAGTGGAAGAAAAAATAATATGGAATTATCTTAAACTTTCGCCCAGTTTTAATTTTCGTATTCTTTCTTATGACAACGATCTCTGGTGGAAATTAAGGTGCCTATTATGAGCAACTTTCGATTTTCGATTGTGGTCGAATTAACTGATCGGACGAATTTTCAATTGGTATTATGAATTTCAGTCAATTGGATTATTCACAATAGTACATATTTACCAGCTGGCACTATAAATAAACATTGTTTACAAATTTATTAAAGAAAAAAATAATTAATTATTTATTAACATGGAATTATGGTTCTATGATCGTCTGATGAAGATGAATGCTTCGTCGTGAGAGATGCTTCCAACATTTTGTAAATGGATTCACTACGTAAGTATGCGATATTTTAACAAGGGTACCATTTGTTTACAGATTTATAGCAAATTTTCGACTGCAAGGAGGCATTTATGGAATTGCTGTCTGCTACAGATGAACTGCTACAGCAATGCGCACAAGGTAAATCAATCTCATGAAATTAAAATAATTTACGACTTATATTTTCAATAAGTTTTACAAACTGCCATCCAGCATCGAAAGCAAAATTGTGTTCGATTGAATATTCGTTGTACAACGAAATTTTCGACCGTGCTGCCAGCTCATAATACGAATTCGATAGTCGATAATCGGTAGCCAGCGACGATCGAATGCAACTTACAATAAGGACCTAAAATAGATTTTTTGTAAAATTTCATACAAATAGTATTTTCTGTTTAGCATTACTTTTTGTGCATTATCAATAGAGCGAAATAAAGTTTCGAGCTGCGTTTTTCATTTTTTCGAAGTCGATGTTAAGCAGGCAAGTCCTATCCCTATACTGTTAACTATATCATTATTTATTACTATTACTTTTTCGAAATGGAAGTTTTTTCTTTGGTTCCTATCCCCTCCGGACCCTCTTTAGGGGTGCTCCATTACTTATTTAATGATTTTTGTATAAGGTTTATTTTATTAACACTAGCAAATCCCAGCCCTCGAAATTCGAGTGCAAATTCTAGGAAATTTTATTTTTTTCATTTAATAAAGACCCAAAAGGTATGCTGATCAATTTTAGCCATTTCACAATACAACACTTTTTAAATATTGGTTTATGTTCAAAATAATTTTTCAATTGAACACAATTATTATTGTGAATGAAGAAAACAAACTCATTTTTTTTTTTTTTGCAAACAGATTAACAAATTTAATAAACACACACATAGCATTGTATAATTTTATGTATGTGTTAGTAGCAACTTTAAATGCAATTTACTCCAAAAAATTTAAAAATTTGTAAATCTGGTGGACAGCTAAAAACAAATCCTTTCAAATAAGATACGTTGTCATTCGGATTTAATGTTTCAGTATCGGCAACAGTTTCAAAGTGGTAGCCGTACCCAATATTGGGTGGAGGATATCAAAAATTCGGCACAACCGAATTTAACACTCTTACTTGTTTTTATTTAAATTTTGTTTTATCAAAATACTACTTGCATTTTGATGTCTGTTTTGCAAGTGAAATTTTTTTTGGGGTAAAACCAAATTCAAGTGCATTGAGAATAACTACTTATTTCCCATCGAATTATTTTCCGAAAGAATTTTTATTCATAATAGGAGGAAAGGGAGAAGTGAGAAATTTCATAAGAATTTTTGTTTAAAATTGGGCTGATTAAATATTTGTTGGTCGAAATTTTTCTTCTTAACATGCTAAGATGAATATACTTTTAAAAAAATTTTAACTCACCTATGTTATCAAAAAAAAAAAAATAATAATAATAATAATATTAATAAATAAATAAAAAAACTTGAAACAAAACCCTTTTAAAAAAAGGGTACTTTAAAAAAATCCTTTTCAAAAATAATAATAATAATATTAATAAATAAATAAAAAAACTTGTAACAAAACCCTTTTAAAAAAAGGTTACTTTAAAAAAATCCTTTTTCAAAAGGTATATTTTTAACGACAAGTTACTTTTTTAAAAGGTATTTTTTTATGAAAATATATTTATATTTTAAGAAAAGGTACTTGTTTAAAAAGCATACTTATAAAAAGAGTATTTTTGAAAAATAATACTTTTAAAAATTGTTAATTTTTTTTTTTTAAAAAGGGTACTTTATTTAGGGATTTATTTTTTCTTTCGTATTGGCAATGTTTTTTATTATATCAGGTTAACGATAAAAAAAAGTATGTTGCAATACGTGCTTATGTGTAGTATAACCATAAACACACCCTAAAGGTGCTATTACACGATGTGTTTTTTTTACATATGACTATCAATTTTTATTTGATCCATATGTAACTCCGTATGTCTGTCAAAATTGTCGTTTTACATAAGATTCATAATTTTTGCTATCACACGCATATGTATATTCGTATGACATAACCTCTAAATGTAAACAACAGCTGATTTATATATACATTTATATTATATATTTATTTGTTATACATATGGGGGGTTTCATGCCAAGTGCACCAACTTTTGAAACCGATGTCTTCCGATCGGGATGAAATTTGCACCAAGGTTAGTCCTATTGGATAGTAGTTTAGACACAATTTTTCAATAAGATCGGTTCAGATCTCTCTGAGTTAGAGGGGATCAAAATTTGACATTTTGGCCAAACAGGTGTTTCTTCTTATCCATGTAACTTATTACCTATTGTTCCCAGAAAATTTTCTCCCAAATAGTTTAGATAGATATTTCTTCAATATTTCGGAAAAAAAAATGTAGACTTTTTTTTTTGCTAAATTAAAGCATTTTTGCCTTTTTTTCAAAAAGTGCATTTTTTTTTTTTTTTTTTTTTTCATAAGAAAGCTTAGGATTTTTCCTTTAAGAGCTTTTTGGTCGCTTAGTGGGATGGGAGTGGGATATCTATCAAAATAAATGTTTTGTAACTCAAGACAACGGTATTTCAATTTTTCACAAATGCACTATTTTGAATTTTTTCCTATTTGTGTGTAAAGCCTTATAAATAAAACTTATACTGAGAAACTAGACAAATTAACCTTTCCGAAGGTATGTAACATAACTTCATAACATAATAGAAGAGAATGGTTATCTGTAACCTGAAACAGTTATTTGCAACATTTCAATCTGGCTTCACGAAATTAACCCAAATTTACCATGAAAATGTTAAACTGATGTTGAAGGAAATCAACTTAAAGTATTTAACAGATGATTCGGCAGAAGATTTACACGATTACCGCGATTGCCTTAAATTGGCTATGTGTCCTAATGCAACAACTTCTTGCCACTTAGGTGAATGTACCAATTGCCCGAAAAACACATTCATCAAAGAAAATTTAATCAACTCTTTATATCGAGAATATATAGAGGAGGTCAAATTTGATTCTTGGATTCAGACTGACAGATGCACATTGAAAACAATCATTTTAAATGTGGATGATTTTGTGGAAGAAATGTGTACAGGATTGCTAAACTTGAGAAACCATGACTTTTTAGTCAAAGAGCAATGGTCATTCTTCAAGGATTTGAAGATACATTTAAAGTCTGGTGAATTCGTTATTTCATATGATTTCGCAGAAAACTATAAATATGTTCTTCTTCAATAACGACCAAGCAACTATATTCACAGTAGTTATTTACTACATGAAAGATGAAAAACTGGAACACAAAAGTATGTCAATCATATCCTACGATTTAAAACATGATAGCGTTGCAGTTTATGAGTACCAGAAGAGAATACTAAAATTTCTAAAATCTAAATTTACAGTAAAGAAGGTATACTACGTTTCGGACGGAGCTCGTCAACATTTTAAAAATAAAAGTAGCTTGGCAAATCTTATGGCCCATGAAAAAGATTTTGGAATGCCAGCTGAGTGGCATTTTCATCCTACTGCTCATGGTAAAGGAGCATGTTATGGTATTGGAGCAAACCTTAAAAGAAATGCAGCGAAGTATAGCCTACAGTGCTCTCATCAAGATCGCATCTTAGATGCGACTGCTTTATTCCATTGGGCAAAGAGTTATTGTAAAGAAACTAAAATAGTTTTTAGTAGCAAAGAGGATCATCAGGAAACATTGAAAACACTGAAGAGCAGATTCGATGCTGCGGTAACAATCGATGGCACCGCTCAATACCATGCTTTTATACCGCTTGTCGATGGAAGACTCAAGTTGAAAAATTTTTCTGCCTCTATTTAATGCGATTTCTTTCCAAAGACAACAAATAAACCAGCAGCGAAATCAACAGCGGAACCTAGTAACGCCAAGAAAGGATTGACAAAAAAACGCAGTAAATAAAGGCGACAAAAAAGCTGGATGAAAGACTGGGTATTTAAAAATTTACAAGACTTAAATACTTCATCAGCTACAATAAATTAAGTATAAAAATAGTTATGATATAAATGGATCTAATGCAATTAAGATTAAATTTTAATAAATTATTTATCTTTTTATTTTAAATATTATTATTATATATTAATTTAATTATTATTAAAAATAAATAAAAAAATAATAATTTTTCAACATTTCTATAGAACGGTTAACATATTCTGGGTATTACAGTATCGAGGGTATAAAATTTTAGTTAGGTATGTTATATACCTTCGGAAAGGTTAATTTGTCTAGTTTCTCAGTATAAGTTTAATTTGTAAGGTTTTACACACAAATAGGAAAAAAATCAAAATAGTGCATTTGTGAAAAATTGAAAAACCGTTGTCTTGAGTTACAAAACATTTATTTTGATAGATATCCAACTCCCATCCCACTAAGCGACCAAAAAGCTCTTACAGGAAAAATCCTAAGCTTTCTTATGAAAAAAAAAATGCACTTTTTGAAAAAAAAGGCAAAAAATGATTTAATTTAGCAAAAAAAAAGTCTAAAAAAAAAATTTTTTTTTTAAGTATTTTTTTCCGAAATATTGAAGAAATATCTATCTAAACTATTTGGGAGAAAATTTTCTGAGAACAATAGGTAATAAGTTACATGGATGAGAAGAAACACCTGTTTGGCCAAAATGTCAAATTTTGATCCCCCTCTAACTCAGAGAGATCTGGACCGATCCTATTGAAAAATTGTGTCTAAACTACTATCCAATAGGACTAACCTTGGTGCAAATTTCATCCCGATCGGAAGACATCGGTTTCAAAAGTTGGTGCACTTGACATGAAATCCCCCATATATATTATATATTTTTTAATTGTTAATTCATAGTAAACAAATTGTTAATATTAATCTTATTAATTTACTTTGTTTTTCTTTCGCCACAAGCAGTGTCGTATTTTCATATGTTTTGTCATTTCAAAATCTAATTGAAAAATTTACATGTGACTTTCCACATGTATTGTGCATATGCAATGTTTCATATGTATCACAAGACGATTATAGCTTTTTGCAGTGGGAAAATTTAACACTACATATGAAAAAAACACGTTGTGTAATAGCACCTTATAGAATCAAATACCACAACTACAAGGACTACAACAATAAGAATTACAAAATTTACAAATCTTAAGAAAAACAACAAACATATTGAAGATTTATATTTTTTCAAGAGTTTTGTTTCACATTTTTATTCATTAGACCGATTCTTATGATTTTAAATAGCAACTCAATCAGGACTTTAATTAAGCTGCGTTGAAGCTGTGTTTTGCTTGTGTTTTCTTATGTTTTTAATACATGCAATTTGTACACATAGTGTGAACCGTTTCAACATTGTTTATGTATAATACATGTTGAAAAACAGAGTAAATAAAAAAATAGATATTAAAAGAAAAATAAATTGCTTAAAATTAATAATAATTAAAAATATATTAAATATATAACTTTATTTTTAACAATTAATTTTGTATATTTACAAATTAAACAAGTAAGAAAATTATAGTCGGTCTAGACCGACTATACGATACCCTATACCATGCGTTTAGAAACCTATCTCTTAGGCCCAACTAACTGGACATAGAAAATTAGCATAAACCAAATTTGAGTGGGATTTTTATTAATTTTTTTGGCTGCAGATATGAAAAAGTTCATATCGGATGCTATATCTATATGGGGACTAGGTCCAAAAATGAACCGATCCTGATCAGGTTTGGTAAAGTCTCTTGTATTTTGCAAAAATATATACAAACAAAATTTGAGAAGAATCAGTACAATATTTTTGTTTTTTAATAGATTTAAGTGAAGATCGGGAAGCAGCTCTATATGGGGCCAAAGGAATCATTTTTGTACTACTTATTAATGGACGTAATGAACGCATACAAAACCCAATTTGAGTAAGATCTATATGACAATTTGGATCTTATGGCAATTTATGTCGATTTCGTAGGGGTAATTTGTATGGGGGCTAGGTCTGAACGTGGACCGATTCTCACTAATTTCAATAACGTTCATCCCATGGCCAATAA
This sequence comes from Cordilura impudica, assembly GCA_963682025.1. Taxonomy (NCBI): domain Eukaryota; kingdom Metazoa; phylum Arthropoda; class Insecta; order Diptera; family Scathophagidae; genus Cordilura; species Cordilura impudica. Next base: position 140,349,211 of record OY821519.1, read on the forward strand.
AAGCTTATATACCAAATTCCATCGAAATATGTTCATATTTGCGACCTGCAGTTTGATTACAAGGTTTACATGGACACACAGACGGACGGACGGACGGACGGACGGACGGACATTGTTAAATCAACTCAGAAAGTGATTCTGATTCGATCGGTATAATTAAAGATGGGTCTAGGTCAAATATTTTTGGTTGTTACAAACAGCAGCACAAAGTCATTATACCCAAACCACATAGTGGTATAGGGTATAAAAATCATGTGAGTCCGATCACAGGGAAGATGTGTAAACATCTAGTAATTAAAGATTTTTATACCCTATACCACTATGTGGTTTGGGTATAATGACTTTGTGCTGCTGTTTGTAACAACCAAAAATATTTGACCTAGACCCATCTTTAATTATACCGATCGAATCAGAATCACTTTCTGAGTTGATTTAACAATGTCCGTCCGTCCGTCCGTCCGTCCGTCCGTCTGTGTGTCCATGTAAAGCTTGTAATCAAACTGCAGGTCGCAAATATGAATATATTTTGATGAAATTTGGTATGTAAGCTTTCATTGGCTATAGGATGAACGCTATTGAAATTGGTGAGAATTGGTCCATTTTCAGACCTAGCCCCCATACAAATGACCCCTATGAAATCGACATAAATTGCCATAAGATCCAAATTGTCATATAGATCTTACTCAAATTGGGTTTGTATGCATTTATTACATCCATTAATGAGTAGTCTAAAAATGATACCTGGGACAACTCTTAGTCATAGGCCCCATATAGAGCTGCTTCCCGATCTTCACTTAAGTCTATCAAAAAACAAAAATATTGCACTGATTCTTCTCAAATTTTGTTTGTATATATTTTTGCAAAATAAGAGACTTTGCCAACTATGGTCAGGATCGGTCCATTTTTGGGCCTAGTCCCCATATAGATATTTCATCCGATATGAACTTTTTCATATCTGCAGCCGAAAAAATTAATAAAAATCCCACTCAAATTTTGTTTATGCTTATTTTCTATTTCCAGTTAGTTGGGCCTATGAGATATGGTCTCTAAACGCATGGTATAAGGTATCATATAGTCGGTCTCGACCGACTATAATTTTCCTACTTGTTTAAAATCGAACAGAAAGCGTCATCTATGTATCACTTATAGCAAAAACTGTTTCAGCTAATTCAACAACCCTTTGCTGTAAAACGTTAAAAGTATCCCAATATAAACGTATATAAGTGATACATAGATGACGCTTTTAAAAAAGTGGCATAAAAAAACAATGTTATATCATAATTTTTCACCAATACAATCATAAGTCACACAGCGTTATGTGTCAGCTCTCACCTATTACGTTTACGCTGTTTTTGTGATTGTGTTGTGAAATAGAAATTTACCCCCCTGCGCGTATAGATGTTTACACATCAAAAATCAGTAAACAAAACAAACAAGCAGAGGTTATGTCAGTCGCAATTACATATGTACGTTTGAACGTCAAAATTATAAATCGTATGTAAATCGCCAATTTTGACATACACACGGAATTACGTATGGATCGTAAAACTGATTTTACGTATGGAGAATACATATATTGTAAACACACCTTATGTAAAAATAGCTTAGCTTAGTTATTGAGGGTTGTCCGATCGTGATTTCCACATACAGATGGTTACTTCGATGCGTTACAAACAGAATGACAGACCTGTATATACCCTCTGCACAGTGGTGTGAAGGGAAGGAAAACGGGGATAGTGCGCATTAATAAGCACGTAATTTTAGTTTATTAAATAAATGGCTTATTTAAGAAACAAAATCAAGTGACCTTTAGAAAGTAGTTTTTTATATTAAAAAAATATATATGAAATATAACAATGCCAAACAAGTTTGATAATTGTCCAGTCTGGAGTGAAATCGTCCCTGAATTCACTGTTCATGTAATAATGGAAGTATTTTTCAATTAGATCTACATATTCCATTGTCAGTGGTACCATTTTAGCATATTTTCTGCTTCATCAATTCCAATTCTATTTCAGAAAATATCAATTGATTTCCATAAATTACCAATTGTATATCAGAAAACATCAATTGATTTTTAGAAATGAACAAAAGTAATTTAGAAAATAATAATTAATTTTCAGAAATTCTCAAATGTATTTCAGAAAGTATAAAATGTATATCAGAAATTATCAAATGTATTTCAGAAAGCAAGAATTGATGTTTAGAAATTATCAAATGTATTTTCAGAAATTATCTAAAATCAATAGATATTTTCTGAAATTTCGGAAATACATTTGAAACTTTCTAAAATACATTTGATAATTTCTGAAAATAAATTGATGTTATCTAAAGTACAAATTGATAATTTCTTAAAATCAATTAAGTTTTCTGATATACAATTGATAATTTCTGAAAGTTAAATGATGTTTTCTGCAAATCAATTGATGCTTTCTAAATGAAATAGTTAACTTCTAAAAATGAATTGATATTTTCGGAAATACAATTGGAAATGATATAAATACTAAATTTAAGGTGGTATCAGACGAATGTCTGACATGTCAGTTTTGCGTTAAAAATGTTCAATTTTACCTGTGTTGTAAGAGCGCCTTACGTACTCTTCGTTTGGCTACAGCAGAAAATTCTTTATGTGCGTGAATATGAAAAAGGAAATTGTTAAAAATAAAGTTCGTGAGGCAACTTCTGGAAAGGTGATGTGCAGCAATATTTCAATAATAATAATAATATTTTTACTACACTTAATTTTTTTTTTTGGCTGTCTCAAGCAGCGTTGTGTTGCAAAAACAGCTGGTGACATATCTATAATATTAATAGGCTAGGCGATTTTTTGTGAATGATGTTTTGTTCTACCGTTTTATCCTGATTTTGACCAAACGTATATTATTTGAAAGGTATTTCTTTTAGCCGTTTTGCAGATTTACAGATTTTTAAATTTTTTCCTTTATTTTGAGTAAATTGCATTTAAAATTGCTACTAACTCATACATAAAATTCTACAATGCTATGTGTGTGTTTATTAAATTTGTTAATGTGTTTGTAATAAAAATGAGTTTGTTTTTAGTGTTGATTTGTGAATTGGCTATAATTGATTAGCATACCTTTAGGGTCTTTATTTAATGAAAAAATAAAATTTCCTAGAATTTGCACTCGAATTTCGAGGGCTGGAATCTGCTAGTGTTTAATTAATAGAAGATGTTATGTATGTATGTATGTATGATGTATGCTTACAAACGTCCCGGTCGACCCTATGGTCGAGTCATGGCTAAGGGCGACTGGGGGATTGGGGCGCCATATATAAACAAAATTAAATCAAACCTTCGCAAGATATTATGGTACGTAATAAGAAAAAAATCAAAAATGAATACGTAAAAAAATCATGTGAGTCCGATCACAGGGGAGATGTGTAAACAAGATTTTTTATGTCACTTTTTTAAAATCAAACAAAAAGCGTCATCTATCACTTATAGCAAACAACTGCAGGGGCTCTGGTTATACTTGGGGCTCTGGTTATCTGAGACGTGGTCGCTAGACTTGCTGTGAAAAAAGATTAACTTTGACATAGTCACGCACAGTCACGGAGTGATTTAAACCCCATTTCCCCTCATCCGATCGATCTGAAACTTTGTCCATAGACTTTTTGTGACCAAAGATTAATTTTAAAATAGTCACGCACAGTCACGGATAGATTCAGAACTCATATGCATAAGCAAAGAAAGAGTTTTAATAAAAACTTTGTTTTTATTGGTTAGATTATTTCGTAAATAAAATTAATTCGTCATTATACTGAGTATATTATTTAGTCCGTGGTTAATTAATTTCCTTATTCCTTATTTTCGCGTAAAAAATTAATGGTTGAAATGCTTCATGCTGCATATTTGTTTCTCATTGGAATGCGTAATGCGTGCATTTCGGATTTGGGTTGGAGGCAAGTACACGACTTTTAACCCCTTTCCGAAATTTTATCGCGGAAAATTTAAGCCCAAATGATTTGATAATTGGGCTTCCGTTACTGTTATAGTGGTCGAACTTGGCTAGTCCCAAAATAATCCATGCGTAAACATAGTTAGTTGAAATAGTAAGCAGGCGCTGAGTGATTAGTCCCCAATGAACAAATGCCCCCAAAAAAATTGGGGAGTAACTTCACGATGAACATATTCCCCAAATTTAAAAAAAAAGTTCCCAAAAGTTTTAAAGAAAGGACGCGGACGTGATTTGACAATTAAAATAAGTTGACAACAACTGCGCGGGAACACTGGTGTAGCTGCCTAACGCGCGGACGCAAACGCGACGCTCTCTCGGAACACAGCTCAGCTAAAATATCGGAATGATCTGAAAAATATATTTTGGCGATTAAAATAAGTTGACGACAACTGCGCGGTTGCACGGGTGTAGCTGCCAAACGCGCGGACACGACTCGTCCGCGGAACACAGCTCTGTGAAAAGTCTTATGATAAATTTTATCTACGTATGTGCAATAATTACTTAGCAACCTTCTGGCACAATTTTAAACGTCGCATTTATTTTCTATTTTTGAAACTTCTATAAATTTGACGTATCTGCACAATGATGAACACTTATTGAATGAAGTAATTTAATTTTTAAAACTTCTGATTTATTTAATTTGCAAACGCTTCCGTTATATTCAATGTTTACAAAATAAATAAACTTTAAAAAAAAACTTAAAGCGGTTTCGCAGCTTATTTTTGACGCATTTTTGCTGTAGCGTCTTATAAAAAAAACTTCTAAATTAAAAAATCAAAAAATTTGAAATTCAAATAAAAAATTAATTTGTTATGAAATTTCCCAATCCCATATAAATTTTTGGGGAGAAAGTTAATTTTTTTCTGAGGAATTTGTTCATTGGGGACTAAATACTCAGCGCCTGCTACGCATAGTGAACCATTTTTCAAGTCAAAGGCCTTTGGATCCCGGGCAAGACCGGGCAAAAACAGCTAGTAGTGTATAAAATTTCAATCATATACGTCGCATAAATTTTTGGTACTTTTTAGAAGAACCAATTTTATGTACAATATCGTACGATAGTATATGCTATCTAGTTTCAGGTCCTCTCTTTTAAGTATAATTGAACATAAAATAGGTAGGATAAAATAATATTGTTGCCTTCACTTTGTTTTATTGCAAAGTATGCACTTTGACAAATTCGTGTTTCTTATCATTTATTATTTATAATTTTCTATTTAAAACAAGTAAGAGTGTTAAATTCGGCTGTGCCGAATCTTTGATACACTCCACCTCGGTTTGAGTCTTGATAATAAATGTAAATGAAAAAGTAAACAATTTGTTAAACTTAATACCAAATTATTTCAGCAAATTCTTTGGGTTGGTTTTCGTCTTTTCTATTATTTCGGATTTATTTCGGTGTTTGCTTTTTGGTCATCGTGGTTGCTGATCGGCATGCATTTAGGTTATATACCTATATGCATGCGTTTCCGGTTATATGACATAACTTCTCGTTTAATTTAGTTTTTGCTAATTAAATAGCTCGCTCTAACCTCCATTGCAAAGGTAATGGTTGTGTAGGGTGGCTATATGCACTAAATCGTGCTAATTGGAGATGGCTGTATAGTTTGTTTTAACTGGCCAAATATTTCTTCATTGCGGCCATATAGGTGGGATGGAGTAACAAAATAATAACCAAAAAAAACTCAATTTTTTTTATTAAAATATTGCCATATTTGGAAAACATAGAGAATAAATTTATAATAATAAATAATCAAATTAGGGATTCCAAACGCAAAAAACCAAATGTCCCAAACATTTTAAATAAAATAATTTATTATCTTTATTTTCTGAAAAACTTCAAATTTTCATCCAAAAAAAATTGTGAAAATTTATATATAAAAAATAACATTTCTTTAATGTCATTTGACGTTTTCTAAAGTTCATTGGCTATAAATTAATGTTTTCTGTAGTGTGATTCTGTAAATTTCAACGATCCGACAATCGCAAAATATATCGACAGCTACTGTTGTTTGCACTAAGGATTAAGTGATTCACTAAGTACATACATCTTAACGACAGTCGACAAATCTATTTTTCTATTTATTTAAATTGTAAACGAGTGGCATCTCTGTCAAAATAAGCGAAAAACACAAAGAAGAATAGAAAAAAACATATTACTTCGTGTTTGACAGGATGATTTTATGTTTATGTTTAATATCTTTATTTTGTTTACTAATATTTCTGTTTATTTATTTGAAAATGAAATAATGAATTGAATATGCTATTTAATTTTTTTATTTATATAAAAAACATTTTTAATAAAAGCAAAATATTTTCACTATTTTATGATTTTTATTTATGTTTGACGACATTTCAACCTAAAAATTTAAGTTTTTATCGATTGAATAAACAACACAAAAATGGTTGTCGTTTAGATAACAATAACAGCTGACTTTAATATCATTTAAAAATTTTACTGATAATTTTGCAATTTTCTTTTTTTTAACGATTCGACTATCGTTAAAAGAAGTTACTGAATCGCGGTACTGAAAAGCTATTAATTTCTCCTGAATGTCAAGATTTTGTAAAATGTAAAAATTTTTTAAATGTAAACATAGGTATTTGGTGTTTTTTTTTTTTTTTTTTTTTTTGGAATTTCAATTTGTGTTTAACGAATAAAATTTATATATTAAAGATGCAATTGATGTCTTCTAAATTTAAAATTATAATTTCCGACGTTTTGATATGATTTTCTGAAATTCAATTAATTGTAATTTATAATTGGAAATTTTTAATTCCAATTTTTACAATTGATATTTTCTTAAATTTTAATGGAAAATTTAAAAAGTGCAATTTTGTATTTATGTGAATAATAATGCCTTAGTAATTATAAAAAAAATTTTAAAAATTAGATGAAATCGCAATCAGATATTTTGTAGGTAAAGCAGAATAATAATTCTATATAACTATGTAGAACTGTTTTGAAAGACAACAAAAAGTTAATATGCCAAACTTATGTTCATATTTTTAAAATAATAATGAAAATACGTATGAAATAAAAGACCAGCCCGTGTATACTCTTAACATTGTTCTGTATGATATCCAGTTGAAAATATTAACATTCATGTTAAAATAGAAATAACTATTGCAAAGCTAATTAGAACAAACAAAAATTGTAGTGCCATCTACTGTGGCATAGTCACGCTGAGCAAAATGAAGTGACACTCTGTTAATGCAAAAGAAATGTATTTTCCCCACAACAAAATATTGCAGAATTTTATGTAAATAAAATAAAATAATATACCGACTTATTTCTAACATGCAGTTGTTATGGATATACATATATAATATATGTATATTATTTGTATTATTTAATATGTTTATATAAATTTATAAATAAATTTATACATAAAATTTTTTTTTGCTATATATACATTGTTTTTTTTTTATCAACAACTAGGTATTTTAGCATTATTTGCTTTAGATGTTGATGAATTTTTACTCCCTTTATATTAACTCGTAGTGTCTGCTTGTCGAAAAAATTTTGGATCGATTTTAACCAATTTCCCGTGAGCCATTCGATCTGAAATTTTGCAGGCAGGCTCGTGGTAATAACAGAAATGATCTAACAAATTTTTAGAGTGATGCCAAAACAATGGAAACTTTTAAATTTTTCTACCAGAGTTAATAAAAAAAATGTACACAGGGTTAGTTTTTATTATATTATTACCACAACGACCACAAAGACAACAAGTCCAGCTATGACAACAACACAACATTTAGAATAACAATAAGAACAATATAGAAACATCATATTTTTCATTTTTTTTTTATTTTTCAGAGATTTACCTGGACCTGTTCCACCGATTTTAATGATTTTTGAAATAGAAATCTTCCCATGAATTTGGTGAATCATTCTCACTAAAAATGATCACTGTAGCTGCACTATTCAGGGCGTGATCGTGACAAGAACAACATAGAAAATTATATTTTTCAAGACTTTTTTTAGTTCTTCATTCAAATCTCGGGCCCTAATTGACCGATTTGGACGATTTTAAATAGCAAACTTTTCAGGATGTTAATGAATCATTTTTTATGTCAACGAGCATCCTAGCTGCCCGATTGATGCCGTCATCGTGATTTCCACAGACGGACAGACGGACATCGCTATATCAACTCCGGTTGTTATAAGAATCACAAATATATATATGTATTTTATGGGGTCCAAATTTTTTTTCTAATTATTACAAACGGAATGACAAACTTATATATACCCTCTGCACACTGGAGTGGAGGGTATAAAAAAATTTTTTAAATTTAAAAAATTCAAAATATTTATTTAAAAAAATTGCTAAAATGGCAAGCCTGCATGAAGCAACAAGAGAGAGGAAGAGAAAATAACCCAGTTGGAGAGATAATCATTCTCTTCGACTTTTTTTTCGATAGTAAGATCTCTTTGCTAGGTTAGAAGACTCAGTTGTATTTTAGCTATTGAAGTAAACAGCGCGGATTTGTTTTAGATAGTGGAAGACATTTAAAAACAAACAGAAAATAGATACAAGCACAAATTAAAAAACTACTAAATATACATATGTATGTACTTACAATACATACGAACTTATGTATGTCAAGAATGTACAAGCAACGTTAATATATGCGTCACAATTTGCCATAACTTGTGGAACATGGTCAGTCATCCCCAGAATACATACTTATGTATAACAAACACATCAATAACCCAAAACGTAAACAAAACAAACCCCCCAAATAAAATTTTGCCGGTCCTGTTCTTCATTCTCTCTGCACTACCACGTTCATAACCAGTAATAATTTCATTGACAAACAGCTGTTGTGGAAAGGCAAATAGCAAAAAAAAAAATAAAGAACTTTTACTTATGTGTGCGTACAAGCGAGGTAAGTCTAAAATTTATAAACTGGTTTCTCTATACATATGTTGTTATTGTTAGGTTTTTTTTTATTTTATTTTTCGTTAAGACTTTATAAATAAACAGGTTCGTTTTCTTATTATAGTTTATCTGGTTTAAAACCTCGTACAACAGCAACAACAATCAACTAAAGAGGCATAATTTTATGGCGTTCAAGTGATTTTTTGCTGTAGCATTTCTCATACGGCATCTTTTTTTGGAATTTAAAAACTGGTTTCTCGAAACGAAACAAGTTAACCCGGTTTTTTTTTTTGTATATTTCTGAACTCTACGTTGGTAACATTTCGTTTTTTTTATATCAAGTTATACTCAGTTCAGCATTATTTTTTTTATTTTGTCAACTTTAACAGTTTAGTCGTTCGTCTAATATGGCTCAGGTGAGTTTGAATTATTTTATTATTAAAATTGAATTTGTTATAATTTAAGCAAAACTAAAATTTTATTAGTAATTGTAATAATAAAATTGGTGATTGGTAATGTGATGCGATTGAACAATTTTGCAAATGTGTAATCGATTTTAAATTATAACAGTAGTGTAACGGTTTGTTTAAAGTGTTCAGTATGTGTGATTTCTTTTACTCACTTCCGTTTAATGTATGATAGGTATATCATTTAGAATTTAAAACTAGTGTTATAAAATACAAAATTTGAAATTTGAAGTATCGGAACAACAGTGTATTCAAACATACTTAGACGATAAGAATTTTTAAAATTAAGTTTGGACTGTTATTTATAACAAGTTGTAAGGTGACCAATTCGTCCGATAGCATGTCATAGTATTTTGTTTATATAGTTTTTATCGAGTTCATAAACCATTTATTTTTTTTTATCAAGTTTATAAAACATTTTCATGATATCAACGATATTTTCCAACGGATATCAACAATTAAAGACGCCTAACCAGCGTAACAGAGTCAGTCAGTAAGTTAGTGATGAGCATAAAAATATACCGTAAGTTAAGGTAGAAGTAAATTAAAGTTGGTATGTTCAGTTAGTTGAGCTTCAAAAAGTGCCAGCTGTTTTTACAAAGAGAAAAGAATAAACACATTTCTATACCCTACACACCTCAGTAGCAGAGGCTATATATAGGCTTGTCATTCCGTTTGTAACGCATCGAAATAAATTCCGGAGACCCCAAAACCATATATTTTCTTGATCATTATAACAAGGGAAGTTGATTTAGCGATGACCGTCCGTCCGTCTGTCTGTGGAAATCACGATCTCGCCGTCAATATCTAAGCTAGACCGTTCGTTTACTAACATCCCAAAGGAGTTTGATTTAAAATCGTCAAAATCGGTCAAAGGAGCCACGAGTTATGAATGAAGCTTTGAAAAAATAAAATTTTTCAGTGTGTTTGTTGTTTTTCTTCAGATATGTTGTAATTCTTATTGTTGAAGTCATTGCATTGTGTGTACATTAATATTGCACGTGTCCATTGGCGTAAGCAAGTATTACCACATATTTTTTTATCGTTAAAATTAAAAATTAAATATTAAAAATTAATAAAAATTAAAAATAAAAATAAAAGTTAAATATTAAAAATGAAAAATGGAAAATGAAAAAAAAAAAAAATGAAAAATGAAAAACTAAAAATGAAAAACAAAAAATGGAAAATGAAAATTGAAAATTCAAAAATGAAAATTGAAAATTGAAATTAAAAAATTAAAATTAAAATATGAAAAATGCAAAATTAAAAATGAAAAATTAAAATTGGAAAATGAAAAATTAAAACTGAAAATTGAAAATGAAAAATGGAATATGGAAAATGAAAATTGGAAAATTAAAAATCAAAAATTAAAAATTAAAAATTAGAAATTAAAAATTAAAAAATAACAATTTTTAATTAAAAATTAATAACCAAAAATTAAAAATTAACAATTAAAAATTAAAAATTAAAAATTAAAAATTAAAAATTAAAAATTAAAAATTAAAAATTAAAAATTAAAAATTAAAAATTAAAAATTAGAAATTAAAAATTAAAAATTATAAACTAAAAATTAAAAATTAACAATTAAAAATTAAAAATTAATAATTAAAAATCAAAAATTAAAAATTAAAAATTAAAAATTAGAAATTAAAAATTAAAAATTAAAAATTAAAAATTAAAAATTAAAAATTAAAAATTAAAAATTAAAAATTAAAAATTAAAAATTAAAAATTAAAAATTAAAAATTAAAAATTAAAAATTAAAAATTAAAAATTAAAAATTAAAAATTAAAAATTAAAAATTAAAAATTAAAAATTAAAAATTAAAAATTAAAAATTAACAATTAAAAATTAAAAACTAAAAACTAAAAATTAAAAATTAAAAATTAAAAATTAAAAATTAACAATTAAAAATTAAAAATTAATAATTAAAAATCAAAAATTAAAAATTAAAAATTAATAATTAAAAATCAAAAATTAAAAACCAAAAATTAAAAATTAACAATTAAAAATTAAAAATTAAAAATTAAAAATTAAAAATTAAAAATTAAAAATTAAAAATTAAAAATTAAAAATTAAAAATTAAAAATTAAAAATTAGAAATTAAAAATTATAAACTAAAAATTAAAAATTAACAATTAAAAATTAAAAATTAATAATTAAAAATCAAAAATTAAAAATTAAAAATTAAAAATTAGAAATTAAAAATTAAAAATTAAAAATTAAAATTTAAAAATTAAAAATTAAAAATTAAAAATGAAAATTGAAAATGAAAATTGGAAAATTAAAAATTAAAAATTAAAATTAAAAATTAAAAATTAAAAATTAAAAATTAAAAATTAAAAATTAAAAATTAAAAATTAAAAATTAAAAATTAAAAATTAAAAATTAACAATTAAAAATTAAAAACTAAAAATTAAAAATTAAAAATTAAAAATTAAAAATTAACAATTAACAATTAAAAATTAAAAACTAAAAATTAAAAATTAAAAATTAAAAATTAAAAAATAAAAATTAAAAATTAACAATTAAAAATTAATAATTAAAAATCAAAAATTAAAAATTAATAATTAAAAATCAAAAATTAAAAATTAAAAATTAGAAATTAAAAATTAAAAATTAAAAATTAAAAATTAAAAATTAAAAATTAAAAATTAAAAATTAAAAATTAAAAATTAAAAATTAAAAATTAAAAATTAAAAATTAAAAATTAAAAATTAAAAATGAAAATTGAAAATGAAAATTGGAAAATTAAAAATTAAAAATTAAAAATTAAAAATTAAAAATTAAAAATTAAAAATTAAAAATTAAAAATTAAAATTAAAAATTAAAAATTAAAAATTAAAAATTAAAAATTAAAAATTAAAAATTAAAAATTAAAAATTAAAAATTAAAAATTAAAAATTAAAAATTAAAAATTAACAATTAAAAATTAAAAACTAAAAATTAAAAATTAAAAATTAAAAATTAAAAATTAAAAATTAAAAATTAAAAATTAAAAATTAAAAATTAAAAATTAAAGATTAAAAATTAAAAATTAAAATTTAAAAATTAAAAATTAAAGATTAAAAATTAAAATTTAAAAATTTAAAATTAAAAATTAAAAATTAAAAATGGAAAATGAAAAATAAAAAATGAAAAATGAAAATTGAAATTTAAAATTTAAAAATTTAAAATTTAAAAATTAAAGATTAAAAATTAAAAAAAAATTATAATTAGAATTTAAAAATTCAAAATTACTATTTCAGATAAAAATATTTTGTAATTTGCACTTTTTTATTTAATATTAATATCTAGAAATTTTTAGCCAAAAATCAGTTGATTTTTTTTTTTTTAATTATCTGAAAACTTTCTTATAGGGACCAAACTTTGGGTGTTATGAATGTTAATGAATTTCATTAGCGGTTTTCTACTCTAGTAAAAGAAAAATAATGCCATTTTTCAAATAGTAACGAATTCTTTCTATAGAAGATACGATAATTGTTTTTTACAACAAGGAATTATAATAGAAACTGGCCAACAAGAAAAGCAATTAACTTTAAATTTAATTGGTATTCAAAATTTAAATTTCAGTACCGACAACAGTTTTAAAGTGGTAGCCGTACCCAATATTGGTTGTAATATTGAGTTTAAGATGCATGTGGAGAGTATCAAAGATTCGGCCCAGCCGATTTTAACACTTACTTGTTTAAACTGAACAAGCAACATATAATTATTTTTTTTTCATTTCATTTCCTCTGAAATTGTGTCGACTCATTCCTTATTCATTTCAAACGAGCTTTTTGTTTACATTTTAATGTATATTCATATCAGCAGTGCTCTATCTCCAATAAACTAGAAATAAACAGCTGACTCCTCACTTCAATTTACTTCTGGACTGAAGGCCTTGGTAGCTACACGTAACTGTAACCAACCGTGTCAGCTGTTTTTTTTCTGTTACATGAAAAGCATTTAGAGCAGTTACCGAACTCAACTGTCGCGTAACCGAAACGTCCCAATCTGTTGAAAATAGATTTTTGCTACGTTGGTACGTGACATTTGTGAACAGCTGATAAAGTTTGGTTAATTTTACACAGCAACATTGTGGTTCGTTTGTTACGTTCTATAACTGCACTAAATGCCAATGTTACATTTACGGTACAAATACATTTTAACAACGTGTGTTTTCACGTTCGTTGCCAAACTATGACAAAAAAGTTATCGTACTCGAAATTGGGGTAAATGAGCGAGTATAGACATTTCTCTTCTTGCTAAAAGTTACCCGCTTATTCGTCCGGAAAATCGAATTTGAGCAATATATGTCATCTAAAAGCTTTCTTGAGTGCTTTTTATTTGATATTTCGAAATTTGAAATCCATTATGTTTGTATATTTACAAAAATTGAATGAAAGCTGGGACCACATTCTTTGTTTTGATGTATATCTTAACCACTTAACCCTTTCAGAACCGGATATATTTATGAGGGATTTTACCCTTATATTTAAGTTTATTGAGAAATATATTGTTATATCTAAGGTATTTCGATAGAATATCAAATATCTTACTTACAGGCATGTCACAGAATAAAATTGAAATCGGTTTGATTCCGTAATACCAAATCGATCGATTTCGTTTTAGCTTCTTCAGAAATTTGTAGCTTTCACTAAATCGAAAAAAAAAAATGAAAAAGGTATTTTTGTGCATGAAATATGGCAACGTATCGAAAAACAGCTGATTGTTGTAAAGAAAAATAAAGTAAAGAGAAATGTGAAGATTGTTTTGTGTAAAATAAAATAATAAATAAAAAGTATAAAAATGCCCGGCATATCCATTGTTGCAGCAATAGAGGAACTAAACCAACATTCCGTTCGATTACTCAATATCACTCAAAATGTATTGGTTGTACCCACCTCCACCAGTTTTTTGGGTTTCTTTTGTGTTGTGGGTCATCTTTTTTCTACCATGGCATTTCCAATCGGCCCAGGATTACTGCCAACCATTAATATCTTTAAATGTAATCAAACTGCAGGTCGCAAATGTGAACATATTTTGATGAAATTTGGCATGTAAGCTTTTATCGGCCATAGCACGAATGCTATTAAAATTGGTGAAAATCGGTTCATGTTCAGACCTAGTCCAAATACAAATTACCCCTATGAGATCGACTTTAATTGCCATTATATCAAAAGTAACGTATAGATCTCGGTCGAATTGGTTTTGTGTATGTTTATTACATCCATTTATCAGTAGTCCAAAAAAAAACCCCTATAGGACAATTCTTAGATTCCCGGTCTTCACTTAAATCGACCAAAAAACATAAATATTGCACAGATTTTTCTCAAATTTGGTTTTGTTTTTGCACAAAATAAGTGACCCTACCAAATATGGTCAGGATCGGTCCATTCTCGACCTCGGTCCCATATAAATATTGCATCCGATATGAACTTTTTCATATCCGAAGGCAAAAAAAAAACCGTTCAAACTTGGTTTATGTTTATTTTCTATGTCTAACTAGTTGGACCAAAGAGATAGGGTCTTTAATCGCATGGTGTAGGGTATCGTATAGTCGGCTTAGGCCGACTATAATTCCCTTACTTGTTTTAAATTTCTGTGTTTAAGATCTGAAAAAGTCCAAATATGATGCTATATTAATATGGGCACTAGGTCGAAAAATGGACCGATCCTGACCGTATTTTGTAAATCTGTGCAATAATTTTGTTTTTGATAGGTTTAAGTGAAGATCGGGAGCAGCTTTATATGGGGGCTATGACTAATAATTCTCCTATAGGGACTATTTTTGACTACAGACTAATGGATGTAATAAACGCACACAAACCCAATTTGACCGAGATCTATATGATCTTATGGCAATTTAAGTCGATCTCATAGGGATCATTTGTATAGGTCTGAACATGCACTGATTTTCACCGTTCGTCCAATGGTCGATAAAAGTATATCTATAAAATATTTCATCAAAATATATTAATTTTTGCGAACTGTAGTTCGATTAGATCTGAATCGATCGGTATGACAAATAGTGGGTTTAGGTCAAATATTTTTGGTAGTTACAAACATCAGCACAAAATCATTATACCCTGGTATAAGGTATAAAAATAATAGATACCCAACAAAATATGGAAACCAAAAATAGGAAGTATACAATTATGGTATAGGAAAGGTTTCGATTATTTTGTCAACAACATAAAAATTGTTCTTATTTTTTTCTTAAGTAAAGGTATTTTTTTTTTATCATTCAAGTCGTCAGAAATATATTTTGTTAAAAGTTTCCATTTTTGAAATCAAACGAGCTGATTGAAATTGACAGGGCTCGAAATTCAGGGTCAGTTGCTCTATTCATTGATGATTGGCTTAAAAAAATTTAGTTAATTGGCTCAAAACAATAATTTTATCTTAAATAATACTTCTAAAATTTTATTGGGTGACACGATTATTTTAAACAAATTTCTAAGTGTGACGCAGACAGAAAAACGTTGGGAAGAATCATTCTATAGGATTTCTCTTTAGAAAACTTTTACAGCAAATATAAAAAAGTCCTAGCTATATCTGTGCTCACAAGCATTACCCACCTAAGTCGAAAATCATGCTTTTGAGAAAAATAACTTTTTATATACATAAATGTAATGGGGCTTCATTACGACTTGGGTCAGTATGTTTTCGTTAATAACATTTCAATAAACAGTGTTCGAGAAATGGGGATTTCACGTAAATATAAAGCGTTTTTAGTATACGACTTAGGTCAGTATGTTTTCATTAATAACTTTTTGTTAAACAGTGTTATAGAAATGGGGATTTCACGTAAATATAAAGCGTTTTTAGCAGAATATGATAGCTACATAACTCAACGGACTTATTGAGCCGCCCTCGTAGAACCCAACAATTTGCTTTCCGGCTCTTTAAGAATCACTATGTGGGATTCTTTCTTAAGTTTCGGATGGTATTTTCCCCTTTTTTCTTTCCTTGTTAGTGCATTATTTTTTCTCCCATCAAAAGAAAATGCTAACAAATCTGAATCGTTGTACTGCCTTCTATGAACCGACTCCCTGCTTTTCAATTTTTCGAGAGCTACTTTAGATTTATCCATAACAATGTCTTTAAATTAAGCCGTAGCTAAACACGAAGTAACCCTATTAGAAATTCCGAATCTATCGCACATCATAGCAAAATTTTAGGCATCGTACCTTTTGCTGTAAGGTCCTCTTTGCAGCAAACTTGGTCTTGAAGGTGGTTTTACAAACCCAACTTCAGATTCCACTTCTACTGTATATGCTGTCTGGCGGTTGGTCAACGATGTTTAGCACGCATTAGGGAATCGCATTTTTTCTTGTGGTGTGCTGATCAATCATGAACTCTTGTAAGTGATTAGGAATCAATCCACAGCAACATGGCGTTGTTTTTCTACATTTGTAAAATATATTATTTAAGGTTTCCAAGAATTTTACATATGTATTTCTGAGGTCTAGATTTGCTTTTTATTTCTCTATGATAGTTATTAATCAAAACGTTTAACTTTAACACTACACTTTTTCCATTGATCATTGAAATATTAATTTTGCTCAAAATTGCAATTATTTTCTTAGCTACTTCCGGAGAAAGACTTTCAAACGAGTGTTTTCTATTTTTCATTTTCTCACGATCACTTAAAAAAATAATATTTTAAAACATTACTTGGCAGGTTTAGTTCACTTAATTCACTTGGTAAGCCAAAATCGCTAATGTTCAGAACAAAAAATCTTGACCCGGCATTTATTGAAAACATAAACGGAAGAATCGATGGACATTGCTGAGGTTTCCATTTTAAAAAGAATTTGAGCAACAAAGAAATTCGAACCGTTACCGAACACACGTGTGCTGCTTTTTAAATTCAAATTAACATGTGCACAAATTAATCAAAATAAAAATTTACAAAATGATTTTATAAAATATAATTATCCCTTTACATTAATTATTTAATCTATGTCTGCTAAGAACAATGCGAATTTTTTGTTTCTTATCTATCTAATTTTCATGTCGATTGGCGCAGGATAGGAATTCATTTTAGACCTTTAGTTTCTTGGTAAAAGTTTCTTAGAATTTTCCATAGATTTCGGTTTTGCTATACGATTTTTTAGTTTTTTTGCATCCATACAATTTGATCTACCCTAAAGGTTAGTGTTCTATTGAGAGCGTATTAGAGTGTATCAAATGTAATGAAAGGCAAAAAACTATATCCTCATAACATAATCACTACAAATAGAAATAGTGTATGTGTACTTTATTGTGAGGAATTTGTAAGTGATGAAGTACGGTGCAGAAAATCTGTTGGACAGGGATTTCTTTGAATAATTTAAGATATTTTCCACGAAATTTAGTTGTCAGTTATCGCAACCTAACCATTCTCTTCATATTCACACCATATATTAGTCAGGTATGCGGGAATGATTTATAGTTATGAGTGGTCCCGGTAGGTGGCGTTATATATAATTGCTTGCAAATTTGTAAAAAAAAGATATTACAAAATTTAAATTTAAATTTCGATTATTCCGTTTTTACAGGATTCAAAACCAGAAAACTATATAGATGTTGATAACATTGTCATCAAACCTAGTCCGCAACGCGTGCGAAATATTTTAACACTTCAAGAACGTGTAGAAGCGATTAAAGCGTACGACCATCGACCCATGTACACGAAAGTAGCACGTATGTTCAATTGTAGTTGGGAACAAATTAAGAACATCATTTCAAATCGGGATGCCATAATGGAATTTTGTGAGGCAACCAAGTATCAAAAGAAACCCGAAGTTGATGCCCAGGAAGAATTACAAATGGATTTACGTCAAAGGAAAATTAAATTTCTTGGAGAATGTGTATGGGAGTGCATACAACGTATACAGTTTCACTCAAATCAACCGATAACAGAGGAACTGATACGGCTAAAAGCTTTAGAATTTCAAGATTTATTAATGCTCGACGACTTTACACCCAATAAACAATGGCTGAATTTATTCAAAGCCACCCACAATATCTCACTGTGCAATAAACAGATTTCATTGAATCGTACACCTCTGCCCTCATTGGATCTAAAGGACATTATGACCTATTGCACAAAACTACGAGCATCTAAAACCAACAATTCATTGCTACTGAGATACACTAGTTATGATGTACATACGATGGAATACGAGGGCAAACGTTTAAGAAAATTGAATTTTTTGGAAAAAGTTTTAGGTGAATACTTACTAAGGGCTAAATTTCATCATAAATCAATGAAACTGGACGATTATGCCTTGCGCCAAGTGGCTTTAGAATTCAATGACATTCTGAAAGTACAAGATTTTGATCCGACGCTAACTTGGATACAAGATTTCAGAAAATCGCTAGCGAAAAAGCAAACTATAACTAATATAAGACCACCGCTTTCTTTGGACCTCAAGGATATTATAAGTTATTGCAGTCGTATGGATAACAAAGCTAAAGCTACCACTATTACACTAGCACCCAAAGAAACATCACTGCAAATGCGTGTTATGCCAAAATATCCTAATCCTCAAGATTCGGGACTAAAATTTCAACAAAAATCCATTATTTACCTGGATGAGGCCGAAGATAAGGATATTAAACCGGACATAAACGAGATTCGAGTTGAAAGGACTTATTTGGAACAACCATCGCCATTGAAAATACGTAAAATTGAATCAATTAACAATGATCCGGAATTACAGCGGAAATTACAAACAACTAGTATACCAAGTGCCACAACTGCTTCTATTAAACAAAAACCTAAAGAACCACCCAAAGAACCCATCACAGGACAAATTTATATACAGAAGCTAATTAAAGCACAAGCACCCACACCTAATAAAGATTGTGTTAAACCAGAAGAAAACGCAAATATCCGAATTAAAAAAGAAGAAAGAAGTGAAGAGGAGAATTTTATCTTACCTACAAATACAATAACATCCCAACTCCAACTCCATCCATCAGTTCAACAAGAGCAAGATTCACCTTTGAGCCATGAAAACAATAGTAATTCATATCAAAATTCACCAGATGTTAGCGACGAAGAACTGCCACGACATGTGAGTAGTTATAGAGATGTTTTACTGCTGCTTAAACCTCTGGAAGAATATGCTATGCTCAAAGAAAACTATCGTGCAATTGGTTTGATAACACAATTGGAAGATGTGTTAAAAAATATCCCAGAAGAAAATCACACGGAGGAAGAATTCATAGGCTAAATAACAGCAAGAAAATAATATCATTTGTATTTAGCGGCGTCATATCTGAAATTTAAAGGCCCAGTTTAATGGGCCCATATTGAAAAATAAAACGTAACGATGCGTTTAAAATTTATGTATATGAAAAATATTTCAACATTTTGAGGTTTTCATATAAATTTTAATTGTTTATGAAATAAGCTTTAAGATAAAATAAAACAAAATAAAATAAATTACCTTGTTTTAAAAGTAATTTGCTGAAATATTTGAGTCATATTTAATATTAGTAATGAAGAAAAGTTTTTAGTTCCTTACTTAATTGCACAATTAAAATAGATTTAATTAAAAATTGTCATGAACCAAAATGTAATTTGATAAGCAATTAAAATGAAAATTTTATTTTTAAAATAAAAGTTTGTTGTGTTGCCAAAATTGAAATCAAAATATTTTCTATTTTTTTATAAGAACGTCGAAAGGGGTTTCAAATGCCTAATTTTTGGAATGTGTAATAACAAAATCAAAACATATGTAAGTACATATCTTTTGAAAGTACCAAATTTTATTTTGTATGTACATATGTGATAATTATTTTATATTTATTTGTCTATAGAAATTTTTCCAGCTGTAGAAAATATGTAGTAAGAGAGAAATTGATTCTCTCTTTAATTCATTTTGTAGTATAACTAATAAATTCTAGCATGTTAACGATCACAACTAATATCTAAAAAAAATTCTATTATTGAAATAATATCAGGGCCATCTCTGTTCGATGTTAGAAAGTTTCAAAAGAGATTCGTATTCAGTCCCGTGAACCATTGGACTTATGCCATGTTTTTAAATTGTTATCTAACTGACTTCTACACAAATTTATTCTTAAAGTACAAATTTAATACCTGTGGACTTAGATAAGCGCCCCTTTTTTTTCTAAGTTATAATTTATTTTCATTGAAAATTTACTTGTTGTTACGACAAATCAAATCAAAATAAATAAATTGAAGAAACCTTAAATTTGCTTTTTGTATGTGTTGGTCTCTTACCTCCCCTATCTCTTCCGATCCCTCACTTTTTTAATTTAATTTAATTAATTATTTATTTGAAGAATGCAGTACAACAATAGATCTTATTAATATTACAGTACTGGGGAGATAAAGTTAAGACAGAAGGTGTTATTTAATTTAACATAAAATATATGACATAATTAAAGAATAATATTAATAATTTAAGTTTAAAAAAAAAAAATAATTTTGTTCAAAATTGATAGGTAGTTACACATAAATATTTATTTTTCTTCTTTTTTCTTTTCTTTTTTTATATATATTTACGCTGATCCCTGACTCACTGACTGATTCTGTAACGCTGAAATAATACACACACATAGCACTCCCTACAAAGCTATGTGAAATACACAAACAAAATTTAATCTTTCCCATTTTATACAAACACACACACAATTTTCTCTCTTCTTTGTTACCGACCAGTGCTGCTAATAAAATCTTCCGAAAATCTACAATTTTGGAAACTAAATCGCCAAAATCGCCATTTTTAAAACAAGAAATTGTCAAGAAAATTTTACCGCTTACAAAACTCGAAAAAATATTACAAAAGGAAGCAATAAAATTTATTTATATCATTCATATTACGAATATTATTACAGCATTGGTTATTTCTATATATAAAAATGTATTAGTGATGAAATTTCAACGAAAAAAATTTAACACAGCAATCAACTAAATAATTTTATTGACATGTATCTATAATTGAAACATATAATATAGGTTTAAAGTATCGCCGCACTGTGGCTCAAATTTTGATTTCATTGGCCAAAAGTCAAATTTTTTTTTTGTCATCGATTTTTAAAATTTTTACTCCCTTTTGTAGCTTATATATCCAGATTAAGGTAGCCAAAAAATTAGCTTAAACTATTGATAATTGTGGGCGTGGCATGCTGTCAAACTCAACTGTTTTTTTTAATTCAGCAAAAGGTGTTTTTTTTTTGTTTTTTATCAAAAATAAATGGTTACTACTCGCAAGCTATCATCGATATTGGCCTGCGGTCTTTTTTATAATGTTAGTAGGATTATAGTCTTTAGTTTTTGTAAGTAGTCACAGTTCTAACGTTTGATATTAGGGGCGTTATGAAATATTTATGAAACCACTATATTTTTCTCAAATTTAAACTTTAGTGGAATAGAACTTCTAAAGGAAGTAAGGGAACAAGAAACGTATACCACCCGGAGAAAGGCGAATGTATCCTGTGTAACCCTATATATACTTTTGCACCCCCCACGAGCCCTCGGTAGAACACTTTTTTCATTTTAATGAAATTACTCTAAAAAAATTACTCTAAAAAAAATTTTGTTTTTTTACTTTAGACTACGTAAAAGTAAAATAATTAAATAAAATACCTGCGAAAGGGTTTATTGGCTTTGTTTTGATCAGCAAAAAAATAAGTCATAAAATGATCACAATAGGTTCTACAGTAAACAAATGATCTCTTTCTTAATTTACCTGTTGTCAAATTTAAGGGTCAACCAAAGTCATAAACAATTTTATAAGTTTGTCAATAATCGCGGCACTAAACCACTAAAGATAAAAAACCACCCCATATTGGCGAGAAACTAATTAGTTTTACCTGATATTGAAGTCTGGATAACAAGTGCAGTTTTGTTCAATTTAAGTACTACCTGCTATGAAATTAAAGATCAATGTGTGAATAACATGTACCTAAAAATGTATAAAATGACGGATTCTATAAGGGATTACTCAATAATAAGTTAATACTTCAAGTGTACGGACGTATATTCGCAAGTGATAAAAAGTGATAAAAAAGTGATAACAGACGCAAATAAAAATATTGAGAAAAATATGGAGAACTTTAGTTATAAAGAACTGGCCGAAGAGTATTTTCGAAACAAAAACCAGGAAGATGTTCTTAGTTACGTTAAAATAAAATTAAACTTAAATTCGTCTAGTACCGAAATACAAGAGCAATTATCTAATTTCGTCAAAGTACTAAAAAAACGATTGAAAGAAGTTAACTACTGTAAACAAAAGTTTTATAATAAAAGTGCAAACTGGTTAGAAGGCCAACTTAATGTTGGTGGAGAAACAGCAAAGCTAGATAAGGCTGGAAGACCACGCAAATCATTGGACAACTGCAGCGATAGATCTAAGAGGCGGAAACTTAAAAATTTTAACGAGGAAATTGGTTCTACAAATATAAAAGAATCTTTTCTACATCAATTACGAGCACAAAACCAATTAACAAAAGTGGATATCATTGAAAAAACTTGTAATGCTAGTCCAGTGAGAACAAAGCGAATTCTTAAAAGTATACCAACTCCGAGCGATGCAAAACAGTTCACAAATGAGGAGGCATTAGCATTATTTCTGGATTTGAAATTAACAAAACACCAATATATTCAGCTCAGATTGCGTGCGATTGAAAAAGGCTCAAATATGTATCCAGCATATCATCACATAACAGCTGCTAAAATAGACTGTTTGCCATCAAAGGACACTATTACAATCACACCAATTTCGGCAGAAGTACAACTACAATCTTTACTTGATCACACAGCCAAACGCTTGCTACAATCAATAACAGGAACTGAGTTAAAGAAATATGGAAACACAAAGTTAATTCTATTTTGTAAATGGGGATGTGATGGTTCTTCGGGACAAAAACAATACAAACAAGTTGTATGTGAAAATATTTCGGACTCAGATATGTTCATGGTATCATTTGTACCATTGCGATTGAAAAAGATTTTGGAAGATTCGGAGCCTTCGAGTAGTACAACGCAAACAATGGATATTTGGAAAAATGAGACACCATCTTCTACGAAATACTGCAGGCCAATCAAATTTGAATTCAAAAAAGAAAGTCATGATGCCATTAACAAAGAAGTTAGTGATATCAAGGCCCAAATAGCAACACTACAGCCATTACAATTACAGTTAGATGGGCAGCAAATTGAAGTAAGCTACCAATTAGTGCTGACAATGATAGATGGAAAAGTAGGTCAGGCTTTGACTAACACGAAGGCTGCATCCAGCTGCATTATATGCCAAGCAACATCAAGCCAATTAAACCAAGTCCCGACAAAATCATTCGATAATACCGATGCCTTCGAATTTGGATTATCACCACTACATGCAAGAATACGACTTATGGAACACATACTAAAAATCAGTTATGATTTGGATTTCGGGCCTTCAGGATCAATAAGAAACAACGAAACCAACAAAGAGTTAAGAAGTTCAAAAAAGAAACATGTTCAAGATGAATATCGCAAATTTGGATTGATTATAGATCAGCCAAAACAAGGGTCAGGCAATACAAATGATGGCAATACCGCAAGAAGATTCTTTTCAGATCCAGAAACAGCATCTGAAATAACAGGAGTGGATTTAAACCTTATTTTCAGATTTAAAATAATCCTAGAAGTACTTGCGTGCAATGAAGAAATTGACTCTAGAAAATTTGGAGATTATGCTAAGGAAACTGCAAAAATATATACAACCAACTACCCATGGAGAAATATGTCTGCAACAGTCCACAAAATCCTTTATCATGGAGAAGATGTCATTAAATATCATTTGGTGCCACTTGGAGATCTATCAGAGGAGGCTCAGGAAAAAAGGAACAAGGATTACAGATTTTATAGACAGCACAATACTAGAAAAATGTCACGAAATTCCACAAATGAAGATCTATTTAATATATTATTGGCAACGTCAGATCCGTTCATCTCCAGTATTCGAAATCAATGGAAAGTGGAACATCGGGATTTAGATGAAGAAGCCAAAAAACTACTAAAGAACAGAAATAGCACAGAACAAAATATGGAATATTTGCAATCAATATTTGAGTCTAATGAATAATAATTATAATTGCCTTTCATTGTTATTTAAGTACGAAAAACATAGTATTAGTAAAAAATAATAATAAACAGAACCTACCATTGTTACAAATGCTATTTAAATCTATTGCAGTTTTTATTCTTAAAAGGTTTCCCACATATGAATGCAATGTTTTAATAGATAAGAAAGATTCAAAAAATAAGAACCCATATTTTCATATCAAAATTAAAAAAAAAAATTAGAATCATTGCGCTAATGTTTAGCAGATTTATTTAGCTAGTGTAACAAATTAGGCAGCAAACACTAATAAATTTTTCTGTAGTAATAATAATATTCCTTGAGTGTAAGCAAATTGCAAATTTGATAGCAAACATTTTTAATTTTTTAGTAATACTAGTTAAATTTCTAATGAATTTTACTATTTTGTTGCGTGTAAAAATTTTTTTGAGTGTAAAAATTTTTTTGAGTGTAAGCATTAAAAAAATTTCATTATTACAAAAAATGTTTATAATAATTATTTAACTCCAAATATGACACTTTCTAATAAATAAAAATAAATAAAAAAAAAACATATATCACGCTAAAAGTTAAAAAAAATCAAAAGTTAAACTTTGACCTAGAATTCCTTAAAAAGTACTCAATCAATTTAAATGAAATTCACACTGAGTCAAGATCAACTATCTATCTATCTATTAAAAAAAACAGTACTAAAATATTTTGATCGGTTCAAAAGTTACAGAATTTTGGCCAATGAAAAATGATTTTCAGCCACTGTGCGCCGTAATTAAAACTTAAATCTTAAATGGAAATGCTATTCAAGGTATTTCCGTTTTGAAACGACTTGACCCAGAATTAAATGTATACATATTTTGTAATTTACATTTACAATGAAGAAAAACTATCAATTTTCGATAAACAACCCATTAACCGTTAACCCTTGAAATCGTAATTTTTATACTACTGAAAATTATAAATCTTCAATCATTTAAACAAATCATTTTAACAAATTGAAAAATCGTCGAAATTAAAATATGTAAGTTGTCAAAATTAGCAGCACTGTTAACGACAATAGCACTACTTATGCAGATTTCGTGTTACATATGGAATAAGATGAACGCAAAAAATGCATCAAAAACTAATATCTATTCAAATTCTTCTTTAAATTCCCTTTGTTGGTTAATGAAAAAATTCTGCAAAAAAAAATAATGAAGGAAATTTTAAACATTTTTATTTTTCTCATTTAACGTCGTCCGATATGCATACATACTTTTTTTTATCAAACTAAACTTTACCGTTTGTCTGTTTCGTTTTTCATCTCAAAATTGTTGTGAATTGTTAGGAGTGCTTTCGCTCAGGTTCTCTGATTGCCAGCACTTACCAAAGAGTATGCTTTTTTTGATAAATATTTGAGAAAAAAGAGATCTTCAATGTGGATTTTGTTGTTGTCCAACGTATGATTTCGTTTAAGGCTCTGTATTGAAAAGCACTTGAAAAAATAGTTCAATATTAAGTTTAAATTACATTGTAATTTCAGAAAAGAGGTGTGAAAATTATTTTTTTTTTACTCATAATATTAATTTTTGCATAATTTGTTTTCAAAAATTTAGACAAACATCAATTACGTAAATAGGTAAATTTAAGATTTTAATTTGAATAATTTATTGAAATTATCATGGAAAAATTAAGGCGATTTGGAATAATAATTTTTTTTGAAGTAAAACTAATACGCCCTTATTTTTTATTTTTTTTTTTATTTATAGATAACTGAAAAAAATGTTCGCTTTTTACAGTTTACATATATGGTGTATTGGTGTTTGCACTTCCTTAAGGTGTGGTAGGTTTTAAAACCTTTTTTTGCATTTCTCTTTCTGAATGCACAACATGTCGAGAGTGTTGTATCAAAATTTTAAGTAAATCAGAGCAAAACTTAAGAAGATACAGCGTTTCCAGCGACAGGCCTCATACGGTATATAGTATATATGTAAATCATAGGATATAAATTCGAAGTCCGTCAACATCATAACTCAAAATCTACTTGACCGATTCTTTTAGACACTATATCTACACATAAATCATCACATAACCACGAAGGGTTTTCTTTCCCATTTTTTAACAACAAATTCCCGAATTTGTATAGCAAAAATCGTTTTTCACTTCGAAATGCTGCCAAAAAAAAAATTGAAAAAACTCTTCATCACTACCACAGGAAACATGTTTCCTTTGAAACGCGTTCCGATTTTTTTATTTCACATGATCCGGTAACGAGTTATGATGTTCACAGCAAAACAACAACGCCTCCGGAGATTCGCTGTCACGGACTTATTTATTAAAATTTTTAATTGAAATTTTTTTTCAAAGATTCTTCAAATATTATGCTATAACATGTATATGAGATAAATAATCCAACATTATTCATGTCTTCAAAAAAGTATTATGAAAATACGACTTTTTTAACTTTTAAAAGAAACTTTTATCAACATTGCTCTAAAACGTTTTTGTTTTTTCTATGCTATTCTATTTTTTCTGCAATAAAATGGAGTGCGGTTATAGCGAACTCGGCGGGACCGGCCAAATTAGTTCCTTATAGACTAAGTTCGTTATAACCGTAGTATTTTTTGATTTGTCCGAAAGGTTTAAAAAGTTTTTTTTTAGTTGAATAAGTTTATTTATTTTGGGGCAATTTAAAAAGTTATAAATCAAAAATTAAATTACTAAAAAGATACATATTAATTGTTTGTCTTAATAAGACTAAAATTACCGAGTTTCTATCAAAATAAAATATGTTTTTAAAATAATATAATATGAAAAACTCCTTATGTATAGAAGCAGAAAAGAAAGTACAAAGCAAAGGTTGCCTACTGGCAAAGTTTTACGAAAATATACATAAAAGGACCTTTTACAAAACTTCATTTGAAAATCGAAGTTTTTGTTTTGTATTAAAATTAAATGAAAATAAAATTAAATTAAATTGAAATTAATTTTTTTTAAATATATAAAATATGTATACGAAAATTGTGAAATGGGAAAAAAGATTTTTTTTGTTAAAGTCAAAAGTTTGATATAACCACTGTTCGCTATAAGAGAAGCAATTTGTATGAAAAATGTGAGTAAAACTCTTGGGACCGAAGAAATTCTTCGCTATAAACAAAAATTTATTACAACCAGGGTTCATTATAAGCGAACTCCATTGTATTAAATTTTAATAATTTTGGGAATCTCCAATCTCCTCACTTTACCCGGCCTTCCCATGTTCAAGTCAAATTGATCAAGGCTCAAGGCCAGTCATTTGATTACGTTGGCATTAATTTGGAGACCGCGGTATTTTCACACGGCCAACTGTATGTGGCTCTGTCACGATCAAAAGTTGCAAGCCAAGTTAAGATACGTATTCAATCGAACCCACATCAAGGAAAACATGAAATATAGTTTTTCAAAAGATTCTAAATTGAAAAACTTTTTTGCCAAATATTTCTTATCTGTTTTGATACTTATGTATATAATTTCTACAGACACAATCTTTTTTCACATGTACATATGTAACAATATAATTTTCAATTTACTCTATATTAAAAGAAATATAATATATTATAAATTTTTCGTGTATTTAAATTTAAACTGTTTTATTCATAATTTTTAAACGGGCGCCTAGGCGCCACACAATCAACTAGTTTGTTAATATTAAGTGTGACGGCTACATATATTTTTTCTATTTAGTAACTTTTCTAGTATCTTGCTACAAAAGATTAGAAACTTCGGACGTGCTTTTTTTTCTAGTGTCACTCATATATATGTAATTAATAATGGCCTATTTGCGTATAATCACCCACATAATTGAGCTATGTTTGTTTACATATATGTACGAGTTTTTTATTCAGTGTATGATTTTTTCTAAACTCTGCTATTTTTGCTCTCTTATTTCATTGAGATCAGTCGTGCTGTAATGTTGTTTTTTAGATTGGAGTAAAGAAAATAAAAGAGAAACGAAAATTTAACATAATGAAAATTTGGAGAATTTTATAAATAATAATGAATAGTGATAATTAAAATTTGAGGAACTTTATAAATTAATATAAAAATTTATAAATTAATATATTTTATAAATTTTTAAAAATTTTATAGCTGAATAAAAAATTTATTTTCTTCCGCGTATATTTGTTTAGTAGTAGTATATTCAATAAACTCACACAACTGATGTTTCGTTTTTAGTTCCATCGTCTGTGTTATAAAATAGAAAAGTTTTTTTCGCATGGTTCTCTTAATGTTCTAGTGTGTTCAGCATGTTTCAGTTAATGTTCCATCGTGTGTACTCGGCATTAGAAATATATCATACAAATATTTTTCTCATAACGAAAACCATCGTTGTGTATACTCAAAAAACTTCAATGCACGCTTTCTCTATACAAACGTTCCACTGTGCGGTATAAAATGCAATAGAAAGAGATGAGAAAATCGTTTAACAAGCAATCAGGGATGTCAACTTTCAAATATCAAAAAGCACCAAAACCGATAAAAACGCGTAATTTTGAAAAAAAAAACACTACATTTTCCATTTTTTACTAGAGAACCGTGCTGCTCTGCAGCATTATATATTATATTAATTTTTATAATTAATTTTTATAATTACCCATGGGAAAATACGCATCCATATTCTAAGCGGAGGTTTTCGCTATTTATATAGGTACGTTAACTTTCGCGTTGCATAATAAGTTGATTGTGCAAGTTAAGATACGTAGAACCAGTGTGACAAATTCTTTGTCAATTGCAAAATAATGCAACATGAGCGTTACACGCGCACTCGAAAATACTAAAATTATAATAATAATTTCGTAGCAGACGCTACCTTGCATTTTTCATGTAAATTTGTTTCACACGAAATGTGACACTGGTTAGCTACCCTGCATTCATGTGAATTTGGTTCACACGAAGATGTGACGCTGGTTATGCTGACAAGCATAATTGTGTTTGTATTCTCGTTTTGATTTTGAAGTTGTGGATCGCTTTAAATATGTTTTAAAATGTGATTGTAGTTTTTTTAAGCCTAGTTCCGCGAAGCCGAGTGGCTTGTCTGCAGATTCTACTTTGGCTAGTTTTTTTTTTATGCAGCGACAGACCAAAGCCTCTGGTGGGAATCAAACCCACAACCCCCGCATGATAAGCGAGCACGCTACCTACTCACCTACTGGGGCGCTTAATTTCGGCACTCCAACTCGCATAGCGAGGATTTAATCATAACATAATAATTTTGTGTAATTAAATTTAAGATTTAAAGAGACTATTCAAATAAATTCAAACTGAATTAATTAATTCTCTAACGAATAAAAATTGAAAAAGGATTTTATTGTGTCGGAATCGGGTAAGAATTAAATTGCACGTATAACTTTCCTCAAGCTCGACGAATTTAAACAGTTGATAGCTCAAAAGAAAGAGCTTGATCCACTGAGTGTTCTGAGAGTGAAACGATCAAGATCCATTCATTAGAGGAGGAGCTATGAGAATTCGAATTGCTTGAGTGAATGTGTCCCATAAGAAATGTACAGGGGAAGAATCTCGTCTTAGTATAACATGAGTAAGATGGGAGTTGAGTAAATTTCAATGATTGATGACATATCTGTGTCTAAATACCTTTCATTAAAAAAAATGAAGGAAATCGGCGGGATAGAACGGCCAGACGGACTCGCTTTAGTTTTCATAAATTTTTTAATATACATACATATATGATTTTTGCCTTTTACAGAAAAGCCCTGTTATCCTGAAGGCTTGGGAATGAAAACATTCCGGATAATTAAATTTCTCATGATTTCATTATTTTTAAAGATTCTCATTTATTTATTTTAAAATCAATTCAAATAGAATAATGTCTAAAACAGAAGAAAAAATAAAGGAAAGTATATTTTCTGTGAATTTCGAATAAACAAAAAATAATTTTTCTTATCAAAGAGAAAAAATTAAAAAAATACTAAAAATTACGCATTAAAGTTAAATATTCTTTGTTTCTACACAAAACGCTAATTTTCAATTTACATTTTTAATTTAAAGTATCAGATGGGCAATTCCATAAAAATGTCAACTTTTATGAAAAAAAAATATTTTGTCATTCATATGAAGCAAGTTTAAAAATATATTAAAATATGTTCCAAGTTACATAATGTAATTCCTTAAAAGCATTCTAAATAATAAAATAAATATAAAATTTATTTGTTTACTCAATTTTCTTTTAATACATGTTTAAGAAACTTTAGTTATTCCGTCACAGTCATTCCGTCACGTCAAATGACAGTTAATAAATTCGATACTATTACAGGCCAGTTGCTCTAAATTAGAATTTTATATTGCTTATATATCATATGTAAAATATGCATTAGTTTAAAATCTGACTTGCTTCTTAATTTACAAAAGTTCCCAGGTTTTAATACCAGGACATAGTCATGGTAGCAAAAATGTCATTCCGTCACACAATGAGAAATTACTCAAAAATAAAAGAATAAAATAGTGTAAAATTGTTTCTGTGTTTTTTTTTTAAGTCTCTTAATCATTAACAATCATTTTCAAACTGAAGAATGAATTTTCAATTCAAAATAGCTTTGTAGATTAGCCTTAACTTCAATTCTACAACTCAAAATGTCATTCCGTCACATTTGGAATTGCCCAGATACTTCTATTTAAGTCTAATTTTTCCTCATTATCACTTTCATATGACCATAAAATGGTTTCAATTTCAAATTCTGATATTTTATATATACTTCATCAGGTATCTTTTACAAAAGAAATTTTCACTTTTAAATCCATTTTTAATGTGAAGAAAAGCATTAACTGAATGCAGTGATATTCGATTTCTTATTTTTGATTTGAAAACGTTCATGTTGGTAAAAAAAAACCCTTTCACCTTCAACATTTGAATAAGGGAACGATAAAAGTTTAATGGATTTAAATCGGTTGCATCCTTATATGATTTCACTTCATTCCAAAATTCTATTGTGAATTCAACATTTTGCATTTCATAAGGTGGATCATTCGCCATACATTTTCAATACTTGATAAAATTTCAACATTAGATTCGACTCTTGTAGCTAACTGCAAATTAAATATTTGTTGTCATTAATATTTTAAAAAAGCACTAACTTGAAAAATTTCCGCGTCGGCAATTTTAAAAAGCACTAAAAGCAGTGCTAAAATCACTGAGTTGACAACCCTGCAAGCAATATGTATGTTCGGAATTTTGTTCTTCGAAATCTCTCTTCTAGCCGAGAGTCAGTCTTATTTAGTAGCTCTGCTGACACACAACAAGTTTCCGTCGGGTTTTTGCTTCGTTTGGTTTAAATAAATAAATACGTTAAGTTGTATTTTACACAAAACAAACACCGATCCAAGTTATACGGTGCGTGTTATCCTGCTTTAAAACATTTGCCTTTCGTGTTGTCCTCAAACGGGGTAGAACAGCAGGTAGGGTAGAAAAAGTCGGAATTGATGATTTTTTACAATTCTATATGTTCGTATTGTCGGGTTTTATTCGTATTCTGCTTTTGCAGTGCGATGTGGTTTTATTTAGCATCTCTGAAATAAAACGTGGACAAACGAATTAATGAAAAATTAAATTTAAAATCTCAGAATATACATACATACATATATATTAAATTATTGCGGATGAAGAAATTTTGTGTAGAGGTATTTTAAGTGTTGCGAATGAACAACTAAAGCAAATCAAACATAAAAAGTCGGGCGTTGCCAGAGATGCCAATTTCTTCGATCAAAAAGCGCAAAACATTAAGAGTAAAAACTCGTAAATGTTATTTAAAAAAGTAATCATATAAAAAATAAAATCAGTTGATGTTTTTATAAAAAAAAAATTAAAATATCAAATGAATGAACTAAAAATTTTTGGTTCGGGAAATAGTGTTTAGAAAATGAGGAACAAGTCTACTTTAGGGGCAACTCTCCGATTTTTTTATTTTTTTTTTTTTGGGTAGGGGCTTTTGCGGTGATTCCAGGAATATATTTTTTTTCGTCGGTCGAGACTATTTTCCGAGTACTGGGCCTCCAAAGTTTTGACATGGACTTGTATATAACTCTGTTATTTACTATCGGATTTCACGAATATATATATCATTTGAAAGCTTATTTCAGTACCTTTCATTTGGTATTTTTAAATTTGAAATCCATTAACCCATTTTGAACCTATTTCAAATTTTGTATTTTTCCAATAGAGTTTTTTCTTAAAAACGGGGTTATCTCGTAAACAGACATATATCATGTGTGGTTTTACGTTAACTGAATAAAAGCTGGGTCCAGTAGCTTCATTTTGATATATTTTTCGACCTCTTAACCCTTTCAGGACCGGATATATTAGGGATTTTATGTACACTTTTTAGTTTTTGGAAAATATTTGTTTTTTGTTCCTTTATTTTTCGTAAAACGAGAAAGTAGAATTTTTTATGTTTGTTGTGTATACATATGTATATATGTTTTTTGAGTGATCTCTTATTAAAAAGTAAAAAGTAAACATTTCGTAAAAGGGAAAATCAATAGTTTTCTTATTTTTATAATTAAGTATTGAAATCTGGCTTCGCATACTAAAGTTTTTCTGCGTGGCGGCCTGCGGCCGCGCTTAAGGGTTTTCTCCTCCAGTAGGACGCGGCAGGTGGCTTCGCTGAATAAAGTTTTCCAGCGTACGTCACAAGAATAAAAAAATTTATTTTCCCGGAAACACTAAAGTAAAGTATTGAAATCTGGCTTCGCATACTAAAGTTTTTCTGCGTGGCGGCCTGCGGCCGCGCTTAAGGGTTTTCTCCTCCAGTAGGACGCGGCAGGTGGCTTCGCTGAATAAAGTTTTCCAGCGTACGTCACAAGAATAAAAAAGTGTCTTTTCCCGGAAACACTAAAGTAAATCGCGCGATTTTTTAAAAAAAAATTTCATATTCTGCAAATATATTTCTAATTGGTTAATTCCCATAAAAAATGATAGTATACCCGGTCCTGAAAGGGTTAAGAGGTCGAAAAATATATGAAAATGAAGGTACTGAACCCAGCTTTTATTCAGTTAACGTAAAACTATACATGAAATATGTCTGTTTACGAGATAATCCCGTTTTTAAGAAAAAACTATTGGAAAAATACAAAATTTGAAATAGGTTCATAATGGGTTAATGGATTTCAAATTTAAAAATACCAAATGAAAGGTACTGAAATAAGCTTTCAAATGATATATATATTGGTGAAATCCGATAGTAAATAGCAGAGTTATATACAAGTCCATGTCAAAACTTTGGAGGCCCATAACTCGGAAAATAGGCTCGACCGACGAAAAAAAAATATTTCCCTAGAACCGCAATAAAATGTTTTATAAGTGATGAGAATTTGGAACCGATCGGGGAGTTGCCCCTAAACTAGACTTAAGCCGAAAATGATAATAGTGATAAAGAACTATCCACATATAATTATATTTAACAAAAGTACAATAAATTGCTGTTTAAATATGTGTAATAAACGAATGTTTGTTTTGCTATATACAGTCGAATCAGTCAAATCGTTTGTCTACATAGCAAAAGAAACAAGTAAGAAAATTATAGTCGGTCTAACCGACTATACGATACCCTATACCATGCGTTTAGAAACCCTATCTCTTAGGCCCAACTAACTGGACATTGAAAATAAGCAAACACCAAATTTGAGTGGGATTTTTATTAATTTTTTTGGCTGCAGATATGAAAAAGTTCATATCGGATGCTATATCTATAAAGGGACTAGGTCCAAAAATGGACCGATCCTGATCATGTTTGGTAAAGTCTCTTGTATTTTGCAAAAATATGTACAAACAAAATTTGAGAAGAATCAGTGCAATATTTTTGTTTTTCAATAGATTTAAGTGAAGATCGGGAAGCAGCTCTATATGGGGTCAAAGGGATCATTTTTGGACTACTCATTAGTGGATGTAATGAACGCATACAAACCCAATTTGAGTGAGATCTATATGACAATTTGGATCTTATGGCAATTTATGTCGATTTCATATGGGTAATTTGTATGGGGGCTAGGTCTGAACATGGACCGATTCTCACCAATTTCAATAGCGTTCATCCCATGGCCGATAAAAGCTTATATACCAAATTTCGTCAAAATACATTTATATTTGCGACCTGCAGTTTGATTACAAGCTTTACATGGACACACAGACGGACGGACGGACGGACGGACATTGTTAAATCAACTCAGAAAGTGATTCTGATTCGATCGGTATAATTAAAGATGGGTCTAGGTCAAATATTTTTGGTTGTTACAAACAGCAGCACAAAGTCATTATACCCAAACCACATAGTGGTATAGGGTATAAATAGTGTTGATATTTTGTTAAGGCTGCGTTCACCTATGTTTTGCTTGTGTTTTTTTTTTTTTTTAATTGTTTATGTACAACACATTTGGCATGCCATATGTAAATTTTTCAATTAGAGCAGGTTCTATTTTGGCATGACAACCATATGAAAATATAACACTGCTTGTGGCGAAAGAAAAACATAGTAAATTATAAAGATAAATATTGAAAGAAAAATAAATTGTTTAATATTAATAAACAATTAAAAAATATATAAAATATATTACTTTATTTTTAACAATAATTTTTTGTAAATTCACAAATTAAATCTGCTGTTCTTTACATTTAGAGATTATGTCATACGGAAATACATATGTATGTACGTTTGAACGCAAAAATTATGAATCGTATGTAAAACGCCAATTTTGACACACACGCGGAATTGCGTATGGATCGTAAAACTGAATTTACATATGGAAAATAAACATACATATGTAAACACACCTTAAGTGCCGGTTTACAATTGAAAGTTTTCTTGCTGAAAGTCTTGTGTTTATAGGTGAGTCGGGAGAGAAGAATGGCAGGGGGTACATACTTTCATGTACTCTGAAATTCTCTTTTGTTTCTTGCTTCGCAATGGTCAAAGTAAAGTTATTTTAAGTTTTCTTTAATTTTTATGTTTTGTTTTTGTTAAGAAAGATAATAAATTGAAATAAAGTTAATTTTAATGAAATAAAGTGATAAAATAGATAAAATGATAAAGTAAACATGAACAAATCTTGAATTTCAATGCAAAAATTTCAGTGTGTAGACACGGATGAAAGTTTAAAAGAGAATTTCAAACAGTTTTAGAAAGAAAAATTTCATGTGTAAACCGGGACTAAAGGTGCTATTACATGATGTGTTTTTTACATATGTACTGTCAAATTTTCCCACAACAAAAGTTGTACACATCGTGTGATACATATGAAACATTGTTTATGTACAATACATGAGGATAGTCACATGTACATTTTTCAATTAGAACAGGTTCTATTTTTGCATGACAAATATGAAAATACAACACTGCTTGTGGCGAAAGAAAAACAGAGTAAATTTTAAAGATTAATAATGAAAGAAAAATAAATTGTTTAGTATTAACAATTAAAAAATATATAACCTTTTTTTTAACAATAAATTTTTGTAAATTCACAAATTAAATCAGCTGTTGATTACACTTAGAGGTTATGTCTTACGGAAATACATATGCACGTGTGATAGCAAAAATTATGAATCGTATGTAAAAGACAATTTTGACAGACATGAGGAATATCATATGGATAAAAAAAGTGACAGTACATATGTAAAAAACACTTCGTGTAATAGCACCTTAAGCGAACGTCATTTAGTTATGAGTGATATCGTAAAAGCGCAACATCACAAAAGATACGTAAAGTCAAAAACAGACGTTCACAAATAAGAATTCATCCGCAAATAAGAATTGATCATCAAATAACTCTCCCTAACCTTCATTCGGAATAACCTGGGACTATGTTGACTGACGCCACGCTATAATTTTCAAAATGGAGCAATTTATGGTATTTAAATTAAATATGAATGGTTCTTATCATTTTTTTCACTTTCACAACACTATTTAATTTATTTAATTGTATACCTATGTATGTTTCTTTATGTATTTTTTTTTTTTTTTTTTTTTTTGTATTCCGATTTTAAATGGCAGAGGTGCGTAACCAAAAAGCCAGGGTAAACTCTTAGCCCGCTACACAACCATTGACTACGTAATGCAGGTTAGGGTTATTTAACATAAAAAACCTTAAACTAAAATGAAAGGTTGTGAAACATAATCAGAACGCATGCGGAAAGGTGCAGTTAACCTAACTGACTACAAAGAAAACACAGACACGTTAGTTTCACTTATTCGCAAACAATAGAAATAACGAAGCGGTGCTTAGGGTTGAGGCGCCCAAGAATAACGGTGACGGCGCGAATCAGTTGATTCAACCTGTCTTATGAAAAACACATGGAAGTGCTTACCAACGTAAGCTAAACGTATCGTATGTTAAAGGCCTAGTTAGCCACACGTTGTTAAAATGTAACCGTAAATGTAACGTTGGCATTTAGTGCAATTATGGAACGTAAAAAACTAACCAGCATGTTGCTGCGTAAAATTAACTGTATCAGCTGTTCACGTAGAAACGTAGCAAAAATCTATTTTCAATAGATTGGAACGTTCCGGTAACGCGACAGTTAAGCTTGGTAACTGCTCTAAATGCATTTCCTGTAAAAAAAAAAATAGCTGACACGCTTGGTTACTGTTACGTATGGCTAACTAGGCCTTAATGTTCTTCCGTGACAGTTGTGAAGCAACTGACAAAAATTAGCGATGCCAACTATTAGAGGTAGTCAAAAACCAATAAGAATAGTTGGCATCACTGCATTTGATATGTAAAAAAAAGAGGAAAATAAAGTTTAAAAACAACTAAAAACCATAAAACTAATTAAAAATGATTTTTTCTCTTATGCGCAATAATAAATTGCTTCAGCTTTTTTTTTTTTATTGTTTATTTACAAAATGTAAAAACATGATAATTTACTTTTTTCGATTACTGCTCAAAAACTGAAACTTTACGTTAACTTTTCGTAAGTTACCGTTACGTTTGGGTACTCCAGCCCACAGTATACCAAGTTGAGATGCCAATAACACGGTGCGTTTACACGCTGCTGTAAAAGTCTTGAGTTTCGTGTTTGTAGGCGGCGAACGGGGTAAAGAAGCAAGTCTCGTTTTCTATTTTTTGACATTTCTTTCTACACTCTTTCGTTTTCTTGACAAGTTGTTTTCTTCTTATTCTAGTCTCAACAAAGTAGCTCTGTTCGTTTACTTTCCCAGTAAAAACGAGTAAAAACCGAAATTTCAGAGAGTAAGAAAAATTGGTTTGCAAATACATAAATATCCAAAATAGTAAATCGGGGTCACACAAGGCAATTTTTATTGCGCAACTTTTTGGCAATTCTCTTTTGAAATTGATTATATGTCCACACACGACAATTTCTTCGGCAATTTTACTGTTTTGTTTTGTTTTTATTTTCTTATAATTTGACATTTGTGCTCTAGTCGTAAAGAACAATAATAAAATTAAATACATACATAAATTAATTTAATTGGTTTTGTTGAAAAATGAATTCAAAAGAAAACAATAATTACGAATTATTCACACCAAGAAGCGAAACACCGAATGAAATGAAATGTCAAATATTCAACAAAAAAAAAAGCGAATGAGAGAATTGCTTGAAATAGCCGAGAACCGGCAATTATTTTTCCCTTTTTATTCCCCTCACCGCGAACATCTACAAACTCAAGAATTGCGCAACAAAAATTGCCTTGTGTGAACCCAGACTAAACGAATAGCAATTTGTAAGAATTTGCAAGTTCATAGAAACAGCTGATTGTAAACACATTTGAAGTGAAGAAGTAAAACTAAATTAAAAAATGAAATATACATTAATTAGAAGAATTTATTTTATTTAACATGTAAAAATATTCATTGGAACTAATATCATTTCCTATTGCTTTTGAAAATAAACAATTATGAAAGAAATTGGCAGATAACATATTTTTTTTTTGGCAGGAATCGGTTTTAAAAGATTAAAATTAATGAAACCTGGTTATGTGAATATTTATATACTTCTATCGTTAATTTTATCAGAATTATTATTTACAATGTTTGCACAAAATAGAATTGTATTATTTTTGCTATATTTACAACAACAAATGTTTTTCAAGCATGTTTTTGTTGCTTGATAATTCTTACTGACAAAAATATATCCAGTAAAAACTAGGAAGTTTTAAAAAAAATTAACTGTTCTTTACGCGTTCTTTTATTGGGTTTTTGAAGTAAACGAACAGGATCCAGTAAATTTCGTGATAATTTGTACAAATTATCACGTAAACGAATAGAGCTAACGACAAGTGATCAAGGTTCAGAAAATACACACACGAAACACACAATGTTCTGTTCAAAAGCAGCCAACACATATTTTTATTTTCATATCAATTATGTGCGTTTCTAAATTTTCTACGGTGCCCAACACGACCATGACTGTGTTCGTTTTAATATTTCGTTATTTACACGAACATTTTTGTATCACATACTTTTTGTTTCAATCACACATAAAGCACACATTTTTGAGTGTTGCTTTATTTGAAGTTCATGTTCTGGTACGTGTACTGAAAAAAAAAACACAGAACATGTACAATAAACAGGTTCGAGTTCAGTTATATTTTAAGTCGTGTTGTGGCTCGTGTAGTGAGAAAAAAACAGAACATGTACAATAAACAGGTTCGAGTTCAGTTATATTTTAAACACGACTTAAAATAAACACGACTTAAAATATAACTGAACTCGAACCTGTTTATTGTACATGTTCTGTTTTTTCTTACTACACGAGCCACAACACGACTTAAAATATAACTGAACTCGAACCTGTTTATTGTACATGTTCTGTGTTTTTTTTCAGTACACGTACCAGAACATGAACTTCAAATAAAGCAACACTCAAAAATGTGTGCTTTATGTGTGATTGAAACAAAAAGTATGTGATACAAAAATGTTCGTGTAAATAACGAAATATTAAAACGAACACAGTCATGGTTGTGTTGGGCACCGAAGAAAATTTAAAAACAAACATAATTGATATGAAAATAAAAATATGTGTGTGTTGGTCTAAGTTGTGTTTGTTTACATATATGTACGAGTTTTTTATTCAGTGTGTGTTTTTTTCTGAACTCTGCAAGTGATCTTATAAAAAAACATGCTTAAAGTGATTTTATTAAGCACAATTTATATTAAAAATGTGATATATACTATATAAAAATAATGTAAAATGACAAAGAAGGATTATTTATTTAATAAAATATTCTCCCTCAGGAAGTTGGAAAAATTACCAACGAAACGTCGAAGGTAAACAATGAAGTAAATAATCCTTTATTTCTATAAGTACTTGACCTAGAAAGCCTGATTTAGAGAACTCTAAAGAAACAAAATAAAATTTTAAATAGAAAAAGGTCGATAAATATACAACAAAATTAAATAAAAAATATATTGATTAATGTAAATTGAAATTATTTTTTTTTATTTGTCAATTCAATTTATTTATTTGTTAAATATTATTTACATTATTTCATTATAACATTTAATCTTTTTCTATTTAATAATTTAGCATAACTTTTAAAATTATACACAAAAACCTATTTATTAATTAATAACGTATCAATATTTCAAAGTTTACAGTTAAAAACTATTCAGTTTCAAGATATTACGCATAAATATTAAATAAAAAATAACTAAAAATTTAAGCGATTCTTGATCTCGCTGTAGTGGCCATTTCAAAGTACGAAAAAGAATAAAACATAACAAGAAAAAATTGAAATGAGTGTAAAGAGAAATATGAAAAAAGTCTTCAAAAATAGATATCGTGTCTTTTTGTTTACCGCTCTTGCTTCTCTACACCGTTCGCCTACAAAAAAAAAATGACGTCGAAAAACAACGTCGTTAAAAATCATCATCTAATTCATGCCAAAGACAGTAAGAAAAATCAGTGCTGTATTTTTTGTGACCTACAAAATCAGGGTTGTATTTTGTTAAATAAATCAGAAGCAACAGCTATATTAAAAATAAGTCTCGGTTCACACAAGGCAATTTTTGTTGCGCAACTTTTTTTCAATTCTCTTTTAAAGTTGCCTTAATGTTCACACAGAGAAATTTATTGCCGCAACTTTTCGTTTTCGTTTGCTTTCAAACTCTACATTTTTGACAGTTCACTTTATTAGCTTGTGTAAAAAGAACTTATTATTGGTCCAAAGTGAAAAATCTATTTGTGTGAAAAAATGGAAGGCAAAGACAAAATGAAATAAAAAAAATAATTTTTCACAGTGAAGCAAAGAAAAAGAAATGTCAAATAATAAGCTGCAGCTAACTTCGTGTTTATAATTACGAATTGCACAACAAAACGAGTTTCCGAGTGCAAGGAACTCCGTTCCAAATACCACTCTTCTTTCCTCTCTCTACAACAAACTCAAGAATCGCGCAACAAAAGTTGCCTTGTGTGAACTCGGACTAATGTGCTATCACCCTTGTACACGTTGTATATATTGTTTTAATTTATTTGTTTTTATTGTCACAAATTGCAATTTCTGTGTTTGGACTCCAAACTTTGAAGGTTGAAAATTTCTTTATGAAATTATATGTAAGTGAATGAAGTTTTTTTTCTATCACTGGAAATTTGTCGTTTCTTCCAAAACTAGGCACGCACCAATGAATATCATGTAGATATGTATATGGAATCCTATAGATGAATATCGTTCATCATATAAAGCAAGTAGAAGCTTTCAAAGATGGAGTGATAAACTAAAGCCGATGGCACAATGAATACGTTGTGTCCGATAAGTCGACTTATCAAACGTACTGGCCGTATTGCAAGGCACATAAAGTACGTCATCGCCGTACGGCTAGAAATGAAATCAGCTGTTAATGTTGACATTTTTTATACAAATTAAAATTGAATTTGAGAGTTTGGATTTGTTTTGAAATAAAAATGGAAGACACCCTTAAAATAGTGTTAAGCATTATATGTTCTAATAAAGCACGAAAATGTCTGGAGATAATGGCGACTGATAATATAACAATTTTTTTTTATTATTATTGATTTACTATTATTTGCCTTTTTATGTAGGTCGAAGGTCGTGCCATCGAAAATGCTTTTGGAATTCTAACAGCACGATGGAGATGATATATATTTACTTACCATTCTGCCGTTAAGCTGCTGCACTTTATAATAACAAATATCAGCTGTCAAACGTACAATGTATACGTCGAAAGTTGAAAACATTTTAACTTCGACGTA
This sequence comes from Cordilura impudica, assembly GCA_963682025.1. Classification (NCBI taxonomy): domain Eukaryota; kingdom Metazoa; phylum Arthropoda; class Insecta; order Diptera; family Scathophagidae; genus Cordilura; species Cordilura impudica. The sequence goes on from OY821519.1 coordinate 140,390,808, forward strand.
CGAGCGCATTCGCCGTATTCGCCGTAACGTGTTCATTATGCCATCAGACATTGCGCATGCATGTAAACAACTTTTCTGTCAGTCGAAAAATTCGACTTATCGGACGCAACGTATTCATTGTGCCATCGGCTTAAGAATGCGTATGTTGGCTCATTGAGTAAATTTCAGGAAGCATGGAGTTATATACTGTGAGCGTCAAAATAAAGTACACAATAATTTTTAATCTTTAAATTGTCTTATAACAAAATTATTATTAACTTATGATAAAAAGTAATATTACAGAGTTTAGAACTATATCATAAAAAAATTGTCGGGTCGCTGCCTAGAAGACTACATAAGGGGCTTAAGGCCAAATGAAAATAAACCAAATATTAAATTTTAAAAGTTTACTTTTTGTATTGAAGTTCTGTTGCATTTTCTTTGCTGTTTACTTTTTTTGACACGTAAAATTTGGTAATTTTCTAAATAAAGTGCATTTATTTAAATAAAATGCATTTATTTAATTTCCAAAAACCGAACAGCGTTCCCAACCATCTCAAGATGAAATACCTTTTGATTATGATAACTTAACATTGAAATACCTGTCTTCAACACAATCTTAAGATCTGAAACAAAATATTAGATTGCCTATTTGATTGGGATTAGAGTACGAATTAACTTGCTAGACCATTTTTAGATCATGAAAACATCAATATATAAAATTTATTTACAAAATCAGTTTTGTAAACATTTTATGTGTTCAATCTTTTTTACATTGCCAACGAAAATAAAATTGGTGGATTTTATAGAACTATTAATTTCACTTTATATAATGCCCCCCATAATTAGGTGTATTTTAATGAAAAATAATTTTTTTAATATATATGTATATATAAAAAAATTTATTGTTTAATTATAAATCCAGTAAATCACACTACAGGGTCAAAGTAATCTGCTGAAAAATTATGATAAACATTGTTGAATACATCTCAACACAAAATATAGCTCATTTTTAAACTTCCAGAATAAAAGGTTATAAAATGAGGCCTTACCTACTCACAACAAAATCTTTGGAATTACAGTTTTGCAAAATTCAAGTTAAAGATGTTAATTTTTCTAACTTACGTGTAATTGACCACAAGAACATCCGTATACTGAGCTGGCAGTTTAAATGATGCCAATGGTATAGTGCCCAAAGTGATGGGTATATTACCGGACAAAATACGATGAGGACCACTGATACGCAATCTACACGCAAATTACAATTCAAAGCAATAATAACACAATTCGAAAGTTTCGTGACCAACAGCAACTGGACTAATAGTTCAGCTATAGCCTAATTTACCGGAATAGATATCAAAGTACTGTTATTATCACAATCACAAGCTTTGGTTTTTAATATGCACCGTTTATACATTTTATTGTTAATAAAATACTATTTTATTACTTTTTTTAAATGTTTATACTCACTATTTTTTTCCATTAGTATTTTGTTTTTATTCTGTAAAGGTGCTAATTACATGGTGTGTTTTTTTTACATATGTACTGTCAAATTTTCCCACAACAAAAGTTGTACACATCGTGTGATACATATGAAACATTGTTTATTTACAATACATGAAAGTCACATGTACATTTTTCAATTAGAACAGGTTCTATCTCTGCATGACAAACATATGAAAATGTAACACTGCTAGTGGCGAAAGAAAAACAGAGTAAATTTTAGAGATTAATATTGAAACAAAAATAAATTCTTTAGTATTAATTAACAAGTAAAAAATATATAACATTTTTTAACAATAAATTTTTGTAAATTCACAAATTAAATCAGCTGTTGTTTACATTTAGAGGTTACATATGCACGTGTGATAGCAAAAATTATGAATCGTATGTAAAAGACAATTTTGACAGACATGAGGAATTTCATATGGATAAAAAAAGTGACAGTACATATGTAAAAAACACTTCGTGTAATAGCACCTTAAGTGGTTGAAAACATGTATGACCTGTTCGCTTGCACATATTATATTTAGTATATTTTAATCTCATTCGCACTCGTTCATCAAAACAAAATAAAGTTAAAGGTAAACAAAAAACGTTTTTGACAGGTGTCATAAGAGTCACATCCGTGTAATCAAGAATGATAGAATAGAAGATTACGCCATCCCAATGTTTTCCCCGTTATATGATGTCACATTACCACACCCAAGGGTTACCAAGTCTGTTTCATGTGTGAAAATTATAAAATCTTGCGAAAAATTTATGTTTTATGTGAAAGTCGGAAACCCTTCCATTAAAATTACTTTGACAGTTCTCAAAAAAATATTAAATCAGTTGTTGCTAGTCTGGATTCACACAAGGCAATTTTTGTTGCGCAACTTTTTTCAATTCTCTTTTAAAGTTGCCTTAATGTTCACACAGAGAAACTTATTGCCTCAACTTTTCGTTTTCTTTTGCTTTCAAATTCTTAAATTTTTGACATTTCATTTCTTCCACACTCATTATTAATTATTCTGTAAGCTGCCAATTCCATATAAATTACAATTTTATTTAATTATTATTAATTGCACTACTTTGCTTATAAAATAAACACTTATTTTATTTTATGTATCTTTATTATCTAGAATAATCTTGTAAAATCTAAATAAAATCTGCTTTTAAATTTTTGTAAATTGTGCCCAATTTAAAACACCGAAGCACAGAATGAAAAGAAATGTCAAATAATAACCTGCAGCTAACTTCGTGTTTATAATTACAAATTGCACAACAAAACGAGTTGCCGAGTACAAGCAACTCCGTACCAAATACCACTCTTCTTTCCCCTCTCTTCACCAAACTCAAGAATTGCGCAACAAAAGTTGCCTTGTGTGAATTCGGACTTATAAATTACAAATTTTGCCTTTTATTTTATGAAAAACTATATTAAAATAATTAAAATTAATAAAAAAAATTCAGTGAAGTGTGTTAAGTTGCAGCGTAAAGAAAAACTAAAAACAAAAAGGCAGAAAAAAATTAAACATGAGGTATACACTGGGCCAAAAATGATAAATTACAAGCAAAGCAATAGTAAAAAAAACAAGTGAGAAATTGTGCAAAAAAAATAACATTTTGGGCGTTTGTAATGCAATTATTGTAGATGTATCCTTTTACCTTTTCGTGTCATGCAATATTTTTAAAATATTTAAAAAAAACATATGTTCGTAGCAAAGGACATTAGCAAATGAAGAAGTGAAAAAATGTAGAATGTACTTTAGAATAAGGTTATTAAATTCCGAAATTGCTTAAAATAACATCGTAGTATAAAAACATTTAGTAACCTTATTCTAAAGTACAGAAAATTTGTTCAAATATTGTTTAGTGTTTTAGTGAATATAAAATAAATTAACAAATTTATAAAAATAAAATTTTTTCACCAACAAATAATCTGAGGAGAAAAATAATAAATTGTCCCAATGTTACAATGTTATTGTTTATGTATAAACATGCACATAAACGTAACAGTTTGACGACTGAAAATTATTTGCCAATAGGAACACAGTTTACGTGACGTCAATTACCACCAGGCGCTAAAAATTTTAAAAGTGTCCACGGGATGGTGTAATCTTGTATTCTATCATTCTTGTGTGTAATAACCTGAGCTCTAACCTTTACTCGATGGCTGGCGGAAGACTACTGATCAGTGTTGCCATGTTAGCATTTTAGTTGCTAGATTTAGCAACTTGTTTTTGTCGTTTAGCATCCAAAATTTATAAAAAGATGCTCGATGCTAACTAAGCATCTTTTTATACCCTATACCACTATGTGGTTTGGGTATAATGACTTTGTGCTGCTGTTTGTAACAACCAAAAATATTTGACCTAGACCCATCTTTAATTATACCGATCGAATCAGAATCACTTTCTGAGTTGATTTAACAATGTCCGTCCGTCCGTCCGTCCGTCTGTGTGTCCATGTAAAGCTTGTAATCAAACTGCAGGTCGCAAATATGAATGTATTTTGATGAAATTTGGTACATAAGCTTTTATCGGCCATGGGATGAACGCTATTGAAATTGGTGAGAATCGGTCCATGTTCAGACCTAGCCCCCATACAAATTACCCATATGAAATCGACATAAATTGCCATAAGATCCAAATTGTCATATAGATCTTACTCAAATTGGGTTTGTATGCGTTCATTACATCCATTAATGAGTAGTCCAAAAATGATCCCTTTGACCCCATATAGAGCTGCTTCCCGATCTTCACTTAAATCTATTAAAAAACAAAAATATTGCACTGATTCTTCTCAAATTTTGTTTGTATATATTTTTGCAAAATACAAGAGACTTTACCAAACATGATCAGGATCGGTCCATTTTTGGACCAAGTCCCTATATAGATATAGCATCCGATATGAACTTTTTCATATCTGCAGCCAAAAAAATTAATAAAAATCCCACTCAAATTTGGTTTTTGCTTATTTTCTATGTCCAGTTAGTTGGGCCTAAGAGATAGGGTTTCTAAACGCATGGTATAGGGTATCGTATAGTCGGTCTAGACCGACTATAATTTTCTTACTTGTTATTAATAAAAAATTGCTTTTAACATCTTATTTTTTTTCATTATTTTTGAATATAAACATATTGATATGTTTTAATTTCTCAAAGTGAAATATGAGAAATTTGTGTATTTTTAGAACTCGGCTCGTTCCTTTCAACAAATATAACAAATCATTTAGAAATAGAAGAATGTAAACAGCAACAACAGTTTTTAATTAATTAAAAAGTCGGTTGCCAAAAAATATTATTGTATTAAAAAATGCCAAAATTTTCAATACAAAACACATTAAACCTGGTAAAAAAATCCGATAACCAATATATTAGAAGTATTTAAATTTAGATATGAAACAGAAAAAATTCCAATCCAATGGAGTTATATCACAGAACAATATTGGGATACAACACTGAATACAACCTCTTTCTGGATTGAAGTTAATTTCAAAAATTCCATTTAAAGAGTTATCCACATTTGTATTGTCTTTATTAGTTTTGTCTTACTCAAAAGCCGAGGTTGAACGTTTGTTTAGTTTAATGGCTTTAGTTAAAAGCAAACTTTGCAACCGAATAAAATCCAGTTGTTATGTGCTATAATACGGATAAAAGAAGGTTTGAACTTGAAAAATGCGTGCTGTTACATTACAATATACCGAGCGATGTCGTTGATAAAATTCGATCGTCGGAAAAATATCAGAGCCAAGAAGAACTTGAAGATGAAAACATCAGAAATATTAGATTCCATAAAGCAATTATTGTAATATACTCGTATCTTTTTTTTATTGTAAATGCTGTTATATTTGAAAAAATCTCTAAAATTAAAAATATTTATTTTAAAATTAGAAAAACTCAATTTGATGTTAAAAAAAATTGTTTCTTTATTTTTAAACAAGCAGCTGTTTTTACTTTTAGATAGAGTTATCATCTCAAAAGAAAAAAAATTGTGTTTTTCTGAAAACAAATGGCAACAAAAAGTATAAAGAAACGTTATGCCAATATTGTTCACAGGCAATACCAAAATATAACGCAAGCTAGACTAAAAATGTTAGACGTATTCCAGAAACTAAATTTATTATAACTAGCAGATTCCAGCCCTTGAAATTCGAGTGCAAATTCTAGGAAATTTTATTTTTTCATTAAATAAAGTCCCTAAAGGTATGCTAATCAATTATAGCCCATTCACAAATCACAAAAAACAAACTCATTTTTGTTACAAACACATTAACAAATTTAATAAACACACACATAGCATTGCATAATTTTATATATGTGTTAGTAGCAAATTTAAATGTAATTTACTCAAAATAAAGGAAAAAAATTTAAAAATCTGTAAATCTGCAAAACGGCTAAAAAGAAAAACCTTTCAAATAATATACGTTTGGTTAAAATTGGGATAAAACGGTAAAACAAAACATCGGTCACAAGTAATCGCCTAGTCTATTAATATTATAGATTTACCATTCGGTCGTTGTGTTTTTGAAACATCTGCAAAGCGACTGATGGAAACTAAAAATATTAAGTGAGGTTCGCCTTACAAGCTGCCGTAATATATACAGTGTCGGTGAAATTGTTTTACAAAACTCACATTCTCACATTTCGTGAGATAATAAAAATATTAATCCTCTTAGCTATTAAAATTCCACTCCAGTAAAAAGGCGGATCTTAGTTTTCAACAGAAACATAATTTTATTTCAGATATTCACACTTTAAAATTAAGAAAAAAAATAAAATACAAAATAAGCTTAAAGCATCATGTGACAAAACATTTTGAACGAAGTTAAATATTTCAATTTTAGTTGCATAGCATTTATTTTTTATAACGTCTGCGCATCTTTTGTGGATGGAACTCACCAGATACTCGATGGTCGTCATTGGAACTGCTGACCATGCATCTTTAATTGCTCCGAATAGCAGATTTAGGTTGTGCCGCACTGCTTCCCGATTGATCCTTTTGTTGACAATTTTCCATAGATTTTCAATCGGGTTAAGGTCTGGGGACTGTGCAGACCACTTCATGACATTGACCCCTTCCTGTTCCAACCAATCGTCTGCGGAAAATTTCCCGAAAACAATTTCCCAAATACAATTGCCCGAAAACAATTGCCCGAAAAAACAATTCCCCGAAAAAACAATTTCCCGAAAACAATTTCCCGAAAACAATTTCCCGAAATTACAATTTCCCGAAAACAATTACCCGAAAACAATTTTCCGAAATTACGATTTCCCGAAAAAAATTTCCCGAAATTACAATTTCCCTATTTTTAGTTTACAACTTCCCATATATTCTTGATTTCCCCCATAAAAAAAACTTGCTGCATACGATTTCTCGAAAAAACAATTTCCCAAGTATACGACTTCTCGAAAAAACAATTCCCCCACCCCGCACCGCGCCCTTCCTCTTCCACCCTCCCTCCTCATCCGGACCTATTTATTGGAGTGTCATACGCTTATTTTTTCATTGTGACTGAACACTTCGGTATTCAGACTTCCCGACGGATAACGCTCACTCCATCACATCCTGTCCATGCAGTAGCTGCTACGGAATCGTTACCATCTTGCATAGCGAAGTTTTTTAGTTATTTGGGTTGTAATACTCAGTTATTATGCCACTCGAATTCCTGGATAGCGAAAAAGGTAAACCGAGGTTGCTTTTGAATGGTTTCTTGTATCATAACGACGGTCAGTCCGTTGATAGCGTTTATTGGCGCTGTATCCTTTATCGAGGAAAACATTGTACCGGTAGGGTCATAACAACGATACTATAAAAAAAGAGGCTCTTCACAATCACAGTGCCGAAGCGGCTTTCGTTGCTAAAGAAAAAATCGTTAATGAGCTGAAAGATCTTGCCCGGACCACTACATCAAGTGGTCATGAGCTGATTGCTCGCGCTTCGGCGGGAATTTCTGATGGTATTGTTTCGGAAATGCCATCAACAAGCTCTTCGAAGAAATAGTAATTTCGGGAAATTGTAGTTTCGGGAAATTGTGTTCGGGAAATTGTATTTCGGGAAATTGTAATTTTGGAAATTGTAATTTCGGGAAATTGTGTTCGGGAAATTGTAATTTCGGGAAATTGTCATTTCGGGAAATTGTGTTCGTGAAATTGTAATTTCGGGGAATTGTTTTCGGGAAATTTTCCGCAAATCCCAACCAATTCTTGACCAAATTTGACGTGTGCTTGGGGTCATTGTCTTGTTGGAATATCCGTGAAGTCTGCATTTTCTCCGGGGCATGAGGTAGCATTGTATTCTGCAGTATATCCTTGTACATAAACCTGTCCATTATTCCGTCAATTTTGTGTAATATCTGGAGCACTATGACAGCAAGAGCTCTGAAACTATGCACATATACATATTTAACTAATTTGAAGAGTTTCGAAAAAATGGGCGGGATCGAGTCAATGGGCGTGGCACCCACCATACAAAGGAAATATTTAATGTCATATATCTAGAGTACTGTAATAGAGTCTTGGGGCTTAGTGTGAGCTCATAAGTTATCAACGTTAGTACTCGGAAAAAATGGGCGGGATCAAACCAGTGGGCGTGACACCTTCCACACATGGTAAATATCTAGAGTACTATGATGGCCAGAGTCTTGAAACTTTCTGCACGTCAATTGGTTGTTAATGTAAGTAGTCGTACCAATGGTCGGGATTGGGTTAGTGAGCATGGTACCTCCCACACAACCAGGTGTGAGTTCACGAATAACGAGTGTGAGAAGTTATGTAAAAAAATGGAAGGTATTAAAAAAGTGGGCGTGCCATCTCCCATACATAGTAAATACATATCATCAAATATCTACAGCACTATGATGGCCAGAATCTTGAAACTCTCTGTTCGTCAATAGGTTGTTAATGTGCGTAGTCGTACCAAAAATGGGCAGGATTGGGCTGGCACCTCCCATACAAAAAAAATTATCTGGAGTACTATAACCCGACCATCTTGAACGTACGTGTGAGTTCGCGAATAATAAAATGGGCGGCGTGGTATTTATGGGAGCATGATAAATACATATCATCATAATTAACAACAAAAATATTCACTAGAAATAATTTATATGCCAAAACAACGTTTGCCGGGTCACTTAGTATATTATATAAATTTATAATATACAAGCGGTGCCACGCCCACTGCTCCGGTCACGCCAATTTTTTGTCTAATCACATGAATAGCTTGTGGGCTCACAAAGTCCCAAGACTCTCAGTACTCCGGATATATGGCATTTTATATTTACTTTGTATGGCAGGTGCCACGCCTATTGGTCCGATACTGCCTATTTTTGTCCGAGTACTCAAATTAATAATAGGTGGCATCAGACAAATTTGGAAAACTCTCTCTATCACAGTACTCGAGATATATAATATTGAATTATTACTTGTATGGGAGGTGCCACGCCCACTTATCCGATCCCGCCCATTTCCGGCGTAGCTACTAATATTAACAATAGATGACCTCACACAAATTTCCAAAGCTCTCCCTATCATAGTACTCAATATATATGATATTAAAAATTTACTTTGTGTAGGAGGTGCCACGCCCACTAAAAATATTTAAAAAATTATAGCCTATAGCACTTCCCATATCCGCAGTAAGACTATGAAAATTTCAGGAAGATCAGATGAGTAGTTCCAGAGATTACCTCCTACAAACAAACAAACAAACACACATTACCTCTTTATTATATTAGTATAGACAATATAAATATATGTATGTATGTAGGTTTTCCAATCATTGCACATATTCTTAAACAGCGTCGTCTTGACTATTTTTCATTACCAACGTTAAAATGAGAATTCAACTCTCCACATATCAAAAATTGCTTTAATGATTTCTATAGAAAGCCATCTGGTTGGTGCTATCATTCTTGGGTCCTACCATCAGAATTTTTCTTAGCATTTCGGAATCTTTGTTAATCAACTTGTTATATAATTTTTGCCTTAGTGACGAATAAGAGAACTAATTATGAGTCTCTTTGACCAAATGACTTAAATTTGGAGGAAAGTTGGTGAAATATGTCCATTTTTGTTTCTGGTGAACTGTTATATTTAAATGGCGCTAAAGCATTGAGAAAGAAAAACGAAAAGCACGAAATTAGCGGTTCTTTAAAATGCGCTATATGGTAGTTAAAAGGCGCTTAATCTAGCGCGAAAAGTTAAATCGCGCAGAACATGGAGGTAGATTCGAGTTTTCGTGTGAGCTCCTACCTAGGACTTTGGAGGCAGAAGAACGCATTTTACGAAGAAAGGCAAATGAAAACTCGAATGATTCAATGGATTCAAAATTAATGTTGTGTTGTAGTCTTCCACGAAACATTAAGACAGGTATTGAAAAGGAACGAAAAACCTTTACTTACAATACAAAAACAAAAAGATGCAATAATTTTAGAAGAATTGAATAAAATTACAAAGAGTACGTGCAAAAACTAGTTAATTCCATAAATGGACGACTGCACCACACATTATCACAATTAAGACAAACTACAGGTTTTTGGGGAATGATCGTTACAAACACAATGGACAACATTGGAAGGATGCCCTTCTTTTTTGTAGGGGCACAGATGGCATCGGCGTCGAACCTTTTTGTCTGGCGGTGGTGACGTTGATTGACTCGATGTGGTTGAAAAAATCAAAGCTACGTCAACCGATGCTACAATAGTGCGCGACAACTCTTTCAAACTTCTCACTTGGATATTTGGCATAATTAACTCTCTGGCCAAGTCTTTCAAAAATAGTTTACGGCGTGTATCTTTCTTGGCTTTATACCAATCTGGATATAAAGTTAATCATACTATCTTAGTGGCTATCCCACAAGCATCTATCCAATTATGGAATTGGGAAACAGGCCACCTGCGCGTTTTCCTCCTAGTGGAAAATGCATGACACATTTGGTCAAATGTATCCGCCACCTTTAGTTGCATTGTGGGTAGTACTAATTGATCTAAAACTTCTTAGATTCTTCGTCTATTTCCATAGAATAAATGCATTGTCGAAAGAAGAACAGCTTTATTCTTTTTTGGGACAGAGTTCACTATAGTGATATCTTTTATAAATTCGTAAAGGTTGCTTCCAGGCTCTCTGTTTTTGTTCGGTGAGAAACATGACGGGATGAATGTTTTGTTTTTACGCAATGTGCCAACATATGTTAAATGCTTTGAAAGCAGATTTTGTGCCAAATCAAAACTTGTGTAATAATTATCGAAAGTAATATTCCTGATCGTCTTTTCATAGAACTCGCAAAGTTGCTTTACAACATTTTGGGCCAAATTTGTATGTCTGTTGGCACCTTCTTTTTCCAAATAAGGAATTCCGTACAATGGGAAGCTTGTATTGCTATTATAAATCCACCAAATCTTCATTCCATATTTATCACGTTTGGATGGTATATATTGGCGAAATGAAACTCTGCCTCTGTATGGAAGCAACTGCTCATCTATCGTCAAGTTATCTCCCGGCATATAACTTTTTATTTATTTCCACCTGTAGGTCCCGAAAAGGGACCTTACGATAGCTTCTTGTTGCTCTGTGGTCAAATCTTATATACCGCGATATACCAGCAAATTTATTTTTTGACATGCACGCACGACATAGTAAGCTAACATCCAATGGGTTTCAAAATTCTTTATAGTCAGAAACCCCATTTTTTCTTAGTCCTGCATCGGTAAGCAAACCTATATAGGCGCGTATTTCTATGTCGTTTGTGGTTTTCCATTTTTCGCCGACTTGTCCCAAAGCATATGCATTTGTACATTCAACTATTTTGATTACCTTATCAAAGAATAACGAAAACGCATCAAAAGCCGTTTCGATATGTTTGCCTGGCGGTAGTATTACCTTATCGATGGTTCCTTTTATTATGTTTTAGGAAGGTGTTTTGCCAGAAGCATATACGACTGATCTCCACTCAGTGCCGTCCTTACCAAAAAACATATTTGCGTCATCAAGAGTCTTCACCTATTTGCATCAGAGTCTTCACTTCATCGTCTGAGTCTGACGCAGTTTCACAAAAGTCCACTTCACTATCTGATGGCACGAACTCCTCCATTTCACTACTGTTTTCATCAATATCTGCGTCATCAGCAGAAGCGTCATCATAACTGCACATAAAAGCTCTTCGAATTTCGGCTATGTTTAAATATTTTTTATTCGACATTTTCATATAAAAACTAGATAAATATAAATATAATTGATGAGTATAATCTGCACAATTCATCATTACAAACTAGGTACTAACTTACAATCAAATTTTATATTTGTTTATCAATCGCTTTCAAAACACAACTACACTCCACAATCACTAAACACAATTAATATTTGTTCTACTGTTACGTCGGTATTATCGACTTTGCTTCTCTTCTACTATATATGCTTTACGGTTAGTTTTTTTTTTTTTTTTTTTTAGATTTTTCCACACACGTTTGCTTAAGTGACTTTTCAACACTATTTGGGGCTTAACGCCAGTAAAACACTAAACTGTTTAAAAAACAACAATAACAATTAAAAAAAAAAAAAAAAATGTGAAGGTTTTTTAAAGAAAACTGTTTAATGGAGGAATAGTTGGATATGGGTCGATGCGACTTACAATTTATAAAATATACAAGTTTTAATTTCAATAGTGACCTGAAGTCACTGCCTGGTACGAATAGGGTTAAAAAAAGAAATTCCCCATGGTAATAATAAAAACATGTAAAATAGTGACCAAAAATAATTGTTATTTATTTCATTCCAAAGAAAAGGTTTCGTGAAAATTCGCTTTATCTCTTTTAAGGTGTGTTATCATAAAATGTACTTTCCATATGTAAAGTCAGTTTAAGGTGCTATTACACGAAGTGTTTTTACATATGTACTGTCACTTTTTTTTATCCATATGAAATTCTTCATGTCTGTCAAAATTGTCTTTTACATACGATTCATAATTTTTGCTATCACATGTGCGTATGTATTTCCGAATGAAATAACCTCTAAATGTAAACAACAGCTGATTTAATTTGTGAATTTACAAAAATTTGTTGTTAAAAAAAAGGTTATGTATTTTTTAATTGTTAATTAATACTAAACAATTTATTTTTCTTTCAATATTAATCTTTAAAATTTACTCTGTTTTTCTTTCGCCACAAGCAGTGTTGTATTTTCATTTGTTTGTCATGCAAAAATAGAACCTGTTCTAATTGAAAAATGTGCATGTGACTTTCGTCATGTATTGTACATAAACAATGTTTCATATGTATCACACGATGTGTATAACTTTTGTTGTGGGAAAATTTGACAGTACATATGTAAAAAACACATGTAATAGCACCTTTAAGATCCATAGGTATGTAATTCCGTGTGTATGTCAAAAGTTTTACATACGATTCATAATTTTTGCGTTCAAACGTACATAACCTCTGTTAATGTTACATTTTAAAGTTTGTTGTATTTCATATATTTTTTAATTGTTAATTAATATTAAACAATTTATTTTTCTTTTAATATCAAATTTACAAATGAAAAAGTTTGATTTTTATTACTTTGTTGTTCTTTCGAAACAAGCAGTGTTGTATTTTCATATGTTTTGCCATGTCAAAGTAGAACCTGTTCTAATTGAAAAATTTATATATGACTCCACATGTACATAAACAATGTTTGAAAGGGGTCACACGAAGTCTACAAATTGCATGTGGTAAAAACATAAGAAAAACTCAAGCAAAACACAATGTCTGAACGCTGCTTTAGGGATTTTTTACCATTAACGCGCATTTATGCGCTTTCAGGTTAACCGCGAGAATAAATCATCAAATACATAAGAAAACAAGTAAGAAAATTATAGTCGGTCTAGACCGACTATATGATACCCTATACCATGCGTTTAGAGACCCTACCTCATAGGCCAACTAACTGGATATAGAAAATAAGCATAAACCAAATTTGAGTGGGATTTTAATAAATTTTTTTTTCTGCAGATATGAAAAAGTTCATATCGGATGCTATATCTATATGGGGACTAGGCCCAAAAATGGACCGATCCTGACCATGTTTGGTAAAGTCTCTTGTATTTTGCAAAAATATATACAAACAAAATTTGAGAAGAATCAGTGCAATATTTTTGTTTTTTGATAGATTTAAGTGAAGATCGAGAAGCAGCTCTATATGGGGCCTATGACTAAGAGTTGTCCCATAGGGATCATTTTTGGACTACTGGTTAATGGATGTAATAAACACATACAAACCCAATTTGACTAAGATGTATATGATAATTTGGATCTTATGGGAATTTAAGTCGATTTCATAGGGGTCATTTGTATGGGGGCTAGGTCTGAACATGGACCGATTCCCACCAATTTCAATAGCGTTCATCCTATGGCCGATAAAAGCTTACATACCAAATTTCATCAAAATATATTCATATTTGCGACCTGCAGTTTGATTACAAGCTTTACATGGACACACAGACGGACGGACGGACGGACGGACGGACGGACATCGTTAAATCGAATCAGATAGTGATTCTGATTCGATCGGTATAATTAAAGATGGGTCTAGGTCAAATATTTTTGGTTGTTACAAACAGCAGCACAAAGTCATTATACCCAAACCACGTAGTGGTATAGGGTATAATTATAGTCGGTTTGGACTATACGATATCGTAATCGATGATTTTAGAGAAAGAATTAGGTCCAACTAATATGATGAATTTTTTGTCCGCAGATATTAAAAATATCGCATTTTATTTCTATATGAGAACTAGGTCAGCCTGTAGTTTACATGGGCACACAGACGGACGGACAGACAGACGTACTCCGCTAAATCAACTCAGCAATTGGTTCTGTATTAATCGGTATAATAAAAGGTGGGCTTAGGTCAAGTATTTTTGGTAGTTGCAAACATCATCACAAACTCATTATACCATGACCACAGAGCGATTTAGGGTATAATTTTTAAATTATACTCGTATAATTAAAAAAAATTAAAATACAAATTTTAAATTGGGGTTCTAGTAATTTTATATCCAAGTCTAATTGTATACCACTTCCACTACGTTTTATTAACTTTAGCTATATTGAAAATATCGGCTATTAAAATAAAACTTGAATTATTTTTTTTCGTAGTTTTGATAGCGGCCGCTCGTTTGGGTTATATATTGTAAATAAATATGAGAAAGGTGAGTTTTAAACAACTTTTGCATTCTGACAATATATTAAAAATTAACTTTAACAAAATCTTTTTTTTAGGCACGTAGAGTACTAACTCTAAACGAACGTATTTTGGTGTTAAAAATGTACAAAAATATTCCAAAATATTCGCATTTAGCAGAGTTATTCAACTGTAGTGTAACAGCCATCAGAAATACCGTAGCAAATAGTAATGAAATAATGGAATGTTATGTGAAACAAAAATGCACTAAAACCAATAAAGAGACTTTAGAGGCAGATTTAACACCGCAAGTAGAGAATGAAGTGCTTAAAACAAATCGATCGATTGTTCAGGATAAAAATGTTACGTTATTGGAGGAATGTGTCTTCGAAACGCTTAAAAGAAAACAACAAAAAATTTCAAAGGAATTGATATTATTTATAGCTTTAGAATTTAAGGATATACTGGATTTAAAACATTTGAAAGTCGATAAACATTGGTTGAACAAATTTAAATACGATTACAATATAACATTATCGAACCAAGAAACTTTGCCAAAAATAATAACCTCAGATTGTGTTAATCTACAGGACATTGCAGCGTATTGTTCTGATAAATTAGGAGTTAAATATGAGAAGAAGCCCCATCAGCAATCATCGCATTTTCATTCGCATACGGAGTTATATTCTGAATTATACAGTACCTTAGCAAATAGTAATGAAATAACCGAATGTTATGTGAAACAAAAATTCACTAAAACCAATAAAGAGGTTTCAAAGGCAGATTTAACACAGCAAGTAAAAAAAGTAGCGCTTAAAAAAAGTCGATTACACACAGAATTATATACTGAATTATCCGATCTAAGTACAGATTGTAATGTTCCAAACTTTGTGAAATTATCATCTTACAAGGATGCAATGCTTGCTCTTAAGCCTATAGAAGAATACGCCATGGTTAAAAGTAATTATAAAGCATTGACTTTGGTTGCAAGATTGGAAAAGCATTTATACAAGCACAATTCGACAGCAGAATAACTGAGAACATATTTCTGATTACTTATTTATAAAATATGTATTAATTAAAATTTTTTAATGGCTTTATTTAGTTTTATTTTTAATCGGATATTTTAGTGATACAATACGGCTTCCAACATAGTACATTAGAGCGACTCACTCTGTATGGAGAAACAAAAGGTGAAAAAATGCCCACAGAAATCTACTTTGGTTTGTTTGATAACGATTCCCAAAATATATCTGGTCTAGCATTAATCCATTTCAAGCTGGACCGATTTAAAAAGGTCATTTTTTTAGTTTTTTGAAAATATTTTCATTTTTTCCAGGTCAACATATCCAGTATGGATATGACACGATAGGTTTTTTCAAGATACGTTGAACGGTATATAGAACATGTCCAAAAGGATGTCCTAACTGTTGTGATATTCAATAAAATATGTAATTTTTGATGGGTTTTGTATTAAAATGAGTCAATTAGAAAATCAAATGAACATACTTTTAAACAGTACTCGATTGAAAATATACATTTATTTATTTTTCCATAATATATACTAGTTCGCGTTTTAACTAAAATCTTATGGCGTGGAAACAATGTGGTTATACATAGGCAATATGGGTATCAAAATTTTTCTTTTCTCAAGTACATGTCAGTTCTGTGAAAAAATGGAATTTTGCAAATTTAGAGTTTATTAAATTTAGAAGAAAATTTAGTTTCTAAATGACACCAGGAAAAATTTCAGACCAAAAACAAAAAAAAAAAATAAACCAGACGTGTACTTTAATGCCATGCTTTTTTCGCGTTAAAAAAAATTAATTGTTCCAACTACATATATTCTTATTGTAATATAATTGATATTCTATCTTCATCCAAATTTAAATTTTCCTTAAAACTGAAATTTGAGCCTTATTCCATATTTCCAAAATCTCATTTATTGTTATTTTAAAATAATTGGATAGGTCAATCTTTTTATCTTGTGCTCTCATAAAAAACAAATGCCCTATTATTGCGCACTGCGTTGTTAGATTAGTTTTATCTTATTTTTGAGCAGAAAAAATTTTTTGTAGCCATTTTTAAATGAAATTTGTTTTTAAAGTAATTAATTTATATTATTTTAATTTTTATCAAACTCAAATGCCTCAAAATAAGCGCATTGTGCATAAATCACTATTTGAAACTTTGGATGACATAAAGTTTATACAAGTAGAAAATAAATAAATTTATGTTTTTTGTTTTATTATGTTTGGCCAGATATGTGGCCTGATTCCTTTAAAAGTAATTAAAATTGCATTTTAATTTCTTCTTTCCCAACGTTTCAGTTCATGCTATATGGTTGCCATCAACAAACTGTGATGTTAAAAATAATTTGTTTTTAAATGTTAAATTTGTGGTTCTATATGTTTTTGTATTTTTCTATAAATTTATGTTCCATTTATAAACGTAAAGATTGTAGATTAATATAGAAATAATATTACGTTCCCTTGATAAAGTAGACAAAATATCTACGAAACGTTGGGAAAGAAGAAATTAAAATGCAATTTTAATTACTTTTAAAGGAATAAGGTCACATTAGCTCATTAATAATACAACAAATTCATGATATTGTTTCAATACAAAACCCATCAAAAATTACATATTTTATTGAATATCACAACAGTTAGGACATCCTTTTGGACATGTTATATATACCGTTAAACGCAACTTGAAAAGATCTATCATGTCATATCCATATTGGTTATGTTGACCTGGAAAAAATGAAAATATTTTCAAAAGACTAAAAAATAGACCTTTTTAAAAACGGTCCAGCTCGGAATGGGTTAACGCTAGACCAGAAATATTTTGGGAATCGTTATAAAACAAACCAAGGTATATTTCTAGGGGGCACTTTTTTCACTTTTTTTTGTGAGTCCTCTAATGTACATATACATAAATGAAAACGGAAACACAAACTCCAGAAATCGTGTAATTTTACTTTTGCGACCCATATGTATTTCCATCAGTTTGTCAAAATTGGCGTTTTAGGCATGTACATAATAACTCTGTTCGTTTACATGATAATTTGTAACAATTTGTACAAATTATCACAAAATTTACTGGATCCTGTTCGTTTACTTCAAAAACCCAGTAAAAGAGAACAAATGAGAGCGTAAAGTAACAGTTCATGTTACATCTAGTTTTTACTGGATATATTTTTGCCAGTAAGAATTAGCAAACAAGAAAAAACATATGTTTGAAAAACATATGATTGAGTTTTGTGGTAAATATAGCAAAAATACTTCAATTCTATTTTTGTGCAAAAATTTTAAATAATAATTCTGAAACCGGTTCCTGCCAAAAAATACATATGTATGTGTATCTGCCATTTTCTTTCATTATAAATGTTTATTTTCAAAATCAATAGGTAATGGTATTAGTTTCAATGAATATTTTTACATGGGAAATCAAATAAATTCTTCTAATTAAGATGTATTTTTTTTAATTTAGAGTTTCACGTCTTCTTCACTTTCAAATGTGTTTACAATCAGCTGTTTCTATGAACTTGCAAATTCTTACAAATTTCTGTTCGTTTACTATTTTGGATATTTATGTTTTTGAGAACTAATTTTTCTTACTCTCTGAAATTTCGGTCTTTACTGGTTTTTACTGGGTAAGTAAACGAACAGATCTAATTATGTAATTGCGCCTGTCATAACCTCTATTTGTTTACAACAGCTGTTTGCCATAAAAATTGTCTGCACAGTTTCTATCAAGAGTTCGTAGAGTCCACATCATATTAGCGTACGACATAATACTGGCCATACACTACACAAGTTCAAGACTGGCACTGTACAGTGCGTTTGTGTAATGTATGCGGGTGTTTTTACTATTTGTGTAGTGAACTGAGCAAATATCAAAGCGATTTTGATATTTGCAGTATAACCCGTTTAATTACCCAACGCTTATTTACCTCTAATTCTAAATCCCAGTTTTTGCTCACTTTTTCTAACAAAACCACACGGTTAATTAACTTTCGCTTTATTACCCAATTCGGGTAATTACCTCAAATATTTTATCCAGAAACTACATTAAGTTTCCTTGGTTTAATTACCCAAAGTACTTATTGGTAATGAATAAATCAAAGGAGTTTGCTATAAAAATTAATTTAGATTTTGAAGCGAATAGTGGTTGGTTGTGATGATGGCAGAGAAGAGAAAACATAATTAAACAAAATTACATGGGAAAGCAATGAAAATAATCTTGAATGTGCCCGAAATTTTCTCGAAAGTAGCAATTTTTCCTCAATTCTGCAAAATTATACTAGAGAAAATATATTTAATGCTGATGAGTGTGGCCTTTTTTGAAAATTGTGCCAAGTGGAATATGTGCTCGAAAATGGGACTCCATCAAAGGCAATTAATCTCAAAAACAACGTTTAACATTATTATTTTTGTGTAACTCTGTGGGAACATACCAAAAAGTGTAATATTATTATTTTTGTATAACTCTGTGGGAACATACCAAAAAGTGTTTTTACTTCTTTATATGATACATATGAATTATGTGTTTTATGTATTTTTTATTTAATAAAATGTTCAAGTTATTTTAATAACCCTGTTTTACATACATATGTTCGGATAATTGCCTTTTTGAAGTATTTAAAAGTAAAACACAGCTCAACACTGAGTAATCGTGTTTAGCTGTGGTCGTGCATTCTTAAACTCAATATTACAACCAATATTGGATACGGATTCCACTTTAAAACTGTTGTCGGAACTGAAAATTTAGTTTCGAATACAAATTTAAAGTTAATTAATTGTTTTTCTTGTTCCATTATAATTTCTTGCTATAAAAAAAAAATGATCGTGTCTTCCATAGAATTTCAATTAAATATTCTTCCTTTATTTACATATTTTAAATATTTTGATATTTACATATGAGATCTTATCTTTACATATAGATATTGCAACAAATAATACATAGGATCTAAAGATATTAAATAGTTTTTATATTATTTTTTAATGATTTTTAAAGGAAAATGGGAGGAAAAAACCTTTATATGACTTAATAAATTCAAATACTATATGAAAATATTTATGTGCTTATAGGAAGGAGGTTTATTAGAAATAATAGACCTCTATAAGCATATAATTTTCAATTTGGTGATTTCTTTTTAATTTTACGTTATTTCTCTACATTCTCTTATCAGTGGGTAAGAGGAATTTTCAATTTTGGCAAAGTAATTGTTATTAATCCTTGTTATGAAATCGATAACTCTTTCATAACCTGTTTCTTCATGAAGAAGATTTGTAGGATACCTCCAGGGCTTTTTATTTATCATTTTAAGACATTTGTTTTGTACAATTTGTAAGCGTTTTAGGTGGCAGTTGGCAGCGTCACTCCAAATAGGACAAGCGTATGTTAATATCGGCCTTATAACACTTTTGAAGAGTAGATTTTTGTTTTTGGGGTTTAGAAATGACCTTCTATTTAGTAGTGGCCATAATGCTTTAAGTGATTCTATAGCTTTTTGACACATGGCCATAATATGTTTATATGTAAGCTTTTTGTCCCAGATATTTTACCTCGTTAAGTACATTTATGGTATATTTCCAATAAGAAGATGACGTCTTGGCAGTCTTTTGGGAGATTTGTTGAATGGAAAAATTATTGCTTGGGTCTTGTTTGGATTAATTTGGATTTTCCATTTGTGAAAATATTAACTGCAATTTACAAGTCCCTTTTCCATTTTGTTCAGGAGTGCGCTTGTAAGTTTGTTTGAAGAAATTAACGCGGTATCATCTGCGTAATAAGCAATTTTCATATATTTCGGGACTTTAAAATCGGATGTATATATCGAGTAAAGCAATGGCGACAAGACAGATCCTTGAGGTAACCCTGTGGTAATGGTTTTTGGAGATGATGTTTCATTATTAATCGCAACTTTAAAGTTTCTGTCGTGAGTAAAATCTGAAATAAGTTTGCATAAATATTTTTGTATATTTGCATCAAGAAGTTTAAATACTAGGCCATTATGCCAAACGCTGTCAAACGCTTTTTCAATATCTAACAATATTAGACCCGTTGAACGTTTATTGTTTTTATTTGCGATTATTTGATTTTTAATTCAATTTAAATCCAAATTGTTCTTTAGCAACAATAGAATTGGTCGTTACAAATTCACTAAGACGAGAATGTAGTATTTTTTCAAATATTTTACCTAAGTTACTTAATAGACTAATAGGTCTGTAGCTGTTTGGGTTATTTTTTGGCTTACTAGGTTTGTTTATGGCTATAACCTTAGCATTTTTGAATTGGTTTGGGAAATAGTTGAGTTTGATGCAGCTGTTAAATATTATAACCAGTAATTTTAGAGCTTTGAGTGGTAGTTTCTTTAAGAGCAGGTTCGGAACGTTGTCAAAACCAGGGGATTTTGAGGGTTTTATTGACAGTATTCATTACTTCTTCTAGAGATGTATAAATAGCTGATTCAGTGCTAGGATTTTCCTTTTTAAAATTATTTACTGTTGTATTTATTAATGTATCCGCTGAGTGGTTGTAGTTCGAAGTGAGGTTATTTGCTTGGACAAATGTATTTGCCAGGATTTCAGCCTTGCCCAGATGATATTTTTATGTTTCCAATTTTAAAGTGAGAGATTTGATTTTTTCCCTTTCCTCGCAAGTTCCTGCTTATTTTCCAGGATGATTTATCACCTGGTTTTAAATTGAATAATAATTGACACCATTTCTTATTGCGCTCCGAATTAATACTTTTATCAATCATGTTACTTAGAAACTTAGTACATTGATTATAAAAAGTTTGCTCGGCTATATTTGAAGATCGTAGGCTTTTTCTTTTCAAGCTTCTTAGCTTAATATAATTCACAGTACTTTCTGGTAATGTGTAATTATTTTGTTGGGTTATTTTAGGTGTGGACACATCCCTTGCTTCGAAAACTACATTTATCAATTTTTGGATTTCCTGATCAATAAATACCTTGGTATTGTATATATCCGAATATAACGTGATTTTATTGTCTAAAAAATTCATAAAAATGTTCCAGTTGGTTGCACTATAATCATAATAATTGAGGTCAACCTGCAAGGCCATTGATCTTTTAAGTGTACGTATAATGGGGCGATGGTCTGATGGTATTTCGTAATCCATTGTTTTTACGTCTATATTTAAAGCGGAATTGCTTAAAATAATATCTACAGTGGATGCTTAGCGATTGTGTTGATGGGGGAATAGGGTTGGACTATTAGGATAGTGAATGAAAAAATTGCTTGATTGCTGTAGGTTGTTGAGTGCAATTCCTGCAGTATTATTTGAACGGCAATTCCAAGAACAATGTTTGGCATTTAGGTCACCAAAAACTATATATTCTTTGGTGGAAGGTGTTAGGTTTAAGATATCAGCGCAGAAGTTATGGGTATATCTTGGTGAATATAATGAAGATACAACAATAGGTCTATTATTTATAATAACTTCAATTGAGATGTTTTCGATTGATGAGGTGTTTGATATAAAGAGGTTTTTGTGTGCTACAGATTTATGAATTAACAGAGCTACTCCTCCTCCTCTTGCATCTGTTCTGTCGCTTCTATATAAATAATAATTTTTAAAATAGGGTCTATGATTTTCTGAAAAAAATGTTTCATTCAAAGACGCTATTTTAATATTTTCTCGTTCAATTAGTATCTCAAATTGTTTTAATTTAGAAAAGTTTGAAATGCCATTAGCATTCAAGTGAAGCATTTTGAATTCGTTTAAATTATTAGTATAATCCATGGGCGTATTTTACCATTGACATTACAACTTTGATTTGCTAAATAAATGCTAAATAAATCGTTGTTTGTTCTCAGCTGGTTAGCATATGTGGCTTTGCTGTTATTTATTGTGTTATTATTAGGTCTGTCTGCGTACTTTTCCAGTAGCAAATACTCAGTAACTTTTTTTGGGAGAGTAAGAACAATTTTACTCTCTCGATTGAAAATATCTCAAAAAGTATGCAGACAGCATCCAGTGAAATCTTGCAAGAAAACAGCTGGTCGGTGTGTAAACAAACAATTTGTCCCACAAAGTTCTGCTGGTTCTATCGGTTCTGCCATCTCCAATCCACTTGCATCACGGTCACACTGTATATTTGCACGTTTCTAGCATGAAGTAAAATGTTTTGTTTATTATAATTTATTATAAACATTAAAAATCAACACAATTTTAACTACTTACCTCTGCCATTGTTAAATTTCAATTTTTATTTTCATTTCACAAAAATTATTTCACTCAAACAGTAAATAAAAACAGCTGTTCAAACTAGTTGCAAAATCTTGCAAGCAGAAATTTCTCCAGCAACATTTTGCAAGTTCTCTAACTTCCAACTGTCAAAAAATTATCTTTTTGGCTCTCTCGCTGCAAGAGATTTGGAGTACGCAGACAACATTTTGCAAGATTTTGCAACATTTTGCACAAAATGATGCAAAATATGTGTACGAAGACAGACCTATTGATGTTATTATTACAATTTGAGTTGTTGTTTCTTAAATTAGGGAAATCTCCTACCTTTAATTGAAATGAGTTATTTTGTTGTTGTTGTCTGCTATTGTTCTGACTTTTAGAAGTTACTCTTGTTCTAGTTTCCAAATAGAGAGAAGGTAACGGACAATTGATGTCGTTTGCAGAGTGATCAGTTCTCTCTTTTCCATGTTTTTTGCAATTAAAGCATGTAAAAACAGCAGGTCTTTTTTCATTTGTGTTAAACGGACACACACTTGTATGATGTTGTTCTGCACATATCATACACGCAGCACTACGATGACAATGTTCTCCGCCATGGCCATACATTAAGCAGTTCCAGCATTGAGTTGGTTTATTTCTGGATCTAGATTTGTATTTTTTCCAGGAAATTATAATATTTGAAATTGTTCTTACGTTTCTTAAGGCAGTTGGGTTAAAATTTTTACGTACAAATTGAATTTTGTAAACTGCATTGTTGTTCGAACTGAATTTGGTGACTATTTCAGCTACGGAAGAACGGGACAGGTTGTAGTTTTTTAGCTCTGCGGTGATGTCCTCAGTTTTTATGCGAGGTAAACCGTGTAAACAAGTGGAGCCATAAGAGTGAAACTCCAACTTACTCTCTTTAAGAATTTGCTTGTAGCATTCGTACATTTCTTTACTTGGAGCAAAAATTTTAGTACCAATTGAAGTACGTTTGAAAATACAATCCTTACCAAGCAGCTTTTGTATTTCTGTAAATGAAGCGTTAGCTTCTACAACAATGGATGGAGGTTTGTGTTCCTTAACATCGTTAATATTTGATACGTGAGTTACGCCCATATCATTGAGGCCAGCAAGCAGGCTAAATCTGTTGCTTGAAGTTGACACAATGTTCGGGTTAACAAAACCCGGAGGAAGTTTTGTCATCTTGTTCACAAGCTTTCTTTTTGATGAAGATTTGGCCTCTCGGGCCATCGCTAATTTTTTATTCCTGTTTTAAGCTGGATTGTCTACCACGTGCGTTCAAATGAGATCAAGAATAGGCAATTGTTTTTAATTTTAAATAGTTTTACTCTAAGCGCTTTAATTATTTACACGACCGTTCGTAAAGAGAGTTAGATTCGAACTGTTTAAAAACACATTAATTCAAGACGACCATTAAAAAAAACCCAGCTCAATAAGTTGAACTATGTGAGGTGTAGAGTAATTTGAACCGTTGCTATTCGTCCCACTGTGCAACGCCTGACTCCATGAAAATACACAACCTCAACTTTTTTGACAGTAGTCGAGAAATCGTTGAAGAGTAAAAAACGAGTTAAAAGAGAAATGTTTTAAAATGTTTTAAAAAAATTTAGTGTTACTTAGAAACTCTATAGCTCTATGGTCGGATGAGTTTTCAACCTAGTTCCCATGTATTAATAGTAATTTTTTTAATCACTTGGAATTACATTTTTCGTACAAAAAGAGAATTTATAAAATTTTTAAAAAGGTAGCATGGGATTGTCTAGACAGGTATAATACAACTACCGTGTTTTAATCGTCAAAAAATACAATATTAAAATGTTGATTTATTAAGTTCAATTATAATTAATATCTGATGTGAATTTTAACATATTTCTAGAAAATACATGACAATATCGCTCGAAGTGGTGTTTTGTTTAATTGCTATACCCATGACTTTAGTCAGTATGGTTGGGATGTGATCCTTTTTAAACCTGAGACTCTTTCCCGAAATCACGACGTTGGGTTCGGTATTACTATCCTAGAACTTAGCACACGTTTAATATGTTGAGTCCTTATAAATTGTTTGTCACTCGAGTGAGGAATCATAAAATTTATCGTAATCGATCGAGAAGATCATATTTCAAAGACTTGTAATATAATATAATTTACGTTATAATTCAATTGCTCATTTCTAATGCCTTAAAAAATCTATAATTTTTAGGTATCTAATATGGAATGTAACAAAACCAGGAAATCATTAAATGGATTGACAACGACCGTTGAAATCAAACGAAATATATTGCCAACACACCATTTCGGAAGTGGGTGTAATAGGGATAATATTGATAAAGAAGAACCTAAACGACCAAATCAAAATCAGCATGATTATTATGAAAAAAACATCATAAATCCACAAATGATAAATGTATCTGATGATATCAATCAAGGAACAGAAAGCAGTAAAGTTGGGAATGAAAATAGTTTCGATATGCCTTCGGATATGTGTAATACAACAAAGATTAATACCTATGATCTATCAGGTGATGATCATAATGACTCTGTAAATAAATGTGGAACATCGAATGAAATTAATTTGAACACACGTGATACAAATGATTATTGTAGTAATGATGCAAATATAAGTAGTTTCGAAATTCCAACAGATTTTTTAAACTATAGTTTACGAAGAAAACATGTAGAAGATGATAGCAATAAAGTAACAATCAGCCAAACTTGTGAACTAGCAGAGAATGATAAGAGGGACTGTGCATATGACAGTAGCAAAGATGAATGTGGATCTTCGATTGACTGGGATGGCGATGAAATTGATTTTGATAAACATGAATTATCGCAGGGGAGAAAATTTAATAAAACTAAACCATCATGTGACACTGCTTTATTCAGAGAATTCCGCCAAAAAGCATTTAGTATGGAGAAACACGTAGATGTGATTAAAGCTTATGATCGTAAACATTCTATCGCTGAATTATCACGTATGTTCGGTTACAGTAGCAAACAAATTTCGAGTATTGTACAAAATCGTGATGCAATTCTGACAGCCTATGCACAAACTGATTCGGACTGTAATAATATAGAAGAAGAACGAAATAATAACAAACTTAATCTCAAAAGATGTGTTAAAGTGATCAAAATGTACAAACGTTATAAAATTTGGCGCGCTGAAATGCCCCAATTATTTGGTTGCAGTCCCGCACAAAGCATGTATATTTGGAATAATCGTAAAGCTATCCTTAAAAAATATGAAGCACGCTGTTTCAATCTTTATACTCGTTGGCAAGTAGAAGTGCTTAGATTTTACAGCCGTGAAAATCTCTCTTGCATCGAGTTATCACAACTCTTCAATTGTAGCGAGAATCACATCAAGTATATCCTACAAAACAGAGATGTCATTCTAAAAAACTATAAGAAGTCAATTGGTTTAACTTTAAATGATCGTTTGGATATAATCAATGATGTTGATGATTGTAAGGATAGAAATGAAATACGCGATCTATTTAAATGTTCAAAAAAACGAATTGAAAAGCGTGATGCCTTAAAACAATTATATAACCTACCTACTAAAGACAAACATACTTTGGATCAGCGTGTGGAAGCCGTTGACGATTATGACCATCAGAATAATACTATAGAATCAGTTTCATCACAATGTGAAACCTCAATCAAAGAATATGAGGAATTTCTGAATGACTGGCTTACAATTGATAGTTATAAGAAGGCTTTTATTGTACTAAAACCTTTAGAAGATTATGCTAAACTAAGAAATAATGTAACTGCCATAAATTTAGTAATACAATTAAAAGAATATTTACAAGCTGTCATAGCAAGGCAATCCAGTATTGTGGAATATGTAGTTGAGCCCTCTACACTAGTTTCAAAAAGTCAAACATTTTCTTCCTATGAAAATATTTTAATTGCCTTGAAACCTGTAGAGGATTATGTTAATTTGAAAAATAATAATAATAATGCCAAAAATTTATTATCACAATTGGAAGAACATTTAAAGAAGAAACTTAATAAAGTTGAAAATATCTAGACAGAAGTAATAGAAGACTCTAGTATTATAAAGTTCTAGTTCTGGAAAAATTATTGATACTTATTTCTTATTTGTTAACTATTGTTAGATTATTTTATTCCATGAGGTGTGAAGCCAAATATTATCGCTTCTAAAGGGCTAGTTAGCCAGACGTAACCTTAACGAAACGTGTCAGCTGTTTTTTTCTGTTACATGAAAAGCAATTAGAGCAGTTACCGAACTCAACTGTCACGTAACCAGAACATTCCTATCTGTTGAAAATAGATTTTTGGTACGTTTGTACGTGACACTTGTGAACAGCTGATAAAGTTTGGTTAATTTTACACAGCAACATGCTGATCCGTTTTTTACGTTCTATAACTGCACTAAATGTCAACGTTACATTTACGGTACGGATAAATTATAGCAACGTGTGGCTAACTAGGCCTTAACACTAGTTTACAAACTTTAAAGTTGACAAATTGCCCCTTCGAGATCAAAGGTAGAGAAGAAGTAACCATATATGTATTTCTAAAATGCATAATTACTCTTTATTCTTAATCAGACATGTTTCTGGCATTTCAGCCTTCACCAGGATTGTATTAAAAATTCTAATAATTGTTATGTTATAATTGATTAGATTGTTTCTATATAAACTATTTTTACTTCGGAATGCCGTGAGGTTTGAACCTGCATCTATTTAACATACACTCGTACTTGCACTTTTTGGTCATGCGCTTAAAACACTCACCTAAAATCAGGCCTACGTTTAGTATGGTTAAAAATCAGTCTTATACCATACAGCTTTTACTTCATATTAAGCCCTAAGTCGCAGTTCACACACGACGATTTTAGTTGCGCAATTCTTGAGTTTATAGATGTTTGCGGTGAGGGGAATAAAAAGGGAAAAATAATTGCCGGTTCTCGGCTATTTCAAGCAGTTCTCTCATTCGCTTTTTTTTTGGTTGAATATTTGACATTTCTTTTCATTCGGTGTTTCGCTTCTTGGTGTGAATAATTCGTAATTATTGTCTACTTTATTAAAATGGCGTTTAAATGGAATCGGGACCTAATTGAAAAATTAATAACTTTGGTTGAGGAAAACCATTGCATTTATTATGTTAAATGCAAAGAATATTTGGATCGGGACTAGAGCACAAATGTCAAATTATAAGAAAATAAAAGCAAAACAAAACAGTAAAATTGCCGAAAAAATGTCGTGTGTGGACATAATAGCAAGTTCAAAAGAGAATTGCCAAAAAGTTGCGCAATTAAAATTGCCTTGTGTGACCCCCGACTAAACACATAACGGCGAGTTGCGAGTGCGCGCAAAAACTAAGCTTTTTGCATGCGAGAATTTGTGCTTTTACAAAATCATCAAAATGCTTTCGAGCAGCTGATTGTCCTACTGTCAAACAATTCAATTCAATAACAAACAATAAATATAACAAAATGAATAAAATCGAAATTGTTAACGGGTTAAATAAAGTAATTACTGTAGTAGGCATCGCGTTTATTGCCTATCAGCTGATTCTCCTGTCATCTGATTTTTCTCGCACAGTAAATAGAATCAATTCTATTTCCCTTGCGAGTGTTTTTACAACCTAAGTTGGTAACGCCACACAAAAAAGTTTAATTATCGATCTCGCTTCCACATATAGAAAAAATCATGCTGCTTCATTCTTGTTTTTTTCTCGCACTCGCAACTCGCAGTTATGTGTTTAGGGCTTTAATCTAAGAAGATACAACACTGTCAAACATACAATCGTTCTTTTTGAACGATTTGCGATATTCGCTTCTAAAAATGTTATAAACAACATCCAAAAATGTTAAGCAAATGTTATTATAAAATTTTTTTAAATGGTTTTTCTCACAAGTTCAAATGCTGTTGTTATACCCTCCACACGTCAGCGGCAGAGGGTATATATAGGTTTGTCATTCCGTTTGTAACGCATCGAAAAACTAATTTCCGACCCCATAAAGTATATATATTCTTGATCCTTATTACAGCTCGAGTTGATATAGCGATGTCCGTCTGTCTGTTGAAATCACGCTCATAAACAAAAAATGCCATCTAACTGGATAAGACTACAAAATAGCGTTTGCCATAATTCCCAGCAGGTTGGTATTGAAAATTGGCTACATCGGGCATCATTGTGATTAGATACGAGTAAAAATATGTAGATATCTCTAAAAAAAAAAACATAAAACCCAGTGTGTTTGTTGTAACAGTTTAGTGGCTGAACATAATAATTGTACAACAACATAAAAAAATGCCACAAAAATAATATGCAGATGTATATATTAACAATACCAAGAACACAGAACATAGCTCATGTTAGTAGTATTGCCACATATTTTTTTTTTATCGCTATCACGTTATAATAAAAAAAATCGCCAATATGTAAGAAAAAATGAAAACGAAAAATGGAAATTTTCCAATGGAAAATGAAAATGGAGAATGAAAAATAAAAATGAAAAATGAAAAACGGAAAATGGAAAATGTAAAATAGAAAATGAAAAATGGAAAATGAAAAACGAAAATTGAAAAATGAAAAATGAAAAATAGAAAATTGAGAATGGAAAATGGAAAATGAAAAATGCAAAATGAAAAATGGAAAATGAAAAATAAAAATTGAAAAATGGAAAGTGGAAAATGGAAACAAAAACTGAAATATGAAAAATGGAAATTGAAAATTGAAAAATTAAAAATGAAAAATGGAAAATGAAGATGAAAAATGGAAAATGAAAATTGAAAAATGAATATTAAAAAATGAAAAATGGGAAATGGAAAATGAAAATTGAAAAATGAAAAATGGAAACTGGACAATGAAAATTGAAAAATGAAAAACGGAAAATGAAAAATGGAAAACGAAAACTGAAAAATTAAAAAAGGGAAAATGAAAATTGAAAAATTAAAAATGGAAAATGAAAATTGAAAAATTAAAAATGGAAAATGAAAATTGAAAAATGAAAAATTAAAAATGGAAAATGAAAATTGAAAAATGGCAAATGGAAATTGAAAAATTAAAAATGAAAAATGGAAAATGAAAATTGAAAAATTAAAAATGGAAAGTGGAAAATAAATAACGAAAATTAAAAAATGAAAGATGAAAAATTAAAAATTTAAAATGGAAACTGAAATATGAAAAATGGAATATGGAAAGTGTAAAATGAAAATTGAAAGATGGAACATGAAAAACTAAGATTGAAAAATGAGTAATGAAAGATGAAAAATGAATAATGAATATCGAAAAATTAAAAATTAATAATTAAAGCTTAAAAATTAAAAATTTAAATTAAAAATTAGAAATTAAAAATAAAAATTAAAAATTAAAAATTAAAAAATTAAAAATTAAAGACTCAGGTGGAGGGTATCAAAAAATTCGGCACAGCCGGTAGTGTGTAGCATGTTTGTTCACTGCGTGTACTTACTGTGGTTTGAATTCTGACTCTAACGAATTTTTTGGTTGATTTTTTTAGTTTAATCTATTTATTATTTACATATTAGGAATCCTATTTTTTACTATTTCTTGGAATTATTTTGTTAATGTTCGGTATGCTTGCTTGAACAAAACAACACAAAATCACACAACAGCAAAGTCGTCAGTCGTCATTTTTAACCAACAATAAGAGTTCGTCTGTGTGTCCATGTAAACTAAACTACAGTTGGCAAATATTTATATAATGTGATAAAATGTGGTATATAATCTTCCATCGGCCATAGGATGAACGCTATTGAAATTGGTGAAAATCGGTGCAGGTTCAGACCTATGAGATCGATCTCGTGTATGTCTTTGCAAAAAATAAGTGACTACCAAATGTGGTCAGTATCGGTCCATTTTTCGACTAAGTTCCTGTATAAATTAGCATCCGATATGAACTTTTTCATATCTGCAAGCAAAAAATTAACAAAATTTCCACTCAGACTTGGGTTATGCTTATTTTTTATACCCAATTAGTTGGACATAAAATGAATTCTCTAAACGCATAGGTTATCGCATAGTCGACCTAGACCGATCATAATTTTCTTATATGTTTATTTATCAGTTTAGATATTAGATGAACATCTTGGATACCATAACCAAAAATTATCTTTAACAACTAAGGTACGTTAAAATAGGGACAAGTTAACGGGCTTAAGTGATAGAAAATATTAAGATAAAAGAATAAAGGTAATTTCTATAATGCCGAACAATTAAAGTTAACAAGGAAAAGATTCACTGCAACCTAATAATTTTCGTGCGGTCTTTTCATCAATTAGATTTTGCAACTGTCTTGCATCGTATTCCTGAGCTATATTTTCTCCACTTTATTTATTCATTTTATAATGAAGATCTTTTCTCGCCACCTTTTTCGTTATATCTGAGCTTTTCTCTGTGTATCAATGACATACTACAGTTACTACAACACAAAATCACGAAATAAATCCAGTTTCTGTGTAGGAAAATGTCTTGATATACTTTTTATTTGTAGTTTAGAAGATTTTCCGAGCCAACAAATTCAAATAATAATGCTTTAGATTTACTTGATATACATACGCACCCACAACATTCGCTCAGTTTTCCAAATTTGTACCTACCGATAAATTTCACAAATATTTCAAACGCTGTTTTTTTTTACTTTGACAAAAGTTTATTTTGGCACTATTAAAAAATGCTTTTATTTTTGCTTCTAATATTTTGATGAAATTATATGTTTCATTATACTATATAGCAATATAAAGAAACCAAAAAACTACCAATTTCTTGTTTTATTTTCATCTCATTACAAATAATTTTAATTTATTTATTAGTTGAAAACAATTTCTTGTCAAACTGTACATCAGCGGTTTCCAAACTTTATGATACTGCGACCCACATAAGAAAAAAAATAAAAAATTGGGGGCCCCCTTATTAGATAAAACAATAAAACAATATAAGCACATTTTCAAGTTGTAAAAAGTAATATATTCATAGAATAAAACTAAACAAAAACAAGTAAGAAAATTATAGTCGGTCTAGACCGACTATACGATACCCTATACCATGCGTTTAGAAACCCTATCTCTTAGGCCCAACTAACTGGACATTGAAAATAAGCAGAAAACCATATTTGAGTGGGATTTTTCTTAATTTTTTTGGCTGCAGATATGAAAAAGTTCATATCGGATGGTATATGGTATGGTATATGGTATATCTATAAAAGGACTAGGTCCAAAAATGGACCGATCCTGATCATGTTTGGTAAAGTCTCTTGTATTTTGCAAAAATATATACAAACAAAATTTGAGAAGAATCAGTGCAATATTTTTGTTTTTTAATAGATTTAAGTGAAGATCGGGAAGCAGCTCTATATGGGGTCAAAGGGATCATTTTTGGACTACTCATTAATGGATGTAATGAACGCATACAAACCCAATTTGAGTAAAATCTATATGACAATTTGGATCTTATGGCAATTTATGTCGATTTCATATGGGTAATTTGTATGGGGGCTAGGTCTGAACATGGACCGATTCTCACTAATTTTAATAACGTTCATCCCATGGCCGATAAAAACTTATTACCAAATTTCATCAAAATATATTCATATTTGCGACCTGCAGTTTGATTACAAGGTTTACATGGATACACAGACGGACGGACGGACGGACATCGTTAAATCGAATCAGTTAGTGATTCTGATTCGATAAAAGCTTATATACCAAATTTCATCAAAATATATTCATATTTGCGACCTGCAGTTTGATTACAAGCTTTACATGGACACACAGACGGACGGACGGACGGACGGACATTGTTAAATAAACTCAGAAAGTGATTCTGATTCGATCGGTATAATTAAAGATGGGTCTAGGTCAAATATTTTTGGTTGTTACAAACAGCAGCACAAAGTCATTATACCCAAACCACATAGTGGTATAGGGTATAATTAATAAAAATTTAGTATGTATATTTATAGAAAAAATTTAATGTGATGGATGAGCTTGTTTGTTAGCACAAAGTTTCTCAAATCGTGGTGTTATTGTTGAAATAGCCACCCGAAGTTCTTTTTTCACTACTAAACGATTTCGATATTTCGACTTATTGCGAATGGTAACAGCACTATTACAGCAATGTTCGACAAAGTAATCACCCTTATTATGGTTGGCGTAGTCGTATTTCGACAACTGTCGTAGTCGTAGTCGAATTTAAAATTTTTTGGTACCATGTAATATTTTCGACAACGACAGTTTTGTAAAAGAGCCATATTGTAATAGATGACTCTAATTAAATTGATTATGAAACGCCTTGCTATGTAAACTGTCAAAAAAACAGCTGTTCATAAAAAATAATAACAAAAAAAAGTGCGCGGCATACAAAAAATTAAAAATACTTATTTTAAATTTAAGTTTAATAAATAATGTTAAGTGTTGCATTTTATTCATCTTCTGAAGATGAAGAAACAGAGAGTGTACAGGAAATGAATGCTAAGAGAAGACTATTAAGGCAACAATCCAACATATTTGCCTTACCTAATACAAAGTAAGTTTGGAAAATATTTTTTGGTAAAAACTAATTCTACATTTTGTTATAGATTTGTTAGTTATTTTAGACTAAACAAAGAGGCATTTAAATATGTGTTACACAAGATTTCACCATTATTAAAAGATAAAATAAGGGCAACAGGAATATCCAAACTGGTAAAGTTAACAGCGACAATGAGGATACTGGCTGAGGGGAGTTACCAGAAATGTAAACTTGTGTCAATCGTCAGTGAGTGAAGCATTTAATGAGTGCATTGACGCATTGTACAGCGAACTGTGTCCAAGATGGATTTCATTTGAGATGGATGAAGAAGAAAAAAATGAAATTAAAAAACATTTCTACAGAAAAACAAAATTTCCTGGAGTAATAGGCTGCATTGACGGAACCCATATCAGAATTATACCAACCACGGTTGATCACCGTTTTAAATATCACAACAGAAAGGGATTTCATAGCCTGAATGTAATGGTGGTAATTTTGAATATAAAATTTTGTTTTTTTTTATGTTTTTAATCTTTTTTAAATCTTAAAGGTATGTGATCATAAACTCCGTATAAGGTACATACAATCTCATAGTGCTGGATCGTCCCACGATTCTCTGATTTGGAATGTGAGTGACTTAAAACACTATTTGAAAGAGAAATATGATAATGGAGAAAGGAATACATGGTTGCTGGGTAAATTACAAAACTTAGCTTCCTTTTGGATTAAGAGTTAATTTTTTTGTTTGTTTATTTATAGGAGATGCTGGTTATCCATTGGATTTTTACTTGATCACACCTTTCAGATCAACACAGGAAGGTTCACCAGAAAGTTATTTCAACCATATTCATGCTCAAACAAGAAATGTTGTTGAGCGAACCATAGGGGTTTTAAAGAACAGATTCCGCTGTTTACTCGGTGCTAGGCAACTTCATTATACTCCCGAAATGGCTGGAAAAATTACAGCTGTTTGTGCTTCTTTGCACAACATATGCATCCACTACAATATAGATTGGCCTGATACCTATTTAGAAGATGAAATAGTAGAATCTGAAAGCTTCGAAGATAATTTGAGCGCTTCAGATATAAGAATAAAAATAATGGATGCTTTAAATAATTAATTTTTATTTTTTATACAAAACAACAAAAAAAACAATACAAAAACTTAAATATTAAACTTTAATATTTATATAATAAAAGAAAAACTTTAAAACCCAATTTTTAATTTCTCAATCTCGACTTTGTTAATTTTCACTTCCAGTTCCGCTTTTCTTATTTCTAAAAGAGCTCTTCTGTGTTCATTTTTTTTGTCTAATTCACTTTTGTATAGTTTTAACTTTTCTTTTTTAATTTCATAAATTTTTCGAGTATACCTTTGTATTTCAAACAATTTATTCTTTAGGTCCATGCATAATTCTCGTTGGAGTTTTACTTGCTCTTCTAAAAGCGAAATTTTTTCTTGAGCCTTATTTTTGCGAACTTTTTTAGAAGCTCTAGGGGAAACAGATATATCCTCAATAGCGTCACAGCTAGTTTCAGCTGTTATAATTGGTTCAGGAAGTTTTTCTCCTGTTAATGTTGTCTCAAGACCTGTTTCTTCTGTTGACTCACGACCGGTTACAGTTGGCACAGGACCTGTGGAATTACATCGAGCTCGCTTTATTCCAAATGGATTCCCTTCGGGACTTATAATAGAACGTAGCTCCAACAGACTGGCTGCTGCTTCTTCTACTGGCGTCAAAACAAATTGCTTGAATGTTCCTCCACCTGTTGCATGACTTTCTGCTCTGTTGAATGCCAGTTTTTTCTTCAACTTACATTTAAAATCTGCCCACACCTTCATCCAACCTTCATCAGTACGAAATGGAGGGCCAATGGTATTTAAATCCTCTGCTATTTGGTTCCAACCCCCTTTAATATTAATTTTGCTTAAGCTTTTGTGATAGCCCTTTGCTAAATTGGGGTTTTTTTCCATTTTTTCTACCAATAGCGCAAACTGTTTTGGTGTAGTTATTTTTATTCTAAAATTTATAAAAATTCAAAAATGTTTATAAAATTAAGTAAATTGTATTTTTCTAATACTTACGCTTTGTTTGCAGCCATTGTAATTTTGTTTTCAAAGCTGTCGTGATCAAAATTTATAACGACAGTTTTTCCCCTTTTTGACAGGCAAATACGCCAAATACGATACGGTTATTTTGGTATATTTGTAATAGATTTACACTTAGAGTTGTATTTTTGGCGTATTCGGCAAACGTGATACTATTTTTTAAAAACGCCAATGTTTGACATGAATACGCCATGAATACGCCAACCATAATAAGGGTGAATATAATCGTTTTTTCGTTCCACCCAAAACTGAATTAAAGTTTAACTATGAAATTCCTGTTGCAATGAAGTATCGCAAGATATTTCAATCAGTTGTTCTTTTTCGAAAAATGTCAATTCAAATGCATCGAGTTGGTTATTCAAAAATGGATTCTGAATCCATGCAAACTTTGTAAAATCAATATCGTTGAAATTATGTGAAAAATGTTTTAGTAAACTTTGCAAATGTTCTATAAAAAGATTTTTGTTTGCTTTAATATTGTTTCTGGCACCGGCGTCATTTAAAATAGGAAACATGTCATATTATATATCCTTTTCTAAATTGGATATCCATAGCTCCAATTTTTTAATGAATGCTGCGACTTTGTCTTTTTGAATCAGAGCATGCATTTGTCGACCTTGCATTGATTTATTTAAATTGCTTAATTTTTTAAAAATTTCAACTAAATAAGCAAGTTTAAGAATGAAGTTATCGTTGCGAAAGGAAGATGCCTCATCTCTGTGAT
Organism: Cordilura impudica; assembly: GCA_963682025.1. Classification (NCBI taxonomy): domain Eukaryota; kingdom Metazoa; phylum Arthropoda; class Insecta; order Diptera; family Scathophagidae; genus Cordilura; species Cordilura impudica. Next base: position 140,426,998 of record OY821519.1, read on the forward strand.
TTTCAGCTAGAAAGATCGAAATTTCGTCTTTTAGTTCGAACACTTTTTGAATAAATTTTGAACGAGGTACTTCATAATAATAAAATAGTACTTCATAATAATAAAATAGTGATGTATATTCAGCTCCCATATCTTCACACAACTTTCCAAATAATCTCGCTTTCAAAGGACTGGTTTTTATATAGTTTAAAACTTTTGTAAAAATATGAAATATATTAAATTCCTCACTCATATTTTTTTGATACAAGAGCTGCTATATGAAGCATGCAGTGCGTCTATATAAGTTTAGGTGATTTATTTTTAACGAATGCTTGAAGACCTGCTTTGCGTCCTGACATTGCTTGTGCATCAATAGTACAGAGTCCTATTACCCCATTTTAAATAGTTCTCAACAACAAAATTGTCTATTATGTTAAAAATTTCCATGAACGTGGCCTTGCCCGAAATATGTTTGCAAAATAATATATTTTTTATTCCCACTATCTTTACTGGTACTAGCATCGGTATCTTCATTATTACTTAGATATTTTTCTTTTATACCTAACCGATTAAAAACTTATCCATTCCATTGATAGGGAAAAATATAAATTCTTTAAAACTTTAAAAAAATATTGTATCTATAAATCTCACCCAAGAATTCAGTTTAATGAAATAACAAGTAAGAAAATTATAGTCGGTCTAGACCAACTATATGATACCCTATACCATGCGTTTAGAGATCCTATCTCATAGTTGCGCCTATGGACATAGAAAATAAGCATAAACCAAATTTGAGTGGGATTTATATTAATTTTTTCGGTTGCAGATATGAAAAAGTTCATATCGGATGCTATATCTATATGGGGACTAGGCCCAAAATTGGGGCTTATGACTAAGAGTTGTCCCATAGCCATCATTTTTGGACTACTCATTAATGGATGTAATAAACGCATACAAACCCAATTTGAGTAAGATCTATATGACAATTTGGATCTTATGGCAATTTATGTCGATTTCATATGGATCATTTGTATGGGGGCTAGGTCTGAACATGGACCGATTCTCACTAATTTTAATAACGTTCATCCCATGGCCGATAAAAACTTATTACCAAATTTCATCAAAATATATTCATATTTGCGACCTGCAGTTTGATTACAAGGTTTACATGGATACACAGACGGACGGACGGACGGACATCGTTAAATCGAATCAGTTAGTGATTCTGATTCGATCGGTATAATTAAAGATGGGTCTAGGTCAAATATTTTTGGTAGTTACAAACAGCAGCACAAAGTCATTATTCCCAAACCACATAGTGGTATAGGGTATAAAAATAGGTGTTCACCTTACTTTATCTTAATTAAAGAAAATAAACGAAAAGAAAACGAAAAATTATTTCACAACACACAAATAGTTTTTTTATACCCTCCACACGTCAGTGGCAGAGGGTATATATAGGTTTGTCATTCCGTTTGTAACGCATCGAAAAACTAATTTCCGACCCCATAAAGTATATATATTCCTGATCCTTATCACAACTCGAGTCGATATAGCGATGACCGTCTGTCCGTCTGTCTGTTGAAATCACGCTCATTTACAAAAAAAGCCATCTAACTGGATAAGGTAACAAAAATATCATTTGCCATAATTCCCAGCAGGTTGGTATTGAAAATGGGCTACATCGGGCAACATTGTGATTAGATACGAGCAAAAATATGTAGATATCTCTAAAAAAAAACATAAAACCCAGTGTGTTTGTTGTAACAGTTTAGTGGCTGAACATAATAATTGTACAACAACATAAAAACTGCCACAAAAATAATATGCATATACATATATTAACAATACCAAGAACACAGAACATAGCTCATGTTAGTAGTATTGCCAATAATTTTTTTTATCGTTATCACGTTATAATAAAAAAAAATCGCCAATATGAAAGAAAAAATGAAAACGAAAAATGAAAATTTTCCAATGGAAAATGAAAATGGAAAATGAAGAATGAAAAATGGAAAATGGAAAATGTAAAATAGAAAATGAAAAATAGAGAATAGAAGATGGAAAATGAAAAATGGAAAATGAAAAAAGAAAATTTTAAAATGAAAAATGGAAAATAGAAAATTGAGAATGGAAAATGGAAAATGAAAAAAGGAAAATGAAAAATGTAAAATAGAATATGAAAAATGGAGAATGGAAAATGGAAAATGAAAAAAGAAAATTGAAAAATGGAAAATGCAAAATGTAAAATGGAAAATGAAATTGAAAAATGGAAAATGAAAATTGAAAACTGAAAAATGAAAATAGAAAAATGGAAAATGGAAACGAAAACTGAAATATGAAATATGAAAAATGGAAAATTGAAAATGGAAAATGAAAATTGAAAAAGAGAAATGGAAAATGAGAAATGGAAAATGAAAATTGAAAAATGAAAAATGGAAAATGAAAATTGAAGAATGAAAAATTACTAATTGAAAATGGAAATTGAAAAATGGAAAATGAAAATTGAAAAATGAATATTAAAAAATTAAAAATGAAAAATGGAAAACGCAAAATAGAAAATAGAAATCGAAAAATGAAAAATGGAAAATGAAAAATGAAAATTGAAAAATGGAAAATGAAAAATGAAAATGGAAAAATGAAAATTGAAAAACGAAAAATGGCAAATGCAAATTGAAAAATTAAAAATTAAAAATGGAAAATGAAAATTTAAAAATGGAAAATGAAAATTTAAAAATGGCAAATGGAAATTGAAAAATTAAAAATGAAAAATGGAAAATGAAAATTGAAAAATTAAAAATGGAAAGTGGAAAATGAATAACGAAAATTAAAAAATGAAAGATGAAAAATTAAAAAATGAAAAATTTAAAATGGAAAACGGAAACTGAAATATGAAAAATGGAATACGGAAAGTGTCAAATGAAAATTGAAAAATGGAACATGAAAAATTAAGATTGAAAAATGAGTAATGAAAGATGAAAAATGAATAATGAATAACGAAAAATTAAAAATTTATAATTAAAGCTTCAAAAATAAAATTAAAAATTTAAATTAAAAATTAAAAATTAAAAATGAAAGACTCTGGTGGAGGGTATCAAAAAATTCGGCACAGCCGAATTTAACACACTCTTACTTTTTTCGTTTGTTTTTGTTTTTCGTTTGTTTTTGTTTGTATTTAGTTGTCAAAATAAAGCACAGGGTATAGCAAAATAGAGAAAAAAGGACGATATTATCGGGATTCCTAATAAAATAATATCGCAACAAAAAATTTGCATTAAATAAATTTTTGTAAGTACTTTTTTAAAATATGTAAAACAGAAATTAAAGACTTCACGACCCCCTTGAGGTTATTACGCGACCCCGCTGTTGGTCGCGACCCACATTATCGAAACCTCTGCTGTACATACATATGTTAAATCGGTCAGCAATTTGCGTACAAATGGATGGACATACAGGCGACGAGCGATTATAATGGCTGCATTACCAAAAAGTGCAGTGGCCGTACAAACATCTTCTACGTCAGTAAACATGTTTTAACTATTCTAAGAGTATTATATAAAGATTTAAAACATTTTTGGAATCGTATAAATGTACCTTAATGGAAACTTTGATCCTTGTAGTATTTCAACGAGTTAATGTTTATGATTAAAGCACAGATTAAAAAGGGTACATTCGTAAATGCAGTAGTTATGCATCACCGCAGCATAATAAAAGTAAAACGTTCAGAAAAGCATCACTTGGCAGCACTGATTTCCGTTAAAAGTTTTTTTATGCAAACAATTGACAGTGCTGCCGCAAATTTTTGCAACTATGGCTTCATTTTAATTACTGATGCAATAGAGCGTGAAGTTAAAAAAAAAATTAAACATTGGTGCAGAATGGAAGAGTAAGTAGTACATTATAAAAAAATTGTTAATACAAATTTAAATAATATCGTTTTATTATTTCAAAGTAATTTTGTATTTTAGGAATCCGTTCTCTTTTTCGTTTTAATTGGTTTCTAATAACCAAAAGTCGTGTCATCTTTCTTTTATTTCTGTTTTTATTATAAGTTAACAAAAAGTTGTCATTTTTAGAATCAAGAATTTAAACAGTTAATCTCTGTTAATAATATTTGTAAATGTTACGGTGGTGAACATGTTTTTTATCTTTTGCAAAACGTTCTTAAAAGCAAACTCTGTGCAATTGTTGGCAGTAACAAAGCATCTGCAACAACTGATCACGCATCAGCAACAAAACTTGGCATAACTGCCGCAGTGATGTACAAATTTACTGCATTTACGAATGTACCCAAACTGCTTAATATAATAACGAAACTATTTAAAAAATAACCAAACCCTAAGCCATGAGTTTAGAGAAATAGTCGTAGGTCCAACTAATTCGATATACATATTTATGTATGTAGAAGATAACCACAAACCAAATTTGTGTGTCATTGTTATAAATTGTCGATGTAAAAAAGTTCATATCGGATGCTATTTTTATATGGGGAGACTAGGTCGAAAATTGATCTATATTGAATTCATTTATTTTTCGAAAAAAAATATGCAAACCAAATTTTATAAACATTAATTTATTTTGACCTAAATACGGCTCAATCAAATAAATTCTTAGTAAACAGAGAATGGCTATATGGAAAGTAGAGTAACAATTAAAAATTACTAATAAGTAACATTTTGTCGTATTTTAAAGTAGAAATATAAATAAAATAAACTATTAAATAATAAGCAATATTTTTTGTTTAAAATGAATAAAAAATACAATAGTCAAATAAGCGATATTTTGAAAAAGTGGAACACTAAAACAAACAACAAAAAAATTGTAATTAAAAATATCAGCAACAAATTATTCCCACAAAAATGTATAAAAAGATTAAATTTTAATTATAGTTTTTCAGTTGTAATTTGAATTTTAATAAAGGAATGGTGTTTTGAATAAAAAAAAAATTTTTTTTTTAACTTTTATCAAAGAAGTTATTAACTTGTACATATACATATATATTTAATTAATAATAATAAAAAAATTTCAGTCATAAAACTAGAGCTTTTTGTTTCATTGTAATTTAACGCTTTTTGGGATGCAGTTTTGTGCTTTTTGCATGGATATAGTTGGCATAGCTGCTTTGCTCTGCTCGTAGACCTACTTTTAGCCTTCGACGAGTGCTAAAATTTGATATACAGGTTTATTTTGCGTGACAATTTAATTTTTCAAAAATTGAGTTTTGGAAAATTCTGAGAATTGGAAAAAATCATAGAAATATTTTTATGTTTTTAATTAGTACTAAGTCCGTTTCAGGAAAAATACAGTACTAAAAAATATCGGTAGTTACGACATGAACAAAAGCTTTTATGATGGCTCTGGTGCTACCTCCAGTTGTTGCTTCAAAGATGGGCTCAGAGTAGCTCCAGGTATTATATTATTTAGTAAACTCAAATTTTATTCGATAGTAATTACTAAAATCTTAATCATCTTATCGAAAATCAATAACATAATATATAGTAGAACATATATCCAAATCAAAAAAAAAAAAAAAACACTCCATTCCTGGACTGGATTTGAAGTGTGTTTTTTATACCCTCCATACCAGTGTGCAGAGGGTATAAAGGTTTGTCATTCCGTTTGTAATAATTAGAAAAAAATCTTAACTCCATAAGCAGAGTTGATATAGCGATGTCCGTTTGTCCACCTGTGGAAATCACGATCACGTCATCAATAGGTTAGCCGGAGTCTAAAGTTATAGTGAAAATGATTCATTATCATCATGAGCAGGTTGCTATTTTAAATTTCCAAAATCGGTTTAGTAGATTTGAAAAAATATGATTTTTCAATGTTGTTCTTGTTATAGTTTTTATTCAAAATTGTTATGCCCTCTACACCACTGTACAGAGGATATATTCTTAGTTTGCGACCCCATAAAGCATATATATTCTTCATCTTTATAACAACTCTAGTCGATATAGCGATTTCCATCTGTTGTGAAAATTAAATCGTGTTTCGAGAAACATGAGGCCGATGGGTAAACTAGTTGGTGCTGGTTAGTATTTAAAATGGAATAAATCGGGCTCCATTTTGCCAATATACAGTAATCCTCGGTTAATTACCTCGTCAAAATTTACAAGATTGTTATGTAATTATGCGGCGAAAGCATTTTAACGAACACGTTTGATTACCTCATAAAAGGCAATTATACGAATACTTTCAAATACATCAAAAATGCAATTGTCCGAACATATGTAAAACTGGGTTATTAAAATAATTTGAACATTTTATTAAATAAAAATAAATCATATGTATCACATAAAGAAGTAAATTGCAAACACTTTTTGGTATGTTCCCACAGAGTTACACAAACATAATAATGTTAGACGTTGTTTTTGAGATTAATTGCCTTTGACTGAGTCCCCTTTTCGAGCTAATGTTCCACTTGGCACAACTTTATAAAAAAGGCCACTCTCATCAGCAATAAATATATTTTCAGGAGTATAATTTTGAAGAATTGTGGAAAAATTGCTACTTTCTAGAAAATTTGAATTTTATGTTTTCTCTCCTCTGCCACCTCCACAACCAACCACCGTTCGGTTCAAAATCTGAATTATTATTTATAGCAAACTCCTTTGCTTTATTCCTTATCAATTTTCTAGAAATGACAGCATTATTCATGAGCATCTGGTTAAACCATATCGTGAGCCAATAAGTACTTTGGGTAATTAAACCAAGGAAATTTAATGGAAATTTTGTTTTCTGGATAAAATATTTGAGGTAATTACCCGAATTGGGTAATTAAGCGAAAGTTAATTAACCGTGGGATTTTGTTAGAAAAAGTGAACAAAAAAAGGGGATTTAGAATTCGAGGTAAATAAGGGTTATACCATATGACCTAAAATATGGAGACATCTCTAAAAAATGCTGAAAATTTAGAGTATTTGTTGTAATAATTTTGTATTAAGTTTATCAAATAGTTTAATTTTTCAAATATTTTGTTTTCATTTGCTACAAATAGTGCAATAAATCCAGATATTAATGTAAACGTAAAACCTAGGTGGGGGGGTAACAAAGATTCGGCATTGCCGAATTTAACACTTTTACTTTATTTTTGGCTAGGTACCACAGCAAATATGATATTGCAAGTGATTTTCCATTAATTATCGGTTAAACCTAGTTTACGGAAATTTTCAATACTGACAAAAATTCTATATACATAGAAATCCTAATAACAAAAAGAATGTCTGAATGGCTGGTAAAATCAATTTTCCAGAAAAACACGTACAAATGCTTGGAACTTCGCAAGAATTTAGGTAAAATTAATTAATATTTAATGGGTTCTCCATTTACCAATCCATTACACAAACTAACTATTATCAGTGGCGCAGGTCAGTTGAGGTTGTATTACTTTTAGTTTATATACTCATTTTCATATATATAATTCCAAAAGCCGGTAATAAAATTATCGTCATATTGCTTATCTTATCGATTGTTTGAGTTGTGTTTATATTCCTCACTAATGGTGATAAATAGTTAAATTTTAAAACCAGGTAACCCAGCTGTTCAACTGCATATTAGTAATTGTTAATATAGCTCTGTTCAAAAAATTTTGCCAGATGTCACTGTCCCAACATCCCGAGGCCCTCATGCCGGTTTAACATTTAGAAGAAAAAACAAGTAAGAGTGTTAAATTCGGCTGTGCCGAATCTTTGATACCCTCCACCTCGGTTTGAGTATTGATAATAGATGTAAACAAAATATTGGAAAATATGCATGCGTTTCCGGTTATATGACATAACTTCTCGTTTAATTTAGTTTTTGCTAATTAAATAGCTCGCCCTAACCTCCATTGCAAAGGTAATGGTTGTGTAGGGTGGCTATATGCATTAAATCGTGCTAATTGGAGATGGCTGTATAGTTTCTTTTAAAGTTGAAAACACAACTGGGACGAACGACGAATTTTTCGTTCCGAATATTCGTCGTCAGAAATAAAACACATTTGTGTATATGAAAATGCACATAATCAGTGCGTCGAACGAAATACGTAGTGCGTAACGAATTTTACGATAGGTTTATTTCTATTTCTAACGCCGACGAACGACGAATAAATTGGTGTAGAGTGACCGTATTTTTTTTAGTTTTTCAAATGTTTTAGTTAATAAAGTCATTTTTGACTTTAAGAATTGTTTTATATTTTATTTATAACTTATAAGATAAATAAAATCTATTTTTAATTATATAATTTTCTTTTACATAGTTTTTTGTTAATATTTATTCTTTTTCGTTTAGTGCTTATTCTTTTAAAATATGGTCACACTATCAGCTACAACATGTAAACAAAAATGACACAAAATTAATTTATTAATGAAAATTTATGTAATTTTTTCAGAATTAAAAAATTAAACGCTGCCGTACAAAAATTAAGCATTTACCATCGTGAACATGATGTTTACAATTGGAATAACTCGTACCAAGTTAAAAATTCTTTTATTCATATTTTTCCAATATTTATTTATGTACATTAGGGTTATGACTTTTTTATTTTTTTTTTGCAAATATCAAATTTTACATGCCCTAGCCAAAAAAGTTTCCGCAAACGCGTTGAAATTTGGTCTATATTTTTTTATTTGATTTAAAATATTTCTTCTACGTTTTAAAGACCTTTGTGTATTTTAGGTGCGATGCCCTGAATGGTTTCAAATTTTCGCCACTTATAACACATTTTCTTGCGATTCTAGCATAATATTTTTTTTTCGACGGTCGAGATATTTTTCGAGTTATGAACCTCCAAAATTTGGACATTGACTTGTATATAACTTTTTAGTATCGGAATTGAGTAATATATATATATCATTTTGAAGCTCACATGAGTGCATTTTATTTGCTATTTTTAAATTTGAAATCCAAAACTTGTCTTTATCTCATAAAACGATCTCTGCAATGTTGATATCTACAACATCCGAATAAAAAAATCTAGATCCACTAGCTTCATTTCGATGTATATTTTGACGTCTTAACCCTTTCCCTTCATAAATTTCAAAACTATACCACCAATAAGCAATGCTCGGTGGAATTCTAGAACAATTCTGACAATATTAGCATTTTTCCTAATTCCAAAATACCGAGCAGAACCATATAATATATGTCAATTTATCATACCATTGTTTCCGTGAAGACAATTTTGAATTATTAAATTTAAAAAAGGTAATGAGTGTTTTATAAGTCATGCCGTTATGCAGAAGTCGTAAATAATAAATCAGCAGCGTAGTTGTATTTGCGCAGAACGTACTATAAAAGTTGTTCAGCCCATTTTCCTTTCTGCAAAAATAATCGCACTTTAAATCTTAAATTTATATCATACAATATTCAAATAAATAAATAATCATAGCTCGTATCAAAATCTACATTGTTTAAATAATTTTTTTACTATATATATATTAAATTAATAAAAAATATAAAAATAAAAATAAAAAAAATTTAGTGAGTTTTTTGAAATTGCATTTGGTGCGGAAGGTTTTTTCGGCAAAATGACCTGCAAACACGATTTTTATACCCTATACCACTATGTGGTTTGGATATATATTGACCTAGACCCATCTTTAATTATACCGATCGAATCAGAATCACTTTCTGAGTTGATTTAACAATGTCCGTCCGTCCGTCCGTCCGTCCGTCCGTCTGTGTGTCCATGTAAACCTTGTAATCAAACTGCAGGTCGCAAATATGAATATATTTTGATGAAATTTGGTACATAAGCTTTTATCGGCCATGGGATGAACGCTATTGAAATCGGTGAGAATCGGTCCATGTTCAGACCTAGCCCCCATACAAATTACCCCTATGAAAACGACATAAATTGCCATAAGATCCAAATTGTCATATAGATCTTATTCAAATTGGGTTTGTATGCGTTCATTACATCCATTAATGAGTAGTGCAAAAATGATCCCTTTGGCCCCATATAGAGCTGCTTCCCGATCTTCACTTAAATCTATTAAAAAACAAAAATATTGCACTGATTCTTCTCAAATTTTGTTTGTATATATTTTTGCAAAATAAAAGAGACTTTACCAAGCATGATCAGGATAGGTCCATTTTTGGACCTAGTCCCCATATAGATATATCATCCGATATGAATTTTTTCATATCTGCAGCCAAAAAAATTAATAAAAATCCCACTCAAATTTGGTTTTTGCTTATTTTCTATGTCCAGTTAGTTGGGCCTAAGAGATAGAGTTTCTAAACGCATGGTATAGGGTATCGTATAGTCGGTCTAGACCGACTATAATTTTCTTACTTGTTATTATTAGTTTAGTATTGCCTATCACGTGGTGATAGGTAACAATTTTCTAAAAAATTAGTCATAACCCTAATGTACATATTATAAATTAAAAACAATTTCAAATGACGTTACAGCTGTTATGTGAATTCGTCGTAATTGTATTTCATTCGACGAATTTCCGCAACGAATTGTTGCTGACAAATTCGTCGTCCGCAACGAATTGTTGCTGACAAATTCGTCGTCCACCTTAACTGGCGAAATATTTTTTCATTGCGGCCATATAGGTCGGATGGAGTAACAAAATAATAACCAAAAAAAAAGCTCTCTCAATTTTTTTATTAAAATATTGTCATATTTGGAAAACATAGAGAATAAATTTATAATAATAAATAATTAAATTAGGGATACCAAACGCAAAAAACCAAATGTCCCAAACATTTTAAATAAAATAATTTATCTTTATTTTCTGAAAAACTTCAAATATTCATCAAAAAAAAAATTGTGAAAAATAATATATGTATAAATAACATTCTTATCAAATTGCGCTTATTTATGTAACAATTTTTATGTTCGCAATTCTTAAATATCATTTGAGGTTTTCTTAAATTCATTGAATTTAAATTAATGTTTTCTGTAGTGCGAATTCAACGATCCGACAGAATTTCAACGATCCGACAATCGCAAAATATATCGACAGCTATTGTTGTTTGCACTGAGGATTTAGTGATTCACTAAGTACACACATCTTAACGACAGTCGACAAATCTATTTTTCTATTTATTTAAATTGTAAACGAGTGGCATCTTTGTTAAAATAAGCGAAAAACACAAAGAAGAATAGCAGAAACCAAATTACTTCGTGTTTGACAGGATGATTTTATGTTTATGTTTAATATCTCTATTTTTTTTACTAATATTTCTGTGTATTTATTTGAAAATGAAATAATGAATTGAATATGCTATTTAATTTTTTTATTTATATAAAAAAGTTTTTTAATAGAAGCAAAATATTTTCACTATTTTATGATTTTTATTTATGTTTGACGACATTTCAACCTAAAAATTTAAGTTTTTATCGATTGAATAAACAACACAACAATGCCTGATTATACCCTATACCACTATGTGGCTTGGGTATAATGACTTTGTGCTGCTGTTTGCAACAACCAAATTGTCATATAGATCTTACTCAAATTGGGTTTGTATGCGTTCATTATATGCAGCCATGAGTAGTCCAAAAATGATACCTTTGACCCCATATAGAGCTGCTTCCCGATCTTCACCTAAATCTATCAAAAAACAAAAATATTGCACTGATTCTTCTCAAATTTTGTTTGTATATATTTTTGCAAAATACAAGAGACTTCACCAAACATGATCAGGATCGGTCCATTTTTGGACCTAGTCCCCATATGGACATAGCATCCGATATGAACTTTTTCATATCTGCAGCCAAAAAAATTAAGAAAAATCCCACTCAAATTTGGTTTTTGCTTATTTTCTATGTCCAGTTAGTTGGGCCTAAGAGATAGGGTTTTTAAACGCATGGTATAGGGTATCGTATAGTCGGTCTAGACCGACTATAATTTGCTTACTTATTTTAACAATAGCGAATATCGTTTAAAAATTTTACTGATAATTTTGCTTTTCTTTTTTTTAACGATTCGACCAACGTTAAAAGAAGTTACTGAAAAGCTATTTATTTCTCCTGAATGCCAATATTTTTTTATGTAAACATTTTTTAAATGTAAACATATTTGGTGTTTTTTTTTTGGAATTTGATGCAATTGATGTATTCTAAATTTAAAATTATTATTTCCGACGTTTTGATATGATTTTCTGAAATTCAATTAATATTTTCTAATTTATAATTGGAAATTTTAGTTCCAGTTTTTAGAATTGGTATTTTCTAAAGTTTGAATGGAAAATTTAAAAAGTGCAATTTTGTATTTATGTGAATAATAATGCTTTAGTAATTATAAACAATTTTTAAAAATTAGATGTAATCGCAATCAGCTATTTTGTAGGTAAAGCAGAATAATAATTCTATATAACTATGTAGAACTCTTTTGAAAGCAAAAAACTCATTGATGAACTCGGTAAGTCTATTTTGTAAAGACAACAAAAAGTTAATATGCCAAACTTATGTTCATATTTGTAAAAGAATAACGAAAACGCGTATGAAATAAAAGACCAGCCGATGTATACTCTTAATATTGTTCTGTATGATATCTATTTGAAAATATTTACATTCATGTTAAAATAGAAATAACTATTGCAAACCTAATTAGAACAAAAATTGTGGCGCCATCTACTGTGGCATAGTCACGCTGAGCAAAATGAAGTTACACTGTTAATGCAAAAGAAATGAATTTTCCCCACAACAAAATATTGCAGAATTTTATGTAAATAAAATAATGTACCGATTTATTTCTAACATGCAGTTATTATGGATATACATATATAGAATATACTAGCTGAACCCGGTGTACTTCGCTACCCCTCATCGTTATAAAATAAAACAAAATATAAAAAAATATTTATACATTAACAAAATATTATTTATTTAATTTAGAATTAATTATTGCAATGCTTTAGGATGTACAATATTTTTAGTTTGTCCATCTGGAGCATAAACATATAAGTCGGTGGGTTTCCCTACACGTGAGCATGCAACATAAAGCTGTCCATGCGAGAAACATGCATTTGCTAAATTTAAGCCGCAAACTTGAAGAGATTGACCTTGAGCTTTGTTAACAGTCATCGCAAACGCTAATCGAACAGGAAACTGTAATCGTTTGAAGTCGAATGGTAAATCTGTTGGGATCATTGGAATGCGTGCAAAAGTACATCTGTTCCTTTATATTTTCCTGTTATAATGGTCGCTTCTATTAAATTATTTTGCATTTTTTTACTGCAAGTCGAGTGCCATTGCAAAGCCGTGGTGGATCGATATTGCGCAGTAAAATAATGGGCACTCCAATTTTGAGTTGTAGCACATGTGGTGGAAAGCCTGGCACATCAATAATCGAATATCAAAAATTGGGTGTAGTGAGTGAAAGTTTCACACTGTGAAAGTTTAAGTAAGAATGGTGTACAGGTCTGGCTTCCTACAAATCAGAAACAAAGGGACGTGTCCCGCCGACTTTCGCATGTAATGTATACCTATTTTAGAAAACTGCTTATTAAGCAATTCAATCCATGCCAAATATTGAGTTATATGGGCGGGGCCTCGCCCCTTTGTCCACTAACAACTTTATATAGTCAAGGGCTTAATAGAAGTTATTATGGATTTTAACAAGGTTCAGAAAATACACACATGAAACGCACAATGTTCTGTTCAAAAGCAGCCAACACATATTTTTATTTTCATATCAATTATGTGCGTTTCTAAATTTTCTACGGTGCCCAACACAACCATGACTGTGTTCGTTTTAATATTTCGTTATTTACACGAACATTTTTGTATCACATACTTTTTGTTTCAATCACACATAAAGCACACATTTTTGAGTGTTGCTTTATTTGAAGTTCATGTTCTGGTACGTGTTGTGAAAAAAAAACACAGAACATGTACAACAAACAGGTTCGAGTTCAGTTATATTTTAAGTCGTGTTGTGGCTCGTGTAGTAAGAAAAAACACAACATGTACAATAAACAGGTTCGAGTTCAGTTATATTTTAAGTCGTGTTTAAAATATGTGTATAAAAATACGTGTATAAAAATTTTAAGTCGTGTTTAAAATATAACTGAACTCGAACCTGTTTATTGTACATGTTGTGTTTTTTTCTTACTACACGAGCCACAACACGACTTAAAATATAACTGAACTCGAACCTGTTTATTGTACATGTTCTGTGTTTTTTTTTTCACTACACGTACCAGAACATGAACTTCAAATAAAGCAACACTCAAAAATGTGTGCTTTATGTGTGATTGAAACAAAAAGTATGTGATACAAAAATGTTCGTGTAAATAACGAAATATTAAAACGAACACAGTCATGGTTGTGTTGGGCACCGTAGAAAATTTAAAAACAAACATAATTGGTATGAAAATAAAAATATGTGTGTGTTGGTCTAAGTTATGTTTGTTTACATATATGTACGAGTTTTTTATTCAGTGTGTGTTTTTTTCTGAACGTTTTCTTGTAGTACTATTTCTATTAATTTCAATACGATATATACCAAATATCATCGCCGTAGGTTAAAAAATGGCCGAGATATGACGATTTTAAATTTTGGGTTATATGGGCGGGACCACCCCCTTTGTCCACTAATAACTTTATATAGTTAAGGACTTAGTATTTCGCAAAAATATCCTTTTGTTAAACATTTCATGACGATCCTTCCAGTAGTTTAGAAGATATTACGATTTTTTATTTTTCCAAAAAGGGGCGTGGTCCCGCCCACTTTTCTTCTGGTATGTATTTCTATTCATGCCAATACCATATGTACCAAATATGACCGCTGTTGGTCAAAAAATTCCCGAGATATAACGATTTAAAATTTTGGGTTATATGGGCGTGGTACCGCCCCTTTGTCCAATCAAAAATTTATATAGCCTATTATTCCTTCCAGAGTCACAGCAACACGCTGTGAAAATTTCAGGAAGATCGGTTCAGGGGTTTGGCCTCCTATAAAGCACAAGCAAACACACATTCATTTATATATATATTGTATATATATAGATTGAAAGCAGATTAATTATAATTTAAGGTAAAATGGGGCGAAAAAGGGGGATTCGGTAATAAAAAAATGTATGGCTACCTTACCCGTAGATAAAAAGTGTATAAAACTTTAGGTATATACATATTACATAAAAAGTATTTTGTATAGCAAACATTGTTAGTGGTATAAGTAAATATCTGAATTAAAAAAAAAAGGGGGCGGAGAAGTTGGCGTGGTTCATAGTTTTGTGGCGATTAACAGTATTAAGAGCAATATACTACCAAATAAAAAAATCCGTTGGAAGGAAAAAATTTGTACAGAGAACAAAAAGTTTAAAACTTTCAAACAAAATTTGGCGTGAAAAGGGGCGTGAAAGGGGGCGTAGCGTAAGATATGTTTATTTCTACCTCGCCTGGAGTATAATGTGTATACAATTTGAAGTAAATCTGTTAAAAACTATATGGGAGCAATTACATACTTTTAAAAAAGTGGGCGTAAAAGTGGGCGTGGTCGAAAAAAAAGTACCCTATTAATCATGCCAGAGTCCCAGTAAAATGCTGTGAAAATTTCAGGAAGATCGGTCCAGGGGTTTGGTCTCCTATAAGGTACAAACAAATAAACAAACACACATTCCATTTTATATATACATATGTATATAGATATACATATATAGATATATGTAGATGGATATTATTTGTATTATTTAATGTGTATGTATGTACATATATGTAAATATTACACACAAAAAATACAACATCAAACGTTATTTTTGTGTTTTTCTCTTTAAATAAATTTATACATAAAAATTTTTTTTGCTAAATTTACATTGTTTTTTTTTATTAACAACTACGTATTTTAGCATTATTTGCTTTAGATGTTGGTGAATTTTTACTCCCTTTATATTAACTCGTAGTGTCTGCTTGTCGAAAAAATTTTGGATCGATTTTAACCCCTTTCCCGTGACCCAATCGATCTGAAACTTTGCAGGCAGGCTCGTGGCAATGACTGAAATGCTCTAGTATATTTTTTTAGTGATGCCAAAACAATGGAAACTTTTAAAAAAATGTACAAGGGTTAGTTTTTATTATATTATTATCACAAAGACCACAAAAACAACAAGTCCAGCTATGACAACAATACAACATTTAGAATAACAACAAGAACAATATAGAAACATCATATTTTTAATTTTTTTTTTATTTTTTCAGAGATTTCCCTGGACCTGTTCCTCCGATTTTAATGATTTTTGAAACAGAAATCTTCCCATGAATTTGGTGAATCATTCCCACTAAAAATGATCACCTTAGCTATCCTATTGAGGGCGTGATCGTGACAAGAACAACAAAGAAAGTTAAATTTTTTCAAGACTTTTTTAGTTCTTCCTTCAAATCTCGGGCCCTAATCAACCGATTTGGACGATTTTAAATAGCAAACTTCTCAGGATGTTATTTAATAATTTTTTATGTCAATGAGCACCCTAGCTGCCCAATTGATGCCGTCATCGTGATTTCCACAGACGGACAGACGGACATCGCTATATCAACTCCGGTTGTTATAAGGATCACAATATATATATTTTATGGGGTCCAAAATTTTTTTTCTAATTATTACAAACGGAATGACAAACTTATATATACCCTCTGCACACTGGAGTGGAGGGTATAATAAATATAATAAATTTAATATCAAGTATTTGAATTAGTATTTATTTTTATTTTATTATTTAATATCAAGTATTTGAATTTGTATTTATTTTTATTATTATTTTATTATGCTCAATTAACAAAATTTTCATTATTGTAATCACCATTACATCATATTTCACACTCATCATAATCATCAACACTTTCATAGTCATCATCTTCATATTCATCATCATTAACCTCTTCTTCAACTGTTGGACTTGGCAAAATAATTAAATTTAGTGTATAAGATAAAATGTATCTTATACATTTTACTTTTGGCGGTAAGTAATGGATCTGAACTAAGTAGAAACCTATTAAATATGTCTTCATTCAACTTCTCCCGACTGCATTTACGCGCATAGTGTTCTCTAAAAGTTTCAAATAACTGTTTCGAGCTTCTTGAGCTTCCTCAGATAGTTGCCAATTGGTAATAATGCATGTGATACTATATCTGGCCCGTTAATAAAGAATTTATGTAATGTGGGAGGCATATAAAACCACGGGTAGAGCTTAACAAAATATCTGACCATGTTGTGAATATAGTTTCTAAACTTTTTAACTTGAATCTAATGTCGACAGGATACAACAATAAGTATCACATGCATTCGTTCTATAAATTCTTTGACCCATTTTATAAGTTAGAGTTTCGAATGCCTGGCTTCGGTTGGTCAATGATCATTAGCAGGACATTTCTATTGGGATTTTACGTTGGAGTGGACTGATAATCAAAATATTAAAACGTACCATGTTTAAGACATTTTAAATATGTTGAACTAAAAAAATATTATTTCACAATTTGTAATATTGGGATTTCCTGTTTTCTTCAATTTGTAGAATAAAGTAATAGTAGTGATTTTTATTAAATATAATGCATTTGTATTTAGACGATAAAATTTTCGCAACCGCAAACATTTATTGTAATTCAAAGAGTTTTCTACGGTTTGTCTTATTCTACTTTTTCACTTTCGTCCCAATCTAATATACATTAAAACAAGTTTTGGATAAAGGGTAAATGTACCGGTTTTCGGCCAATTAAGAAAAACACAATTTTCTTTCTTTAATTACTAATTTTGGAAGTCACATAGCGATTCCAAAAAAATTGTAATATAGGTACGTTTAATTAAATTTGGCTGCGATTACATAATATTTCTTTCATTCGCAACCGTATTTCAGGAATTAATATTTTATTATAACACCTAGATATATTTAGTATTCAGCCACAGAAAATTATAATTCGGCTATTAAATTTTTAGTTTTCAGCCACCGTGTTTGGGTCATCAAAAAATATGAAATTAATAACAAAGACAAGAAATTTTTAAGTTTCCGTTTATTTATTTACAAAAATAATAAAAAAAAGGTATTAAAAATATTCAATGGATGGTTAAGTAAAGAACATAAAATTAATTCAATTTTTATTCTGGTATTTTTTTCAATTTTTCAACACATGCTTAAATTATTGCAAGTGCAATCTTGTATTGCGGCTTATTCGTAAGCCATATTATTTAAATTTGTACATTTTAAATGAAACCAATTGGGACATTCATCACAACCGATATTTTTCAAGTTAGCTCCTCAGAAGAGTTAGATTTAATTTTCGATTTTCTCATTATTTTTTATGCAATAGTTTATCATTTTTTTTTTTATAATTCGTTCTTTCTTTCTTTTTTCAATATTTTCTTGTATTAAATTTTTTTTCTTTTCTTTTTCGTTGAGTATTTGCTTTCCACCCGCTGATTAGATGTGTTTCCCTAATTGTAACTGAGCCTGCTCGAAGAAGATAAATGTGACTCTATGGATACATTGGAAAGTCTGCGATAATAAGTATTGGATAAACGATTGAAATCGGTGAAAATCGGTTCATGTTCAGACCCAGTCCCCATACAAATGACCCCTATGAGATCGACTTAAATTGCCATAATATCCAAATTATCATATAGATCTCGGTCAAATTGGGTTTGTGTATGTCTATTACATCAATTTATCAGTAGTCCAAAAAAAACACTATAACACAATTCTTAGCTATAGCCCCCATATGAAGCTGATTCCCGTTCTTTACTTAAATCTTTCAAAAAACAAAAATACTGCACAGATTTTTCTCAAATTTTGTTTGTATCTGTTTTGCAAAAAATAAGTGACCTTACCAAATATGGTTAGGCTCAGTCCATTTTTCGACCTAGTTCCCACATAAATATAGCATCCGATATGAACTTTTTCATATTCGAATGCAACAAAATTATTATCAATGTAACTTAAATTTGGTTTATGCTTATTTTCTATATCTAATTAGTTCGACCTAAGAGAAAGGGTCTCTAAACGCATGGTATAAGGTATTGTATAGTCGGTCTAGACTGACTGAAATTTTCTTACTTTTTTGATTTGCAACTGGGGATTTTTAAAATAAAGTTAAATATTTTGCGTGATTGCAAATACACGCAAAACATTTTTTAGAATCCACAAGCTGAAATCCCATAGCTATTTACTACGGAAACAGTTTTCGCCGATCTCACCTGATAACACTTTGAAACTCTATATTTATTTAAAAAATACCTCTTTTTTTGGGCTAATATTCAAAAATATGTTAACAAAATTTCTACAACATTTTTCTAAAAAAAAATTATCAAGAAGACAGTCCAATACTAGAGGTTGAAGCTTCCATTTAAAAAAATTTTGATTTTAGAATAAATAACCAAAAAAATATACTTCAAATTCGTAGTTTTTACTTTTTATCACTTTGCACTTAATTAGCGAAATCTATTGAACTTTGAGAGAGTATAGCAAAAAAGTAAACAATGCCGCACATTTTTTTGACAGCTATTGATGGTGAATTTTATCTGCTTTAACCCGGTATCAAAACTTATTACAATATATAAACTTAAACTTTTGAATTAATCCTCACATTTGACACATTTCAACCCAATGTGCGACATGGGTATTCGTTTAAAATTTTAATAATACTTTCGCGTACTTTTGGTTGATTGTCCATTGTTGAAAAATTAATATTGTAATGAAGCTAATATTTAGCATCAGGTTTTTGACAATAATGACAAATGTAAACAAATTAAGCTTAAAAGTATGCACTATTTTTTTCGCGCGCACTCTTTATTATGAATATGGCATATAAACTTTTATCAGCCTTCAGACCTAGCCCCCATACCAATGTCCTCTATGGGATCTTTTATATCAATAAATCATCGTTTGCAAAGTAGCAGCCTCCCGATATTTACTTAAACCTATCTATAGTATATAATACTAAAATTTGTTTGGTACACATTGATCATAGTATTTTTGGACCTAGTCCCCATGTAATAATTAATAATTATTAACTAATAAATACCTCTTATCAAAACTTAATTGAAGATTATTTAAATCGTTCCATTTTTTATTTTTTTAAGGACTCTAATATGGAAAACTACAGTGAGAATGACTGCAATAAGCCCACAAGAAGATCATGTCGCCTCAAACGTAATATATTACCACAATTACCTTGCAACAGTTTCTATAGTGATGATGAAGATAACAATATTTCTTATATCAGTAGTGATGACTTTGAAACTGATGGCGATTCTAGTTACTGTGAATCATTCGATGATAGTGATGACTTTAGCAGTGACAGTGACTGTGATGGATACCAGCAACGTGTAAATAAGTTAAGTTTAAAGCAACGGGCACAGGCCATAAAACGTTATAATCAAAAGTACAGTATTAGAAAACAGTCAGAGATAATTAAATGTGATAAAAGACAGATAAAAAATACAATTACAAATCGTTATGCTATATTGAAAGAAATTCCAGAAAATAATCTAAAGCGAACAATACAAGAAAGAAAAGACCAGCAGCCACAAACAAGCTGTAATTACGAATCTGTACAAACATCCGTTAATAAAGAACCAAGAGGCCAAGATAATTCTCCAAGACAACATAAGGTGAAAACTAACAATCATAGATTAAGTCTTGAAAAATGTGTGATGGTTATAAAATGTTTCGATAGTAAATTCTCTTACCAGAAATTATCCGACATTTTTAATTGTAGTGTCATGTTGATAGCAAATATCATAAATAACCGTGATACTATTTTAAAAATCTTTCAAAATGTTAAACGTAAAAAATTATTAGCGAAAAACAAGGATATTAATGAAACTACTCATCAAAATAAGATAAAGGCTAAAATAGAAGAACCGAAAGAGTTGGATTGCAATCAGACAATTATCGTTTTGAGTGATGAGGATGATGATGATGATGGATCATCAGTGATTATTATTGAAAAACAACAAAATGGCAAAAACGAAGTTGTCATGGATTGAGATCTATTTAACAATGATATTTTATGTAGTCTCAAAGGACAAAAATGTTTTGAAAATTTATTATTTAAAAAAAAAATGACAAATGTATAATGTTTAAGATTTTCTATATTTCTCAATTTAAATTTTTTAAATAAAGTAAATCAATTGTTTGTAAAATCTATTCATTTATTTTTTCTATCTATCCAGTTGGAAATGCCTTTCTAATGTCTTGCAAATACTAAGAAATACATATATCAGCGCTGACACGTTCTACTTACTCATAGTAAGTAGATTTTTTTTTTGTTATCAGTCTCTATTTTTCTATATCACCTCCGATTTTGTCTTTTCAATTGCAATTTATATATTAGAAAAATTATATAATTATATAAATTATTATATATTAAAATGGAAAAAGAATTAAAAATTAACTGGCAATTTAAAATTTCCAATGTGTCAAGTCAATAATATAGAGGTTTTTAATTTAATTTGTTAATACAAAAAAGATGACAGAATTGTCAAAACGACAGCAGTTATTCAAGAGATATGTAGACTTTTTTCATAAGTTAAACTTAGTTTGCTAAATGGTGTTTTGAATAAGAAATGCTTCAATGGATATGCAGTGTCTAGCTAGACTTACTTACTTATCTTATTTAAACTTTGTTGGAAACCTTTTTTATTGAACGTCCAATTTAAATTGATTATGAATGGATTCCAATAATTTTTTTTTATAGTCCGGGGAACTTGTGTCTCGCGTAACGTGTTTGGATTAATCAAATATAAGATTATCCAAAAAAAAAAATAAATTTTCACCCCGTATATATGGGCGTTAATCTACCAATTGTTTTACCCTCCACATCACTGAGCAGAGGGTATATAGGTTTGTTATTCTGTTTGTAACACATCGAAATAAATTTCGGAGACCCAAAAACCATATATTTGCTTGCTCCATACAACATGATTTAGCTATGACCATATGTACATATATCAGCGCTGACACGTTCTACTTACTCATAGTAAGTAGATTTTTTTTTTTTGTTATCAGTCTCTATTTTTCTATATCACCTCCGATTTTGTCTTTTCAATTGCAATTTATATATTAGAAAAATTATATAATTATATAAATTATTATATATTAAAATGGAAAAAGAATTAAAAATTAACTGGCAATTTAAAATTTCCAATGTGTCAAGTCAATAATATAGAGGTTTTTAATTTTATTTGTTAATACAAAAAAGATGACAGAATTGTCAAAACGACAGCAGTTATTCAAGAGATATGTAGACTTTTTTCATAAGTTAAACTTAGTTTGCTAAATGGTGTTTTGAATAAGAAATGCTTCAATGGATATGCAGTGTCTAGCTAGACTTACTTACTTATCTTATTTAAACTTTGTTGGAAACCTTTTTTATTGAACGTCCAATTTAAATTGATTATGAATGGATTCCAATAATTTTTTTTTATAGTCCGGGGAACTTGTGTCTCGCGTAACGTGTTTGGATTAATCAAATATAAGATTATCCAAAAAAAAAAATAAATTTTCACCCCGTATATATGGGCGTTAATCTACCAATTGTTTTACCCTCCACATCACTGAGCAGAGGGTATATAGGTTTGTTATTCTGTTTGTAACACATCGAAATAAATTTCGGAGACCCAAAAACCATATATTTGCTTGCTCCATACAACATGATTTAGCTATGACCATATGTCTGTGGAAATCACGATCACACCCTCAAAAACTAATCTAAACTCTTCTTTATTAACATCCCAAAGGGGTTGCTATTCAAAAAATAAACAAAATCAGTATAAAGTCTCACGAGTTATAAAGAAAATGTGAAAAAATATTTTTAAAAAATAAAAATGTTCAATGTGTTTGTTGTTCTTCTTAAGATACTTATGTATATGATGTAATTCTTCTTATTGATATTGTGGTTGTGGCATTTGCTTCATGGGTGTTATTGTATGGTAGCACATGTCCAAGTAGCAGTAGCACGTGTCCAAGAATGATAGAATACAAAACAAGTAAGAAAGTTAAATTCGGCTGTGCCGAATCTTTGATACCCTCCACCTCGGTTTGAGTATTGATAATAAATGTAAACAAAATATTGGAAAAATATGCATGCGTTTCCTATATGCATGTGTTTCCGGTTATATGACATAACTTCTCGTTTAATTTAGTTTTTGCTAATTAAATAGCTCGCCCTAACCTCAATTGCAATGGTAATGGTTGTGTAGGGTGGCTATATGCATTAAATCGTGCTAATTGGAGATGGCTGTATAGTTTCTTTTAACTGGCGAAATATATTGTCATTGCGGCCATATACGTCGGATGGAGTAACAAAATAATAACCAAAAAAAAAAGCTCTCTCAACGTTTGTATTAAAATATTGCCATATTTGGAAAACATAGAGAATAAATTTATAATAATAAATATTGAAATTAGGGATGCCAAACGCAAAAAACCAAATGTCCCAAACATTTTAACCCTTTAATGCATACCATATCATATATGATATGTTAAATTGAAAAATTTATCTAAATTCTATATGGTAACCTGTCAATAAAAGATATGTTAAATAGTGCTGCCTTGTTCATGCAAAATAAGTTACAAAGTCGTTTACTAACACTTATTTGTTTTTTTTATAAAAATGTCGTTATTTAAAAGTGTGGTTCCTATAATATGTGGTGTTCGTTTATAGTTGTGTCAAACTCTACCTTGTTTGCCCATAGTGAACCTTACTATTTCTTATACATTTGGAGTATACTTGACAATTTTAAATCTACTTTCGTGAAAACAAAGCGTAAGTGTTGAAATTATTGCTGAATGAATTATATGTATCATATATGATATTTCATGCAACCGATGCCTCAAAACCATCGATATCATATATGATATTAATTTCAAATATGATATTCTATGCATTGGTACGTAATTTTTTTTAGACGATGGCACAGCGGAAAAAACCAAATATATTATCTGACTGTGATATAGAGACAATTTTAGACGAATGGGATGAAAGCGAGGATGAGTTTGGAAAAGAGAATGATTGCGATGAAGTTTATGACGATATAGAAATTGTTGACATGATCGATTGTGAAGAAGTTTATGGCGATGCTGATATTTCTGACTTGGTCGAAGAAGTCGCAGATGAAAATTCCAACGTTCTCGTTATGGACGAAGAGTCAATACCAGTTATTTGTGCAGACGGTGTTCCAATTCCATTCACCTCTCCAGAAGACCAATTAAAAGAAATAAAAAAACATTATTCTAAATTAATTTGGAAAAAGAAAGCGTTCCAGTATGAACCAGTAGAGTTTAAAGGAGATACTGCATTATCAGAAGAAATTATGGATTTGGCTACCCCGTACGCCTGTTTTAAATATTTTTTTGATGATGCAATTATTGAAGATATCGTCAGCGAGACAAATTTATACTCATGTCAAAAAAATCCCAATGCAACATTTTCGGTTACAAAGGCTGATATTCAAAAATTAGTTGGAATTTGTATTGCAACATCAATAATTCAAATTCCCAACATTAGAAGGTATTGGAACGAAGTAGTTGGTAATACTTTAATCTCAAGTTCCATGCCTATAAACAAGTTTGAAAAAATAAAACAATTCCTACATTTCAACGACAATGAGAAAATGGTACCAAGATGTGATTCTGGACATGATCGATTGCATAAGATTCGCCCGCTTCTTCGTAATCTAACAAAACAATTTCAAAAAATTCCATTCGAAGAAAATCTTTGTGTCGATGAACAAATGTGTTCGACAAAGGCTCGCAATTATTTAAAACAATATCTACCAGCTAAACCGCACAAATGGGGCTATAAGCTTTTTGTTTTGTGTGGTGTGTCTGGATTTGCTTACAACTTTGAGATCTACACTGGTCAAAAAAACTTAGGATCAAGCTCCAATGTTGTAATTAGATTGCTACGGAATGTGCCATCAAATTGTTTTTATAAAGTCTTTTTCGACAACTATTATACATCCATTCCTTTAATCGCTGAATTGTATAAAAAAGGCATATACAGTTTGGGTACTGCAAGAAAAAATCGACTGCCAAATTGCAAACTACCAGACGAAAAATATTGGAAACTACAGCCTCGTGGGAGTTCTTATGAGCTTGTTGCTAGTGTAGATGGAATGGATGTCGTCGTAGTTTTGTGGAAGGATACGAAAATTGTAAGCGTTGTATCCAATTTTGTTGGAGAATCGCCCATTCAAGATTCGGAACGCAGAGAAAAATCAAAAGGAAAAGTAGTTGTAAGTTGTCCTGCAATAATAAAAGAGTACAACAAATTTATGGGTGGAGTAGATATGCTGGATTCGCTAATTGGACGATATAAAATTAAATTGCGTTCACGGAAATGGTATGTGAGGGTGTTTTACCATCTTTTGGACATGTCACTTAGCAATTCATGGATACTATACCGGTAATATGAAACAATAACGAATTAAAACCATAATATCTAATATTATTCTATATTCAGCCGAATCGAACAACAAAGAAATAACGATAACAAAAACCTCTTATCGCTGGCGGATTTTAAAATACAGGTAGCAGAAGTGCTGTGTAAAATGGGCGATTTACGAAGAAGCACTGGAAGACCATCGACAGAGATGACAAAAAAAATAAATCTGAAAAGAAAAAAAGCAACTGCGTCTCATATACCTCCACCTGAAATCAGAACAGACTCAGTTTCTCACTGGCCAGAATGGATGGAGAAAAGGATACCTTGTAAAATTCCCGGTTGCAGCAAATTAACTTACATTAAATGCGACAAGTGCAACTTAGCCCTGTGTATTAATAAAGAAAGAAATTGTTTCAAAAAATTTCAATTATAAGTAATTAATTATAAAAAAAATAAATTGAATTCTTATTATTTTTAAATTTTTATCAATTCTTTTCCTTGTTTGAAACAGAAACTTTAATGACTATGAATGCACGATATATCATATATGATATGAATGGAAATTGGCGTCCTCTGGAGCGTCCGTTGAACCAACAATTTTTTTTCAAGCGGTTTTAGGCTTAATATAAAGATTACTATGTACGAATAATTTTTTTTTTTTCCAAAAAAAAAGTCATGCATTAAAGGGTTAAATAAAATAACTTTTTATCTTTATTTTCTGAAAAACTTCAAATCTTCATCCAAAAAAAATTGTGAAAATTTATATATAAAAAATATCATTCTCATCAAATTGCGTTTATTTATGTAACAATTTTTATGTTCGCAATTCTTAAATATCATTTGAGGTTTTCTAAAATTCATTGAATTTAAATTAATGTTTTCTGTAGTCCGATTCTGTAAATTTCAACGATCCGACTACCGCAGAATATATCGACAGCTATTGTTGTTTGCACTAAGGATTAAGTGATTCACTAAGTACATACATCTTAACGACAGTCGACAAATCTATTTTTCTATTTATTTAAATTGTGAACGAGTGGCATCTGTGTCAAAATAAGCGAAAAACACAAAGAAGAATAGAAAAAAACAAATTACTTCGTGTTTGAGAGGATGATTTTATGTTTATGTTTAATTCTCTATTTATACCCTATACCACTATGTGGTTTGGGTATAATGACTTTGTGCTGCTGTTTGTAACAACCAAAAATATTTGACCTAGACCCATCTTTAATTATACCGATCGAATCAGAATCACTTTCTGACTTGATTTAACAATGTCCGTCCGTCCGTCTGTGTGTCCATGTAAAGCTTGTAATCAAACTGCAGGTCGCAAATATGAATATATTTTGATGAAATTTGGTACATAAGCTTTTATCGGCCATGGGATGAACGCTATTGAAATTGGTGAGAATCGGTCCATGTTCAGACCTAGCCCCCATACAAATTACCCATATGAAATCGACATAAATTGCCATAAGATCCAAATTGTCATATAGATATTACTCAAATTGGGTTTGTATGCGTTCATTACATCCACTAATGAGTAGTCCAAAAATGATCCCTTTGACCCCATATAGAGCTGCTTCCCGATCTTCACTTAAATCTATTAAAAAACAAAAATATTGAACTGATTCTTCTCAAATTTTGTTTGTACATATTTTTGCAAAATACAAGAGACTTTACCAAACATGATCAGGATCGGTCCATTTTTGGACCTAGTCCCTTTATAGATATAGCATCCGATATGAATTTTTTCATATCTGCAGCCAAAAAAATTAATAAAAATCCCACTCAAATTTGGTTTTTGCTTATTTTCAATGTCCAGTTAGTTGGGCCTAAGAGATAGGGTTTCTAAACGCATGGTATAGGGTATCGTATAGTCGGTCTAGACCGACTATAATTTTCTTACTTGTTTTTTTACTAATATTTCTGTTTATTTATTTGAAAATGAAATAATGAATTGAATATGCTATTTAATTTTTTTATTTATATAAAAAAGTTTTTTAATAGAAGCAAAATATTTTCACTATTTTATGATTTTTATTTATGTATGACGACATTTCAACCAAAAAATTTAAGTTTTTATCGATTGAATAAACAACACAAAAATGGTTGTCGTTTAGCTGATTTTAACAATAGCGAATATCGTTTAAAAATTTTACTGATAATTTTGCTTTTCTTCTTTTAATGATTCGATTATCGTTAAAAGAAGTTATTTCTCCTGAATGCCAATATTTTTTTTACATGTAAACATTTTTAATTGTAAACATATTTGGTGTTTTTTTTTTTGGAATTTGATGCAATTATTGTCTTCTAAATTTAAAATTATTATTTCCGACGTTTTGATATGATTTTCTGAAATACAATTTATATTTTCTAATTTACAATTGGAAATTTTAGTTCCAGTTTTTAGAATTGATATTTTCTAAAATTTGAATGGAAAATTTAAAAAGTGCAATTTTGTATTTGTGTGAATAATACTGCTTTAGTAATTATAAACAATTTTTAAAAATTAGATGTAATCGCAATCAGATATTTTGTAGGTAAAGCAGAATAATAATTCTATATAACTATGTAGAACTGTTTTGAAAGCAAAAAACTCATTGATGACCTCGGTAACTCTATTTTGTAAAGACAACAAAAAGTTAATATGCCAAACTTATGTTCATATTTGTAAAAGAATAGTGAAAAAACGTATGAAATAAAAGACCAGCCGGTGTATACTCTTAACATTGTTCTGTATGATATCTATTTGAAAATATCGACATTCATGTTAAAATAGAAATAACTATTGCAAAGCTAATTAGAACAAAAATTGTGGCACCATCTACTGTGGCATAATCACGCTGAGCAAAATGAAGTGACACTCTGTTAATGCAAAAGAAATGTATTTTCCCCACAACAAAATATTGCAGAATTTTATGTAAATAAAATAATATACCGATTTATTTCTAACATGCATTTATTATGGATATACATATATAGAATATATAGAATAGAATATATATATATATAGAATAGAATAGAATGGAATATATATATAGAATATATGTATATTATTTGTATTATTTAATATGTGTATGTATGTATATGTAAATATTACACACAAAAAATACAACATCAAACGTTATTTTTGTGTTTTTCTCTTTAAATAAATTAATACTTTAAATTTTTTTGCTAAATTTACATTGTTTTTTTTTTTAATAACAACTAGGTATTTTAGCATTATTTGCTTTAGATGCTGGTGAATTTTTACTCCCTTTATACTAACTCGTAGTGTCTGCTTGTCGAAAAAATTTTGGATCGATTTTAACCCCTTTCCCGTGACCCAATCGATCTGAAACTTTGCAGGCAGGCTCGTGACAGAAATGATCTAGTAAATTTTTTTAGTGATGCCAAAACAATGGAAACTTTTAAATTTTTCTACCAGAGTTCATAAAAAAATGTACAAAGGGTTAGTTTTTATTATATTATTACCACAACGACCACAAAAACAACAAGTCCAGCTATGACAACAATACAACATTTAGAATAACAACAAGAACAATATAGAAACATCATATTTTTAAATTTTTTTTACTTTTTCAGAGATTTCCCTGGACCTGTTCCACCGATTTTAATGATTTTTGAAATAAAAATCTTCCCTTGAATTTGGTGAATCATTCTCACTAAAAATGATTACCTTAGCTATCCTATTGAGGGCGTGATCGTGACAAGAACAACAAAGAAAATTACATTTTTCAAGACTTTTTTTAGATCTTCATTCAAATCTCGGGCCCTAATCAAACGATTTGGACGATTTTAAATAGCAAACTTCTCAGGATGTCAGTGAATCATTTTTTATGTCAACGAGCACCCTAGCTGCCCGATTGATGGCGTCATCGTGATTTCCACAGACGGACAGACGGACATCGCTATATCAACTCCGGTTGTTATAAGGTTCACAAATATATATATTTTATGGGGTCGAAAATTTTTTTTCTAATTATTACAAACGGAATGACAAACTTATATATACCCTCTGCACAGTGGAGTGGAGGGTATAATAAATTACATGAGATCAATGAAAATTCAACATTAAATAAAATGGAGAATACAAACATTGTAATGTTATTGTTTTAAAAAATGAGTTTTTAAAGTAACTAATGCGTTAAGTAATTCGCTCTACATTCTATATCTATATCTTGTTGCGAAATGTCCAGCAAGAGAAAAACTTTTTCGCTTTCTACTGACGTCGGCTTTATGGCCAGTAATGCGTTATACAGATTACCCAGGTTTTTGGTCCTATTATTACTTACATCATATAAACACAGTTCTCGTTTAATAAGATTTACATTTTTGGATTTAGTCACTTTTTGATTTCCCTTAGCTTTACTAATCGCATTTTCTAATTTGTTTTTAAAACTTTCTGTGTTTTGATATTGCAGATTGTCGTCGTCACTACTGGATGATGTTTCTGCTGTGCATTTAACGAAAAGGCGTTTGAAAATATGTTCTGCATAAATTGTTAGAGTGCTCTTAGAATATTTTGGATCAATATTACAATTATTTGTTTTTAAATAATGACGTGATAATATATGACATGATTTTACCATCACGTCTCTGATTGATTTTATCTCTTATTGATTCCATCATCCTTTTAGAGAGTGAGGTATTCATTGATGATAGCTGATCATACAGTGTATTTATTATAGCATCTGCTATTAAAAGATTGGAGTCCCGTCGACTCAAAGCTTTTATTGCACCTTTAATTGGCTGTACTACTTCTACTAAGATTTCTAGATGCTGTACATGGTTCTCAAACCATAAATTTGATGAATCTAAATCTATTAATGTTTTTTTATGGCATTTTTTATCTTCAAAAAAGAATGTATCATATCAACTAAGCTATTCCATCTTGTTTTTACATCATGGACTAAGCGAACTTCTTTCCCGAACTCTTGTTTAACATATGTTTCCAATGCAGCAGTTTTGAGCGCGCTCTTTTTAAAAAATTTAACGATTTTTCTAGTAGATTCCACAGCTTCTTTATAGTTTTCTATAGCTTCTTTATAGTTTTATTAAAAAATATATATGCCGAAATTATTTAATTATATGGTTCAAATATAATGTGTATATATTTAGGCTCCATTTTGTAATATTGTACATCTGTATATATATATATTTGTATTCAGTTTAATATAAGTACATACAAATACATATTATATTTATTTATGAATTTGTAAAAAAATTATAATTTTTTAATTCAACCTACCAACAACATCATATGTTTCTGATTCAAATTCATCGTCACTTTCTTCAGATTCACTTTGAATGTAACTTTTATTTGTTTTAATATAAAGTACATCAAGTACAGTCAAATGTATCGAATGATTCCAACAAAAAAATCTTTTACAGGACTTTCTGCAACAAACCGCTTCAAGACGATGGGTCCATCAGAAATCGTGGCAACTATATGGTGCTCTAAATTCAATTCGAATTCATTAAGTCGTTCATCCAAAATTGTTTTTATTTCCTTTGCGTTGCATCTTCCAGATATATAAATCAAACCTAAATTATAATAGGAACTGTTACCAGTTATGCAAATATTTAAATATCGTTTTTGTGAAATACTGGTCCACTCGTCCAATATTAATGAAAATCTCTCATTATTTTTAACTTGTGCAGATATTTCTTTTATTATAGTTTGCTTAACACTGTTGTAGTACTTTAAAATAATATTTTTTACATTAGTTTCATTGTTTGGGAGTGTCATGTTACGTGAAGAAAAACTTTCACGTATAAATGTGCTTCGTGTAATAGTCCTTACCGACATACCGTCTACAGCAGCTAAAGTTGAAACCACTTCTGCAAATGTTTTCCGTATAATAATTTTTTTATAGTTTCTCCAGGTTTATCTTTCTCTTCCAAATTTTGTTTAGTGACATTGTTTTTTCGTCAACAGCAGAAGTTTGTCCATTCAATTCTGCTTTGTGTACCATTGTGATGTGTCTTATGAGGCCTACCTCCCTTATATAAAAGCCTCTTGGGGCAAATATTGCACTGAGCTGCATTGTCCACTTTAGTAAAGTATTTCCAGACTTCACACATATTCTTCAAAGTGAAACCATATACATATTTATATTAATTTAAAAACAATACTAATATAAAATGTATACTTACTTCTAAAGTAAATATCAAAAATTTATTTGTAAACGTTAACTTTAGAAATTTCACCGGCGTTCAAATGTATTAAACGTTTTGAATAGCTGATTATTGTCTTGTTTTGTTTTTTTTGTCAGTAATTACTACAATGTTAAAGTAAAAAGCGCCAGCCAATGCAAAAACCGCTGCAAAAACCAATGCATACAATTTAAACACAGAAGATGTTTGTATACACGAATAATTAAAAATATTTTCCCTTTTCCCGGAATTTTAATCAAATTCTTCCCGGTTATTCCCGGGAAATTCCGGGAATTCCCGGGCGGGATTTCCCGAACAGCAAACACTAGTTGTAACCCATCACTAATATTTTTAGGAACATCTGTTTTAAAAGTTTGAACAAACCTTAAGTCCGTTGGACGCTGGATGAAATGGTGCAATAGTCAGGTGTTTTTTTTATCGTTCTGGTTGCAAAATCTTTTGAAAGAATCAGCTGTCAATTGTGGCCCATTGTCGCTGAATTAAGTTTCAGGGAGCCCTTCGATTGCAAATATTGCTGAAAGAGCCGATATCGTATGTTGTACTGAGTTGTGTTACATAAGGGAACTGGGAGAAGGCATCGATGCAAATTGGCCACATAGATCCGAATATTGGGCCGGCAAAATCTATATGCACTCTTTCCCATGAACGACACGTAACTGGCCAGCTATTAAAATGATTTGTAGGTGCAGAATTTGCTACTTTACAGGTATCACAATTGGCTGCAATTCTTCCAATATCGTTGTCAATGTTAACCCACCAACAATGTTGACGGGCCAACTGTTTCATTCTAGCTATGCCCCAGTGACCGTCGTGTAGCAATTGTTGAACTTGAGGATGAAGTGCGGTTGGAATAACCATTCGATTAACTCCGACTTGAAGACAAAGCATGTTGTTATATATTATAAGTGCTCTTCGCCGATTAAAATATGGAATAATGTCGTTGTCACTCGCTTGTAGTTTAGTTGGCCAACCATTTTCTACGAACTTAATTACTCTTTGTAATGTTTTATCTTTTTCTGTACAATCAAGTACCAGCTTCGCATCGATTGGTGTTTGAATATCTTCAACATTGTAGCAGGCTTCCTCTCTATCAAATTCCAAATCAATTCCTATCAGGTGTGACAGTGCATCAGCATTATCATGCTCTGCAGTTTTACGGTACTTAATATCGAACTGGTATGCCATGAGCGTAATTGCCGACATTGTTGGTAGATGCTTATTAGGACTAAAAATACTTACTAACGGTTTATGCTCGGTGATTAGAGTAAAATTGCGACCATATAAATATTGATGAAATCGCTTAACACCAAAAATTATTGCCAGGCCTACCTTCTCAATTTGAGTGTATTTCGTTTGATGTATGTCCAATGTCTTTGAAGCGAATGCAATCGGATGTTCAGTGCCGTCAGGGTATGTATGCGAAATAACAGCACCAACCCCATACGCGGAAGCATCAGCGGCTAAAAGGAGAGGCAAATCATCTTGATAGTATGCCAGTTGCGTTGCATTGATAATGTGATCCTTAATTAAAGAAAAGGCTTTTTGCTGATCAGGGCCCCAAACGAAACGAACGGGTTTTCGGCGTAAAAAGTTAATTGGTGCTGATAAGTTAGCAAAATTTGGAATGAAATTGGGATGGTAGTTCACCTTACCCATAAACGCTTCAACTTGCTTAATATCCGGCGAAATTCCGTTACTACTAATCTAACCACCAAGATACTCAATTTTGTCGGTCAAAAAGACACATTTGTGTAATTTACACCTAATACCGTTACTCTGTAATATTCTCCAAACTTGTTCCAAGCGGTGAAAGTGCTCTGAAAGCGATGATGCGGTGACAACTACATCATCTAAATACTTTCCACAACCTTCAATACCTTGAGGTAATTGTTCAATGTATTTTTGAAATATGGCTGGTGCGCTGGCTATACCATAGGACAAGCGTTGATATTGAAATAAACCCAGTGGTGTGTTGACAACCATTAATTTTTTTGATTCTAGCTCCATCTGAAAAAAATTAGCATTACGTAGCTTGTAAAATAAGCATTCGCGAGTTGGTAGCAGATACTGTTCAATATCGATTTGTGCATTTACAGCAATTTTTAAATCACCACAGATTCTTAAAGACCCATCAGCCTTTGTGACCAAAAAAATAGGCAAAGCCCAGTCACTAAATTTAACTGACTTCCAAATTCCGGTACGCACTAGTCTGTCGACTTCCTTTCGAAATGTTGGCATTTTTGCAAATGGAATTTCTCGGCTTCTAGAAAATTTCGGTATAGCACCCTGTCTAAGATCAATTTTAGCCTTAAACTCTTTTATCGTACCCAGCGCTGGTTCAAAAATTGTACTGTACTTCTCACAAAGTTCTTTAGCCTTAATCTTATTGGCAGTGACGTTATCGATGTGATGTATTTCAAATATAAATATTTGAAACAAATCTGAACCAAATAAGTTGTTTCCATTTGCTATGTCTGCAACGACGAGCACAGCTGACTTCTCATATTTGCCACTTTTAATATTAGTTCCAAACTGACCAAGTACTGGAATCGGTTTCTGGCCAAAACCAAATAATGTTTTGTTGCACTTAATCAATTTAAGGCAGTTCAACTGTTTATACTTATACTTATAATTATAGAATCAGAAGCACCAGAATCCATTTGGAAGGTGACAATTTTATTAAAAATTTTAGTTTAAATAAAAGCCTTGTTATTCTTACATTGTATATTACCAGTCACATTAAAAAGAGTTTCAATTGAGTCAATTTCATCATTCGTGTATACATTCTGTCCTCTATCTATATTACTCTGCTTCTTAGCACTATATCTGTCATTGTTTACATTAGTGTTGTCGCTTTCGAATTGCAATGTGTCCTTTTTAGTACATTTATTGCATATCGCATTTCTAAATTTGCATTGTTCCCTTTGGTGTGTTCGACCACAGCCAGAACAAGATTTGAACTTTCTATTTCTGAACGATTTCGTGCATATTACGTTGACCGGGGTGGTATGTTCATCTACGTTGCCTTTTATTGTCGTGACAGAATTTGTTGTTGCCTCTAATGCTTCCGCTATAAGCATAACGTCATGTAAAGTTGGCTGCACTTTCTGTAGAGCTGATGCACGAACACTGTCATGCGGCGTTCTTAAAATTATTTGATATCGGATCATCTCTTCCACAAACCACGCAAATCAGCAACCCATTCTCTATATATTTGATGTGGCAACATATCTCTTTTCAAAAATTCATAGCGTGCCGCGACTACATGACGCTTTGATTGAATATGTTCCGTTAATTTTTCCGCATGTTGGTTGAATGTTTGTTGCTGTAAATTTGCGTTGCCAAACAAATTTTTAAGTAAATCAAAAATTTCTGTACCAATTCATGAAAGGAAAACGATTTCTGTCTTTCTGCTAAAGTGATACCATAGGCCTGGAAATGTTGACTTAGTTGCTCCAAATATGAGTCCCAACTTTGTTGCTCTTTGTTGTAATTACGAAATGATGGCACATTGATAGATCCAGTTGTACTACCAGTCTGATTATTAAACATTGACTGCAACCATGTTTGCTGTTGTTATAGTAAAGTTTTATTAAACTCTTGTTGTTGAATAAATAATTCTTTAAAATTATCGGCCAACTTCTTCTCGTTCGGCATTTCCCTGTATTTGAAAATTAATGTAAACTTTTACGTTTCCTATTTATCTCGTCCCCAATTGATACGATTTAAGTTAACACGATGGAAGCTTATTTGAGACTGTCTTTTATTCTTTAAATTCAAATGTCATTCCAGTGTTGAATTTTAATTCATTTATGCAAAATATCAATACACATATGTATCAGGTTATGGGAAGGAGGAGAGAGGGAGTAGTGTTTGTGGATATTTGACTTAAATTTTATTAGATTATAACAGTCATTAGCAAACCCAAGAGACGTGCCAACTGTATCTGAATTTCTGTAATTTTTGGAATTTCAGTTCCAATCTATGGAGGCAATAACTCCAAAGGAAAAACCGACATATCAACAATAATAACATACAGTATTAGCACATGCAAATTGTGCAATAATAGTGGTCATAAATTATACCACTGCAGCAAATTTCTGCAATTATTAGAAGCAGAACGGTTACGATGGGTACAACGACAAAATCTATGCGTCAGTTGCTTCAGAAGTGACCGCTTCGAAATCCTGCAACTTTAGTAGCTGCAGAAAATGTACAAAAAAGCACAATACTTTGTTTCATTTAAATAAAAGGGATAATACACAAAAAGAAAAAATATCATCAAATTCGAGTTCAAGATAAAGCAGTTCACGTCCAAATACACCAGTAAAAATGACTACATCAAACATTGTAGCAGTTACATCAGCAGCAGCAAACATCGGTGCGGCCCGCCAGGGCTATGTCTTCCTAGCAACAGCGAAGGTTATCATTACAGCTTCAAACGGTGTATCCAATGAATTTAGAGCAGTATTAGATTCAGGTTAGCAAGTGAATGTTGTATCTAAACGTCTTTGTAAAAAATTGACAATTTCAGCAGCAGAAGCCTCCCTGTGCCTCGATGGTGTTGGAGAAACTCAGAAAAAGTCTAAATATCGCCTTAATATCACTATGAATTCCAGGGACCTCAAGTTCTCGGGAAACGTTGAATCTTATGTACTCCTATTTATAATTCCCGCACAACCAAGTCAATAGTTTGACATTTCAAATTGGGATATTCCCAACAACATTCACTTAGCAGCATTTCTATCAGCAAGAAAAAATAGATTTGCTATTTGGAGCAGAGTTTTATTCCAAATGAACTAAAAATGGAACTATACATCTAGGTAATGATCTTCCAACATTCCAAAACACTGAACTTGGCTGGAATGTGGGAGGTGCGATGGGAAAAAATCCATCGCCTAACCCATTATATGCGCCCACATATGCAATATTTGGAGACACTACATCATTGGAAGAAGCCACAGAACGTCACCATCAGAACAACAATGTGAATCACATATCACCCAACAAGTTCACACCAATACAGATGGCCGCTTCATTGTCAATCTTCCATTTTGTGAGAACCCAACAGCTTTAAAAAAACGAAGATGTTCGACTTCAATACATCAAATTCATGCGGAATTATGAACACTTAGGACATATGGAAAAGGTCGATATTGATACCGTATTAGATCCAAATAACATTATTCCTCACCACTGCGTTCTGAAACCAGACAGCTCCACAACAAAACTTAGAGTAGTGTTCGACGCATCAGCAAAGACTTCATCAGGCTACTCACTGAACGATTTGATGTATACGGATCCTACTGTCCAAAATGAATTATTTTCAATTTTGCTGCGTTTCCGATTACCGAAGTTTGTCTTCACCACTGATATCGAAAAAATATATAGACAAATTTTATTTCATCCAACCGATCGGCACTACCAATTAATAATTTGGAGACACGGAAAGCAACGTTCCTTGTCACAAGATGTCTACAAAAAATCGCCGACGAAAATGCTATAAATTATCCATTTGGAGTTCAAATGTTAAAGGATAATTTCTACATGGATGATGGACTTGGAGGGTCAGACAGCCTTAACATTACAATTGAGATGCAAAGGGAACTCATCACGATTCTAAAACGGTATGGTTTCAATTTGAAAAAATGGTGTGCAAATCACCCACAACTGCTAAAAAACATTCCACTCAGTGATCAAGAGGTGGATTTAGATTTTAACAGTAACAACACAAGGACGGTAAAAACCCTGGGATTATCATGGCTGCCTAAAACTGACCATATTTGCATCAAGGTGAAAGTGAATCACCAACAGGCTGTCACAAAATGCACGGCAACGTCAGATCTCGCAAGGTTATTTGACCCCCTTGGACGACTAGCACCTGTAGTTGCCAAGGCAAAGATGTTAATTCAACAGCTATGGCAATTCAAGCTAGACTGGGATGAACCATTACCTGCAAACCTTCACACAACCTGGGCTAAATTGAGAAATGATTTAGACAGTTTAAACAATTTTAAAATTCCTTGACACGTTTTTTAAGGAGAACTACCAGTAAAAACAGAGCAACATATATTTTTAGACGCTTCAGAAAAGGCTTTTGGTGTAGTTGCTTAAATCCGAGCAATTCTTAAGGACAAACGAGTAATTGTACAACTGCTTTGTGCCAAGACACGGGTTGCTCCATAAAAACAACAGACACTACCTCGCCTAGTATTATGTGCTGCAGTTATGGCGGCCCAACTTACACACAGGATTAAAACAGACCTTCAAATCAAAAATCGAACTGCAATTTTATGGACTGATTCACAAATAGTACTATCCTGGATAAACGCTCAATCCTCTATGTACCACACGTTCGTGGCTAATAGAATTTCAGAAATTTAATCATTGACGTTACCCGACCAGTGGCGCCACAGCCGAACAAAGGACAACCCTGCTGATATACTACCCAGAGGTTTACCAGCAGTTCAACTTGCTCAATGTCATTTATGGTTGTATGGACCACTGTTTCTACATGGACAAGAAGAGCTGTGGCCACCTAGATTCTCCCAACAACTCTAAGTCCCCAGTGAACTCGAGATAAAAAAGACAGTGTTACCGAAACTGACGACAACTTTATTTACAAAATCTCACATAAAAACGCCTTCAAAACACTGCAAGGAATATTGGGGTATATAATTGGATTCATCAAAAATTCAAGGATAAAAAATATCAGCGCCCCTCACATCAATCACTAACTCCTGCCGAACTAGATGGTGCATTTCACATAATTATAAAAACCATACAGGCGTCAGAATTTTCGCAGGAAATCAATAATTGTCGGAAAAACAAAGAAATCGATAAAAAGAGCTCCGTCAAGTTTGTCCAAATTCCTCGACGAGACAAGCATCCTACGAGTTGGCGGACGATTGGAGTCTTCATCACTATCATACGATGCAAAATATCCAATGGTGATTCCATACAATGATCCCATCATAAAACTTTTATTCACAATGATTCACGAAGAAAATAAACATCACAAGCACTACTAAATTTAATCAGACAGCGTTTTTGGCAAATAAGAGGAAAAATAACAGCACGATCAACAGTCCAAAAATGTATAAGGTGCACGAGTACAACCGCAATTATGTAGGCAAATTATGGGCAACCTTCCGCAAGCCTACAGTTACTCCAGCCCGATCTTTTATCAACGCTGGTGTAGATTATTGCGGACCATTTTGGATTCATATAAGGTCAGAGGAAACAGACCAACGAAGGCATATATAGCTGTTTTTTGTTGCTTTGCCACAAAGGCCACTCATCTTGAACTGGTCACTGATCTATCAACTGAAGCTTTTATCGGTGCCTTAAAACGATTCATCAGCCGTCGAGTGCGTTGTCAAAATATATATTCAGACAATGCTACCAATTTCATAGGAGCAAGAAACCAGTTAGCGGAATTAGCTGAAAGTATCTATTCCGACAAGGGGCAGGAATCAATCATCTCAACTGCTATCTCAAAAGGAATACATTTCCACTTTAT
Organism: Cordilura impudica; assembly: GCA_963682025.1. NCBI lineage: Eukaryota > Metazoa > Arthropoda > Insecta > Diptera > Scathophagidae > Cordilura > Cordilura impudica. Next base: position 140,466,001 of record OY821519.1, read on the forward strand.
GCCACCGCGTGCACCACACTTAGGGGGATTATGGGAATCAGCAGTGAAATCTGCCAAACATCTATTGTTGCGCAGTGTTGCGACGCCATCGTTAACTCAAGAAGAACTGGAAACAATCGTAGTGGAAATTGAGGCAATACTCAACTCTCGCCCACTAACGCCTATGTCAAGTGATCCTAGAAATCTTGAGGCTTTGACTCCTGGTCACCTTCTTATTGGCGAAGCGCTTGAATCACAAATAGATAGTAGTGCAACACCAATAAAAGCATCAGGACTCGCTCACTGTGAACTCGTGGCTCATCTCAAACAGTAATTTTAGAAAAGATGGTCCACCGAATATTTAAACCACTTGCAACAACGTCATAAGTGGAATAAACAATTTTCCAACATAAAAATTGGCGATCTGGTAATAATAAAGGAAGATATCCTACCAGTCATGAAATGGCCCTTAGCGAGAGTTATCAAAACTCACTCTGATACTGATAATGTAATCAGAGTCGTAGAAGTCAAAACAGCAAATGGACTGCTCAAACGCCCAATACATCAGCTCGCTCTGTTACCCATCGAACCAGACAAAGAAGAGCTCATCTTGTCCGATGACAACACTGCAGCCATCAACACCAGCATCTCAGATTCAACTGAGGAACCTAGGGCCAAAAGGAAAAAGGGGCTATCAACGCTTAGCACTACTTACGATACTTTTGCTGTTACCTATGGCACTTGGAAATCCAGTCAAAAACAAAAGATTTGGTATCCATTATTAGGTATCCATTTTGAAGAAATTGGGAACAACAGCCATTTCAACCACTGAATGGAATCTTTCTGTATATTACGACCTGGGGGCCTATTGGTCTGAAACATCAAATTTGGTCAATGACACGAAAACCCTACAGAATCTGTGCAGAATGATAAAACCAAACGAACCATGACTCAGCATTATTTACCATTTTAAACACATGGAAAATGATCTACAACTTGAGAACCAACTATTACGAAGTAGAAGAGGAGCATTTAATATAATTGGGAGTGTTGCTCATTCATTGTTTGGCATATTGGATTCTGAATACGCTGATTATATATCAGATACAATACAACAAGTCCAGGAGAATGAATCACATCTATTAAATTTACTGAAAAACCAAACATCGATTGTTGATTCAACAATCAATGTCATACAAAAACTCAATTGGCAGCTAAGGCGAGATTTGAACAATTGGAACAAGAAGTTAAAAATTATTCAGCAGCAATGCTGAACATCAACAATGTGTTAATCCAGATACATCTTACCCAACTATTCAATAATGGGCTCTTAGAATTGAACCTAATTTTAAATAGCATACGAAGGATACAGTCATCTATTCTGGACACTCACATATACACGCATCACCTATTGTTACTGACTCCACAACAGTTACGAACTGAAGTTTATCAAATTAAACTCCATGCACCAACTTCAGTGATTCTTCCTGTAGCCAGAAAAGACGAATTACTGCAGATATTCAAACTTATGAAGGTTCAAGGTAGACTTACGCACCAACATGCAGTTTTCAAAATAGCGATACCCTTGGCTGAAGTTGAACAATTTAAGATTGTCCAGTTGATTCCTGTACCCAACATACTAAACAACACCATGATAGCCATCAAACCATGTACTGATTTCATGGGCATAACCATGTACTGATTTCATGGGCATAAACAATACATCATTCTTACAAATTCGGAACTCAGCAATGGTGATAGAATAAAAGAAGATATGATTCTGTGTTCCAACGTTCAAATTCGCTACGATTATTCGTCAGAAATGTGCATGTGTGAAATCAATTTGTACAACAACAAAACGACACCAACATGCACTCTGGAGAAATCCAACACAAAATGGATACCCCTCAATAATAGAAATCAATGCATATATGCCACCTTATCATCTTCAAGAGCCATGGCTGTATGCAATAAAGACATTACTCATTTCTCTTTACGGGGATCCGGGCAACTAACCCTGCATCCAGAATGCATGCTGAAGTATGAATTCGTCACCATGAACGGAAGACAAACTGTCTCTAGTACGATCAGATCATCATATACTAGTCTTGGCACAGTTTCAGCATTATCACCACAAACAAACATTACATACTCCATAAGCAATAATCAGTCGAACTCGACAAACTTGGAGAGTGTATACGCCAACAATCTCAAAGAGCTATCAATTTTACAAAAAATCTTTGAGAGAACAAAACTTCATGGACCTTCCGAATACATTGAAGTCCCACCAGCAACACAATCATGCAATTGGATATCTGGCACTGTAACAATAACAATAATGATAATACTGTCCAGATGTAAAAAGTGTACAACCAGACGTAAACCACACACAATATCGTCTATAGGAAATAATGCAGAAAACATCGAACTTCAATCCATGAATTGGAAATACCTACACCAGGGCGGGTCGATTTGTAGGGAGGCAAAAGAATCGCTTAAGTGACAAGGAAAATCATATTCTAGGGATCAAAATAAGAAATTTTGCCTAAAACGAATTCTGATGTCCAAACTTTTGACCTGTCTCTCTGTCTGTCATGGGGCAACCCCATTTCCCCTCATGCAATTGATCTGAAACTTGGCCCACAGTCTTGTTGTGGCTACAGATTTATTTTGGGGTAGTCACGCAAAGTGACGCATAGTCACGGAGTGATCTAAAAGTTATTTACCCTCATCCGATCGATCTTTTTGAATAACAGAACATAGTCAAGGCGTATGATTATTATTTATTAGCAGAGTAGAAGATATACGTATACGTATGAGTGTTAATTTTAATATTAAATCAAACATAGTCAGGCCAATTATAAACAAAAAATGGTGAGTTAGTGGGGGTCGATCATACATTTGGACTCGATTTGGGCACTCTAAATGGGTCAAAGTGAAACAGACAGGTCAAAAGTCGGGACATCAGAATTCATTTTAGAGGTATGCTTCCTCGGCAAAGTTTCTTATTTTGATCCCTAGAATACGATTTTCCTTGTCACTTGGGTGATTTTTAAATCGACCCGCCCTAACCTACACCAATGCCAAGGAATTTCATCATAAAGGTCTAGGCAACATAAGATCACCACAACATTGTTGAACATCCGTTCAACGCAGGGGAGAATGTTAAGATTCAATATATTTAAATTCAATTAATGTAGAATTCCCCTAATATATTACAATAATGAGTGAATGCATTGATTGGTATGTAGTTAATATTGTCTTTCTTTTTATTGCCCAATTTAACGTAAATTTTTGTTATTAATAGATCAAATTACATTTATACCTTTTTATACTGTCTGATTTGTTATTGGCCAATATGGCATAAATTTTAATTCAATAACATTTAGTTTTCACCATTTTTTATGTGTAATTTTAGTGTAAATACCTCAAACAGAACTTCAATAAAGTCAGTAGTTAAAAGAATTTATTTTGTTTTAACTACTGAATACTGATCTTCAAGTTACAAGTGCTTGAAAACCAAACATTTTTTAAGAAATAAGCAATTTAGTACAGACCTGATTTAATTTTTTGGCTTGACTTATACTAATAGTTTCAACTCACATAAACAAGAATTTTTTGCTGTATTTACAACAATACTCAATCATATGTTTTAAAAACATATGTATGTTTTTCTTGCCTGCTAATTCTTACTGGCAAAAATATATCCAGTAGAAACTAGCAAGTTTTCACAAATGAACTGTCAGTTTACGTTCTCAGTTGTTCTCTTTTACTGGGTTTTTGGAGTAAACGAACAGGATCCAGTTAATTTCGTGATAATTTGTACAAATTGTTACAAATTATCACGTAAACGAACAGAGCTAATGCCACTAAAATTTGGATTGTATTTATTTTCTATATCTAATTAGTTGTATAGGTGATCTAATTTTCTGATTTATGTATGGTTTGTGGCACCTTCCTTTTGTATACCCTCCACACCACTCTGCAGAGGGTATATATCTGTTTGTCGTAACCCCAGAAAGTTTGGATAATATTGTTCGTACTGAATTTGGAAGCTCTAGACCAAATAGGTGAGGAATGATGTATGAAAATGTAAAGATACTCAGATAAAATTGCGTATAAACAAACATAAATAGTGAAAAATGTTTATTACTAACAGAACATGGTAATTAAAAAAATAATATTATTTGCGAAGAAAATTTATATTTAGTGTTTTATATACAAAATGAGGACTTTTCAAATTGGTAAATTGCCTGTGGCCAGATTGGTAAAAAATAAAATAATTATGAAATCTCAGGAGAAAAAAATTACTTTAGAGTTCGGTCGGATATTTTAATAAAGGTTAAAGTGATGGCACCAACCCATTAGAATTCAATATGTTTTGATTAAAAATCACACTGGGCTGGATATGTTTGCTGGAAACGATCGTTGTAGTTTTGGATTCTGTAGTTTTTGAATTATGGTTTTCATGTTTGCTGTTACAATAATAATAATTGTTTATTTTTTTTTCACAATTAATAACTTTTTAACTTTATTTAACTTTCATATAATTTAATTTAAGCATATAATTTAATTTAAAATTACAAATGGTTTTATTTTACTTAAGAATTAAGAAACAAATAAACAAATAAACCACTATTGCCTAAAGATGCCCACAATCAAAATTTCGCTGCTACTGACTTTGTCGTCGCACAGTGGGTTGAACGATAGACAAAATAATTAATTCAGGGAAGACGTACGTTAAATATTTTTAATTTTTGGAACAAATACAATTGGGAAAAATAATCTTTTTTTTACCTGTTAGGCACTTAAAAAAACGGTTCACAATTTTTGCTGTAACTTTGGATTAAAAGCAAAAAATTAAAGATGACTAACAACATTTTGCTGTTGTTGTTGTACACAATTTTATCAAATTTAACTTTTAACACTAATACTGGCAACTTTAAAAATATATGTAAATATAACAAGTAATAATTTTTATTTAATGGTTTCGCATTGAAGATGGTAAATTTTCACTGAGAGACACTATGTATAAATTCGTAGAATTGGTAATAAAAAAATATACTTTATTTAGTCCAGAATCTAGATCAACAACTTTAATATATAGTTACGCTCATCACTGACTTGCTGACTAGCTGATTCGATGAATGTGTAAGGCTCTACGTATACGTATGGTTAATTATCATACATACGTTTACGTATTTGATTTGGGATGTCCCGTCCAAATAATGAACCGAATGAAACCGAAAATTTTGGTAAGGGTCGCGACCGGTCGTAGAACAAATGGTTAACATATTGCCACTAGATAAACCATGCCAATTCGAGAAACATAAAATTGTGGCGGAAAATTAAGATCTACCTATTTTAAGGGTTGCCAGAGCGAAAGGCATAACATTTTATAAATAACTTTTTATTCACAATTTTAAAATAAAAATATTTAATGTACATGTATTAAATTGAAGTGTTTTTTTTCCAGCATATGATAAAAAGTGGTTGAGGCCTATAAGGCGTACTAACTAAATTTAGTTCAACCAACGCAATTTAGTACATAGTAACATGGACGATGCAAATAATACTACTTCTTGCACCGTGGAGATAATTGAACACATTATTTTACACATTGTCGATAATTTTAAGCAAGAATCGCCAATCGCATTAACACTGAAACTAGTCTGTGCGATGTACAGTGCGTTTCAAATAACGTAAATAATATTTAAATTTATTTTCGTTTATTATTAGTTTATTTTTTTATTTGTTCTTCCCATACAACAAGATTTACATCTTTTATATTATAGTATGGGAATTTTTAAAGAAAAACAAGTTACAGTATACAAAAATATTTAAATAAATTGTATAATTACATATATAAAATAATTAAAAAAAATAAATAAAATAAAGAACTAAATAAATGAATGAGTTTGACATAATTTAATATAAAAGATTCAAATGCTAAAATTTTGATTAAAAAAAAAAGAGAAAAATGGTTGAAATAACATTAGTGTATTAAAAACAATAAGTGACAAATAATTTAAATTTGCATTGAAAAACTAGCAGTTATTTTGTTTTTGAACTGTATTGCGTTGTTGATTTTCTGTGTTTGATTTGGTAGTAAGTTCCAGAGATAAACGGCATTAAAGTAGAACTGCCATTCAGAAATGTTACTACGATATATTATCGGTACAAGCTTTCTCCCTCTATTGGATCTTACAAAGGTTAAGCGGTTGAAAAGGTATGATGGTTCCTTCTGATATATAATTTTGTGTAATAGGACTAGCACCTTTAATTTTAAAATATTATCAAATGACATACCATATAGTCTTGTTGAAAACGAGGTAATACGATCAAGTCTGTTTAATCCATAAACATACCTTATAATTCTATTGAAGGCCACATTTAGTTTTCTCTTACTAGTTGAGTCACATAAAGCAAAAATTTCACACCCGTATAATAAAACCGGCATTAGGTAAGATTTTGCAAGTATTATTCTTATATTTAATGAAGTGCAAGATTGAGTCGCCCAAAGCGTCCGAACCATACCATACGTTCTCCCTACCACAACGTTTACATGATTGTTCCAACTAAGTGTGTCATTAAAAACAATACCCAGATTTTTTGATGAGGACACAATTTAAATTCTCTGATTGTTGAGAACAATATCAAAATCTAGATTATAACGTAGAGTTTTCTTGTGCATGATGAGACATTTGGACTTGAGGGGATTCAGACAAAGTCCATTAGCAGTTTCCCAGTTATAAATATTATTTAAATCATCATTAAGTTTTGCTACGTTTTCTCTGGAAGATATTAGTGGACTGCAAAGATATACTTGGACGTCATCGGCGTACATGTGTACTTTACAATACTTTACGTGATCTGGCAAGTCATTGGCGTACACTGAAAATAAAAGAGGGCCTAGAATTGAGCCTTGCGGAACACCTTTAGGTATATGTAGTGGTCTCGAAAATTGGTTATTAAGGAAGACTGACTGAACACGGTTTAATTCAACGGTAGAATTCAACAAGTTTCTTTGAACACTCGGAGAAATTAAAAAGCCGACTAAGTTTTGTTGAAAGTATTGAGTGATCAACTAGGACTAAAAAGCAAATATTTCCACCATCAACGGCATGACGAATATCATCTGCAACATCTATTAAAGTAGTTGTACAACTATGTTTTTGCCTAAAGCCTGATTGCTTTTGCGATAATAGCCCAAATCGTTTTAGGTATTCGTTTATCTGTTTATGCATTATCTTGTCAAGAGCCTTAGAAAAGAATGGTAGTATTGATATAGGCCTAAACTCAGAGTTTGTCTTAGGCACAAGAATAACCTTTGCATGCTTCCATTGTGTTGCAAACACGCTGGTGGTAAGGATCGTATTATATATGTAAGTAATGTATGGTAAGAGGATAGGAAGGATAATTTTGATAAATTTAGGGTGCATGTTGTCATATCCAATTGCATTTGATTTTATGGCTAAAAGACAGGTAAATGCCTCATCATTGCTAACACATTGAAAATCAAATAGACTATCATTATCAGAAATCACTAGGTTATTGATTGTATTGTGTGCAGGAGGTTGAAATTGAACAGTGGGTAAATTAGTAAAAGCTGAATTAAGTTCATCAGGAGTGAGTTCGCAAGTTTTCCTATTACTAGTTCGGCCAATTCCAATTTCCCGAATAGTTTTCCATTTACGTTTGGTGTTAATTGCATTTTCAAAACGGTGGCCATAATATTCAGACTTTGATCTACGAATTTCACGAGTAACTTCTCTTCTAAGATTTCGATATTCTTCTTTAAGTTGAGGTAACTTAAATTTTTTCCAACGTGAAAACGCATTATCTCTTTGACCAATCAGTTGTTTAATATGTGCTGAAAACCACGATCTTGTCTTAATGTTCTTCGATATCTTAGGTACAGTAAGATCAAATAAGTATGAGATATTATTCTCCAAGAAGGACAACTGATGGTCAACAGAAGTCATATGATAAATGGACGTCCAATTTAATAAAGAAATATGTTCTGCCAAAACATTGTAATCGACATTATTAAAGTCACGATATGTAACTGATAGTGTTTCATTATTTAAAATAAAGTCATATGTCATGAAAATTAAGTCATGTTTCGAGAAACATGAGGCCGATAGTTGGTCGTACAACAATACTTTGGTTAAATCGTTAACAAAAAAAGGTCAAGTAAAGTACTTGCTGTTGATGTATAGTGTGAAGGCATCGTGTAGTTTAATGATGTGAGACCAATGGTTTCCATGTTTTCTGAGATATAAGTGTCACACAGAAGATTACAATTAAAATCACCTGCAATTAACAAATCTATGTAGGTGACCGTCAACCTCTCTAATATTTCCATAAAAGAAGTGATCACAGTATCACGGTGTGGCCTGTATAGAAAACAATTTTATAGCCGGTTGTGATTACTAAATTCAGTCAGCGCACTTGTCAAGGCAACAAAATTTAATGGAATAACTCAAGAATATTTAAATCGATCTGGACCGACTATACGATATCTTATACAATGAATTTCGGAAAACGTTCTTACGTCAAATCACATTAAATAGTAAATTATAGTGAATATGTCACCTGCAAATTTATTAAGTGCAGTTCATATCGGTTGTGATTTTATATGGGGATTTGGTCACAAAATTAGGCGGTTATTTAGTTGCACAAAAATTCAGTTACCTACGAATGTCTTACGATTGATTAAAGTAAATAACTGGGGGATGCTTTTGATGGGGACTGACTATAATGGATTTATATTTAATTAGCAGTATACCCGCTACGTTGTTAGCGTAATTATTATGTTAATTATTTAAGCCATAATAATATTTAAAATCAATAAGAAATATAGTGTGAGTGACAATACGATGGAAACTTTTAACAATATATGTTTTTGACGACTTGGACTCTTTTATTAATTTACACATTTGTATTTATGTTTTATTTATTTAACAAAGGAGAAATATTAACATAACTTCAGAAACAATTAACATTTTTATGCTGTTGACAAAACAATGGAAACCTTTACTATACAATAACACTGTGGAATAAAATGATGATCATGATCTTGGAGGGTGGATGATTCCTATACTAAACGATTATATTAATTTATTTCAGTAAAACTCCCGAAGCGTTTAGCCATTTTATGGCCATTTAAATATATAATTTTCTAGACAACACTATTCGCCAACAGTATACTAATTGCAGTTCATGCATTCTTTAGCAAGATTAATGCTAGCCAGACACTTTTACGGCTTTATTCATAGAATATTTCTCACAAATATTCTTTTGCCTGCGACCATCACTAAAACCATCTATTATTCTGGTTTGGTTCGTAAAACTTTATTCTTGCCATTATTTTATAATAATTGAAAGAAAACAACAGAATATATAAATATTTAAAAGAAATTTTTGGCAGCACAAAAAATATATTTCTTTTGCGTTTATCTATTTTTTTTATTGTATCTTTTTGTACAAATGTGTTATCTTCCAATATAGAACACACAATAGTGATTTCGTAAAAATATACATAATTTTATTACTATGCGCGAAATTATTAAAAACAAAATTGGCAAATTTTGAATTTTGTAAAAATTTCCGATGTATTGCCACCTACAATATTAAAGTACCACTTTTTTATTATTCATAATAGGTTCGAAAATTATTAAAAAATAATATTATTTGTAATATCGATGGCTTAGTTTGGAAAAGAAGTAACTCAAGCCATAAGACAAACGCTATTGAAATTGGTGAAAATGGGTGCATGTTCAGACCAAGTCCCCATTCAAATAACCCCTTTGATATCGACTTAACTTCCCACAAGATCCAAATTCTCAAATAGATCTCTGTCGAATTGGGTTTGTGTGTGTTTATTGCATCCATTAATCCGTAGACCAAAAATAAACCCTATATGTTGCGGGAAAATATAAGTGTCTTTACCACATATGGTTAGGATCGGTCCAATTTTCGACGTAGATTTGGTTTATGGTTTTTTAAACCCAATTAGTTGGACCTAAGACCAATTCTCTAAACGCATGGTATAGGGTATTGGTCTAGACCGACTATCATTTTCTTACTTGGTTTCTTAAGAAAATGTACTTTTAAAGGAAAATTTACCAGTTGAAAAGTATCAGTTTTCCCATTTTTGGCCGTTTCCCACTCCCCCCCCCCCCAAAGGCTCGAATTAAAACAAATTTTATTCTCCTCCGATGTTTGTGTCTCTAGTGGAATCTACATATCAAATTTCATATTCCTAAATTAGTTTGTAAAGAAGATACAAAAAGGTATACTTTTACACTTACGGGCCATTTTTATATTCGTTTGTTTAGAAGATATCAAATGTATTATTTCTCCCCTCTTTGGCCGGTTTTATTCCCCTACATTAGAATTACCGATATATTCACCCTTGACTAATGCCCACGTATTGGGTGGGGTCTGTATACCAAAATTCATAAATATAGACTAATATGTTAAGAAGATGCAAAGGTACCATTTTTACCCCCCTTTACATCCGAATTTCCAAAAGTTTTCCTCTCATCGGGTGTTTCTATCTCTAGTGGAATCCACTTACCATATTTCATATTCCTAGATTCGTTTATTTTGGCCGGTTTTCCATCCCTGGACGTTATAATTAGCAATAAATTCATTCTGGACTGATACCCACGTATTCGGTGGAATCTATATGCCAAAATTCATATATATAGATTAATATGTGGAGAAGATGGAGAAAGGTACAATTTTAGTCCTGAGCCCACATTTGTTTCTCTGGAGTCTACGCACCAAATTTCATATTCCTAGATTAATTTGTTACCATTTTCCCCCTTTTTGTCCGCTTTTACCCCGATAATGTACGAATTTTTAAAAATCTGTTCTTAGTGGATCTTTACGTCGAGAGAGGAATCTACAGTCCAAATTTCAAGCTTCTGGGTCGAATGGTTTGGGCTGGGCGATGATCATCCTCGCAACTCTTTTATATACATATATAGCTATTTTGTTGGAATATATGTATGCAATAATCTGGATCTTAGGTAAATTTAAGTCAATCTCTTATTGGACATTTGTTGTATGAAGGCTAGGTGTGACTAAGCACTGATTTTCTTCAATTCAAATAGCGATATTCCAATGGCTGATTAAAACTTATATATTAAATTTCCTGCAGATATATAATTTACAATGGCTTCTTATACTTTGCTCACAAGTTATACCTAGAAGAGTAGATGGACGGAGGAAGGGACAGATGGACATAGTTAAATCTAAAAAAGTGATTCTGAAGTGATCGGTAGTTACAAACAGCACAACACAAACTAATTATACCCTGGTATGGACTATAAATACTATACCGAGAAATACTTATACAAATTTCATATTGACTAAAATCAAAAATTTTACAAAATACTTAGATATTCGTAAGGAGTGTGATCGAAAAAATCTTAACATACATAAAATGTAATAATAAGGAAACCATTGAACCTAGAGTTTTGATTTTTTGTTATTTAATTGAAATTATATTAAATCTTCCAAAAAAAGACAATTTTCATAGTTATAATCACTACTTATGAACTTATGACCTTTTCCGAAAATCCTTCCATTAGAGATTTTATAGTGGTTTCTGTCACTTTTTTGAATAGGCAGTCCATCTCCTCTTAAAATCTTTCTACATTTTGGGACCACTTTTGAGAGCTCTTCAACACCCTTTTCATAAGAGGCCAATATCTCTCTACTGGCTTAAGTTTCGGACACTTTGGAGGATTTGAATCCATTGGTACAAAAACAACGTTATTGTTCCTGTACCACTCAAAAGCATTCTTACCGCAGTGACAGGATGCCAAATCGAACCAAAAATATGTGGACACATTGTGTTGTCTTATGTAAGATAGAAGTCATTGTTGCAAACACTCCTTAATATAAATTTCGGTATTTATATATATAGAGCCCGTTGCCGCAATTAAATGTGGCTTTCCATATCAGAACCTTTTTTTGGAAATTTTGCCTGCTTTTGGATCCTTAAATTATCTTCAGCATTTACTCAAGCATTAGCAACACAAATATTTTGACCAGGTAGCTGCGAAAAATCTGCCAGCATATTTCGTTCATTATGTAGCAGGAGAATTTTGTTAGGAAACGTGATTTCAATTTCCGTGTTCTGCTTTTGGCGTCTACATTTTTTGTGCGTTCCTGTATAAGTCCTCTTGGACTTTGTGTGTTTTCAAACCTGCATTGGCTTTAACTTTTCGAGAATGGGTTTATCAGGCTACGTTTCCACTGGATGTGTTGTCAGCTCCTTTCAATAAGCTTTCTATATTCTTGGCCTAACAAACATCATGCCAGATTTCCTATAAACGGTCAAATTCTCCTGATAGTTTCTAATAATATTAGAAACAGGTTGACGACAGACCTTCGATTCTTTGGCCAACTTTTTGTAAGACCAAGTTGGATTTTCTTGAAAATATTTAATAATTTTAGCACGTACCTTTATTTCGTCACTCATTTTAATCAAACTAAACACAAATGAATATGCTTTTCATTAAGCAGAAACGTGTGTTAAGATTTTTTCGATCTCACTCCTTATATAAGTTTGTTAGAAAATATACATTAATTTCATTAATTATCCCAGACACATACAAAACAAAATCGATAATTTTTCATTCCGAACAATGTTTTGCATAACTTAAAATGCCAACATGCAACAAAGAACCATAATTGAAATTCAAACACCCATAGATTACTCTGGCGAAGTTAACCAGAAGGATGCCATTATGTACTCGGTGAACAACCCCTAAAAAAGTAACATTAGCAAAAAGGAAATTTACAATAAATAAAATATTTTCGAATATAAGTATTACGAGTACATTTAAGTAAATACATAAAGACACCTTAGCATCAAGGAAGAATTAAGACCTTAAAACCTGCCAGGAATTGTTAAGCCAAATTTAAAAAAAAAGGTATTTTTCATTTTTTTTTTCTTTTGAAACACATCAAAAATACGAAACCCAACAAATGCCTTCAAATACGAAACCGAAGGGTCAACTAAAGAGAAAGGCAAAACCGGATAGAGGTACGAGTATACAAACACATAACTATATGACAGGCATAAAAAATACTTGTTTTCTGTGCCATCGCATGTACGTACGTATGAATCAACCCATAAACTGAAACGAGAAACGATAAAATATATACCCACATACTATATAGTATCAAGCAACTGCCATTAATAAAAAAAACTTTTGAGCAGCAAAATGTTGGTTGAACCTTGCTTTTTTGAAAGTATTCCAAATAACGCGCACTGAACAGAACATAAGTAGTACGAGTACACAATGTGAAAACTGGCTGCCATTTAGAGAACCCCAATCGGTATAGAGACCATGCAAGCAATACAAGTCAAACGACTAAACAACAGGCAAATCGACCTGCAGACAGACTGACTGTCTTAACGACCGAGCACACAACTAACCGACAACAGAACAAGAAATACCTCGAACAAACATTTGGTACGAAGTTAATATTAATTTTGATATACGCAGACGAATAAAAAGGTTGCACCCAGTTGTATTTTTACAATGTTAAATGTAAAACACTATAAAAAAAAACCAAGTAATCCCCTACACTATAACTATGCTTGCCAATTATTTCCGATATGCCCTAATTTTGTTTTAAAGAAAAGATTTGGAATTAGTTCAATAATTCATAATACAGTAGTATTAAAATTTAAAAAAACTCGGACGTTCATTTCGATGGCTTAATGTAGAAAGGTCATGTCTTAACTTTTGGTTACTTTACAGGAGAAGGAAAAAACTCAATAAAATCTGAAAAAATAGTAAGTAGTTCAAAAATGATACCTAGTCTTAGTCATAGGCCTCATATAGAGCTGCTTCCCGATCTTCACTTAAATCTATCAAAAAACAAAAATATTGCACGGATTCTTTTCAAATTTTGTTTGTATTTCTATTTGCAAAATACAAGAGACTTTACCAAACATGGTCGGTCCATTTTTGTGCCTAGTCCCCATATAGATATAGCATCCGATATGAACTTTTTCATATCTGCAGGCAAAAAAAATAATAAAAATCTCACTCAAATTTGGTTTATACTTATTTTATATATCCATGGTATGGGTATCATATCGTCGGTCTAGACCGACTTTAATTTTCTTACTTGTTTTTTATTAATTTTTCTCTCTATAAGTGAATGTGTAGCGTCTCATTCCATTTGAGTATGACCACGGCAATTATGTGACTCCATTTTTGGTAACTCCGCTAGCCATTTTTGTAGAAAGGACCGTCGTTATTCGTTGCGCTGTTCTGTTGCCGATGATCGTTTAGCAGACTTGCGCAAACTTGAATATGTATCGGGAACGTCTTGTGAACCGTGTTTACCACCACTATTAATCCAATTTCGAACCATTTTTTCATTAAGTACTAGAGTTGAATGAAACATTTTGCGGCACACCTGCAATCGGCTTGAGTTATGTCTCCAAAAATACGTTATTGTGTGATTACGTCCTGAATTTTGAGTGGAATTCATTCATTTGAGTGGAATTCATTTTATTTAAATTTTTATGTAAAGAAACTTTTTCCAGTCTTAATTATGGACTGATACACAAAAACTACTTTCATGTGCACAAATCTGACTGATAGACAAAAACTATTTTCATGTACACAAATTCGGGAAAGTCCCTTTTTATTTTAAAACAAATACATCAGAAGTGAAAGCCAAAACTAACAACAAAAAATTTTCCATATGTATGTATATCACCATACAATAACATACTACATACATAATAATAATAATAATACATACATAATAATAATAATAATATTATTATGTATGCTATAATTTTTCTTATTTGGCTTTATTGTATTTTTCTCTTACGAAAAACACAAAAATTAGAAAAGCATTGACCTATGTAACTTTATAAAAAATACTTTTAGAAAAGTTGTTTTAATATAAACCAAAAAAATATGCATTCAACTGCACCATTTCCGCATCTTTTTCGTACTCTGTACTTCATAGCGTTTCAACACCAGCTACGAAACGCTCAGTTTTCATTTACGAAAAGGCTTGCGGGCCGAGCTAACGATTTCTTCAAGCATTTCAACTGGAAAATTTGTTTCCTGGACAATAATATTGACGCTGCAGCGATAATGGTGGAAAAAATAATTGTGCTTGGTATGAGATTATTCATTTCATCAAAGTACATTTCGGCTAAACCTAATCAAAAATCTTGGTTTAACCAGACTTGCAGAGATGTAGTCAGATCCAGAGAGGAAGCATTCAGACTTTGGCGTGAAAATAAAAATTCCGTCACTGAACTGCTACGCAAAGAGGCGAGAAACGAATGTGTTAAAGTACTAAGGCGTGAAACGTTTCTTCACGATCAGCGTCGGGGCAGCAAGAGCTTTTGCTCATTTGTTAAAAGAGTAAAGAATAATACTAGTTCCGCAATCCCAACTCTTATAATGAATGGCCAAATATTCACTGACCCGGTTGATAAGGCTAACTTTTTAGCTGAACTTTTTGCAAAAAACTCATTTTTGCCGGATAGCGATCAACCACTGCCCGAACTCGAAAGAGTATCTTGTACTATGTCTAAAATATTCTTCCGAGCACGTGCAGTTAAAAAGGTTCTTTCGGATCTCAGCATTAATAAGTCTCCGGGACCGGATGGTATACCAGCACTAGTGCTGAAACAGTGCTCTTCGACGCTAGCCAGTCCATTGGCCAACCTTTTCAGCCTTTAGTACCGTGCGGGAGTCTTTGCCTCTTGCTGGAAGGTTGCTAATGTCCAACCAATCCCTAAAAAGGGTGCGGCTAATAACCCTGAAAATTACCGTCCAATTGCAATCTGCTCTGCACTCTCAAAGGTGAATTGCAATCTGCTCTGCACTCTCAAAGCATGGTCAATTTCCATCTTCTGAACTACCTAGAGGCCAACTCACTTATTAATGATCGCCAGTATGGCTTCCGTAGAAATCGTTCCACGGGTGAGCTGTTGCCTCTACTTTCTGAGCGCTGGAGTCGATCCATTCGCAATTTTGGCGAAAGTAAAGTGGTTCCTTTAGATATTTTCAAGGCATTAGATCGTATGTGGCACGGTGCACTGATATCTAAGCTTATTGCATTTGGGGTCGGTAATGACTTCTCTCGATTTATATCGACTTTTCTCAGAGATCGAACAATACGTGTTGTTATTGATGGGGTCTCATCCAATGAGTTTCAACTTAATTCAGGGGTACCCCAAGGTTCCGTTCTTTCTCCTTCTCTTTTCCTTATCTTTCTGAACGACCTTCTTGGTCAAACTTTTAACTCTATATACTCTTTCGCAGATGACAGCAGCATTTGTCATTCATTTTCCTTTAATTGTAGGCCAAGCCTCTTGGAGGTTGGGGGCAAAAGGCGGACAATGAATGACACACTCAATCAAGACCTGTTAACAATCTCCGAGTAGGGTAAAGCGAATAGGGTTGATTTTAATGCGCTGAAGACTCATTGTTGTATGTTGACCCATAGGGCCATGGATTCAACAATGTCATCTGTATATATGGGTGGTATAGGTATTGAGGAGTTGGAAACTATTGATGTTCTAGGCATGATAATTCAATGTGATGTTCGTTGGAACGAGCATGTTTTTCAAGTGTCGAAAGAAGCATTCAAGCGTCTTGGTTTTCTAAAACGGTGCAAAAATTACTTCACTCCTTCTGATCTCCTTAAAATCTATACCACTTACATCCGACCGAAAATGGAATACAACACCTATATATGGGCAGGAACTTCAAAGTCTATTTTGGAGCCACTGGACCGTGTGCAAAGGAGGGCGTTGATGCCCATCAATGACAGTAGGGTATCCAATTCTAGTGACTCATTGGAACATCGTCGGAATGTGGGTTGTGTATCACTGTTCTATAGATACTACCGTGGGAAATGTTCTTCTGAGATTAGCGAACTTATTTCAAGTGCACGAGTTTCGGTTCGCTCTACCCGCTTCTCTAGTAGATCACATCCGTTTGTAGTTTATTGTCCAGTTGACCGCACACGCATTACAGAGAGAATTCGTTTATCAGTCGAACTAATCGTATGTGGAATAAACTCCCCGCAGAGGTCTTTCCTGACAGTTATAATCTAATAAAATTTAAGTCAAATATCCACAAACACTACTCTTTCCTCCTTCCCATAACCTATTTTCCTGAGATCAACACTGAGTGTTGGTTAATAAATAATAAAAAATAAAAAAAAATAATTTTTGAAATGAGTTAGGGCTTTTTTTAATTACTGTAAATCCGTTATTCGTCAACATAGGAAACTGAATTTTTTTAAGGGAGGTGTATTTGAGTTTTGTCTACCAGAATATGTAAAAACCCGATTTTGAAAAAAAAAAACGAGATACCACTTTAAATGGTGCGTGGTAAAGAAGAAGAAAGCATATATTTCAAAAATTCATAACTGCACTTGTATTCTTAATCGGACCGGTTTCTGGCATTTCAGCCTTCATCAGCGATTTATTGAACATTGTGATAATTGTTATGTTTTAATTGAATAGATTGTTTCTATATGAAAATTTTTTCTACTTAGGGCGGCCGTGAGGTTTTGAACCATGAACCTTCACATACACTCGTACTTGCACTTTTTGGTCAGCGCTTTAACACACTCACCTAAAGTCAGGCCTACGAGCAGTGTGGTTAGATTCAGTTTCGTACCATACAGCTTTACTTTGTATTAATTTCAGAAGATACAACTCTGTCCAAACAAACAATCGTTATTTTTGAATTTTGAATATTTTTTGCATTTATACTTCTAATTTCCACTATTCTCAGTTTTCGTAAGAGTTGTCATATGTGATGTACGGTTTTGTACATACCTACATATGCACTTTTACATATATTTGAGATGACGCTTTTGAAGCGAAGAAATTTTTTTGTTTGTTAGATTTTAGTCATTTTTCAGACATATTGCAATTATTGCAAATTTTAATTTTGTTTAAATGGTGCGTGGTAAAGAAGAAGAAAGCATATATTTCAAAAATTCATAACTGCACTTGTATTCTTAATCGGACCGGTTTCTGGCATTTCAGCCAGCATTTCAACAATGTTTTGATAACTGAATTACTTACGAGTATATGACCATTTTATTGAATTTTATCGTAAAAATACGAGGAATAAATTAAAACTAGCAGATTCCAGCACTCGAAATTCAAGTGCATTTTCTAGGAAATTTTATCATTTAATAAAGACCCTAAAGGTATGCTTCACAATTCAACTCATTTTAAATGAAGAAAATAAACTGAACACATTAACACAAACACATTAACAAATTTAATAAACAGACACATAGCATTGTATAACTTTATGTATGTAGCAACTGTAAACGATCATAACTCCAAAAAAATATTCCAGACGATGAAAATCTGTAAATCTGTGTAAAAGCAAAAAAGATATAATTTTCAAATGATAAATTTTTTGTCAAAATCTGGGTAAAACTGTGAAACTTACATCGGTCACAAGAAATCGCCTCGCCTATTAATATTATTGATATGCTCAGTTACAGTGTTAAAATAAATGGTAAAACTTTACAGCCTGGTAAGAATAAAAGTATTTAAATTTGTGGAGAGGAAACTTTACTTGCTGAAAGAGAAGCTGCAGCAATTTATAATTAAATTTGAGTGGATTCCAAATTCTTATAAATTGTTGTTTGAAGAAGCATTGCAAAATTTATGGATGAAAACAAATCAAAAAAACTAATGGATTTAAAATAAATTGAGCAATTATTTTTAACAAAGCTATTGATGTTCTCTCACCACCTAGATGTGTAAACAAAACTTTTCTTCGATGGTTACTATGAACAGCATAAAGTGGTCATGCTTTGTAAGCGGCGTGTATTAATTCCAGCTTTTCACTTAATTGAAGCAATTCTGTTCTCCACATCACATTAAGCTGCATTACGAATGAAACACATACGTGACACGTGGCTGACATAAGTTTAAATATGAACAAGAATAAAAAATTTGTTTATTTCTACTTGTTTTGATTTTCGGATAATGACACTTTATTTACTGTAAAAGTTTGATTCTAATATATTAGCAAACCAAAAGGGATACGTAACGCGACAAAACAATAGAAGTACTTTGTTTCTGCTTTTATAAAAATGGCAAAATCTTCGAAAGGCGGCCCAGTATTTTAATGCAATTTATTTTAAAACGATTTGTATTAATGTTATTTTATATTCTTAATTGTATAGTTGAAATATCTTTAAAATTTTTTTTAATACAAACCATAATATTATACGCGATGCACAGTGGCGCCATTTGAGTTTTTTCGTTGCAAAAATCACTACTTTTGAACCAATTGAGATAATCAAATAAGTTAAAAGACATATGATGATAATTGTGCAACCTATGAAATAAGTGATTGAACAAGGTGCTACGCCTACCATATGCTTACTTATGTGTTATCAAATTTGAAAGTTATCAACGGCACGAAATCATCGTGTTTATACTCGTATTAACTAAAAACATGATTTTTTACCATTTTATATTTTTTATATTTCTTTTTCAAGGTTTTTATGTTTTGAAATTATTATCCATAAAAAAAGAAACAAATTTAAGATTTTTCGAATTTAATTTTTCAAATTGCTTTAATAAAGGGTCCGCCAAATAACTTTTTTATTTGAAAATGCTATAAAAAAAAACTACTGAATATTATCTCAAATTTCTTATTTTATTTGAAAGTACAATCCTTCCGGTTAATAATGGAAAATAATTTCATTCAAATGGCTGCCTCGGCTGGCCATGCAGTAGCCTACACCATCGGTCAAATTTTTAAGCACATTATCGATTGTGTGCAGCTGTATTTCACCAATGGCTTCACGAATATTGTCCTTTAAAGCGTCAATTGTCTCTGGCTTGTTGGCGTAACACTTATCTTTGAGGGCACCCCACAAATAATAGTCCAACGGTGTCAAATCGCAGCTCCGAGGTGGCCAACCGACATCAGCTCTGCGGCTGATAATGCGATCTTCAAAAACAGGGCGCAAAACATCGAGTGTAGCTTCGGCTGTGTGGCACGTAGCGCCGTTCTGTTGAAACCAAATGTTGCCAATATACTCCTATTCAATTTTTGTGAACAAAAATTCGTTCAACATGGCCCGATAACGATCGCCATTGACTGTAACGGCCACTCCTTGCTCATTTTCGAAGAAAAATGGCCCAATTATGCCTCTGGACCAAAATCCGCACCAAACAGTGACTCGTTTTGGGTGTATCGGCTTTTCAATGTATTCGTGCGGGTTTTCTGTGCCCCAAATGCGACAATTTTGCTTGTTTACATACCCGCCAAGATCAAAAGGAGCTTCATCTGAAAAGATGATTTTTTTGGCAAAATCTGCATCTTCTGTAAGTCGATAGCAGGCCCACTTAGTGAAGCGAAAACGCATTGGATGGTCAGTTGGCTTCAACTCCTGAACCAATTGGACTTTGTATGGCGTCATACCAAGGTATTTATGCAAAATTCGTCCCAATGATGCCTCCGAAATGTTCAATTCTTGAGAACGACGGTGAATTGATGTTGATGGCGCCTCACGCACACTTTCTGCCACAGCAGCAATATTCTCGGGTGTACGCACTGTTTTTGGCTTTTCACGCTTTGGTTTATCGATGAGGATGCCAGTTTCTTTCACTTTTTTCACAAGATAACGAACATACGGAGCTGACGGTGCTTCTCTTCTTCCAAAATCCGTACGCAATTTTCGCACACATTCTGCAACATTAACATGATTTTCAAAGTAATGTCGCAATATTTCCCAGCGTTGTTCAAGCGTATACACAACCATATTCGTTCACTAGTTGAAAAAAAAACGTTAGATGGCGGACCCTTTATAATTTTCACAATTAATAACAGAACGTTTTTCTAATAGACTTATAATTTCTGAACTATAATTATTGGATTCTTTCGTGGATACATTTCCGCCAAAAGTGATGCAGTTTTCGAAGCATATTCTCCATATTTTGTAGAATTAAACTTCTCTTTGTAATTTAAAATATTCAAGATCGTTCCCAATCTTTTAATGATTTGGTTATTAATTCCAGTGATTCGAGTTACTGCATCATCATTTTCCAAAAAAAATCTCCGCGAAATGTTTCCATCATTTGAGTTTCCATATCCACATCTGGGGTAGTTTACTTTTAGTCCAACTTCTTTGAAAAACGCATCCTGTATTCGGTTCTTTCTGATCGTTTGCTTATCCTTATCTAATGTATTTGCATCAAAGTGTTGTTCTTTTTGTGGAAGAGTATACGCCACGGATTATGCCTGTTTTTCAATATATAGTGTGATCTATTACCTGACAGTATCGTTTGGTTTAAGGGTTTATGAGAGGGTTATGCTCCCATGTCTAAAAATGTACCTGTTACCTACGCAATGTTGATATTATGCACGTGTTCAAATAAGATGTGTGTCAATATTGTAACAATATTATTGTTCTGTGATTGGATGGTTGACTATATTTCTATTTTAAGTGCGTACCTGGTAATCTAAAAGAATAGTCTGTTTCTGCATCCTGTATCTGTACCTGAATTTACCAGGGATGCACGCCATACAATTTCTGAAACAATGTTTTTTTGTACCTTTTTTACCTCTAGTAGCCAAAGAAGCAGCTGGACTTTGTTGAATTAGGTGAAGGAATAATCAAAGAACATATTTTGAAAATATGGCAGATATAAAAAATTATACATTGTTTTATTTTCCAAAAAAGTTAATAAATAGTAAACAAAATAGATAGTTGGTAAATAGCGATTTACCTGTAGAAAAACAAAGCAACCAGAAAATTTTTTCTATAATATACTGAATAAATACCTAAATCAACAGAAACAAAAAAAAAAAAAATACGATTAGTTACCTAGTTTTTTATATTCTACACGAAACTGAACCAAATTGCCTAAAAATTGTGTGTTTTTTTGAAAACTGGAAATCGGTCAACTTTGATGTTGGGAAAGGTAGCAAATTTGTAATCTTTGAACATTTTCCTAAAAGATGAGTCTATTCAAAATATCATAAGCAAAATATCACATGAAATTTTTGATTTTTGCAACCTCATTTGTTCTAAGGGCGCCACTCTCCGACATGACAATATTCATGTGATATGCTATTAAAAGCTTTCAACATTTTTAGTCAGTTTTCTTATCGTGGCAACTGAGTAAAGCTGTAAATTCTTTAAAATAATAAAATTAGATTATTATTTTTTTGATAATATAAGAAAAAATAATTTTTAACCTTTTTTTGTTTCTTTAATTTCTTTATTAAAAACCTTTATAGTTTTTCAGAACTCAATTTTATCTTCTTCCATAATGAAAATTGGTTGGGTGCCGCGATAGTTTTTCAAAATGTATAACCTTGCCGCAACAGATAAACATTGGGAAGAACTGCGCTACATTATGGACATTAATGGCATATATGTAAAATTTTAGGTTTAACGGCGTTTGTAGATAACCTGTAATAGAAAAAAATTAAATATAATTTAAAAAAATGTGTGTAAATGTAGTTAATTTTTGTGTTTGAAAGTTTTCGTTATATTTTTTCATAAAAAATTTGAACACTGTATGCATAATTTTTTTATGAGTCATTTAAGTCATCTTAAATAAAAAACAAGAAAAGTCTACTACAATGGTCGTTTCATGTGTAAAATGATCCGCGAATATATTCAGCTGGAGATCGCCAATAATTAGAGATTCAGTTATAAGATATTACGTAGCTTGTAAATGTAGAAGTCACACTGCTTTGAAGAGTTAAAAAAGGTAAACCTCTAGCTATTTTTTAATGAAATTGATAGCTTAACAAGTTTTCGAAATATTTTGAACCTTTTTTGTACTTTTTTTTAATAGCATTAAATTAGCCCAGAAAATGGCTGATACGAAAAAATTTCTCGCAAAATTTCATTGAGACCATCCAAATACCTAAATTTAACAATCAAATTTTCTATAACATCAATATGTATATGGCTACAGGTAGATACAACGCCTTAATCGCAAATACTACTTATATAAAACTCAAAATAGGTATATGTGGATGGAAACACAGTAGTTATTATTAGGGTTGTTAAATATACGTGTTTTTATACTCTTCATACCCCTGTGCAGATGGTTTATATCAGTTTGTCATTCTATTTGTAATAACGGAAATAACTTCTGGAGACCCCGTAAACCATATATTTTCTTGATCCATACAACAAGAGAAATTGATTTAGCGGGAGAAGTACCGTTTCATAAACAAGTAAATTTTTATAAAAGGTATCTATTTATAAAAAGTCCTTTCGGCTATGTTTTTTCAATTTTTTAAAGTTTTTTATGTGTAAACGCGCAGGGGGGTAAAAATCTATTTCACAGTACAATCACAAAAACAGCGTAAGCGAAAGACAAAATCAGTGTGACTTCTGATTGTATTTGTGAAAAAATTATGATATGTAATAACCTTTTTGAAAATGAAAAATTAATAATGAAAATTGAAAAATGAAAAATGAAAAATAAAAAATTAAAAAATAAAAATGAAAAATGAAAAATAAACAAGTAAGAGTGTTAAATTCGGCTGTGCCGAATCTTTGATACGCTCCACCTCGGTTTGAGTCTTGATAATAAATGTAAATGAAAAAGTAAACAATTTGTTAAACTTAATACCAAATTATTTCAGCAAATTCTTTGGGTTGGTTTTCGTCTTTTCTATTATTTCTGATTTATTTCGTTGTTTGCTTTTTGGTCATCGTGGTTGCTGATCGGCATGCATTTAGGTTATATACCTACATATATGCATGCGTTTCCGGTTATATGACATAACTTCTCGTTTAATTTAGTTTTTGCTAATTAAATAGCTCGCCCTAACCTCCATTGCAAAGTTATGGTTGTGTAGGGTGGCTATATGCACTAAATCGTGCTAATTGGAGATGGCTGTATAGTTTCTTTTAACTGGCCAAATATTTCTTCATTGCGGCCATATAGGTCGGATGGAGTAACAAAATAATAACCAAAAAAAACTCTCTCAATTTTTTTATTAAAATATTGCCATATTTGGAAAACATAGAGAATAAATTTATAATAATAAATATTCAAATTAGTGATGCCAAACGCAAAAAACCAAATGTCCCAAACATTTTAAATAAAATAATTTGTTCTCTTTATTTTCTGAAAAACTTCAAATTTTCATCCAAAAAAAATTGTGAAAATTTATATATAAAAAATAACATTCTCATCAAATTGCGTTTATTTATGTAACAGTTTTTATGTTCGCAATTCTTAAATATCATTTGACGTTTTCTAAAATTCATTGAATTTAAATTAATGTTTTCTGTAGTGTGATTCTGTAAATTTCTACGATCCGACAATCGCAAAATATATCGACAGCTATTGTTGTTTGCACTAAGGATTAAGTGATTCACTAAGTACATGCATCTTAACGACAGTCGACAAATCAATTTTTCTATTTATTTAAATTGTAAACGAGTGGCATCTCTGTCAGAATAAGCGAAAAACACAAAGAATAGAAAAAACAAATTACTTCGTGTTTGACAGGATGATTTTATGTTTATGTTTAATATCTTTATTTTTTTACTAATATTTCTGTTTATTTATTTGAAAATGAAATAATGAATTGAATATGCTATTTAATGTTTTTATTTATATAAAAAAAGATTTTTGATAGAAGCAAAATATTTTCACTATTTTATGATTTTTATTTATGTATATCGACATTTCAACCTAAAAATTTAAGTTTTCATCGATTGAATAAACAACATAAAAATGGTTGTCGTTTAGATAACAACAACAGCTGACTTTAACAATAGCGAATATCGTTATAAATTTTACTGATAATTTTGCAATTTTCATTTTTTAACGATTCGACTATCGCTAAAAGAAGTTACTGAATCGCGGTACTGAAAAGCTATTAATTTCTCCTGAATGTCAATATTTTTTTTAAATGTAAAAATTTTTTAAATGTAAACATAGGTATTTGTTGTTTTTTTTTTTTTTTTTTTTGAATTTCAATTTGTGTTTAACGAATAAAATTTATATATTAAAGATGTAATTGATGTCTTCTAAATTTAAAATTATAATTTCCGACGTTTTGATATGATTTTCTGAAATTCAATTAATTGTAATTTATAATTGGAAATTTTTAATTCCAGTTTTTATAATTGATATTTTCTTAAATATGAATGGAAAATTTAAAAAGTGCAATTTTGTATTTATGTGAATAATAGGGCTTTAGGAATTATAAACAATTTTTAAAAATTAGATGTAATCGCAATCAGATATTTTGTAGGTAAAGCAGAATAATAATTCTATATAATTATGAAAGCAAAAAACTCATTGATGAACTCGGTAACTCTATTTTGTAAAGACAATAAAAAGTTAATATGCCAAACTTATGTTCATATTTGTGAAAGAATAATGAAAAAACGTATGTAATAAAAGACCAGCCCGTGTATACTCTTAACATTGTTCTGTATGATATCTAGTTGAAAATATTGACATTCATGTTCAAATAGAAATAACTATTGCAAAGCTAAATAGAACAAAAATTGTGGCGCCATCTACTGCGGCATAGTCACGCTGAGCCAAATGAAGTGACACTCTGTTAATGCAAAAGAAATGTATTTTCCCCAAAATATTGCAGAAATTTATGTAAATAAAATAATATACCGATTTATTTCTAACATGCAGTTATTATGGATATACATATATAGAATATATGTATATTATTTGTATTATTTAATATGTGTATGTATGTATATGTAAATATTACACACAAAAAATGCAACATCAAACGTTATTTTTGTGTTTTTCTCTTTAAATAAATTAATATATAAAATTTTTTTTTTGCTAAATTTACATTGTTTTTTTTATTAACAACTAGGTATTTTAGCATTATTTGCTTTAGATGTTGGTGAATTTTTACTCCCTTTATATAAACTCGTAGTGTCTGCTTGTCGAAAAAATTTTGGATCGATTTTAACCAATTTCCCGTGAGCCATTCGATATGAAATTTTGCAGGCAGGCTCGTGGTAATAACAGAAATGATCTAAAAAATTTTTAGAGTGATGCCAAAACAATGGAAAATTTTAAATTTTTTTACCAGAGTTGTTAAAAAAATGTACAAAGGGTTAGTTTTTATTATATTATTACCACAACAACCACAAAAACAACAAGTCCAGCTATGACAACAACACAACATTTAGAATAACAACAATAACAATATAGAAACATCATATTTCTCATTTTTTTTTTTTTACTTTTTCAGAGATTTCCCTGGACCTGTTGCACCGATTTTAATGATTTTTGAAACAGAAATCTTCCCATGGATTTGGTGAATCATTCTCACTAAAAATGGTCACTGTAGCTGCACTATTCAGGGCGTGATCGTGACAAGAACAACATAGAAAATTATATTTTTTCAAGACTTTTTTTAGTTCTTCATTCAAATCTCGGGCCCTAATCGACCGATTTGGACGATTTTAAATAGCGAACTTTTCTGGATGTTAATGAATCATTTTTTATATCGTGATTTCCACAGACGGACAGACGGACAGACGGACATCGCTATATCAACTCCGGTTGTTATAAGGATCACAAATATATATATTTTATGGGGTCCAAAATTTTTTTTCTAATTATTACAAACGGAATGACAAACTTATATATACCCTCTGCACACTGGAGTGGAGGGTATAAAAAATAAAAGATGAAAAATAAGAAATGAAAAATGAAAAACGAAAAATGAAAAATAAAAAACGAAAAATAAAAAAAAATTAAAAATGAAAAATGAAAAAAAAAAATAAAAATTAAAAATAAAAGATGAAAAATAAAAAATTAAAAATGAAAAACGAAAAATGAGAAATAAAAAATGAAAAAAAAAATAAAAATGGAAAATGAAAAACGAAAAATTAAAAATAAAAAACGAAAAATAAAAAAAATTAAAAATGAAAAATGAAAAAAAAAATTAAAAATTAAAAATAAAAGATGAAAAATAAAAAATAATAAATGAAAAATTAAAAACGAAAATAAGCAATAAGAAATGAAAAATGAAAAATAAAAAATGAAAAATTAAAAATAATAAACGAAAAATTAAAAATGAAAATTAAAAAATAAAAAATTAAAAATAAAAAATTAAAAATAAAAAACGAAAATGAAAAATGAAAATTAAAAAAAGAAATTAAAATAAAAACTTAAAATTAAAAAAAGAAAAAATAAAAAAATAAATAATGAAAAATGAAAAATGAAAAATTAAAAATTAACCAGTTGAAATAATAAATAAATAATAAATATTTTAATATTAGCAGAGGCCCGGCAGTTCATTGCTATAAGTGATACATAGATGACGCTTTCTGTTTGATTTTAAAAAAGTGCCATAAAAAAATCTCTAATTGCTACATCTCCCCTGTGATCGGACTCACATGATTTTTTTAAGTTTTACTATTAATACTAATTAAGCACACCTTAATTTAAAGTTAATTAATATTATGCGAATGACGCCTAAAAAAATATTTTTCGAAAATTTCACTTTTTGTAAAATAAATTGTGTAGGTCAAGTGCCAGCCAAGAAAAAAATAAAGCAACACCACTATTTCTAGCAAGAATTCAATAATTATTTAGACTAGTTAGCAAAAATAAGAACTGTGTGTACCCTAGCGACGTGTGTAAATAGTGATATCGTACCCCAAAGGTATTTTTTAATTTTTATTTAAAAAACGGTTTTTTTTGTTAAGTGGCTACATTATGCATTTAAGGGTTAATATTCATTAAGAATCATTCACCCCCAAGACTAAGATCATAAATTTGTTCCACAGTGTAATTTAACTTAAAAAATATCTGGAGAGAATTTAAAATAAAAAAAATTAAATGTAAAAGTAAAAAAGAAATAAATAAATTCAGCTTATATTCTTTTCCCCGCTTAAAGATTTTATATTTTTCATTTATACAAAATGTGTACATACATATATAAAATGTATATTTTTATTCGAGTACATCCTTTAAGTCACTTTTTACGATGGTATATGTGCATTGGTTGTTGTAGTGGTATAAGTGGAGGCAAAAGTTGTTGTTACTACGCCATCCAGATATGTACGCCGTATAATTTTGTAATAAACGGAACGAATCGTATTTCGAAAACTCATGTCATCAAATTTTTAATAAATCCATAATATATTTTATACCCTCCATTATTATCGCCTCTTTCTCTCTATTCGCTTCACTAGCTTTCAGATTAAAGAATGTCTAAAATGATGCATCACAGTTGGAAGAGATTATTATTTTTTTTTTACTTTGGATATGATTGGGTTTAGCTCAAGTTTTAAGTAGTTCAAACCGAACAGCTGAAATTAAAGCAAAAAACAAAATTATTTTATGTTTAGCAGCACTACATCCGTCATAGTCTACTATCGTTGATGGTAAAACATGTTCTTCTTCTTGTCTGTAACTCGGTCTTGCCAAGCATGACTGCATTGGCTACGACGTACTTTGTAAAGATATTCCGCTTGATATTTAAATAAAGTCTAGATTATGGAGAAAACGACATAGAGACAGGCAGATGCAAAAATGTGATATGTAAAATGTACTTATCTCTGTACATAAGGTACATATGTATGCGTATATTATTCATATGTGTGAGAATGCCAAGAGGTTTGCCAAGACTTCGAAAGTAATTTAGTACTTAAGTTGTATGGAAGATGTTAAGCAAACTCGAAATGAGGTTCGAGGTCTTAAATCGTGACGTGTGGTTTCAATGTACTTATTTCGTACTGTACACAGTTTGAATTATAAATTTCAAAAAAACCTTAAGAAGTGAAGTTACAGTTAACTGGTTTTTATGGTTTTAGTTGTAGATATATGCTAGAGAATTGTGATTTGAAAAGAGTTTCTTTTATGACATATGTTCCATTTATTGGTTGGAATTTAGTTTCACCATCTGTAGGTAGTCGCTCTTAAGGTTCAGTCGGAATTAATGGTTTAAACCACATTATTATTTTCTTTAAGGTTTTTAGTGTCTCAGCGCACCACAGAATAAATGAGGTTGCAAAAGTTTCATATGTGCTTACGATATTTTTAATAAACTCATCTTAGAGCAAATTGTTCAAAGACTAAAAATTTGCTCCCTTCAATAAAATCAGATTTTTCGGTTTTCCGCCCTTCATAGTTGGCCGATTTTGAGTTTTCAAAATAACACATAATTTTTAGGCAATTTGGTCAGGTTTAAGGTAGAATATAAAAAAACTAGTTAACTAATCGTATTTTTTTATTATTTCTATTGATTTACGTATTTATTCGGTATGCTAAAAAAAAAATTTGACTGTGTTTCTCCAGGTAAATCGGTATTTACCAATTGTCAACTTTTTCACTATTTTTCAATTATGATGGAAAATATTTTTTTTTTATTTATGGTTAACAATTTTAAAACATAAAAACCTTGATAAAAATACATAAAAATTATAAGATTGTTAAAAAATCATGTTTTTAGTTAACATAAACATATTTTTTTTTTCATGCCGTTTATAAATTTCAACTATGATAACTCATAAGGAAGCTTCTTATTTCATAGCTTGGACAATTATCTATCATATGCCTTTTAACTTCTATGATTATCTCAATCGGTTCAAAACCTATGATTTTTGCAACGAAAAAACTCAAATGGCGCCACTGTGTGCCGGTTCACTATCAATTATCTAAATTGATATATTCTTCCGTATTTCTTACAACCTAAGTCCATTATGGAACATTGACAAAGTTCATTATCCGTAAGCTGACTTTGTTTGCTGGCACCACTAAATTTGAATGAAATAATAATTTCAGGGTTTTTGTTTCCGACTCTTTACTGGTTTATTTTAAATGAGATTGTCAAAAAATATATATCTTGGTTTTAGTTCCAATGGATATATCTCTTAGGAATTTAAACAAATAGACTGTTATTTCGTTTATTTCTGGTATCTTCACTAAATTAAATGTTAATTAATACTCAGTATTCACATTTTAAAACTAAAAAACACTTAATTAACAGTCCAGCTAGTGCTAGACCAATTTATTCCACAGCACCAAATGGGTTTAATAATGGAGTTATAAAGCAATAGTTTACAATCCAAGCTAAGCTTCGATTTTCTACTTATACAACAATAAAGTTTAATACTTTTCATCTGGAATCATTTTTAAACAACGACGTAACTTAAATGTTTATTAAATTAATTTGCAGCACTATGGACGTATGTCAACCTACGTTTGATCGCTGACAAATTATTTTCTCAGAAAACGACACATAGAGACATACGTTAATGACAAAATATGCAAAATAATTTTGGATTATTTTTCAGTTTATAACCACTTATAAAAACTTGTGTGTTTATTTCTGTTATTTTTTGTCACTATTATTCTTGATACGTTGTTATATTCTCATCCTAAGTCCCGTTAACTTTTTGCTGACGAACACTAAAATCCATTTTTCAAGCAACAACAACTTATGTCTACATGGGTGGTTGGTTGCATTGGTAGTTTTCTTTTTCAAAGAAAACGACGTTTGTCGACATAAGTTGTTTTACCTGCACACACTTTAAGTGTTATTTACATATTGTTTTTTTCGTTGTTCTCTAGGATCTATTCCTCTGAAGATTTTTGACTCAAAATTTTATATAAAGTATATATTGCCCATATCTACAGGACTGTTAAATAAAAAGCTCTCAAAACTTTATATCGAGCCCATAATTTCAAATATGACGTTTTTGGCTCCCCTGAACATTTTGATTTTATGACATACGCGGTTATTCTAGAAAACCACAGAACTGTCTTCTAAATTTATGTTCATTCACTTCTCAATATATCCAGCCACTCCAGTTGTATAATATCAAATTGCAATAAGTTAGGGTTCTCACGAATGCTTATAAAAATTATATACCATCTGGAAATGTAGAGGTTTGGGAAAATCCGTGGCTTGTTTATTTTCGGTTTAGCTTAATTAATTTTTCCACTTTTCTCCCTTCTAAATAAAATGATTTCTCAAGGTCTTTTTGATCAATGATCTTATCATAGAAGATAAAAATATTTCCGTCTAGCCATTTCTTTAGGTTTGAAAATAGAAAATAGTCAGTGGTGGCTAAATTTGGAGAATATGGCAGATGAGCTAACAATTCATAAACCAATTTATGGAGTTTTGCAATGGCGACTACTCATGTGTAAAGTACACAGCATATTGTGACTTCCTTCTTCGCCAAATGCGGTCCTATAAGTTGGCATAATATTTACCGTCTCCCTTTTCCCTTTTTGAATATAATCAAAAAACCTGTCGCCACTACCATGATCACTTTCGTCCGGAAAAGCCCATTGTTCACACTGCTGATTAGTCTGCTGTAAGTTGTAAGGGATCCATGTTTCATCTACTGTTATAAAATGGCGCAACTTAATTGTGCCTAAATAATGCCAAACACTTCTTTGAATATGTCACATGGTTACGTTTATGGTCAATTGTAAAGAAATGTGGCACACATATTTTTTCCCGACAGTTTGCTAATAAAATCTGACGATTTTTGGACTAATTGATCCGCCTATAAAAGTTCTCCAGCTTGAATATTGTGACAGGGGCTAGTTAAACTGCTTTCTTTTTTATTTATTTTATTTTATTTATTATTTATTAATCTATGGAATAAATCCTTACAGACTATTACAAAAATATTTAACAATGAATGAAAAATTTAAAAATTTAATTTAAAGTGTTCAGATAAATTATTATTTTACTTTTTACGACATTTGTATTTAAAGAAAAATCAATAAATCTATAAAGCTTATTATATTCAATACACATTCGTCTAAGAGGATCACCGTTCGCATAATTCGATCTATAAAACTGGACAGATAGAGGTGAGGAGAAACGTCTTGGCCGCTGGGGGATGTTAAATGAAATATTGTTGATCAGGAAACCAGAACAAACATCGCCATTAATTGTGTTCAAAAGAAACGAAACGTTTAGCATAGATCCGCGGCTTTGTAAGGTTGGGGGTGAGTCTGCTGTTATACGACGGAAGATTTAATTGGTTAAAATTTAAGCTGCGAAGACAGAATAGTAGGAATTGTTTTTGCACCGATTCGATGCTATCAATATGCGTTTGATAGATAGGGTCCCATATAATAGAGGCATATTCCAAATCAGTCTCACAAGTGACGTGTATAGTGTTTTTGATACATACGGATCATTGAACTCTTTATACCAATGTTTTATAAAACCAAGTACTCCTCTGGCTTTGTTTACTGTAATTGTAATATGAGGAACGAAACTAAGCTTTGAATTTAATAAAACACCAAGATCTAAGAAGTTATCGACTTTTTCCAGTTGAAAGCCGCCCAACACATAATTTACAGATATTGGTCTTTTTCGAACAAAACGCATATATTTGCACTTTTTAATGCCGTTTTCTTTTCTGACAAAAAATGTCGCCCTTTTTTGCCCTTTTTTTGAAGTGTATTTTTTTTTAATATTCTGAATTATATTATATATCAATCGAAAGGTCTCAAAGTGTTGTTTTCATAAATGCAAAAAAATTTTGATTATTATCCTTTTGGAAGTCATAGGGTGAAAATATTCAAAAAAGGGGAATAATGGGGAAATATTCTCACACTATGACCTGAAAGAAGGCAATGGCTGGAATTTTTTGTGATTTACGAGGGCTCGACTTTGATACCTTCCGATTGATGTATACTCTTAATTCAGAATATATAAAAAAATACACTTTTCGAAAAAAGGGCAAAAAAAGGGCGACATTTTTTGTCAGAAAAGAAAACGGTATAAGATTCAGCTCCATTAAATTTAAAATGCACCATGAGTGAAATGAATCCAAATCATTTTGAAGATAAGTATGGTCGGAATATTGGTTATAACTCATAATGACTTTTACATCGTCAGCATACATCAGGATATTTGAAAACTGAATAACCTGCGGTAAATCATTTATAAATAGTGAAAATAAAAGCGGTCCAAGATGGTTGCCTTGCGGAACTGCAGATAAAACGTTAATATTTTTCGAAGATATATTATTAAAACGTACATTTTGCTTTCTGTTTGTTAAATATGAATATATCCACTTTATGCTAAGATCAGAAAATCCTATTAGATGTAATTTTTTTATAGGAAGTTTATGGTTGACTTTTATCAAACGCTTTGCTGAAATCAGTGTAAATTGCGTCAGTTCGCTTTCTTTGAAGAAAACCACGATTGACTATTGTTGTGAGATGTAAAAGGTTCGTTGAAGTTGAGCTCCGTTTTTGAAAGCCATGTTGGAATGGAGAAATTAATGTGTTGACTTGATGACAGAGTTGATCAGTTATAATTTTTTCAAAGAATTTAGGTATAGTACTTAATTTTGCAATACCACGATAATTTGTAATGTTAGACTTGTTTCCGGATTTAAATAACGGGATAATGAAAGGGTCCTTCCACGTATTTGGAAAGTATCCGAATTTAATTGATGAGTTAAACATTATTGTCAATGGAATAGCTAAAGCATCCGCACATTTGATTAAGATACTGCTACTATTATATGAAAATTTTAGTTTTTTTCAAACCATTAGAAACCATAGAGACATCGAGGAATGGAATAGATATGGTTCTATTAGCAGTCAGTATAGATGGGTAAGTGGCAGAATCATCAAAAGTTGAATCGGAATAAGTTGTTGAAAAAAAATCAGCAAACAAATTACTTATAATAGTATTATCATAAGATTCATGCCGGTTTTCTCAATGTATTGTCAAACTGCCTGTTACTTAACCAGGACATATATTTATTGGACCGATAAACTGCCGGTTAACAATTTTGGTTTTCTCAATGTACCGACAAAAACATTATTTTCAGTTGGCAATGCCTATCAAAATACGTATGAAAGTTGGGAGAATTATTTTCAGTTGGCAATGCCTCTCAAAATTGGGAAAGTAATTTATCTGTACGATAAATAAATAACTGGCAGATGAGTGCCGGTTAGCTTTGCGACAAAATAGAAGCAAACCAGACATTGAGAAAACCAAATTTCTTTAATCGGCAGTTTCTCGTTAGGATAGAAGATAATCGGCTATTGAGAAAACGGGCATCAGTATGTTGAAATTTCATAATAGCAGGATAACCAGTTGGTTTTTTCTCTTAGTGTTGACAAAATTTGTAAAAAGACTTTGGATTACTTTTGAAACTATTTTTCATTTTGATTAACCCGATTTATTCAGTGCAGTATATTACGCTCGGCTAATGGAGTATTTCCCATAATCTACAAGAGAACCGGATAGCTTGTATTTCTTGTAATATTTATTTTTTTTATTTTTAAGTCTTGTCAGTTGCTTGGTATTCCAAGGAGGACCGGAAAGTTTATTACAAATTTGGTTTCGGAATACATAAATCTATTGCAGAAGAAATCGTACTGTAAAATGCTTCAGTTATATGATCAATAGCAGCTGTGGATCCAATAGAAAAAGATAATAGACTGAGCCAGTTCGTACTATATAGAAGTTCGTTCAACAAACTGTAATTAGATTGTGCGAAACAAAAATCCTTATCATCATTTTTAAAAGGTGTTTTTAAAAGTCCAGAGGGAATATATAAATTTACTTCAATGGTAGGGTGATATGTATCTTCAGGAGAAGAAATCGGGATTGAACGCTTGATGTAACAATCCGAAGTACCGTTCACAAATATTAAATCCAATAATTTATAATGACTGTTGTATATACCATTTATTTGAAAAAGATTCAGATCGAATAAAATATTGAAAAGCTCTTCACACTTGTTATTTAATTTGGATGGAACACAATATTTTTCATCAGGTAAGAACTTCCAGGATATTGAAGGCAAATTAAAATCACCAAGAATAATAACAAAGTCATCTTGATTAGCTGTACGAAGAATAATAATAATAATAATATTCCAATTTGTAACATATATTTCTGATATCTTATAACTACTTAGGGGTAATAACAATTTAATCTTATTGATCAATACTTAGGCCAAACTTCATCGCAGTCTGGCAAAATTTTTATAAAAGCTGAGAAATACTTTTTTTCTCAAAAGTTTTTCCTACAGTTTGTTATTCCGTTTGTAAAATGGATATGCGACCCCACAAAGTATATATATTATTGATTCTTTGAACAACTCGATTCGAAATAGTGGTGTCTGGCTGTCCGTTCGTCTGTCCTTCCGTCTGTCCGTCTCATTCGCAAAATAAACCATTTACATGGGTAAACCTAAGATAATATTGCTTGTCATTATTTCGAACAGGTTGATAATTTCAAATTGGGTAAATCGGGCATCATAGTTCCAAGATATGATCTAAAATATGGAGATACTTTTTAAAAAATGCTAAAAACTCAGCGTGTTTGTTGTAATAATTTAGTATTAATTTAGTATTAGTATTAAGTTAACTTTTCCAAATATTTTTTTACATTTGTTATAAATAATGCAATAAGTCCAGTTATTATTATAAATGTAAAACCTAGGTGAAAGAAATCAAAGACGCGGCAGAGCCGAATTTAACACTTTTACCTGGTTTTTCTGAATCCCAATTAATGCGGTGGAATTATGTTCTTTTGATCCCACTTTTCAACGAGTTTCGAAAAATTGGATAAAAGATAGATTGACGTGCGAAACTTTCCATTCGATGGGTAACTCCAAAAAAGTAATTTCGTCCTTTTCCCTCTCAAACAGAAGGATAGCTATTTTATCTTGCCCAATCTTCGTTGCAATTTCGGAAAGAAGACATACTTGTAACAGATCTGTTTAGATTCTTCATTGCACACCATAAAAAATTATCAGTTCTTAAAGTTGGATCTAATTTCACCAGTTTAGTGATGCAGTTATTTTAAATATTCAATGAAAATTAATTTTATAAATTTTTTAGTTTAATTAAAGTTAAGATCAAATTATTAAGTACAATTCAACTTAAGAACATTTTGACTTCCAACAGCTCTCTTCAAAATGAACTTTGGTTGATACATTGTTTTGAGACCCATTTGGTTGATGTTGCTTAGGAAGCGGCAAAGTCTTAATAAATCTGATGACAAATGTCTACATGTTGGGTTCTATTCTGAAACACCTTGGTTATCATTAAAAATAAATACAGGACCCTGCAAAGATAAAATTTCTAAAATAATTAAATTTAAATTTATTAGCTTTTTGTATTATTTTGATATAGATACATATATATTCCGCTTCTGCGCTAGATAATGTGACTTTTCGTTGTTTTATAGATTCCCAGCTTATTGCAACATCAGCAATCTTGATAAATATATCCCGTATACGAATGACGATCATATATTTATGTACCCCAATCAGCATCAGTATATCAGAAAATTTAAACAAGAAACAAGTAAGAGTGTTAAATTCGGTTGTGCCGAATCTTTGATACCCTCTACATGGGCTTTACGTTTACAGTAATATCTGGACTTATTGCACTATTTATTACAGATGTAAACAAAATATTTTAGAAAGTAAACAATTTTGTAAACTTAATACTAAATTATTACAACAAACACATTGAATTTTTAACATTTTTAGAGGTGTCTTCATATTTATGGACATATCTTGGACAATGATTCCCGATTTAGCCCCATTTTCAATAATAACCTGCTCTAAATAATCACAAACAATATTATCTTAACTTTGCCTAGACAAATAGACAATAGACGGATAGCTATATCGACTCGATTTGTTATAGGGATCAAGTGTATATACTTTATAAGGTCGTGAATGCATTTTTCGAATGACAAACTGATATATATCCTATGCACAGTGGTGTGGCGGATATAATAAGGAAATTATTGAAAAAATGTTAATCGTCTGATGACTTTTTAATTTTTAATGTCATTAATAGGATAGATTTTAAACCAGTCGGAATCACGTTATAAGCTCAAATAAATAACGGAAGCTAATGTTCAAAAAAGGTGACAATATGCGAAACTTCATTGTACATATCCTCAAAAGGATTAATATTTCTAAGAGGAAAGGTCTTGTTTTATCTCTCAGCATTAAGTAGCCGTCCCTTAATACTGCAACGAACATTGCAAACTGTGTTGGTTGGCTTACAGTTAAGGTTGTCCTCTATTATCCTAAGGTTCACCATTTTTAAAATCTTGTCAACTATAAATCATGCGATCTGCCCCAAATTAATTCGTTATCGCATTTAATACAGCTTCGAATTTGACCCGATATAAGAGGCAAATAGCCAGATCCTCTTCTTAAGTATCAGGGCTTTCGTAAATATGATATTTGTTCTATAGAGAATATCTACGGGATAGAATTAAATAGATTATCATATACTTAAATCAAGAATTGCAGTAATTTGGAATCATATGTTCTGACCGAAGTATATACCTTTCGTCATATTTAATGAGGCTTCGAAATCGATTAGTCACAATCCGGTTTAACAGGTTCTTAAATACTCAGAGGATAGCTATTCGAGTTTGCATCTGGCATCATGAGTTTCAGTGTTTTCAAATATTATTTGTTGTATAAATAACTAAATTGGACCTAGTCTACATAATAGAGCAGCCATCCAATGTTAAATGTCTAATGATAACCAGTATTATTTTGGATAATAAGAACTTTTTTTTTATATACGGTAAATAATTCCTTAACATTTATCTGCAAAGGATCATTTTTAGTAAACATTGCGATTGCCAATAAGTGAACCGAATTCCCAAATAATAGAATAAAAACTTCCCAGTATTCAAATACAGAAAGTTGCTTCCTTTTAAAGGTTGAATGCTTTTAGATAATCTTTATCAGCTGATTTCTGCTTATAATAAACAGACCTCTCAATATTTAAAAGTGATTTCCAATGCCTGCTTTTTTAAAAATACTAACCGCACTTTACATTGTAGGGTGTTTCACCTAACTTATGTATCAAATTCAATATATATATAGTTATATACATATATCCTCTAAGCATCAAATATAATTAATGTTTTATACAGAACATGAAAATGACCCCATAGGAAAGAAGATAAGGTCATTAATATTAAAAATGGCAGATACCCAAAATGAATGAAACAACGCTACCACATGCCACACCAGAAACTACCAAGCCCAAGAAAACTAAAATGAATACGAATAAGAGCGTATGCCACCCACCTTTTTGAAACATCAAAGCGGGGAATATACATAGAAATAAATATATATAAAAACACTTTTCAACCCTCCACCAAACATAAAAGTGAGGAGGATTGATATTGACGTTAGCACTTAGGGCAAAAAATCTACCCAACAACATACTCTAGGAGTTTTTGAGAAATAAAAGTTTTTGTTATTTTTTTTTTTTTGGGAAATGGAAACGACAAGAAAAGACTTGAATTATCAAGAGGACAAAGTTTTTGAAAATAATTTTATTTTAATTTAACTCTTGAAAATTAAGTTTTTCTCATAAGACCTTTGCTAACCTTGACTTAACTACATCAAAACACTGTGTACAACATATTTTTTTTTTTTACAAAATATCATGAACAGCAACTCAAAATTACGGATGATCTAGATAGTGAAACTGACAATACGCCTTATGGACAGATTGTACGTTATAAATGATTAATTTCAAAGATATTAGATATATTTTCTGTACCATTTCAATTGGATTTTTAATAAAAATAAAAAAACTGGCCAAGCAGCTGCACAACAATGAAAGTCATTGATTTTTAATCCTACACTTCCATGATTATCGTATACCTGCAAGATACATGATAAATCTGTCTCAAGAGGGTGTGGAACATGTTTTCCGTTTTTGTTTGAAATAAAAAAGTTCTTATTGGAATACTGAACTGAACACAACAGAAAATGGAATAGAATAGTTTATTTATGGTATACTGAACACAAAAAAAATATGAAATCCGAACGCCCCAACAAAATACATAATACACATTTGAAGTTGGTTCTCGTTCATGCCTCTGCCTCTTTCTATGCCCTGATTATCGCCCCTAGAGTAATAAAAAAATAACAAAAAAAAAAAAGACATCAACTACCAACCAACCAACCAAACATCTAGTCATACATACAAATCGTAAAATATTTTTTCGAAAATATTCCATACCCATCAAGCAGTTGTGAAATAATATAATAATGGTGCCACAAGCGTTCCATTTAAAAACGAAAAATGTACGTTGAACATGTAGAGACCCAGTATACGCTTACTCACTCATGAAATGTAGGAAAGTGCGCGCGCGGGCAATACACCAAAGAACCCCGACATTAAGACAAAGTGTTGGCATAACAATAAGTCTGCGGGTTAGTCTGGCTGACAGTGAGTCAGTAAGTGAGTAAGTGTGTCAGTGAGCTAGTCATTTCGCCGGTAGGTGTGCTCAACACAAACAAAATAAACAGATGAACAATTTGCGCTGCGCTGTAACAGCATGACGCTTATGGGTAGTAATCGTAGTATACGAGACAATATCAGCGAACATCATTAGTACGCAGACAAAAAGATACTGAAATTTAAAAATTGATTGTTCGCTTTATCCAAGTCTCATAGAAAATTTAAATATTTGTGGTCTCTGAAAAGAACTAATCGTGAACATTTAAGTTCTAGATAATTAAAGTGTGGTCAGAATGATTTCAGAAGTCATATACAGTGCTTTTAAAAAGCTTAT
Source organism: Cordilura impudica (assembly GCA_963682025.1). Lineage (NCBI taxonomy): Eukaryota > Metazoa > Arthropoda > Insecta > Diptera > Scathophagidae > Cordilura > Cordilura impudica. The sequence goes on from OY821519.1 coordinate 140,505,603, forward strand.
TATATTTAAAGAGATAAAGTTTAGTTTAAAAAACTTTTTATTTTCATAATATGTTTTTTTTATTTTATTTTAGTTAACGTACTTATAATTAACTAGCAGATCCCAGTGCTCGAAATTCAAGTGCAAATTCTAGGAAACTTTATTTTTTCATTTACTAAAGACCCTAAAGGTATGTTTCACAATTCAACTCATTTTAAATTAAGAAAACAAACTCAACACAATAACACAAACACATAAACAAATTTAATAATCACACATATAGAATTGTATAATTTTATGTATGTGTTAGTAGCAACTTTAAACGATCATAACTCCAAAAAAATATTCCAGACGATGAATCTGTAAATCTGGGTAACAGCTAAAAAGAAATACCTTTCAAATGAAAACTTTTTTTGTCAAAATCGGGGTAGAACTGTGAAACTTACACAGGTCACAAGAAATCGCCTTATAGATATAATAACATCACTCCTATTGGAGCTTCTAGCAACTTCTAGCAATTTTCGTAATATACATACTTATCTACTATTTGATACATTGGGGAAACATAAACTTTTGTAGAACACAGGCGTAAATAAACAAATATCACATGCATTTTAGAGCTTTTGATTTTGCAACTGTGGCTCCTCCAAATATAAACAAACTCACTAGCATCTCTATGTTTATAGTCAAAATTTGTTAACCTATAATTTTGATCAAGGTTTCATTTAAAAGACGTCTGCCACTTAGCAGAATTATAAAGCTTATTAGCACGTGATCTTTAGTTTTGGATGGACATCTTAAAAATGATTGGTGTAATCAGGGTGGTCCGTCCAGTGTTTGCATTTTGAACTACTGGTTATTTTGAGTAAAGCCACCCCAATCTCAGCTGTGTTATGACAAGAATAAAAACAAGAAGATTTACGCTCGAACAACGTTGGGAAGTATTAAAAACTTATTTTCAGAGTGGTAAATATTTTACCGAAAGTGCTAGAAACTGATGTTTAAAATTCGGTCAAAAAAAACAAGCGCCTTCCAGGCAATATATGAACAATTTTGTCAAACGTGTGCATGAAACTGGCTCGTTATTGGATAAAAGAACACATTCTCGTACTCGTACAGTGCCGTACTAGCGCCGCCAAACACTCGATCTTTTGCGTGGCAAGTTTTAAAATCGCACTTTTAGTCGTTTTGGCGATATGCATTGGTCACCGCGCAGCTGCATCCTATCGAAAATTTACTGAAGAATTGGGTTGAGCGTATGGGCTATTGCTAGGCCAGCCGAGGAAGTCATTTGAATGAAATAGTGTTTCTTAATTAACCGCCCGCAAGGATTGTACTTTCGAATAAAAAACCCCAAATGAAAAAATATGAGTTTTTTAAATGCAGCAAAATTAATATGCAAAACTTATATTATTTTAACCTTACTTACTATATATTACTTTTTTTTCTTCTTGAAATCCCACGAATTCCAGGAACGAAATTCCCTGGGCAGTGGGACTAGGTAAATGCAGCTACACATATTTCATTTATTATTAATTAACTCTGCTTAAATTTAGAACATTTGTCTTAACCTCGGTTAATGTTCCGGTTAATTGAAAACTTCCGATTTGTCGAAATATCTGAAAATTTGACTGTGACCTGTTCTATGAAACGGGGCTTAGATATAAATAATCATTTTCCATTTTTTGTCGATTCGGATATAAGAAAGCCGATAAAAGATAAAATTATGTTTTAAAGATACAAAAAAAACATTTTAAACAACATTACTAAGTAGTTTTTATATTTTTCTTCAGCGTCGTCAACGTAGATATTAGGGAACAACTAATGCAAAACTAACGCATTGAATTTTTACCTTTAACAACTGCTTTCTCGATAGCTTGTTTTCTCACGTAAGCCTTCCTTTTCATTGACCAGATCACATAAGTATATAAAATTTGTTTTTTGTTCTGCAGTCCGTAAAAATGTTGTAATGTTTATTAATTTCATAAAAATTGTGTACATGTGACCATTCTTGAGAAATGGTTCGATAAAAGTCGACTGCGTCCACTTTTGCCGAAATATAATTTGTATTTAAATATTGAATAACATCATAAATAAAATATTGTGTTAACATAAATGCAGTAAAGAATATAAGTTTATGTGTATAAAAATTATTTGAAAAACCCAGGGAACACTGGGTTATTTAGTTAGTACTCCAATTAAACCATTGTGTGCTTAAAATAAAGAAATTGTGAATTTTTAAATTCGAATTTAAAAATGGCCATGATTATTTATAAAATCCTAATCGAATATATTTAGAAAACTAAACAAATGTAATACCCATTCAAGAGATGGAATGGAAAAGTGAAAGAATCAAAATAGAAGTTATGTTAAGAATTTTGGCAATTTTGAAAAATGCCACGTTTAAACTACATAGTTTAACTTTTTTCTGATTATCTCTGGTTTCGAATATCACACACAATCAAGATTCCAAAAAAGGGTATTTTTGAAGTCACGATATCCGATATCCACAGACATTGTTAGTAAATTTTCAAATAATTTTGTTTAAATCTTATTATGAAATATATCGAAAATCACCGATTCCAATTTAAATCGACACAGAAACTTAAGCAGTTTTTCCAAGTAGGTACTTATCGTGATATCTCACAAATAATATGAGATCACTGTGCCAGAAACTAAACATTATATTTTAGAATTTTCATTAATATTCATAAATTTTTATTTAGAAAACTATATTTGATATCAGCATATTTATGTTCAACATAATAGAATTCTGATCGCACAGTTAATTGCTACAACAATGACTTAAAAAATTAATTTCTTTTAAGAGTTTGCCTATTTTGCCAAGTGTGCTAATGACTTGGGCTAACACTGTTATAATGGTAGATTACCTAATGACTGTCGATGTTGCTTTTAATTCAGCAGCTTCATAGAAAAAACAATAAATCAGCATTAAACCATCGCCTAGCAACAGCACGTAAACCCGATTTATAACGAACGTAAGAGTCATTCTTCGTGTAAGACTCTTGGCATGGCATTTATTTAATTTAAAAACTTCTAGACTCTTTATATAGTACACTAACCATTACTATATAAGTCGAATCGATGTTACTATGCTTATTCATTATGACTCGGCTGGTTAATTTGGCCTAGCCAAGCCTTAAACTAACCAAAGTAGTATGGTATGTCGGTATGGGTACTTTGGATGAACAGTCAGTTCAGTTCGTCTCAACACACAGTATACACTAAAAGCCATTAATTTTTGTTATTTTGGCAAAGCAAGTTTTGTATTCCTTCTCTATTCCATTATGTTAATCGGTTTATATAGTTAGTAGATAGTTTCTAATGTTTTTGCTTGTGGTTTGGAATTGGCACGACTTATGATAAAGCACCAACAAAAACAACCATTACAATTACATACAAAAGACCCGTCCGTCATCCATTGATTATAAGAGTTCTGTGCTCTGCTCTGTTAGAGCCATTTTTAGATTTTTTCGTTCGTTGTCAGAAGATGAAGAAGATTACTTAAAAAATACAAAAGCACCAAGGCAAGACAAGAAAAACTTGATGTGAAATTTCAGATATGACTGCCTGCTCTATTCAAGTATGTATAACACAGTCAGACGGACAGGCAGAAGAAAAACAAACAGAGGAAAAAAGTCATTGGCTTGGGTATACAGAAAATTGTACAATGCGACGAGTGAGCATAGGGGAAGAGGATGCACAGTGAACTTATGTGTATGAAAAAATAAAAAATTTTATTATTTACTCTAGGGGTCTAGAGTGTACGATATTTTATTTTGAAAGTAGTACATATGCGCACATTCGACAATCAACAAAATACACAGCCACACACATACACACACACACACTTACTTACTCTAGTGAAAAGTAAATAAGGTTTTGAGTTTCGATTTAACTGACTACTACTGTGTGTTCCATAAAATATATGTACGAGTATGTACATTGAGAGAAATACAGATTCCCTGAAATTTTTAATTACGATATTATGATTAACCCGGCTTTTTAGTAATTTCTTACACACATCAAGTGTGCTGATAACCTGGAAACAAAGAAAAAAGTACCATCTGCCTATGAATTCGAGGAACAAGCAAATCATGGATTTCATTATCCTGATCCTGTTGTAAAATTTATTTCCTTTGAAGGTCAAATACTTTTAATGAGAAGTTTACCACAAAAGATTTGAGTTCTCTGATGTAAACGTCAATATGAAACAAAGTCTAAAATATCTTTAATCGCCACAAAAACTATGTAAAAAATTTTATTATTTACTTGCGGATATGCGAAACTTTCACTTTATAACATTTAACAATATTATTTGTGACAATTTTATCGAGACAAACCAAATTTAAAAGCCTTGACAGATGTTTTATACGTTTTGAACTTAATCTGGTAGATGATATATTTGAAAGTTTCACATATGCGAAATGGTAATTCTTTATAGCCTGCATCACACCCTGTGTTATACCAGGGTGTCGCTGAATACCTTCTATATACATACATTGGATGACAATCCATTGGGAACTTTTATAAAATTATAAATCTGCCAATTTTGTTTTTTAATAATTTCGTGTTAAGTCATAAAGTTACGCATTTTTTGCGAAATCACTCTTTGGTGTGTTCTCTATCGAAAGATAATAAATTTGTTACAAAAAATACTATTTAAAAAAATATATAAATGAAAAAAAAGATATTTTTGGAGATGACAAAACAATGGAAACTTTTAAATTTCTGTACCAGAGATGATTAAAACAATAAAAATCAAAGAAAATCCATAAAACCTTAATCGTTATTTAAATATTTATAGTTTCTAACATTTTCTTTGAACTGGTTTTACTTTCTTTATATTAACTCACAGTGTCTGCTTTTCTGCGTGTCGACAAAACTTTGGATCGATTTTTAACCTTTTCCCGTGATCCAACCGAGCTGAAACTTTGCCGGCAGACTCATGGCGACGGCGAAAATGATCCAACAAATTTTTGATTTTTGACATATATATTTTCAGCCAATCAATTATTTAATTACATGGTGGTAAATTACTTTACAAATAAAGGGAGTATAATAAAAACTTGGTTTTTATGGGTTGGTTTTTTTAAATAAATACAATTGTACTTTTTAATGTTTTATTCTTATAATTAATTATTGTAAAATAATGGCAAGAATAAAGTTTAGTAAAGCGTTAAAAACCAGAATAATAGATGAATTTACTGCTCGTCTTAAGCAAAAGAACATTTGTGAGAAGTATTCTATAAATAAATCCATAATTTCAAAAATTATTAAGAAATTTCGTGATAGTGGCACGGTGATGACTCAGCATTTAGGCGAAGGCTCTCTAAAACGAGTCTAAGGCAGTATAATTTTATAGCAAGACAGTTAAAATATGTCCATAAATGCTACCTAAAGACGTCATTAACAATCTGAAACTAAAACAAGTAAGAGTGTTAAATTCGGCTGTGCCGAATCTTTGATACCCTCCACCTCGGTTTGAGTCTTGATAATAAATGTAAATGAAAAAGTAAACAATTTGGTCAACTTAATACCAAATTATTTCAGCAAATTCTTTGGGTTGGTTTTCGTCTTTTCTATTATTTCGGATTTGTTGCGGTGTTTGCTTTTTGGTCATCGTGGTTGCTGATCGGCATGCAGTTAGGTTATATACCTATATGCATGCGTTTCCGGTTATATGAAATAACTTCTCTTTTAAGTTAGTTTTTGCTAATTAAATAGCTTGCCCTAACCTCCATTGCAAACGTAATGATTGTGTAGGGTGGCTATATGCATTAAATCGTGCTAATTGGAGATGGCTGTATAGTTTCTTTTAACTGGCGAAATATTTTTTCATTGCGGTCATGTAGGTCGGATGGAGTAACAAATAATAACCAAAAAAAAGCTCTCTCAACTTTTTTATTAAAACACTGCCATATTTGGAAAACATAGAGAATAAATTTATAATAATAAATATTCAAATTAGGGATGCCAAACGCAAAAAACCAAATGTCCCAAACATTTTAAATAAAATAATTTGTTATCTTTATTTTCTGAAAAACTTCAAATTTTTATCCAAAAAAAATTTTGAAAATTTCTATATAAATAACATTCTCATGAAATTGCGTTTATTTATGTTCGCAATTCTTAAATATCATTAGACGTTCTCTAAAATTCATTGAATTTAAATTAATGTTTTCTGTAGTGTGAATCTGTAAATTTCAACGATCCGACAATCGCAAAATATATCGACAGCTATTGTTGTTTGCACTAAGTATTAAGTGATTCACTAAGTACATACATCTTAACGACAGTCGACAAATCTATTTTTCTATTTATTTAAATTGTAAACGAGTGGCATCTCTGTCAAAATAAGCGAAAAACACAAAGAAGAATAGAAAAAAACAAATTACTTCGTGTTTGACAGGATGATGTTATGTTGATGTTTAATATCTTTATTTTTTTACTAATATTTCTGTGTATTTATTTGAAAATGAAATAATGAATTGAATATGCTATTTAATATTTTTATTTACATAAAAAAATTTCTTTAATTAAAGCAAAATATTTTCACTATTTTATGATTTTTATTTATGTATGACGACATTTCAACCTAAAAATTTAAGTTTTTATCGATTGAATGAACAACACAAAAATGGTTGTCGTTTAGATAACAGCAACAGCTGACTTTAACAATAGCGAATATCATTTAAAAATTTTACTGATAATTTTGCTGTTTTCTTTTTTTTAACGATTCGACTATCGTTAAGAGAAGTTACTGAATCGCGGTACTGAAAAGCTATTAATTTCTCCTGAATGTCAATATTTTTTTTATATGTAAAATTTTTTTGGAATTTCAATTTGTGTTTAACGAGTAAAATTTATATATTAAAGATGCAATTCATGTCTTCTAAATTTAAAATTATAATTTCCGACGTTTTGATATGATTTTCTGAAATTCAATTAATTGTAATTTATAATTGGAAATTTTTAATTCCAGTTTTTAGAATTGATATTTTCTTAAATTTGAATGGAAAATTTAAAAAGTGCAATTTTGTATTTATGTGAATAATAATGCTTTAGTAATTATAAACAATTTTTAAAAATTAGATGTAATCGCAATCAGATATTTTGTAGGTAAAGCAGAATAATAATTCTATATAACTATGTAGAACTGTTTTGAAAGCAAAAAACTCATTGATGAACTCGGTAACTCTATTTTGTAAAGACAATAAAAAGTTAATATGCCAAACTTATGTTCATATTTGTAAAAGAATAATGAAAAAACGTATGTAATAAAAGACCAGCCGTGTATACTCTTAACATTGTTCTGTATGATATCTAGTTGAAAATATTGACATTTATGTTCAAATAGAAATAACTATTGCAAAGCTAAATAGAACAAAAATTGTGGCGCCATCTACTGCGGCATAGTCACGCTGAGCCAAATGAAGTGACACTCTGTTAATGCAAAAGAAATGTATTTTCCCCACAACAAAATATTGCAGAATTTTATGTAAATAAAATAATATACCGATTTATTTCTAACATGCAGTTGTTATGGATATACATATATATAATATATATATGTCTATGTAAATATTACACACAAAAAATAAAACATCAAACGTTATTTTTGTGTTTTTCTCTTTAAATAAATTTACACATAAAATTTTTTTTTGCTAAATTTACATTGTTTTTTTTTTATTAACAACTAGGTATTTTAGCATTATTTGCTTTAGATGCTGGTGAATTTTTACTCCCTTTACATATATTAACTCGTAGTGTCTGCTTGTCGAAAAAATTTTGGATCGATTTTAACCCCTTTCCCGTGACCCAATCGATCTAAAACTTTGCAGGCAAGCTCGTGGCAATGACAGAAATGATCTAGTAAATTTTTTTAGTGATGCCAAAACAATGGAAACTTTTAAAGTTTTCTACCAGAGTTAATAAAAAAATGTTCAAAGGGTTAGTTTTTATTATATTACCAAAACGACCACAAAAACAACAAGTCCAGCTATGACAACAACACAACATTTAGAATAACAACAAGAACAATATAGAAACATCATATTTTTCATTTTTTTTTTACTTTTTCTGAGATTTCCCTGGACCTGTTCCACCGATTTTAATGATTTTTGAAATAGAAATCTTCCCATGAGTAAAAATGATCACTGTAGATGCACTATGGAGGGCGTTATCGTGACAAGAACAACATAGAAAATTATATTTTTTCAAGACTTTTTTTAGTTGTTCATTCAAATCTCGGGCCCTAATCAACCGATTTGGACGATTTTAAACAGCAAACTTCTCAGGATGCTAATGAATCATTTTTTATATCAACGAGCACCCTAGCTGCCCGATTGATGCCGTGATCGTGATTTCCACAGACGGACAGACGGACATCGCTATATCAACTCCGGTTGTTATAAGGATCACAAATATATATATTTTATGGCCTCCAAAATTTTTTTTCTAATTATTACAAACGGAATGCCAAACTTATATATACCCTCTGCACACTGGAGTGGAGGGTATAAATATGTGCTCGAACTGTTTTCCGACGATTAATTGAGACTGATCTTGGTTATTACCATCCTGTGAACAATCCACTGACATCAGTAAAAAATCGTCTGGCTCGCTTAAATTTTGATAAAGAACACATGAATTGATCAAGACGGAATTGGCATATTATTCTCTTTTCAGATGTGTCCAAATTTAACCTAAGAGGCCATGGTGAAAGAACGTTTGTACGACGACCCAAGGAAAAAAACTAGGCCCAAATTTTACAAATAAAACTGTATTGGTTATGGTATGGGGTTGCTTTTTCAGGAGAAGGAAAGGGCCCATTTCAAAATTTACTCTAACTGGAATTGTCTACAGGCAAATTCTAAATAAGGTAATGTATCCATTCGCGAAGGTATGCGCCTGGTCTGAAAGTTCCAACATGACAATGACTCAAAACACACCTCTAAAGTTGTGACCGAATGGCTGCAATATAACTCAGTTAGTGTTTTGTAATCTCAATTCCATAGAAAATCTATGGAAAATTGTAAGTAAAGGTGTTGAATTCGGCTGTGCCAAATCTTTGATACTATCCACCCGTGTACAATTTCAAGTTATAGTGACTAGATTTTTTACAATGATGATTAAAATTATGGTTACTATTATATTTAATAAAAATTTTAGGTGTTTTCGTGCTTTTTTAATTGAAAGCAATTGTTAAATACAATGAGCATAAATGTAAATACATACAATTACATTTCTGTTTGTTTGTTTATCAGCGATGCATACACATTTTTTTTACATGTAGAAAAAACAAACACATCAACATGAAAAACAAAAATGTATTCCGAGTATTCTCGCCGATACATACATACTCGTATGTCTATACACATGCTATGGCACGTACAAACATTTTTCTCCCTTTTAAGTTTTTTATATGAAATTTTATCGGAGCATCCTTACATTTTCGTGCGTCATTCCTCATCTATTTGGTCTAGACGTTCCCAATGCAATACCAAACTGCTGCAGATTATGACGAACATTTTAAGCCTATGTAGTACGACCTATTTTGGACAGGAGAATGTTTTCAACAGACAGACAGACGAACATCGCTAGATAGATCGACTTCTCCTTTTATAAGGATCATGAATATATATAGTTTAAGGTGTCTCTGGAATTTTTTTCATTCAGTTACAAACGGAATGACAAACTGATATATACCCTCTGCACAGTGGTGTGGAGGGTATAAGAATACGGTCAAGAAATTACACAAACAAGGCAGATGTCATAGGGGCAATTAATTAAGAGTGACAAAAATTTTCAATGAGTATCATCAACAATTAAATTGATGGATACCCAACCAAATATTTAAACCATAGTATAGTAAAGGTTTCCAATGTTTTGTCAACAGCATAAAAATTAGTACTTTTAAGTTTGGTATTTTTTTTTTTTCTTATGTTAAACCATTTTATGTTAGTATTTTTTGCTTTATAAATTAAATAACATAAAATTTTTTAATTAATGAAAGAGTTTATAATTTATTGATCAAGTCATCTAAAATATATTTTGTTAAAAGTTTCCATTGTATTGTCGCTCATTGTATATGTAATTCACTCTTTGTTTGCTTACTCGTTTTTTCGTTTGCATTATGTACACAAAATGCTCCAAAAAGGTCCTGAAATACGATTTTCGCTAAGATTTAGTACACATAATATACGTGTCCCGACAATAGGATGCGATTGGTCACGCCCAATTTTTCCGCTTAATATAAAGTTCATATTAATTCCACTTTGCTCGCTACAAAAAAGTATGGATTCCGTTAAAATTTGATACACATGATTTATGGACCTCGGAACAAGTGACCACGACCGCTTTTGTCAAAATATCTGAAATCTGTTGAGTGCCTAGCTGTATCAATGCACAAAAATATTCACTTTCTGTTTGCTGTCTGCATAAATTTTCGTTTAATGAAATTCGCTGAACTTTGGTATACAAAATTATCGAACTCTTGTAGAATAAATAGGACAGTTTTCTTATAAAAAAGAAATAAGTTTTATGACCTGGGATTTTTATTTTAATATTTTCCTATAAAGCCGCCCAAAATTGTTTGACCTGTGGTTGACATATGAAGACAAAATGTCAAATGGCCAAAAAGGGGCAGGACAAAGTCTGACGAGTCTGATAAGATACCGGGTCAGATAAGATGAAAAACAATACATGAATTTATAAACAAAGGTGAGATTCTTCATTCCTGTATTATGAACCCTAAACGAATATGAGACGCATTAGTTACATTTAAAAAAATAAGAAATTAGTTTTATATTTGTATACCCCCTACCACAGAGGTCAAGGGAATAATGAGCTTATGCTGATGTTTATAACTATCAAAAATATGTGATCTATATTCACTTTTTATTATACTGATCGACGCAGAAAATGATTCTTATTCGATTGAGCGATGTCCGTCTGTTCGTCTAAACCTCATATTCAAACTACAGGTAGACCATATGAATATATGTGACCTTCTCCGAGAAAAGGGACCTAGTGTGTCAAAAAACTGGTTGTGTCAAAAACGGGTGGACCCCATTCCTCCATATCCAATTGATCTGAAACTTGGCCCATAGTCTTGTCGTGACTACTCTCTGTCTGTCTGTCTGTCTGTCTGCCAGGGGTGGACCCCATTCCCCCATATCCAATTGATCTGAAACTTGGCCCATAGTCTTGTCGTGACTACAGATTAATTTTGGGGTAGTCACGCACAGTCACTGAGTGATCTAAATGTCATTTTCCCTCATCCGATCGATCTCAAACTTAGTCCATACACTTGCTGTGAAAAAAAATTTAACTTTGACTAAGTCACGCACAGTCACGGAGTGATCTAAATATCATTTCCCCTCATCCGATCGATCTGAAACTTGGTCCATACACTTGCTGTGAAAAAAGATTAACTGTGACTTGCTGTGATTAACTTATTCACGCACAGTCACTCATAGTCACGCACAGTCACGGAGAGATTAAAACCCCACTTCCCCTCATCCGATGGATCTGAAACTTTGTCCATGGACTTGTTGCGGCCAAAGATTAATTTTAAGATAGTCACACACAGTCACGTACAGTCGCGGAGATATTCAAAACTCATATGCATAAGGAAAGAAAGAGTTTTAATAAAAAATTTGTTTTTATGGGTTAGATTATTTCTAACTATGAAAGTATAGAAAAAAACAATTTATTTTCCTATTTGTTTAAATTTCATGTTCATAACTATGAAAGTAAGGAAAATAAAGCTAATTTTTATATTTTTTTTATTTTATTCAAATATGCAGCTAGTTAGAGTCAACAGAAACAACATTCAAAACTTTGGGAACGAAATTTTGAAAGATACTTACAGTATATGTATTTTCCATATGTAAAATCAGTTTTACGATCAATATGTAATTCCGTGTGTGCCAAAATTGGCGTTTTACATAAGATTTATAATTTTTGCGTTCAAACGTACATATGAAATTGCGCATGACATAATCTCTGTTTATTTGTTTTGTTTACAACAGCTGTTTTTTTTTAAATTTGTGAATTTACAAAATTAATTGTTAAAACTAAAGTTATATATTTTTTTTAATTGTAAATCAATATTAAACAATTTGTTTTTCTTTTGATATTAATCTTTGTAATTTACTGTTTTTCTTTCACCACAAGCAGTGCTGTATTTTCATGTCAAAATAAAACCTGTTCTAATTGAAAAATTTACATATGACTTTCCACATGTATTATACATAAACAAGTTTGAAAGGATTCGCACTATGTGTACAAATTGCATGTGCTAAAAACATAAGAAAAACACAAGCAAACACAGTGTGAACGCAGCTTTAGTGAGTACATTTTTTGTTTACGTATTTTTTCGTTTTTTTTTTTTCAGTATTAAGTTTGAAAAACTTGGGAAATTTGTGATGGAAAGACTCAGCACAGAACAATTTTATTTGGAAAGTCAGCATTCGATTATTCAGACACAACGATCTATCTTAATTTCTTTCATGTTCGCTCCAAAAATTTACCATTTGGTTCAGCGTATTCTGTGATCTTCCGCGTGTTTGAAGACATCGTGGAGTCCGAAATGATGTGAACATTGAGGAAAATCCCGAAACTTCAATCAGGCAACATTCTCAGCAGTTGATGATCTAGGCGGTCTTTGAATATTATCTTTACATATAAGATTCTTATCTTTTCATATAAGATTCAATTGGTTCACGAGTTAAGGCCGAATGATGCACAAATAAGCATTCAATATAGTCACCGTTTTCAAGAATTGTGCCTAGAACATATCGAGTTTATTTACAAACTTATAATGAGCGATGAGGCCCATTTTCACCTCAATGGTCGCGCGAATAAGCATAATTGCAGAATATGGGGCACCCAAAATCCAAGAAAAATTGTTGAACATCAAATGTACCCACTTAGATGCACAGTATGGTGTGTAATTACTTCAGAAAGAATTACACTGTGGAACAAATTCAGGTTAGCAAAAGTTAGGTCGATTCTGAGAGTGAGGGGTGAAAATAGAGGCTAAATTAGAAGACCCGTATCGCGGCGTTTATTTATGTTAGTTCGAATTTTTTTTAATCGACCTTCGAACTTTGCAGTCAAATACCGATTTTCAGCATATTGTTTATATGGTTTTTCGGCTATAACTCATCGACTAATTGATATTTTTCAATCTGTAAAAGCCAAATTATTGCTAGAGACTTGTGCAACAATTAAAATTTTTAAAAAAATTGATTTAGAAAATTTTTGTGGTGCTTATGAAGCAAAATGTTGGAAAAATTATTTTTGTTCATGCTTTTTGAAAATATTTGCCACAAAACTAAGTCTTTTTTGCTTTCTGTTTGATCTATAATATGCTTCCCAGTTTCTTCAATAAATTTCATTTGAAAAGAAAATGATCTTACGGTCGTGATAAAATTCGCTATTAATTTTTTTGGAACATATTTCATTTTGTGAGTGATTTAAGTTAAGTGCATCGGTTTCATAAAAATAACAAAAAAACATTGTATAATATATATTGTATTAAAAATGTCGGAACCAAAATGTAAAATTGACCTTTTTGTAATGTTTCATAGCAAGCGATGAAAAATGTGGCAATGCGAGTGATTTTTTTTTTGGAAGCCTATAAACAATATTTCTTGTAAGAGTGTATCACTGACGTAAACTATGCCCCTAAAAAAGTTTGCTTTAATTGCTATTCAACTCTTATGCAATCGAAAAGTGAAAAGAAGAAGGCTATGCCTTTTGGTATACCAATTACCAATGGTGTGGTTAGACAACAGCCCGCATCAAGAAGAAAATTGCTATGGATGTATCAACTACCATAAAACTTTGAATAGAAGGAAAGCAAAGAATAAAACTTATGTAGTGCCAAGTGTCCAATTACCATTACCGCACTCAGAATTCGTTCCAGTACCAACATACCGAAGTATTGATCTTCAAACAGATATCAGTACAACAACCGCCGCTGCTACATCCATGGAATTCTTCTCAGAATACGACCCTGGTGAAGGTACATCCTATGAAACATCAAAGGACCCATTCACACAAAACCAATTGGATGGATTTGTTGCAAATTTGTGTTTGACTCAGAAAAAATCAGAACTACTGGCTTCATTTTTGAAAGGAAATAATTTGCTGGCGAAATGTACCAAAGTAACAGCATATCGAAAACGCCAAAAAGAGTTAGAAAAGTGCTTCAGTGTGAATGATGCAAAAAATTTCGCTTATTGCAACGATATTGAAAAGTTAATGGAGACGATAGGTTTAACCTATAAAAAAGATGATTGGTGTTTATTCAGCGATAGTTCACTAATCAGCTTAAAAGTTGTGCTTTTGCACAAGACAAATAGAATGCCTTGTTCCGATTGCTTATAGCACTGACACTAGTGAAAATTTCGATAATTTGAAACACATTCTGGAAGTAGTCAAATATAACGAACACCAGCGGCGCATTTGCTGCGACCTCAAAATAGTTTCATTGATTACAGGCTTAACAGCATCTGGCCATCCAAAATATCCTTGTTTTTTGTGCGATTGGGATTCACGATACGGAGAAGGTATTAAATGATGAAACCAATACAAACAGCATAACTGGAATAGTCGCATTGGACGGAAATGGCCTAAAGACAATAGGCTTGTTCCTGAAATGAAAATTTTGTTGCCGTTGCTCCACATTAAACTTGGCATTGCTAAAAATTTTTTGAAATGTATCGCAAAAAGAACAGCAGTATTCAACCGCTTAAAAGACATTTTCCCAAGACTAAGTAACGCCGAAATTCAGGAAGTGGTTGTTAATGGTCCCGACATATGGAAACTAATAAGTCGTCAAGATTTTGACCAAGTTCAGATAGACCTAGATTTAAATGCATGGCTCGCATTGAAAGCAGTCATTAAAGGACTTTTTTGTAAAGAACGCAAAGACAACTACAGGCAATCTGTTGCAAACATGTTGGCAGCTTTCGATGAAATTGAGGTTAATATGTCGTACAAAATTCATCTCTTACATCAGCATCTTGATCAACTCGCTCAACAGTTGCCAACTGAATCTGATGAGCAAGGCGAACGTTATCACCAAACTGAGCTTCCATTTAAAATAAGGTAACTGTAGAGTGTGCATATTTTGAATTCCTAGATTTTTCTAATATCTTTGTCAGAGTGCACAATTAAAACTATTTTCGTTTCAGGTACAGAGGAAAGAAATCTCCAGATGCAATACTCGCTGAAATTTGTTGGTGGTATAAAAAATGAGAAGTAAATTAATATTAAGCTGGAAAACGCAAGTTTTGTATTATGATTGTTTTCTTTTCAAATGAAATTTATTGAAGAAACTGAGAAGCATATTATAGATCAAACAGAAAGCTAAAAAGACTTAGTTTTATGGAAAATATTTTCAAAAAGCATGAAAAAAAATAATTTTCCAACATTTTGCTTCATAAGCACCACAAAAATTTTCTAAAAAATTTTAATTGTTGCACAGGTCTCTAGCAATAATTTGGCTTTTACAGATTGAAAAAATATCAATTAGTCGACGAGTTATAGCCAAAAAACCATATAATTAATATGCTGAAAATTAAAAAAAAAATCGAACTAACATAAACAAACGCCGCGATACGGGTCTTCTAATTTAGCCTCTATTTTCATCCTTCACTCTCAGAATCGACCTAACTTTTGCTAACCTGAATTTGTTCCACAGTGTTATTGTACCATATTTTTATTTCAAAAACAACGAACAAGTTGGGGTTAATGTAAAATAAGTAGAGAGCAATCCAGAATTGTAGTTCATACAAGCACACACAGCTCGTCCGACTATGGCTCTCCTGCGGGAAATTTTTGACCATAAAAAATATCGCGTTTTTCTGATTTTAACTAGCCATCGCGTTCGCCCTATTTAAATGATCCCAACTTTTTTGGGGCTAACTGTGCCAAGAACTATCCAACAGCTTAAGTCCAATATTCGAGAAGAAGTGAGGGCGCTGGGACATGAAATTCTAAGAAAAGTTAATTAATGCCAACGTTAAAAATCAGAAAAAAGTTACTCATTGAATAAAGCATAAATTAACTTACCCGATAGATTGTACTTTCCATACGATTTTCTCAAAACTAAATTTTTCGAAACTGCACAGAGAAAGCAGATTCGATGTGGCTACCAAATTTATTGCCAGCCGAATTACGATGAAGTTAATAACCAAATTTTGGGTTGATTGCAATTACAATTCTATTGTCTTAACAGTAGATATTTTACCACAATAGAAAATATTTTGTTAGCTGTAATAAAATTTCTGTTGTTAAACTTTAGAGCAATTTGGTTGGCGAATATTTTTTCTCTCTGTGTGTGTGTACGGGATTACGGGAGTAATTTTTTTTTTATTAAATTTTTATGAAAAATATGAATTAAACAAATTAATTTAATTACCCACAACCAATTTTTGTAGTCAAAATACGAAATTGTTTTATCAGTGCCACAGATAATATATATAAAATTATTGAATACAATTTAAAACAAAACGAAAATCATGAAAAAAAATTTTAAGTATGAAAACTCCGATAGGAAGGCGTCACTTCAAATTATGTCTTACCCCGCTTAAACAACGCTAAAAAAATAAAAAAATGTGAGTAAATTTTTTTCTATTTCAAGAATCATTAATGATGAACACATATAAGATACAAGATGTTAAGTGTTTAACTGAAAAAAAATATATATATACCTACTATATATATGAAAATCGTTAAAAAAAAAAATGGAATTCGAAAACGGCGTTATAGGATTAAAATTCTACTGAACGTGGTGGAAAACAAGGGATACACTAAATCAACATAAAATCTTCTATACATAATTAATCGCCCATATTTAAAAATCACAATAACTGGAACGAAAATGTAAGGCGTTAATATTGTATATATTATATTTAAATATTTTTTTAAAGAAAGAGAAAGAGATATGAACAAAGAAGTAAAAATCTACTTCAGTGTAGCGGGGAAAATAATATGTAATTTTCTTTGGCAAAATGCAAGGGCAACAGTAAATTTTTACGGCATTATTTGCAATTTAAGTATTTATCTAAACAAGTTTTAGATCTAAATAAAAATTCATACTTATTGGCTTTATAAGGTCAAATTAATTGTCAGTAATGAACAACAATGTAGATCTCTCCCTACCTAAATGTCTCACACAAATATTATAATTCGGAGAAAGGGGTTTTATCGTCAGCGTTATTATTCAGTCACATCCACAATATATCCGCTAATCATTGATTTTTGCTTAATGTAGTCAGTCGTATTTGTTTTGAATTGTATTTAATTTTATTTTTTGTGTATCTGAGATATACGCAAATACAAAAATCGTGCATTCGTGCTGACATTCAACGAATGATATTCATGATTCGTTATGGATTGTGTTCACTCGTATATACTTTGGGGAATTTCAATTTATTATACAGAAAAATTTTATATACATTGAGGCACATATGAATTCATATTGTATAATCTTTTACGATACCCAAACCCATTGAATATAATTTTAATTTGAAAAATTAACTGCAGCTGTTTGTTGAAGTATGATTAGGCAATATTGGTGGCAGAGCCATATTTTTTAATATATACGATTGTTGTTAAACAAGGTTTATCTTACATACATATATGGGCGTATAGCCAGGGATGTTTATTTAAACGTTATTCTTTTCCATTTTTTAATAAGAATTATTTCAAAGTTCGTAAACAAATTGGAATTAGTGCTATGATGAAGATAATATGAGACCATTGCAACAAATAACTAAGCTTACATTTCTTTGGAAACAAAATTTGGACGTTTTACACACTATAAAATCTACACTCAAAATTTTTGTTTTTTTTTTATTTAACTGAAAACATGTCTCATGTCCTTTTTACATGTCCATTTAAACATGTTCTTTTTGACCGATACCTGAAATTGTGTCATGTTCAGACGTAACTCCCATTCAAATAAATGCTACTAACCCAAGAACCACAAAATAATATACATACAGTTGCTAGAAAAAGTATCCGTAAACTTGAAGATGAAAATTTTGAATATTAATAAAATATTTTGAATTACGCACTTTTTAGCATTGACACATGGGGAATTTAACTTGTTTTTCGATAAACATACGGAACGTTTCTACCATATTTTGCGAATCATAGTTTGAGGAGGCGGCCAAAAATCATTTTTTTTATGGTTATCGATTTTGAAGTTATGTTATTCATTTGAACCTCGGGAACCTCGGAAGCCAAAAAATTGCGACTCTATTTCAACTATATCACAGCGAACAGGGTCTTCGAAAATGGACTTTCTCAGTATTTTGCTAAAATTAAAAATTTCTTTGTAAATTTAAATTTTTAAATGACTGTAACTTTTTTGTTTTAAAAGATTTTGAAGCAAAATAAATTTTGTGGAATTTTGTAACTATTTTGTAACTAAGCTATTAAGGCTAGAAATATAAAGTCACTGAGTCGTTTGGAAATTAAAAAAAAAATTTCAAAAAGGTCAAAATTTCCCGAAAATCTCCTGCCTAATAGAGCATAACTCTTGCCCATCAAAAACACTATTCTGTAGTCCGAACCCTCCCCTACACTCCTCTACCCCATTGTATACCCGCCAATTTCCGCCCGTGTGCACCAGAACAATTTTTCTGACCCAAGGTCAGATATTTTGTGCAAAATTTATTAGTACAAAAGTTTTCCACTATGTGGTTAGGGTATAATGAGTTTGCCCTGATGTTTGTAACTACCAAAAATATTGGACCTACATATACCCATCTTTTATTATACGTATTGACTCAAAATAACTTTCTGATATGTTATGAATACAAAAGTTGGTCGTACCGGTGTATTTTTTTTGCGTGAGTTTATTTATTTATTTATTGTTTTTTATACTGACCGACCAATCAAAACAAGGAGAAGGAAACTCAAATGATGGAATACTGCAAGGAGATTTTTTCCGATCCAGAAACTGCAGCATCTATCGCAGGTGTAGATCATAAATTAATAAGATGATTCAAAATCATATTACAAGTTCCAGCATTCAGCAGAAAGATAAATGCAAAAAAAAATTTGGAGAGTACGCCAATAAAACAGCTATACTTTATAATGAAAAATACTCTTGGAGATATATGCCATCCACAGTTCATAAAGTTTTGTACCATGGGGAACAAATAATTCAAAACAATATGCTACCAATAGATCTCTCTGAAGAAGCCCAAGAAAAAAGGAACAAAGACTACAGATTCTCTCGCGAGCACAACACAAGAAAAATGTCCAGATGTTGCACTAATGAAGATCTTATCACTATTTGGTTGTGCACTTCAGATCCATATATGTCCAACATTCGACAAAAATGGAAAACTAAAAAGTTTACGGGGGCCAAAGTTTGGCATTTTCTGACAAAATTTAACTTACAAAATTTTTAAAAAGTATTACAAAAAAGTAAGAAAATTATAGTCGATCTAGACCGACTATACGATACCCTATACCATGGCTTAGAGACGCTATCTCTTCGGTCCAACTAATAAGCATAAACCAAATTTGAGTGGCATTGTTATTAATTTTTTTGTTATGAAAAAGTTCATATTGGGTGCTATATTTATATGGGGACTAGGTCGAAAAATGGACAGATCCTGACCATATTTGGTAAAGTCACTTATATTTTGAAAAAATATATACAAACCAAATTTGAGAAAAATCTGTGCAATATTTATACCCTATACCACTATGTGGTTTGGGTATAACGACTTTGTGCTGCTGTTTGTAACAACCAAAAAAATTTGACCTACACCCATCTTTAATTATACCGATCGAATGAGATGTCCGTCCGTCCGTCCGTCAGTCCGTCTGTGTGTCCATGTAAAGCTTGTAATCAAACTGCAGGTCGCAAATATGAATATATTTTGATGAAATTTGGTATTTGATCCTTTATCAGCCATGGGATAAACGCTATTGAAATTGGTGAAAATCGGTACATGTTTAGACCTAGCCCCCATACAAATGACCCCTATTAAATCGACATAAATTGCCACAAGATCCAAATTATCATATTGATCTTACTCAAATTCGGTTTGTATGTATATATTACATCCATTAATCAGTAGTCCAAAAATGATTCTTATTGGACAACTCTTAGTCATAGGCCCCATATAAAGCTGCTTCCCGATCTTCACTTAAATCTTTCAAAAAACAAAAATATTGCACTGATTCTTCTCAAATTTTTTTTGTATATATTTTTGCAAAATACAAGAGACTTTACCAAACATGGTCAGGATCGGTCCATTTTTGGGCCTAGTCCCTATATAGATATAGCATCCGATATGAACTTTTTCATATCTGCACCCGAAAAAATTAATAAAAATCCCACTAAAATTTGGTTTATGCTTATTTTCTATATCCAGTTAGTTGGGCCTGAGAGATAGGGTCTCTAAACGCATGGTATAGGGTATCGTATAGTCGGTCTAGACCGACTATAATTTTCTTACTTGTTTTGTTTTTTTGATAGATTTAACTGAAGATCGGGAAGCAGCTCTATATGGGGCATATAACGAAGAATTGTCCTATAGGGATTATATTTGGACTACTGATTAATGGATATAATTAACACATACAAACCCAATTTGCCTGAGATCTATATGATAGTTTGGATCTTATGGCAATTTATGTCGATTTCATAGGGGTCATTTGTATGGGGACTAGGTCTGAACATCGACCGAATTTCACCAATTTCAATAGCGTTCATCGTATGGCGGATAAAAGCTAGTTTGATTACAAGGTATACATGGGCACACAGACGGACAGACGGACGGACGGACATCGCTAAATCGACTCAGAAAGTGATTCTGAGTAGATCAGTATAATAAAAAATGGGTGTAGGTCAAATATTTTTGACAGTTACAAACAGCAGCACAGTCATAATACCAAACCACATAGTGGTACCCTATACGATGTCCGTCCGTCCGTCTGTCTGTCTATGAAAAGCTTGTACTCAAACTGCAGGTCGCAAATTTGAATATATTTTGATGAAATTTGGTGTATAAGCTTCCATCCGCCATAGGATGAACGCTATTGAAATTGGTGAAATTCGGTCCATGAAGAACTGCATTAAATTTTAAAACAAAGAGCACAACAATTGGGCTTTGGCGAAGATTTTTGATTCCAACAGAATAATGGTCCACAACATACGGCGCACAATGTGAAGCTATGGTTACTCTACAATGCTAAAAATCAATTGAAATCTCCACCCAATTAATCCTATAGAGCATTTGTGATATTTCTTGAAGCGCAGAATCCGTCAGCATAAAACAACGTCAAGGGAAATATTAAAAAGCGGATATTTTAAAGTTGGTTAAGTCGATACCAAAGCGGCTCACAGATATCCTTAAGCGCAAAGGATATCCTACAGGGAACTAAGTTAATCAATGTAAATTTAGTGTTTTCTATTAATATTTCCAATGTACGAATACTGTTTCCTGCGATTATTTTTTTTTGTGTTTTTTTCCTGCAAAAAATTTGTAAAGGAAATAAACATGAAATAAATTTAAAAAAAATATTTTAAATACGTAAATTCGAGAGTTGCCTCTTATATTTCGGGATTAGAGAAAACGACTAAATATTTATGATCGAAAATGGCTTTATTGCTTCTCAAAATATTCTCCATGAACCAATTTTCGAAGCACTTTTTCCATTCCGATTGAGGTACCTCCAAAACATGCATTTTGAGCGCATTTATTTTTTATGTTCGGAAATAAAAAGAAGTCATTGGGTGGATGACTCATCAAATCGACCATTTGAGAACTCAAAAACTCTCTTGTCTGGCCGATGTATGCGAGTTCGCACTTTCTTGGTGGAGAACGATCCGGCGGTAGGTTCTTCTTATTTCTCCAAAGACTTCTGGCAAACAAATCGTTGTATACCATTCAGAATTGACCGTTCTACGTTGCACCAATGGTACGATTGAGACAGGTCCAGTTTTTCATAAAAAAACAAGTAAGAATATTATAGTCGGTCTAGACCGACTATACGATACCCTATACCATGCGTTTAGAAACCCTATCTCTTAGGCCCAACTAACTGGACATAGAATATAAGCAAAAACCAAATTTGAGTGGGATTTTTATTAATTTTTTGGCTGCAGATATGAAAAAGTTCATATCGGATGCTATATCTATATGGGGACTAGGTCCAAAAATGGACCGATCCTGATCATGTTTGGTAAAGTCTCTTGTATTTTGCAAAAATATATACAAACAAAATTTGGGATGAATCAGTGCAATATTTTTGTTTTTTAATAGATTTAAGTGAAGATCGGGAAGCAGCTCTATATGGGGCCAAAGGGATCCTTTTTGGACTACTCATTAATGGATGTAATGAATGCATATAAACCCAATTTGAGTAAGATCTATGTGACAATTTGGATCTTATGACAATTTACGTCGATTTCATAGGGGTAATTTGTATGGGGGCTAGGTCTGAACATGGACCGATTCTCACCAATTTCAATAGCGTTCATTCCATGGCCGATAAAAGCCTATATACCAAATTTCATCAAAATATGTTCATATTTGCGACCTGCAGTTTGATTACAAGGTTTACATGGACACACAGACGGACGGACGCACGGACGGACGGACGGACATTGTTAAATCAACTCAGAAAGTGATTCTGATTCGATCGGTATAATTAAAGATGGGTCTGGGTCAAATATTTTTGGTTGTTACAAACAGCAGCACAAAGTCATTATACCCAAACCACATAGTGGTATAGGGTATAAATAGGCGATCATTTCGAGCCCGAATGACTTTTGTTGGGATTTGCTCGCTTTGAAGGCCCATACAGTCGACTGCTCTTTGCTTTCGGGCTCATAGATCCATGATTCGCTACCCTTCACGACATCATACACATGTTTTGAAGTACCGCGATTGTAGTTTATATTTTTATATTTTTAGCTATTGTCAATTTATGTGGGATCCAACGCGAACAAATCTTTTTTACAGCCATGCAATATTGAATATATGCTGGTCCTACCAATGTCCAAGATTACCTCAATCTCACGATAAGTTACATCACAATGTTTCAGTATCAGTTCACGTACAGAATCAATGTTTTTCGGAACAGCAATCGATTTTGGACGACCTTCACGAGATTCGACGTTGAGCGAACTACGGCCATAATGATTCTTCATCGCCAAAAATCGAATTTAGTTCATCGATGCACTGTTGTTGAGTTAATCCACGTCGAAAGTTGTAAAAAATAATCCATTTTTGGCTGACATGAATTTTTCAAATTACTGTAAACAAAACCGGTAGCGTTCGTACTTCAAAACGTTCTGAGTACGTATATTGTCCAAATTGTCAAACTTTACTATAGAAACGTCATTGCCACATGGCAGCACCAGGATTGCCAAATACCGAAATATAAAAGGCAACCCTCGTAATGTATTAGAAGAAAAAAATAATTCAGCTTAGTTATTTTTTTCTTTCTTAATCTTAGGTGTACAGAAACTTTTTCTAGCAAGTGCATGTTTGTATTTCTTTGGCAAGTTTAGTTATTACCATAAAAATCAGTTGATATATGAATAGATTAGAAAATTTACTACGCGTAGGTGTAAATCGTGATAAAAACTATATGCTATTCCAGATCATGATTGGACAAAGGAACATAGGACCTCCAATATAAACTATAATTACAAAATGTTTTTTCAATGCTACTGATAATCTTATTCTAACGTAATTTGACAAAACGTGTTAGTTGTCTGTTCTAAAAATTGTGAAAAATATGAGCGGAATTGGAAGATGGGCGTGCCGCCTTCCGTAAAAGAAAGATTTTAAATGACTAATTCGACTTGGATGAACGGTTCCCAGCGATAATAATTTGTCATTTCATTTGGAGAACGAAAAGCGAGTATACTTTACTACACTATGGCTTTCGTTGAGTTGCTTCGATTAACAATTTTGCTGGTATATGTCAAATTTTTCCGCTACTAAACATGAAATAGATTTCAAAAAGAGTGGAAGCTCCGTAAAATGGACACACTGGCCTGAATTAAAGAGAACAACGTGGTTTTCTGATCCTCAAATAATCAAAAGTAATAAATTCGAAACGTTTCGAGAAGCCTGTGAGTCCTTGGGGTTGTTGGAAAATGGCACACAATGGGACCTATACCAGCGCAAGGCAGTATTTTGTTATTTTCCCAACTAACTGAGGGATTTCTTTTAAATTTTAATTAGCATGTGCGTCCTATCCAAACCCCTTGAACTCTGGAACTCGAGCGTTTTAAAATCATTTGCCGGAAGATTCTCCTCACAGAAAACAAATGTAAATTTTCGAAATTATATATGGATCTGATAATTATTG
This sequence comes from Cordilura impudica, assembly GCA_963682025.1. Classification (NCBI taxonomy): domain Eukaryota; kingdom Metazoa; phylum Arthropoda; class Insecta; order Diptera; family Scathophagidae; genus Cordilura; species Cordilura impudica. The sequence goes on from OY821519.1 coordinate 140,529,981, forward strand.
AAAACAAATTGATTCCAATGGTTGAAAAATGTTTAGGCGTATTGTCAAGAGAATTGCATTAACATTCTTCCAACAATAAATTCACATATTGCGGATTTGTATCGAAATTACTTCCTGAACGAAAGGTTATTTTTGATCAGACATTTAAGCATTTTAACAGAGAGAAGGGATATATTTTTTTTTCGATGCTTCAGGAGGCACAAGCATAACATCTGTCTTAAATGTATTGTTAGGTCAGATTCGTAAAGATCACCAAAGCAATTGCTACCTCAGACATAGCAGCAACTCTACTAAAAGGTAATCTGACCGCACACTCTGTTCTAAAAACACTGTGCAACAATTTCGGAGCCATTGTGTGGGGAGTGAGAAATTCCAAGTCGTGGTGAAAGTACTAGGCTAATATAGTAAAACCTCTAGGCCAAACTTTTTTTATGACCCTTTATACTTTTTCCTTATATTGATGATTGTTTGCTTAGTTTTTCAGCTATCATTCAAAAACCATTGATGATTTCTCATTTCATTTCTCATATATAAATAATTTGTATTAATATCCATGTAAATAATCTAACCCATAAAAACAAAATTTTTATTAAAACTCTTTCTTTCCTAATGTATGAATTTTTAATCCCTCCGTGAATTTTTAATCCCTCCGTGAATTTTCAATCCCTCCGTAACTATGCGTGATTATCTTTAAGTTAATAATTGGTGACAAAAAGTCTGTGGACCAAGTTTCAGATTGATTGGATGAGGGGAAATGGGGTTTAAATCACTCCGTGACTGTGCGTGACTATGTCAAAGTTAACCTATTTTTACATCAAGTCTATCGACCAAGTTTCAGATCTATCGGATAAGGGGAAATCCGTTTTAAATCTCTTTCACAAGTGTATGGACCAAGCTTCAGATCGATCGGATGAGGGGAAATGACATTTAGATCACTCCGTGACTGTGTGCGACTATTCGTGACTATGCGTGACTACCCCAAAATTAATCTGTAGTCACAACAAGACTATGGACCAAGTTTCAGATCAATTCGATAAGGGGGAATGGGGTTGCCCCACGACAGACAGACAGAGAGTATGAGTTGAAAGAAAGAGTTTAAATATGGAATAAAAAATATTGATTGTTTCATTTAATGTTAAAAATATCATTCATACCTTTACATCTCTTCTAATCTACTAATAAATAATAGTCATACGCCCCTAAATATCTTGTGTTATTAAAAAATACATTAAAACATTTTCGAATAGAGATTTCATTCGATAAAATTAGACCAACTTGATTTGCTGAAGAATGAAATGAATGAGTCATCAATGGTTATAGCTAAAAAAAAAAAAACTAAGCAAACAAACATCAAGAAAGGGAACAAATATTAAAGGTCACAAAACAAAGTTTCGACTGAGAACACCAAACCCTTTGGAGTTTATTCTATACTAGCCTAATACTTCTCACCCCCCCCCCACAAAATGGTTGATGTACAATGTTCCGATTTAATTTAGCACAAACAAAAATTTTTACTTGCAACATCAGCAACCGAGGAATTTTATTTTTACAATGCAAGCATGCGATTGAGGCATTAAAACGCAGTCTGGAAGATATCAGAAGCTGTGCTTCTCTTATGGGTTGAATTATCTTTCTTCTTTTGGCAAGATTATCAATACCAGGAGGAATGACAGCTGACAGCTGATTAAAAATTACGCAAAAGCATCGCACTTATGGAATCAAATAACCATTATACGAGAGTATATACACAAAAGCTTTAACTATTGCTACTGAACTTCTTTTTTTTTTTTTTTTATTTTTTTTTATTTATTAAATCTATGGTAAAACCTTACAGACTGTTAAGTATAATACAGAGGCAAAAAAAAAAAATATAATATATACAAATCCTTAAATCAAAAATTTGAGATTATATATCATCATTTAAAGAAAAATCAATTAAATTGTATAGATCATTGAAATCATGGCAAATTCTTCTAAATGGATCAGCATCGGCAAACTTTTGACGACAGATTGGGATAAACAGTGGAGTGTAAAAACGTGTTGACCGTGCCGGAACGTTCATGGAGATGTTGTCCATAAGAAAGTTTGAGCATATGTCGCCTCGAATTAAGTTAAATAAAAACATAACATTAAGCATTGTTCTTCGGCTTTTTAAAGACGGCAGTTTAATTTGAGAAAGTCTAATTGGCAGATTGACAAAACTTGGATAAGAACTTCTTAAGCAGAAAAGGAGAAATTGCTTCTGGACCGATTCAATTTTGGCACTGCGAATATTAGAAATGACAAAATTAAAAGCAAATAAGAACATGAAAACTGTCTGTGTGCGAAAGATTTTTGTATGCTCTAAACAAGAAAACTGTAGCCCACATTATAGTGCCAGACAAAAATTTAATTGCTCTTTAATGTATATAAAAAAAATATGTGTTTTCAAAATCATCCTTCATGCACCTGAGCGTGTCAGATCGTGTGTGTCCATCCTTCTAAGGCATAGGTGGCCACGCTTATTGATAAGATTTCGGGCAAGCGTGTTGGGGTGAGTTTCTAGTTTATGCAAATATCTAACACTGTGTCTCATAACTCCGTCTGTGGCGAAAGGAACATTTAAGTCCTTGTGAATGTTAGAGTTTCTAACATGCCAGGGTGTACCTGCAATCATAAGTAATAGCCTATTTTGCCTTCTTTACAAATTTTCAATATTAGACGGAGAGGCAGTATCCCATATCTGAATACCATAGCACTATATGGATTTTATAATACAGTTGTAAAGAAGTAGCTTATAATCTAAGCTAAGTTTTGAATTTCTCCCATAAGCCAGGTAAGTTGTAGAAGTTTTAACTTGATTTGGGTAAATTTTGCGTCTATATGTATTTTCCAAGGCGACGATCAAAGAAAATTCCGAGATATTTGACGATAATGTATTGGGGTATGCTATGATTAATTATTTATATCTGCGGGCACGTTGCCAGTCTTAGGGTGAAAGTGGTATGGATGCATTTCTGTTCATTAACTTTGATTTGCCATCTCTCCAGCCAATCTTCTAGTTTAGATATGCGGGTTAGCAGATGCTATTGATGGGTTCTCATGAACACTTAAGATTGCCGTATCATCAGCAAAAGTCGATGTGTGAGTGTCAACATTTGTTAGTAAATCAGATGTGTAGAGTAAATATAATAATGGCCCTAGAATACTCCCCTGTGGGACTCCGGCTTATATATCTTGTGGTGGACTTCTGCAGTTGTTCTTTTTAACTGTGAACTTACGGTCGGTATATAGCTTTCTAGAAGCTTGTGAGTGTTGGATTGTAACACGTGTTTAATTTTATAAATCCAGACTTTGCCGAATGCTTGTGAGACATTAAAGAAAAGAGTGGAGCAACATTTTTTCCACAATTGCCTTTCGAATAAGCGTTACTAGCATATGGACTTGCTCAGTGGTGCTGTATTTCTTCCTGTAGCCAAACTGATGATTTGGTATAACGTTATTCTGATTTTCAGCTAGGGATAATTTATTCATTAGCAGTTTTTCGAAAAGTTTTGACATATTCGATAAGAGACTTATTGGTCTATATGACTCGACTTTCGTCTTATTTTTGCCTGGCTTGTGTATCATTGTTACGAGTGAAACTTTCCATTCTAGGGGATAATATTAAAGGAGCAAGATTGCATTAAAAATATAAACACGCACTTCGATGCAAGGGAGTTCCACCTGTGCTAATCGACTTAATCAAAGCTTTGTATGGCAACTCAACAAGTCGAGTACTGCATGAACGCACGTTAAGCAATCCGATTGGTATAAGCACTGGGGTACGACAGGGATGTATCCTATCTCCGCTGTTATTCAATATTGTATTGGATTCAATTATGCAGCAAGCAACCCGAATAAGAAGAGGCATTACATGGGGTATGAATGGTCGATTGGAAGACCTTGACTATGCTGATGATATTTGCCTGCTCGCACATAACTTTACCGACATGTCAGCCAAATTGGATCAGATACATCAGCTAGCATCTGGTGTCGGTCTTCACATTAACTTCGACAAAACTAAGGTTCTACGTATCAATTCGACTAATCTCTCCAAGTTCCGAGTAAACAACATAGAACTCGAGGACGTCCAATCGTTTTGCTACTTAGGATGTATCATATCAACAACAGGCGGCTCACGTGATGATATTGCATATCGCATAAGGAAAGCAAAACAGTCTTTTGGTGCATTACAAAGAGTATGGAAGTCACCACAAATACATATAAAAACTAAGCTTCGCCTCTTCTCCTCTAATGTTCGCTCTATCCTGCTATATGGATGTGAGTCCTGGAACTCTACTGCAAGCGACATTCAATCCCTGCAAGTATTTGTTAATCGTTGCTTGCGAAAAATTTTGCGAATATTTTGGCCGAACGTAGTTTCCAACAGAGACCTCTGGCAAAGAACAGGTGAAACACCAATTCGCATAGAAATTGCAAAGAGGAAATGGAGCTGGGTTGGTCATATTTTGAGAAGACCCCATGATGACATATCAAAGATGGCAATTGACTGGAACCCTCATGGCAGCAGAAGAAGAGGTAGACCAGCTAACACCTGGAGAAGGCAGCTAGATTCCGAAATTAGCGAAACAAGAAGAACTTGGTCTGAGATCAGAATAATCGCACAGGACAGATCCCAATGGAAGAATTTCGTTACGGCCCTTTGTTCCAACTTGGAACCATAGGAATCAATATATATATATTAAAGCTATACTGGGTAAAGCTATAAGCATTTTATTACTGATATTACTGATCCCTGGTGCGTTGTTTGGGTTTAAATTAATTATAGCCTTTTTGACCTCTCGCATTTCAAACTTGAGTGGGGAATTTGCTCCTTGCTATGGTATTATTGAAGGCAGCTCGACTATAGAACTTGATATGTTTGATGTGAAAACAGTTCTAAAGTGTGTTGCGAACAATTCAATTTTTTCAGAGTCAGTTCTTGCCCAATTTCCATTTGATTTTCGCAATGGAGGCTTGATCATGATTGGTCTTTTAAGACTTTTTATAGCACGCCATAATCAGTATATGGTGTTATCTAGTTTTTTAAGGAAACTATTTAATGGTGCCATTCTCTGAGTTTCCAATACATTTCATAGTTTTCTAGGGCTTTCTTCTAATCACGCCTTAAGTTGTGGGGATCTGTGCTGTTGCCACTCTCTTCGCGCTCTTCTTTTTTTATTCAAAAGTTGTTCAACATTTACTGAATATATATTATAGTGTTTCATGTATTGTATGGGTTTAGTAGCAACTTGAACAGCGAGTTTGAGATTTAATTTAAAATTTTTAATCGAGAGATCAATATATTCCGATGTTCTTAGCGGTATGTTCTCTGAACAATGGGTACTGATAATTGTCGTTTACTTGTCAGCGCTAAATCATCGGTAGGTTGTACAATTTTTTTTTAGGATTTAAAAGTGTATCAGTCGTGGGTGAGTTCAAATGACAGTTCGATCTGCACCAACTGTCTCGCTATAGAGTTTGTGACTCCGAAATCTATTAGGTCAGGTATTTTCTGCCTATCTGAAGGCCAGTAAGTGGGTTCTCCTCTTGAGATCACCTCCATACTCATTTTAGAAATTGTATTAAGCAATATTCGGCTCTTAGGGGTAATTAGCCATATATAATTTATTTTTATAGTTACTTTTATTTTTATTTAAAATGAAATTCGTATAATTCATAAAAACAAAGGCTTTATTTAAAAGTATCTGGTGATTCCCATCGTGCTTTGCTATGACAAAATTAAATCAAAAAGTTTAAAAACTCTTGTAGTACTTCAAGTATAATCTTAAATATCCAGTTTACATCTGTTAGTAATACACACACACAGAAAAAAAAAACTTATTAACTTATAATAATGTTTATTGTAATTCTTTAGTATTTTAAAGTACAAAAGAGATTCATGAATAACAATCTTAGTCATTCTAAAATGAAGGTATTTATAAAAACAAAATCAGTTCCGTTTACCAATCAAACTATTTATACAATTTATGAAATCTATTTAATTGAGGCAACTTAATTAAATCTATATATATATATATATATATATATATATATATATATATATATATATATATATATATAAAAATGGTGTAAAAAATTTATAGTAATTCATAAAATGAGAACGGCTGGGCCGATTTCTGTAAAATTTTTTGTCAGTTGTTCGTATTTTCGAGGAGAAGGAAGAAAATTTTGGAAAATCCCTCCGAGAAGTCGGAAAATTGGAAAAATCGAAAATCGAGTTTTTGTATGAAATTTTGTGAGAAATTTTTCCTTAATGGCTTTCCATATCAAAAAATAGAAAGTTCTTAGTCTAAATCATGGAAAATTCCGAAAAATGCGAAATGCGGAAAATTGGAAAATTGGAAAATCTCTCCGCAAAAGTCGGAAAATTGGAAAAATCGAAAATTGATTTTTTTGTACGAAATTAAGTGTGCCTTTCCAAATGAAAAAATAGAAAGTTCTCAGCCAAAATCCGATAGATGGCCTTATACGTTGACTTAGACTTTGCGCAATATGACAGGTGTCATTTTGGCATTGTAATTTTCTACAGTAAATGTTCTTCTTGCTGCAATTTATACGAGTTTTGTGTATTATTAAACTGATTCCGGATTTTCGTAAATCATGCATTATATCCATATACGGTAAAAGCATAAGAATCAATTGAAATTCAGTGCAATATTTATCAAAACATTCATTCTTAAAGAAAATAAGTTTGCGTGAAAAAAGTGAGTTTATCTAATTGGATTGCGAGCATTCATACAGAAACATTTATTCCGTAAGTTTGTATCTTTAAACATAATTTTCTTTTGAATTGGATTAGTCAAAAACGACTTTATTGTTTTTTAGGAGTTTTGTATATTGTTAAACTGATTCCGGATTGTTGTAAATCACGCATTATATCCATATACGCTAAAAGCATTAGAATCAATTGAAATTCAGTGGAATGTTTATCAAAACATTCATTCTTAAAGAAAATAAGTCAAGCCAACGTGCCCAATAACCAAGAATTCGGCGACAGGCAAATTGATGCGCGAATGCAAAATCATCATTTGGGATGAATGCACGATGGCGCATAAACGAGCTTTGGAGGCAGTTGACCGAACAACGAAGGATTTACGAGGTGATTTAAGACGATTTGGTGGGGCTTTGATATTGCTCTCCGGAGATTTTCGTCAAAAACTTCCCGTCATCCCCAAATCTTCTGCTGCGGATGAACTTAACGCGTACCTAAAATCGTCGTCTTTGTGGCGGCATGTCCAGAAGTTGCAATTGACCACAAACATGAGAGTCGCGTTGCAGAACGACCCATCGGCTGCTGAATTCTCGAGACAACTGCTGGAGCTTGGCAACGGCCAAATTCCTGTTGATGTTTCGGCTGGATTGATATCGTTTTGCTGAAAATTTTTGTGAATTCACATTGTCCAAGGAGGAACTCATCAGCAAAGTGTTCCCCGGCATTTCACAAAATTACAAAAATCTCGATTGGATTGGTGAACGGGCAATACTAGCAGCGAAGAATAAGGACATCGATAGCTTAAACTTAATTATTCAAAGTCAAATCGCAGGACAACTGCATACGTACAAATCTATTGACTGCGTGACCGACGAAATGAAGCGACCAACTACCCGACGGAATTTTTGAACTCCCTTGAGGTACCAGGAACTCCGCCGCATAATTTACAGCTGAAGGTGGGATCGATCATAATCATGTTGCGGAATCTCAATCCTCCAAAATTGTGCAACGGTACGCGGTTGTCCGTCACAAAACTAATGAACAATGTGATTCAGGCGACAATCATCAAGGACAAATTCAAAGGAGAGGAAGTCCTTATCCCACGAATTCCCATTATTCCAACTGACCTTCCATTCCAATTCAAGCGAATTCAGTTCCCCGTTCGATTGGCATTTGCGATGACAATCAATAAATCGCAAGGCCAATCACTAGAAGTCTGTGGGATTAATCTCGAATTTCCCTGTTTTTCGCACGGTCAACCGTCTTCGTTATTTGTTTTTGTGCCGGAAAACAAATCGAAAAACATTGTTCATCAAATCGCTCTCTACTGATTCCATTCAAATAAATCACATTGGAAATTTAAATATTTGTGTTGTATTATTACTCTAAAGTATGTCTGAAGGCTTAAAATTGGGGCGAGGCGAAGTTCGCCGGGTCCGCTAGTCAAGTAAACATCAATCCTAAATATTGCTTTGGGAGCGGAACAGGGCTTGGCACCGTCAAATAAATGTAATGGTTATCATCATATATCTAGAGTACTATTGTAGCATGGCAATTTTGTGAGAGTTCATTAGATATATTGTACCTGCGTAGTCGATTCGAAAATGTGATAATAAATAATTATTATCACATATCTAGAGTTCTATATAAGCGAGAGTCTTAAAACATTGGGTTCGTCCATTAATAATATATGTAAATATACAAGAAAAATTGGTCGGGTTCAGACTAGAGGTCGTATACCTGAAGTACTGAATATGAAAGTGAGAGTCATGAAACTTTGAGTACATAAGTTAATAATGTTAGTAACCGTGGCGAAAATAAGTGGGATCGAATAATCTAAGTTTCATTGATTCATACCGGAGCACGCCGGGGATATGTAATAAGCAGTTACAATAGACAAATTTGAAAGTGACGTGAGAATAAACGCGTTATTCACGAAAGTTTATGAATGTTGCTGTATTGTTTTGCCTCTTTCAAAAAGAAATAAGTTTAATGAACTGGATTTTCATCAGCGAGGCGAAATATCTTTTGATGTATTTTTCTACATAAAAACAAGTAAGAAAATTATAGTCGGTCGAGACCGACTATATGATACCCTATACCATGCGTTTAGAGACCCTATCTCTTAGGCCCAACTAAGTGGATATAGAAAATAAGCATAAACCAAATTTGAGTGGGATTTTTATTAATTTTTTCGGCTGCAGATATGAAAAAGTTCATATCTGATGCTATACCTATATGGGGACTAGGCCCAAAAATGGACCGATCCTGACCATGTTTGGTAAAGTCTCTTGTATTTTGCAAAAATATATACAAACAAAATTTGAGAAGAATCAGTGCAATATTTTTGTTTTTTGATAGATTTAAGTGAAGATCGGGAAGCAGCTCTATGTGGGACCTATGACTAACAGTTGTCCCATTGATCCTTTTTAGACTACTCATTAATGGATGTAATAAACGCATACAAACCCAATTTGAGTAAGATCTATATGACAATTTGGATCTTATGGCAATTTATGTCGATTTCATAGGGGTCATTTGTATGGGGGCTAGGTCTGAACATGGACCGATTCTCACCAATTTCAATAGCGTTCATCCCATTGCCGATAAAAGATCAAATACCAAATTTCATCAAAATATATTCATATTTGCGACCTGCAGTTTGATTACAAGCTTTACATGGACACACAGACGGACGGACGGACGGACATCGTTTAATCGAATCAGATAGTGATTCTGATTCGATCGGTATAATTAAAGATGGGTGTAGGTCAAATATTATTGGTTGTTACAAACAGCAGCACAAAGTCATTATACCCAAACCACATAGTGGTATAGGGTATAAAAAAAACTTAAAATGTTTTATGAACTGTGGTGGAGTCTTCAGATCTTTGTTCGACTAAGACCCATATAAAATGAGTCTTTTATGCCTACTTTTTTATTGCCCTCTATTCTTATGTATTCTGACCTGGGACTTTCACCAATAAGGCAACATAATTTATTTTGTTAGCATTTCCTATAATAAAACCGCCCAAAATGTTGTATGATGATATTAGAATACATAAAATATTTTTATTAATTGAAGAACAAAACGTTATTTCTCTTAATAATAATGCTTTATGTATTTATCACATGCTGCTTTTAATACGCGTATGCTCCATCATAAGCCATTATCAACTTGCGCAAAGCCAAACATTCATTAATAACTGCCAATTTAGATAACAATTGACGACAATTGTGCTTCAATTAATTATTTTTGGATTTAAATATATATGTCTAAATCATTAGTTTTGGACCAAGCAATATAAAAAAAAATAGAAGGCTGGACAAATTCTATCGAAACAGCTAGTAGCTGAATAATATTCACCTTGTATGGGAGGTACCACGCCCTACAGTGAACAATCGCAGTGTAATGTCACATCTTAAGGGATTTTTGGAAGTTATTGAATTATGCCAAAAAATTGCTGTCATTATAAAACTAAGATGTCACATTATACTTATTTGTAAATAGCAAATTGTGGTATCATACGAGGTTCAATTTAATTCATTTCAATTCTTAATTTATATAATATTTTTTATTTATTTTATTTTTTTATTTATTTATTTCGAATTCCCATACAACAAGACAAAATCTTATAATTAAAGTACACGATTAGTAAATAAAAAAATAAAATAATAATAAAAAAGTTTAATATAAAAATAAGTTATTTAAAAAACGATTTTAAATAGAAAACCAATTAATTATAGAAATTAAAGAGGGCCATTTTAAATTGTATTGCGTTGTTAAGAACAGAATGTTTGAAGGTAGCAAGTTCCAAAGACGAAATGAATTAATAAAGAACTGTCATTCAGATGTTAGTGTTCGATGTCTAATTGGTATTAAATTATTTGTTCTGCGAGATCGAGTGAACAATATTCTATTAAAAAGATAAGAAGGTTCACGGGTATATATAATTTTGTGTAAAAAAGTCAAGGTTCGTATTTTTAGTAAATCATAGAAACTAACTCCATACATTTTTTTGAAACTGGTGTAATATGATCATACTTCTTTCTTCAGGCCGTAAACATATCTTTATGGCGTTATAAGCTTTCTCCAATTTATTGTAACTCGTATAATCACAGCTCGAAAAAACTTCAAATCCGTATAACAAACTTAGCATTATATATGTTTTTGCAAGTAATAACCGAATCTTAACCAGTGTAAAGTATTGTGTTTTCCACAGAATTCGTAGCATAGCAAATGTTTTTCCAGCAGCTGTGTTTATGTGATCAGTCCATGTAAGATTATTATTAAAAATTATACCAAGATTCTTTGTTGTTCTTACAATCTCAATTGCTTGATTGTTTAGTATAACTTCCTGTTCAAAAGTTGATTTCTTGGATTTTGGATTTATCACTAGACACATAAATTACTGGGATTCAAGCAAAGGCCATTGGATGAAGCCCACATAAAAAAACGGTTTAAATCCTCATTTAGTTTACTTAAGCAATCATCAGTATTTTTGTTGTTATTACATATGTATAACTGAACATCATCAGCATAGATATGAACACTGCTGTACATTAGTTGCTCTGGTAAATCGTTAACGTATATTGTAAAAAGTAAAGGACCAAGGATTGATCCTTGAGGAACACCTTTCGATATTGGCAGTATATATTTCAGCACATTCCATCAGGAACATAGGCTGTGTACATAGAATCTCCATCTCTGTCTGTTGGCTGCGATGTGTCTTAGTTCGCTAAAAGATTTACATGTTTCGTTAAAAATTGTTCGTCTCCATGTTAACTTTGGTCGTCCTCGGTTTCTCGAGCCCTGCGGGTTCCATTCTAGTGTCTCATGGCATATTTCGTTATATGGTTTTCGTAGTGTATGTCCAAGCCAGTTATATTTTCTCTTCTTTATTTGGGTGTTGATGTTGTCCTGGTTCGCGATTTGAAGAAGTTGTTCGTTAGAAACCACTCTGGGCCACCAAATTTTTAGAATATTTCGTAAGCATCTATTGGTAAATGTTTGGATTTTGTGTTTAATGACTTCGCTTACCAACCAGGTTTCGGATCCGTAGAGGAGAATGGATTTTATGCAGGCGTTAACAATATGTAATTTAGTTTTAGGCGAAAGAGCATTGGATTTCCAGATATTTCTTAGGCTATAGTATGCTGTTTTGGCTTTTTGTATTCTGGAGTTTACATCACCTATAGCACTTCCGTCCGACGTAATGTTTCTTCCTAGGTAGCAGAAGTTGTTGACGTTTTGGATTGGCACGTTGTTTAGCACAAATGTTGGCGTTTGTTGGGGTTTAACAGCCATACATTTTGTTTTGTTTGCGTTGATTCGCAGACCGTATTTCAATGCCGTTGAAGCTAAGTGATCTATCTTCTTTTGCATATCATGTTTGTTTGATGCTAAAAGGACTAAACGTCCGCGTAATCTAGATCTGCAAGTTGCTCGTTAAGCCTCCATTGTATACCTCTACTTCCGCCAGATGTTGTCGATAATATTTCTTCTAGTGCTGTAACGAATAAAATAGGGGACAGGAGACACCCTTGCTTAACGCCGTTTAATGTTTCAAAAGGTTGGCTAATTTTCCGCAGTGTGACACCCGCATTTTGGAGTTCTCATATTGTGCTTTTATGAGGCGGATAATCTTAGTAGGTATACCCTTATTGGCAAGAGCATGCCATATCTTGTTCCGGTCGATGGCATCGAACGCTTTCTCAAATTCTACAAAGGTAAGATACATTGTGGTGTTGAATTCATTGCACTGTTCAATTATCAAGCGGAGGCTATTGATTTGGTCTACACACGATCGGTTAGGACGAAAACCAGCTTGCTCCTTTCGTAGCTTTTCGTCTAAGGGTTGGAGGATACGGTTAAGAATAATCTTATTAAAAAATTTGCACACAGCGGGAGTTAGGGCTATACCCCGCCAATTATCACATTGTTTGAGGTTCCCCTTTTTTGGGATTTTAGTAATAAGGCTCTCTTTCCATGCATCTGGAATTGTTTCTGTTTCCCAAATTCGCCTGAATATTGGTTGTAAAACATTTGCGGTTGTTTGGGAAGCTGATTTAAATAGTTCGGCTTTGTTGTTTTTGAGTTGATTAATAGCGGCTGTAATTTCATCTTTACTAGGCGGGTCGATGTTTACCAAAATTTCACTGCGTGAGTTTGTATTTGCGTAAGGCTGGGTTGTATCAGAGTTGTTGTTATGGTTTAAAACCTCTTGAAAATGTTCTCTCCATCTGCTGAGCTGATCTTCTACGGACGTAAGGATGGTTCCATATTTATCCTTGATTGGTGTGTGTGCGAGTAAGATTTCTTGCCAGAGAGTTTCCTGATAATATCAAAAACGGTCTTCAAGTTCCCCGTGTTAGCGGCGGCCTCGGCTTCGGATGCTAGGTTGTTAAAGTGATTTCGCTTGTCATTTCTAGCTTGCCTTTTCACCTTCTTAACAAGGGTTGTGTGTTTTACGCGTAACTCGCTTTTTCGAACAAGATTAGTTTCGTTTAGAAGGAGTTGTTGTGTTTCTCGTCTTTCCTCTACCAGGTTCCAAAAAACGTCCGAGAGCCACTCTTTTTTTCTCTTTCACCATAACCAACTATTTCTTTGGCTGCGTCGCCGAAAATAGTGTCTAGTTTTCTCCATTCTTCGTTTACATCTATGGGCTGAGGTGACGGAATAAGTCGTTGGTAATTGTTGCTGACATTTGTATCGTATCTAGTTTTAACTACATCGGATTTCAGTTTCGATATGTTGAATGATCGTCGCTGGATTTTCTGCATATTTGGTTGGATACTGTGCCTTTTGAGCGTTAGTTTGAGTTCAGCTATAACTAGATAGTGGTCGGAAACTATATCTGTACTTCTTAATACTCTGACGTCTTGAAGAGTTTTGAACCATCTCTTGGATATGCATATACGATCGATTTGACTGAGTATGACCGAACGCGTGTCTCTAGATTTCCACGCGTACTTATGTTGTGATTTGTGGGGAAAGTACGATCCACCAATGGCAAGGTCGAAGTCGGCGCATGTCTCCAGAAAAAGTTCTCCATTTTCGTTTCTGTTGCCGGGATTATGTTTACCCATGATTTGCTTGAACCCATTGTTATAGCTTCCAACTCTTGCGTTTATGTCGCCCATTAGCACTAAGATGTCATTTCGGTCGATGTTCTTAAGGACTCTATGTAGTTCGTCGTAAAAATTCTCTTTATTAATGTATTCGGAAACCTCGGTGGGTGCGTAGCATTGTACAATTGATATTTTCCCGATGCTAGAATTAAGGCGGGCTGTGATAATGCGTTTTGAAATAGCAGACCAACTTATGAGGGTATTTCGTATTTTTCTGCTCAGAAAAATACCCACGCCATGCGTATGTGGATTGTCTAGGTTTTCGTGGCCCGAGTAAAGAATTCGATCTTCCTGTGAGTTTGTAAAGTCGCCACTTCCATTCCATCTCATTTCACTGATGCCTAAAACTGCTATTTTAAGTCTATTGCACTCTGCCGTTAGCTGTGCAAGTTTACCGGTTTGATAAAGTGTATTAACGTTCCATGTAACAAATCGTATCCGTGGGCATGCGGGTGTCGTCATCAGTATGTTCATTTGTTTGTTTATTTTCCTTGTGTTGATTGTAGTAATCGCGGTTTTGGTACCAGTAGGGGATTGGCCTAGTATTACCTAGTTTGGTGACAGGGCTGCTATCTTCACATAGATTCATTAACAAGAAGGCCTCCAAACCTGCCTCTCGTTGTTATTTGTTCTGATCATTGTATTAGAAGGTTATACCGCCTTTTGTTTGGACGCCAGAGCCTCATCTGTGAAAACAGGGTCCGCCGCTAGAAGCCTGAGGTTGACAGTTGCTCTAGAGAGGCTATATGTGACGCATCTAGAACCATGGGACCCCATGGGATATTGGCAGTGGTCGTGATATTTTTTAATAACAAAGACTGACTGTTTAATTTAAACAAAGTTTGCAGTTTCATACAAAGAATTCCATGATCAACCATGTCGAATTCCTTAGAGTGATCTAATAAAACAAGAAATGACATGAAACCAGCATCAATATTACTCCGTATTTCCTCCGTGACATCAATAAGCGCAGTTAAGCAACTATGCTTAGGCCGAAAACCGGACTGTCTGCTTGTAAGTAAGCCATTACTATTTATGTAATCGTACATTTGCTTATGTAGTAGCTTCTCAAATACTTTTGATAGAAATGGTAATATAGAAATAGGTCGATACTCATTACTAGATTTTGGTGTAGGTATTATTTTAGCATACTTGCAGTTAGCAGGAAACATACTTTTAGTTATGATATTGTTGAATATGAATGTGATATATGTTAGCAACACAGGAAGAATAACTTTTAATAACTTTGTGTGAATATTATCAAATCCTACAGCATTTGACAGCTAGACAACTCCTTAAACATCATCCTGTGTTACACAATTAAAACTAAATAGTTGATCTGCTCAGTGATAGGTTGATTATAAAAATTACTGTTGGATGTCGTGTGAATGTTTCATTAAGTAATTCTACATCTATTTCCGTTGTATCTATTATCCTTGGTTTTCCAATACCAATATCACGTATATTTTTCCATGCTTTTTGAAGACAGATGAAGAGTATATTGATTTAACACTCTTAATATCTCGGTTTACTTCTCTGCGTGCGTTACAATATTCTTCATGTAGTGAATCAGTTTTGAAACGTTTCCAACGACTAAAAGCTCTATCTCTGTAAGCAATTGCAAATTTAATATTACCATTATACAATAGCTTTACTTTAAAATTTTACAGCTTTCACCGGAACCGAAATATTGAAAATTTGTTTGTTTTCTAAGAAGTTAAGTTGACTTTCAGCAGATAGCTAAATCAAAAGCTATGACATTATTATCTTAATGTTTAAAGTCATCATTCATTATAAGTTGGATCTGGAAATCAAAGTTAAGAAAAATTAAGTCGTGCTTTGAAAAATAGGAAGCTGAAATCTGATCATAAAGTAAAACTTTTCCTTTATCGCCAACAAATATTATATCCAATAGCGTGTTTGCTGTAGCTAAAAAATGGGTTGAAACTGTTGTATTTGTTGGATAAAGTCCAAGTGTTTCCATATTATTTATTAAATAATTTTCCACTAGAAGATTTGAGTTGAAATCGCCACATATACATAACTATATCTTCAAATTTTACTGTTGCATTCTCCAAAGTTTTGAAAAAATTTTGCATATCAATATTGTGATGAGGTCTGTAAACACAACCCACAAGAATTTTGTTTCCATGTGCTGAAATTTCTACAAAGAGATGTTCAATATTTTCCATTGGCTTGGATTTACAATACAATTTACTATTTATTCCATTTCAAATATAAATAGAAACACAACCTGCATAAGTTACCTTATCACAGCGATATAATTTATAGTTTTGAAATCAAAAATGGTATCAGAAACAAGCAGGTCAAAAAACGTCTCAGATGCACATACAACATCAACTCCTGAATTTTCAAATATAAAGGAAAACTCGTCCATATAATTATTTAGACTTTGCGCATTTATGTGAAATATTTAATCCAGTTCTCTGCCTACAAAGTACTCGAACCATATCAGAAGTAACACCTCTGGAACTATACGTTGAACAATTTGTCATAAAAAACAACGAATGCATATTTAAAAGGGCCAAGAATAAAACATATTAAATAACTGTAATTTTTTAAAAACATTCTAAAAATACAAATTAAAATAACATGAACATGAACATTAAATATTCGTAGATTTCCATAATATAAACATAGCATCAGCAAACAATGGACATCAGTTCTAGCAATAAGCATTATCATTACGAAACAAATTATCTAGTTCATCAATAGAATCGACTCGAACTGGTTGATCGTCTTTACTAATTTTTATATACACTAAACCACGTTTAGTAAATGCCGAGGGTAATTGCTGGATTTTCTTTTTTCGTATCGCCGACTGCAATATTTTATGGTTTGTGGAAGTAAAATTTTCATTTATATAAAAAGGACGATCCGAACCAAGACCAATATGGTCTAAAACTAGCGTAGATTTATTCATTTTTCGAAAATTTGCAATAGTTTTCAAGATAAAATTTTTGTCATACGGAGAAAAAGCTTCACCATAATTACGGCATCAGGAGAGAAGGTGAAGGCGGTATATTGATTTTACAGCAGGTGTATTTATTTGCAGGAACTTACAAATGGATTGAAATTATTACATGGAATGCTTTAAGATAACTTAGTTTCTAAAGAGTTTAGGATTAAGTACGACCCTTTTCTACTTTGTTGTATCTAAATTACTATTCTGAAACTCTTTTGCTCAGCACAGGAGATTGTGTGAGTACTATTTGGCATAGGCGTTTTGGCCAACTTAATTTTAATGACTTAAAAAAATTGGATTAAAAGGTAAAATATCAAATGAATATTCTTGTGTTACATGTTCTTTGTGCAAAATGTCTACAAAACCTTTCAAATCGGTTGGTACGACAGTTACAACTAATATGCTAGAGTTAGTTCATCAGACATTTGTGGTCCAATGCGTGTAAAGTCCCAAGGTGGTGCATTTTATTTTGTTACTTTCATCGATGATTACTCCCGATGTATAACATTAGATGTATTGACAAATAAGTCGGAAGTTTTTGGAGTATTTAAAGAATTTTTGTCCATGCGGAGAAACAAACTAATTGTAAGTTAAAACGTTTGAGAAGTGATAATGGACGTGAGTACATAAATAATGATTTTAAAAATTTTCTGAAACAAAATGGTATAGTACATGAAACTACCGAATGTTACACTCCCCAACAAAATGGAGTTTCCGAAATAGCTAACAGAACATTAGTAGAAATGGCCAGGTGTATGCCGACAGAATCGATGTTACCAAAGTCTCTATGGGCTGAAGCTATCAATACTAGTGTGTATATTAAAAATCGATCCCCAACAAAGGTATTAGGTGAAGTAACTCCTTTCGAAAGATGGACAGGAAGAAAACCATGTGTTTCGTATTTAAAACTTTTGGTTGTAAAGCGTGGTATTGGATAAGAAACCAGGTAGATCTAAATTGGATCCAAAATGTGGAATTTTTTCGTTTGTAGGTTATCAAGCAAACGCAAAGGGATACAGATTATATAACGCACAAAGAAAATCATCGGTTATATCACGAGATGATAAATTTTTTGAGAATGAATTCGGAAACTGTGAAAATAATGTAAATGTAGGTGACTTATATGACATTGTCGATTTTTCCAGTATTGAAAGAAATCAAAATCAAATTCGAGAAACTTCAAGAATTAATGATAGCATCAATGAAAATGAATCAGAAATTGTTGAAGTGGAAAATGAACCAGAGCAAGAAATTGAAGAAGAGCAGGAAGTTATAAATGTTGGGCACGAATCTGAAAGTGAAGGTACAGAGGTAAATGAAAAATATCAAGGTATTGTAAATGTAAATGGTAATCGCAAAGGAGGTAGACCATCAATTTTAAGAACAGGGAATCCGGGTAGACCTCGTAAAATTTATAAAATTGAAAAAAATGTAGTTTATGTGGTAAGAGATTTTAGTCATGATCCCCAAAGTGTTAAGCAAGCAATTAATAGTAAAGAGTCTGAAAAATGGAAAGATGCTATGAAAGCAGAATATGAGTCGTTAACATGGGAGCTAGTTGAAAAACCGATAAACAAAAACGTTATTGGTAGCAAGTGGATTTTTACTACAAAGCGTCTGGCAGATGGCACCATTGAGAAATACAAAGCACGCTTAGTGGCGCAAGGTTGCTTTCAACGTTATAATCAAGACTACTTAGATACATATGCACCAGTAATTCGTCATCCAACAATCAGACTAATTTTATCTTTGGCAGTGAAATATAAATTGTTGACAAAACATATTGATGTAGTTTCTGCATATCTCAATAGTGAATTGAAAGAAGAAGTATATATGAAGCAACCGGAAATGTTTTATGCGAAGGATCAAGAAAGTAAAGTATGTAGATTAAAGAAATCCTTATACGGACTAAAGCAGGCTGGAAAGGAATGGAATCATAAAATAAATGAGATTTTTGTGAAAATGGGATTTATACAATGCAAGACTGATAGCTGTGTTTTTGTTAGACGGAATAGAAATGAAATTAATATAATTGCTCTTTATGTAGATAATATTTTGTTAGTATGTACCTCGAGCAAGTCAATGGAAGTGATATTGGAGAATTTAAAACAATGTATTAATATTGTGGATCGTGATCCAGTTAATTACTATATTGGAATGGAGATAGTTAGAAATGGTTTAAGAGGAGAAATTGAATTGCATCAGAAAAAAGTTGTAGAAGAATTACTTAAACAATGGAATATGCAAGATTGTAAGTCAGCAAAGACACCTTTAGCTGCAGGCACTGTTTTGTCCAAATGCGAAGTTAAGGATTGTAGTGAAATAGTTGATGTTGAGAAATATCAGTCTTTAATTGGAAGTTTAATGTATTTAGCAACTATTTCAAGACCTGATATTGCTCATACGATTTCAAGACTAGCGCAGTTTAATTCTCATCCGCACAACGAACACTTCGTGGCAGCTAAACATGTTCTTCGGTATTTGAAAGAAAATAAATTATCACTTATTTATAAAGCAGAAAAGGAGTTGTTGTGTTATTCTGATGCAGATTGGGTATCAGATATTAGCGATCGAAAATCATATAGTGGCTTTGTTCTATTTTTCGCAGGTGGACCTATATCATGGGAATCGAAAAAACAAAATATTGTGGCACTTAGTTCTATGGAAGCTGAATATATTGCTATGTGCCAAGCTGTAAAAGAAATTAGTTTCCACCGAAGTCTATTGCATGAGTTGGGGTTCGAAAATTTGTTGAAAGATCCAACTATTTTGTGCTGCGATAATTAAGGTGCTCAATATTTAGCGAAAAGTCAAATGAAGATGAAAAGGAGCAAGCATATTGATATAAGATACCACTATATTAAGGAGAAGTATAATGCTAATGAGATATCTTTGGATTATGTTTCTACAAAAGAAAATGTTGCTGATATATTCACTAAATGTTTACTTAGTCAGAATCATATAAAATTTTGTAAATTATTAAATTTAAAAGATTGAATTATTGTTTTTTTTTAATTGTAGCATTTAATTAATGTGTAATTTTTTAGAGGAATTTACATTGAGGTAGCGTTTGTTAGAAACACTTTATAATACTTTACTTGTGTTTCAATATAAATTCCTAACAATACTATCCATGAAATTTATGTTTATTATTTTATTATATGTATGTATATAAAATAATTTTGTCACTTCTTGTTAAACTATTGAATAAATCGTTTGTATTTTTATAAATCTCTTGCTTTCTTAATTATTATTTAACAAATATGAGTAAAATACTTACCATGGGAGGAAAAGTACGAAAAAACCATTTTGAAAAATATCAGACGAGATGTATTTATTATTTGCAATGTGACTTTTGACCCATTTATAAATCCGTATGTACTTATGTCAAAAAAAAATAATCATGTGAGTCCGATCACAGGGGAGATGTGTAAACATCTGGTTATAAATAAAATGTAGAAAACAGCGACAAAAAGGTTATTACATATCATAATTTTTTCACCAAACAATCATGTCACACCGATTTGTCTTAATGCTTACATGTTACGCGTAAGATCTTACGCTCACATATTACGCTGTTTTTGTGATTGTATTGTGAATTAGAAATTTACCCCCCTGCGCGTATAGATGTTTACACATCAAAAAAATCGATTTACGTTTGCACGTACATATGTAATTGTTTACAACAGATGATTTTTCAATGTGCCAACTGCTGTTTTGCCAAAAATAGCTGTTGTCAGATGACTTGTCATGTCGAAATAGAACATGTTCTAATTGAAAAATCTACATCTGTCTTTACATATTTTACACATGCAATGTTGGGAAGGAGCACAAATTTTACAATGTAAAAAACATACGAGTCCAATCACCAGATCTCAATCCCATAGAAAATATATGTGAAATTGTTGATCGAAAAATACAGACACGAATCTACACAAAAAGACAGATCTCTATAGGTAGTTAATTCAGAGTGGCAAAAAATTGCAATGAATATTATCAACAATTTAACTGACTCCTTGCCTCGAAATTCAGAAGCAGTACTAAAAAAATAATGGATACCCAACAAACGATTGAAACCAAAAATGAAGGGGAAAGCTTCAATTATTCTATAGTAAATGTTTCCAATGATTTGTCAACAGCAAAAAAATTAATACTTTTAAGTTTTGTTATTTTTTTTTTTTTTTTCTAAAACATAAAAATTTTAATTATTAAAGGAGTTTTTAATTTTATGATCCAATTTTTTGGAATTGACTGTTCAAGTCGACAAAAATATATTTTGTTAAATGTTTCTATTATATTGTAACGCGCTGTATGTGAATTTTTATTTTAATAGGTTTTTTAAACTGTCCAGTTCACTAACAATTATTGATAGAACCGAGATTTTTTGATGGTCGTTATAAATAAATCAAGGTTTATTTTTATGAGTCCGGAAAAAACATTTTCTTCTGTGAGGTACCCTAATATATGTATGTACCTATATATTTTTAGAAATTATGAGTACGATAATAAGAATTTGACTAGAGAGAAATCTAGCTATGAAGAAAAATGTATGCAACATGAACATTTTCGTTGAAATAAACATAAATTCACTGTTAGTGACAAATAATTTAAAAAAATGACGAAATTGACTTTAATGAACTTTTACTCTTGTGTTATTTTGCATATTTTCGGGTCTACAATGACAAAATTAAAAGTACAATTATATGTATATTTATTGTTATGGTGGTAGTTGTACAGACCATTTAGGGATTAAACAAATACGGGAATCCAAACCATAACAAACAACATTTTTATGGTATCGTTTGATGGAACTTGTTATTTAAAAACGAAATATACTTAATACTTTATACTAGGTTTTAAATGAATATATTTTTATGGCATCTAGGGTTTGGTTCATGAAATTTCAAAAAGTAGAAATACACATTTTTCTGTATACTCAAATTTCATATAAAAAAGGTCGTTATTATAGTCGTTGCAGCGACGTCGTAGAAGACAATGAGAGATGGTTTAGGCAAAATATCAAGATTATCATCACCCAAAGTCATTGAAAATATGGAACTCAACATCAGGCATACAGCCAACCGAACAAACGGTTTTACGACCCACAAGCTATACATTCAGACAGTGGAGCAAACAAGCAAACAAATTAACTGCCTGACGGACAAACATCGAGATAAACATACTTACAGTAAGTCAGGCAACCTTTTTTTTTTTTTTTGGTTACAAAGCGTTCAGCCAAACAGCCAGCATTCGAGTAATATAATATTTTACCCTAACAAAATATCACCATCATCATCACACAAATATTTTGCTGGCTGGCATTCCAATTCTCTTTCTACACTACTATTACTTTGCAGTAATTACAGTAGGACATGAAATGAATGAATCTGGTTATTATCATTTTTTATATGTAGTAAATATTATATTATAATTCAGATATTTAACTTTTTATTTAAAACAATTATTTCGTCACAGTGCATATGGATCTGACATCATTATACAGTAATAACTCGATAATCCGAATTAGGTCTGTAAGGTTTTTCCCTCTTGCTTTTTTTAAAATAAAATTTCAATAATAAAAAGTAACAATTTGTACCTATTCAATTCGGATTATAGAGTTTCAAGCAATCCAGATTATAGAATAGGCAATGAGTTTGAGAAATACAGTCGGGATTACGGAATAACCCGAAATAGCGAAGACCGGATTATCGAGTTTATACCGCATAAACAAATCTGGTTTTCCACAGACTTGGAAATAAATTGCCGAGTTTTATAGTTCTTAAATAAAACTCAAAATATGTATGTATACCGAATGTAGTCATCCACAATATCATATAGTATCTGTTTTAAGTTTAATGAGATTTTAGAGCCTACAAGACATACATATGTATGTACTTGTACGTAATGTTGAGAAACTCTGCATCAAAGATTATTTTCAGAAACTCTTTTTAGGATATATCCAATCATATAGATTTTTTTTCTATATTTTAGATATAAAGACTAAGTAGAATTAAGTTATGACTTCAAATTTTTCGAACTGCAACTAGAAATCTTATAAATACAAAAAAAATTATATTGGGTTTTCTTAATAGCCCGAAGAAGATATACTTTGATCGTGCATTCATTAAAAATTAGTTTTAATAGGAGCTTAACCAGTTTATACCTCAGTTACAAAGAAATTTCTCTTACAATAAACCGTTAACCATAATAACGATATAACAATGTTTCACTGTACTATACCACACTGCTTGCTTGCCTGACTGCCTTACCCAGCTGTGTGCATGGCATTAACCGTACGTTCAGACGGTCGTTAAGTCACACTGTTACACAGAAACACACACACACACACGCACACAATTTGTGTGACAGACGTTTAGTCGCGCATTATCGCCTTTCGTCGCTGACGACGTTGTCGAGTGGTTGTTTTTAGTTTTATTTGGTTCGGTTGGCCTGGCCTGGTATGGCATATTGGGATTTATATATTATAAAAATGTCTTTCCCTCCACACAGAGTATTCAGTTTGAGTAGTATTACGAACGTATATATAAGTACGTACAACTGCTTTTATATTTCAGATGTAAATGTTGGGTTGTTTGTGTGTGTGTTTGTGTATTTCGATGTCTGTTGTACTGCTAGCAACATCCAATGTTATAGTTTTTTTAGCTTGATTGGTATGTACGAGTCGTAGAAAATCGTATGTTTGTTGGGTCTTTGGCTCGTCTCATTTTGTGTTGAGCAGTCGTTGGGTACGTTTGTGGAAAATTTTATATCGGATGTGCGGAATTTTCAAATAATATTTAGTAGTCAGAAAAATACATATATATATATATATCAAATCGGTTCATATAAAGACCCACACTACTGACGTTCGTTCTCTCTCTCGCACAGTTTTTTGAAATGTTTACATGTTTTTTAAAAGCTATGTACAAAATAAAAGTCGAGTGAAAAGTAAATACATATGTACATGTTCATGTGGAAATGAATCACAGTGTGTGGAGGTAGAGCAATAACAATAAGAACAACAACAATCGGATAAATATATGCATATGTATAAACAAAACTAAACGTTGTTTCTTCAATGTAAAAGTGTATGTATGAATGACTGTAAAACATTCACTAAACAACAATAACAAAAGCAAATAAACAAACGGGGTCTTGAGATTTATAAATGTATGCGTATGTGTGTTTGTGAATGCATATTGTTTTTTGCATACATTGAAACGAAATTAAATATATAAAAAAAGGTAATTACAATAAATGTGTGAATTTTTTTAATTAGTTAATTTCTTATTGTTTTGCGGTTTTGATAATTCGTTTAAAAAAGGCGGAAAATAAGACGTTATATTTCAAAAAAATATATAAGAATAAGAATGTGCACAAAGAATTAAATAAAATTAAACAAAAAATAATTTATATTTAAAATTTAAAATTTTATATTAACTCAAAACAAAACAACAAAAATATGAAGTAGAATAATTTTTTTTTTCAATTTTTGTTAATAATTTATTATGTTCTTACTAACAATGTTTGAATTTAAATGTGTAAATTAAATTTATTTATATTTTATACATAAGTAGAGTAATTTAGTTTTTTAATAATATTACCGTTTCTCTTAGTTCTGTCATTTAATTACCAAAACATAAGTTGGAATCATAATAAAATAAGTTGTGCTAGTATAAATCTGTAGTCTAAGCTGAAAACAAAATCACACGGAGAAAAAAATTGTATGAAAAATTGCATTAAAAATGTTGAGATAATTTTTTTAAAACTCTAAAATTGAATAATTTCGATGTTCTATTTTAGATTAATGTTATTAACAAACAAATAACAAAACTATAAACCAAATCTGAGTGGATTTTTTAATATTTTTTTTTTTTTTTGCCTACAGATCGAAAAATTAACCGATCCCGACCATATTTGATAGTCACTTATTTTTTGCAAAAAAAAGATTGGGAAGCAGCTTTATATGACTAAGAATTGTCCTATAGGGTTTATTCAGTAAATACAGACAAACCCAATTTGACCGAGATCTAATTTAAGATCAGGATCATTTGTATAGAAGCCGCTAGAAGCTCATATACCAAATTTCATCATTATATATTCATATTTGCAACCTGTAGTTTGAATACAAGGTTTACATGGACACACAGATGGACGGACATCGTTAAATTGACTCAGTAAGTGAGTCGAGCGGTATAATAAAAGATGGGTCAAGGTCAAATATTTTTGCTAGTTGCAGACATCAGTAGAAACTCATTAATATTTGAAAACTATGTGGCATAGGGTATAAGAAAACATGCAAAATAATATTTGGGAAAGTCTCATTTTTGGATTATTCCTTAAAAGGTTCACTAATATTTAGAAAAGTTATATTTTAGTGTGTGCTATAAGTCTTAAAAGAAAGCACAGAAAGATGGGACAGAGGAAACTCCATCTTATACATACATATATTATCAAAGGGTTTGTAGAAAGTACAATCGGAAGCTATGATCCAATCACGCAGACATTTTCATTAAAATGAACCTCGGAGCAATAATTTTATGAGTAAACACCTAATACTACACTGTGTTCATTGAGGCCTTATTATTTTATGAATAGAATTTTTGGTATTCTGAAATGCTGTTAACTTTATTTTACAACGTAGTATATAGTGGGAAAGTCCCTAGTTAAAATTTTGGCTCCAGATAAAACAGAAAAATTTTAAATGTTTTTCTGTTCATCTTTACCAACATTTCGTTAATTCCAAAATGGTTAAGTATGACAATATTTTCGAGTTTTCGAAATATAACCTAAACCATGTTTCGAAAAAGGGTCGTATTTCCAACCATACTCTCAACCATATATGTCAAATTTAAGTAGGATTGCCATATATTTTTTGCCAGCAAATAGGATAAAGTCCATATCGGGCTAGGTCTAAAAATTGTTCGATTAAGACCGTATTTAGTTGCATCACTAATGTGTTCCAAACTCATACACACATCAAATTTGAGTAAAATTTACTTTTAAAATACTTTAAAGACTTCAGATAAATATAAATAAACTAGCAGATCCCAGCCATCGAAATTCGAGTGCAAGTTCAAGGAATTTTTTTTTTCATATAATAAAGACCCTAAAGGTATGCTAATCAATTTAAGCCAATTCACAATTCAACACATTTTAATTGTTAATTGCGTTATTAGTTATGGTTTATGTCCAAAATTATTTTTCAATTCAACACAATTATTAATAAATTTAATAAACATATAGCATTATATAATTTTATGTATGTGTTAGTAGCAACTTTAAATGCATTTTACTCCAAAAAAAACTGTAAAAATTTAAAAATCTGTAAATCTGTCAAAATCGGGAGAAACCTGTGGAACAAATTATCGGTCACAAGAAATTGCCTAACCTAATAATATTACATGGAGACTATGACATAAATTGGTCCTACACTACCAAATATGATTAATCAGGGATAATATAAATCGATCTCATGAGGGACATTTATAGGGTTGTATCGATTTTCATCTATATCAATAACGATCGTCCTATACTTAATCGTCCTATATTTAAATTTTGACTTTTACGTTGCGTACCTGGTACATGTACCCGCAGACAAATGAACAGATGGATCTTTATAAATCGACTCCTAAATGATTCTGAGTCGACATAAATGATAATGAAGAAACTCATTATACCTTGATTACAGAGTGGTAGGTATGAGGTATAAAAAAGGTAACTTCACGAGCGTTTGTATTGACTGAGTATATAGTTATACCCTATACCACTATTGGTCAAGGTATGTATAATGACTTTGTGCTGATGTTTGTAACTACCCATCTTTTATTATACCGATCCACTCAGAATCAGCTATTAGCTATGTCTGTTCGTCCATCTGCGTGTCCATTTAACCCTCGTAATCAAACTACAGGTCACAAATATGAATATATTTTAATAAAATTTGATATATGTATAAGCTTTTATCAGCCATAGAACGAACGCTATTGAAATTGGTAAAAATCGGTGCATTTACAGACCTTGTTCCCATACAAATGACTCCTTTTAGATCGAATTAAATTGGCAAAAGGCCTAAATTAACGTATAGACCTTGGCCTTGTTTTTGTTTATTACGGCCATTAACAAATAGTCCAGAAATAAAACCAGGAAGATAATTCTTACTCATAGCCCCCGTATTAAGCTGCTTTCGGATCTTCACTTAAATCTATCAAAAATCAAAAATATTGCACAGATGTTTCTCAAATTTGGTTTGTTTGGTTTGCTCAGGAGAGGCCCGATATTAACTTTTTCATATCTGCAGGCAAAAAAAAAAATAATAACAATGCCACTTAAACTTGGTTTAAACTTATTTTCTGTATCTAATTAGCTGCACCTGTATAGGGTATCGCATAGTCGGTATAGATCGACTATAATTTCCTTACTTTTTTATGTTAAAGTTATTCAAAACATTTTCCCTCTGTGCATTCATGCATTCATATTTCAATGTAATTATTAAAGTAAGATGCTGATTCATCATTGAAATAAAATAAATTCTTAATTTATTACTCATACTGAATTCTTAAAAATGTTTAATAGATAATAAATCGATAAAACAAATCAATAAAGATTAAAACCTGAGTAGTACAATGCCTTCAAACACTCCGCACCTGAACCAAGTAAGACTATTTCAGAATTAATTTTTTGAGCTGCTGTGTGTATATACAATTATTAAATTCATGAATCTAACAGGCTTTGGAAAAATTGTGGTGTCTTCATTTATTACATAATAATGAATTCTATAGTTACATATTTCGGCTTATTATAAAATATGTATAAAGAATACTTTACCAGCAAAGGCTTCATAAAAATCCAATCCAAAACTGCTTACTGTTATTCAATATATATATGAAGTGTTATATCAGAACATAAACCCTTAAATTCCCAATCCAAAATACAGAAAATCTTTATCTGCACACAGATACACAGAATTACGATGTAAATCATAAATAGTTAGTTTACGCTCATGTATGATATAAAAAGTTCCATCCCTCGTTTTTGAAAGTTCTATTTTCTGAAATTTTGCTTGTGTATCTATCAACCCATACAAATACGAAGAACTTTTTGCCATTTTTTTTTTTTTTTTGTCAAGGTCTAGAGTTCTTAAATTGCTAGATATACAAAATATAAAACACGAACGATATATATATATATATAATAAGTACTTGTACATTGTTTTATAAAACAAGAACGTAATATAATATCGTGCCATTTTACTTTGTACTGAAATAATTTTCAGCAATAACAGACATGGTAGATGCATAGAAACTATTAATAGGAGAACAAGGTAGGGTTTTAGGGGTTTATGAATGTTGTACTACATCAGTAAAAAAAACTTTTCAAACTACCTGCTTATTAAAGCATGGTATCGTAGATGCAAGACTTTACGTTGCTCACGATTTATACCATACTTGACTTGAGACGAAGAATATTGTTTTATACAATACGAACGAAAACCCCTGTGGAGAGCGAGAGGAAAAACAAGAAGATATACACACACAAAATTTAAGATGCTTATAATTAGATAAAGAAAAACTAGTTTGTTGGATTTTTGCAGTACAACCACAACCCACAGATTTATAAAATCCCATCTATTGAATAAATATATTACGATATATGTATATATAATAAAAAATTGTACAATGAACAAACGATTCAATGAACGAACATTGAAACGTTCATCTGAATGAACAAACAGATGCTTTGAATTTAGAAATGATTTAAAGAATATCAAATGCCAATCACTCATATCCATAATGGCGTATAATAGATACATAGAAAGATATGTATGAAATAAACTACTTAAAAGGTATTTTTGTATGGCAGTATCGACGTCGTCAAATGAGGCCACGCAATTGACTCTGACTCAATATGAAAAAGTGGAAATACTTAATGACTCAGTCAGTCAGCCTGACGAAACAAAGTTGAAATAGTTGATGCTAATGTACTCTGACATAAGCCTAACGATATTTAAAGAAATTTACTTTAATTTTACTAATGAGTTCTACGAAACGAAAAACGAGAAATTACCTGTTAAAATTTGAAAACAAGGAAAGTATTTTGTTTTTTTTTTTGCTTGTAAATCCCTTTAAAACCTAAACCAAAAAAATACTTGGTTATGCATACATATATATTCCCTTATACCTTTAAAACATATACATATACCAATTTTTATATAAGTATATAGTTTAGTTAAGGCATTCAATCATTTATAAGATTTATATCTCTATGTTTACCCCTAAACTCATCCATCTTTTATGCTTAATCATTCAATCCTCATCTGAAGGAACAACTGCTAGAAGCAGCAATATATTTCTATGCAGCCCACCACCATCATTTAACTTTCAAGTATATTTCTGCCAGTAACGCTAAGAACTTAAGTTTCCCAATACACAAAGGTTGGAAACTTTTTGTAGCTGAAATATTTTCTCTATTGGGAGGCAAGGCAAAGCAGGGCAAAGAATGCTATTCGTATACTAGGTATACAACTTTAAACTACTATTGCTGCTGTTTCAGTCGTGAGACATACGATTTTCTGAGTATTCATGTTGCGTGTTCTTGGAATATGTATGCACAAACCCCATGATGTTTAAAACTTGCCTTAGTTATTAGAGAATATACATAGAAACGCAAAAAAAAAATAACCGGATAAAGTTTTATTTCTATTAATTTCTACAAGGCATTTAGTACATTTTTTTTTTTTTCGAAAAAAATGCTTTAATGTGCCTTGTCTAAAAGTTGAGTGTTAATTTTTTTTTAGTAAAGAAAACTTGTTTTGGAATTGAGTGATCTTTTTAGTTATCATTCTATGGAGGCTATGTTATATAAGTGGCTTTGGAAAAGCTTACAGGGTTATTTCGCATATACCAGTTAATTGGCAAATGTCCCATAATCAAAACTTGGATTGACATCGACTATATCTTTATCAAGGTGGCTTGAACTCAAAATAACTTTTTGAAAAGTCATCTTGGTTTTGCATTTTATTTAAAACGTATAACGAACGATAATTTCAAAAAATAATATGGAAACAATAGCACAGTATAACATCGGTTAACAACTAAAATATTATCGAGGAAGTTCCGAAAACCAGGGTTAAAATGTCGAGTCATAATTACGTCAGTGGCCCACAGTACTAGTTTTAAATAGTTACATCAATTTGGATTATATATAATTAAGCGAGTATTATTTTAAGTATATATTATGTTGCTTTAACAACTTCTGTTATACATTACACTACTTTAAATACTATAGCGATAATACAATATAAAAAATTTATTTGTATAACAAGTTATCGCAACTTGTTATATAATCGAGGAATTGCGTTAAACGAAGGGTCATCTAACCGAGATTGCACTATATTTGCATATACAAATTTTTGAAATTATTAGTCATAGTATAATAATTTGCTTTAAACCTTCCGGTGACCGACTACTTTTTTAACGTTCAATGACCTACGTGATCTTCAGGGACCTACACGTTTAACATTGCATTTGATGTGTATTATTTAATTCATTTAGAAGCCTAAAAGTAATAAAGTATTCATGATATTTATATAAATAGAATACAAAAGCCAAAGAATCAGGAGGTACATAAATTAAATTTTATGTACATTTACCTATTATTTTTTGGAGCCTCAGAGATCGTTAAAACCATAATAGGATTTCAACGGAAACCATTGAATGACGTTTCGTGTATTAGCTATCCCCTTTGAAGAACCATTTAGAATTTCGCTAAGAAACAATAATTACGCCCACTCTGAGTGTCAAACTAACACGTTTTAACCAAAAAAACTTGTTAATGCAAATTACACTGTGGAAAATTTTCGGGGTCTTTGTCTGGGGGGTGATAAATTCAGAGTCAAGGTAAAAGAACTAGGCCAGTATAGTAAAATCTTCATTCTTCAGTAAAATTGTAGCTAAGGCTTAAATAAATAATTTTTTTTAATATATCCATGTAAAAAATTTAATAAAAAATACTGATGTATGTTTGATTTCATATTAAAAATATCACTCATACGTATACATCTCTTCTACTTTACTAAAGGTGCTATTACATGATGTGTTTTTTACATATGGATGTACCGCCAAATTTTCTCACAACAAAAGTTCTACACATCGTGTGATACATATGAAACATTGTTTATGTACAATACATGAGGAAAGTTACATGTACATTTTTCAATTAGAACAGGTTCTATTTTTGCATGACAAACTGCTTGTGACGAAAGAAAAACAGAGTAAATTATAAAGATTAATATTGAAAGTAAAATAAATAATTAACAATTAAAAAATATATAACTTTTTTTTTAACAATAAATTTTTGTAAATTCACAAATTAAAGCAGCTGTTGCTTACATTTAGAGGTTATGTCATACGGAAATACATATGTACGTGTGATAGCAAAAATTATGAATCGTATGTAAAAGACAATTTTGACAGATATGAGGAATTTCATATGGATAAAAAAAAGTTACAGTACATATGTAAAAAACACATCGTGTAATAGCACCTTAACAAATATTAATCAGACGCCCTGAATATGAAAACATAAGCAAACATCAAGATAAGAAAAAAATAAATCAAAAAGGTCATAAGAAAGTTTGGCCCGAGAGCGCGAAACCCTTTGGAGGTTTCACTATACTGACCTAGTACTTTCAACCTGACTTGGAATTTCTCACCCCTCTAGGATAGCTGATGCACTGTGGAACAATTTTATAAAAAAATATATAGTCGTTTATAAGCCTTATAATGTTAATTATCCATCTGTCATCAACGTCATAACGTCATATCATATTTGAAACCAAAAAATTTTTAAGCAATGAGGTTTTTACACAGGTTAAACTTGACTAAATATATTATTTCTTGTTGAGATAAAATTATGATTTGTTTTTTTTTTATGAGTAAACATCTATACGCGCAGGGGGGCAAATTTCTATTTCACAATACAATCACAAAAACAGTGTAACACGTAATAGGTGAGAGCTGACACATAACGCTGTGTGACTTATGATTGTATTAGTGAAAAAATTATGATATAACATTGTTTTTTTATGCCACTTTTTTAAAAGCGTCATCTATGTATCACTTATATACGTTTATATTGGGATATTTTTTTTACGTTTTACGGCAAAGGGTTATTGAATTAGCTGAAACAGTTTTTGCTATAAGTGATACATAGATGACGCTTTCTGTTTGATTTTAAAAAATGGCATAAAAAATCTTTAACCGTTGTGTCGATCGTAGAGCCCACGGGTACATTTGCAACTTTAATTTTCCTGTATCTTCCAAACGGTTAGTCCGATTGACCTGAAATTTCATGATATCCTCAACCATACACTTTTGCATCATGTGGAAAAGTTTCATCAAGATTGGAGCAGCAGTTCAGTCGATACAGCCCAAATTCAAGTTAGTGGAATGGCGTCGACTGCTGGTGTACCCGGGTACTTGTATGAAAATTCATACAAATATATAGAAATAAATGGCAAAGTTCACTTTATATTGCTATATCTTCCAAGCGGCTGGTCCAATCTTGATGAAACTTCGTATCATAGCTTGGAAATATGTAATTGATATTGGTGTGAAATTTCAGGTCAATTGGACCAACCGTTTGGAAAATATAACCCAGTTACTAGAAAATGACCTAGCGTCAACAGCTGATGTACCCAGGTACTTCTATGAAAATTCATACAAATATATAGAAATAAATGGAAATATTTAGTTTATTTTATGGAAATTTGTTTATTTATTTATAGAAAATCATTATAATGAAAGTAAAAAATATATTTTATGAATTTTAGCAGCATCTGAGGCATTGTGGATGATCCTTCGAGTGCTCTGCGCACACAGGCTTATTACAAATTGCACATACTTTTCTCGTTTGGCGTTTTGCAATGCAAATATAGCAGTTTCCTTTTCTTTTTATGCGGCCAGAACTGTCACGTTCCTCTTCCTCTTGTGCACCAACATTCATCTTCAAGGGCATACCATATAATGCTTCCATAGCGTGTCTAGTAGAAAATATGCGCGTAATATGGCTATTGTCCGCTCTTATATCGATTTGTGGTCTGCATAACTGATCGCTGAGCTGCTGCAGAAATATCCTACGGCGGTTGGTAGATGGTTTTAGATGGGGGTTGTTTTCCATATATATAACATACGCAGCATACGCAGCTACGTCAAGCATATTATAAAAAAATGCTAAAGGCCATCTATTTGTGCGCCGTTTGGTTGAATATTCAGTCAAGCACTTATCCATATTATCCACGCCGCCTTTATGTTTGTTATAATCAAGTATGAGCAATGGTTTCCGTTTTGGACCTGCAGTTTCTGTAGTGTCGTGGCAAGTAGACAGCATCACAACAGCCTTATTTTTTTTTGGGACGTATGAGCACATCGTCATGTTGTTACAGAATCCAAATAGCGTAGACTCTGCTTCACGTCCTTTAGGATTGGCAAATGATGCTGGCACGAACATACGCCTTTTGTTGCAAGTGCCCAACAAAGCCAAACTGTTGTCCACCATCAAAGTTTTTGCTAAGTTATATGTTGTAAAGAAATTGTCGCATACCACTGTTCGCCCACTTCCACCAAAATTGTTGACAACTAAGTCCTTCACAACACGCTCACCAACGTTTCTTTCACGTTCGCCGGACGCTGCCATTCCAGTATAAATTTGACCCTGTATTGAAAAAATAAAAATTGAAAAATGAAATTTGAATTAGTCATTTAGTTTATTTGCAACAAGTTGATATAATAAAATGAATGTATGAACACTGATTTACCTGCACGGGATATGATGAAATGGCGTCGCAGACCCACCACACTTTTATCCCATATTTGGATGGTTTGGATGGAATGTACTGTGTGAAGCCAGTTCCACCACGATATGGGTATAATTGCTCATCTACGGTAACGTTTGTGCCACATATATAATACTTGCGCAGAGTGGCATTTAGCATCAGGAATACGTCTGTAATTGCAGCTGCCTTATCATTTTGTTTGCGTGCATTCCGAGTGTTTCCGTTATCAAAGCGTATGAAGCGGCTGATTGCCCAAAATCTGCGTAAGCTCATTGATGCACGAAATAATGGATGTGAAGTTGTTTTCCACAGGTCAGTGGTATGAACATAACCGGAATGACATACGCCAGCCATCAAAAGCACACCCAAATATGCACGAAATTCTACTTCAGTTATAGGCACCCATATTCGTGGTTCCGCATCTGGATGCTGCTGATTGTACGCATCAAAAGTTTGCCTTGCCTTTCTATTTGATTCTCGAATAATAACATCACATATTTCATTTGACATCATAAGATTGAAGGTTTCTGCCATTGTCAAGCCATTTGTCGATGGCACTGGTCCAGGATTGCGACTTCTTAGAACGTTGTGCGCACGTATTCGTCCAGGTATTGGTGGTATTGACGACCATACATTGCCATCTCTTGCCGTATAATAATCACCAGTTTCAAGTGGCGGTTCTTCATACTCCTCGTCTGAATCCCTCTCGTCCTCTAGGTGATACTGAATTTCCTGGACTTGTTCAGCGTCAGATGA
This sequence comes from Cordilura impudica, assembly GCA_963682025.1. NCBI lineage: Eukaryota > Metazoa > Arthropoda > Insecta > Diptera > Scathophagidae > Cordilura > Cordilura impudica. Next base: position 140,564,445 of record OY821519.1, read on the forward strand.
TTCACCACCAATGTCATCAATATTTCCTTCTAAGTCTTCTTGATCTACCGCTTGTTCGTGGTCACTCTCTTCGGAGTCAGAAGCCTCAACAAGTGTGCGTATATAGTCACGCTGCTCCTCATACGGTAGTGCATTCAATCGACGCGGAGCTAGCCACTCACCATCTGCCATTTTATTTTCACTTTTTATATATTTGCCGCACAAAATAAATTTTTAGGTCTTTACACTTCAAAAATCGCACATAAACTGACTTATGCATACAAACCTACTCAAAACGAAACCTGCGCAAAAAATCATGTTTCTGCCTGCAAAACTGGTTGTGCAAGGGTAGGTAGGCAAGATATTCCCAAATACCCTTTTGTTCCTGTTAGTAGACGTGTTTTCCTACACATTCCAAAAAAAAATATGTTTACATTGAACAAATATTTTATGAGTTATAATTATTCTGCGCAGGTACTAAAAATAGCACTATGAGCAAGAGCGGTTGATTTTCAGTTCAAATATAACGGAATTTTGCGAATGAAAATTCAATGTTAATTATTTTTCTTTGTAAAAAGGGATCAAATTACAAGGATTAAAAAAGAATTTGGAAATTGTTAAATTTTTATGGATTTTGGCAATTCCCATTTTTGGTAAAAATGGATTATTTAGGTACCAAATTTTTTTTTTCCCAAATTATGATAAAAGTTTTGTTAACTAGACAATATTTCCAAGAAATAAAAAAAAAAAAAAAACAGAAAATTACAAGAATCCAGGTAGTAGTTAATATTTGTATATCAAAAGCAACTATCTGCCATACAAAACGTATGAAGTACCCGGGTACATCTACTGTCGATGTGGATAAAACCCAACAGCTGCTGACACAACGGTTAAAGGTGCTATTACACGATGTGTTTTTTAAATATGTACTGTCACTTTTTTATCCATATGAAATTCCTCATGTCTGTCAAAATTGTCTTTTACATACGATTCATAATTTTTGCTATCACACGTGCATATGTATTTCCGTATGACATAACCTCTAAATGTAAACAACAGCTGATTTAATTTGTGAATTTACAAAAATTTATTGTTAAAAAAAAGTTATATATTTTTTAATTGTTAATTAATATTAAACAATTTATTTTTCTTTCAATATTAATCTTTATAATTTACTCTGTTTTGCTTTCGCCTCAAGCAGTGTTGTATTTTCATATGCTTGTCATAAAAAAATTGAACCTGCTCTAATTGAAAAATGTACATGTGACTTTCCTCATGTATTGTACATAAACAATGTTTCATATGTATCACACGATGTGTACAACTTTTGTTGTGGGAAAATTTGACAGTACATATGTAAAAAACACATCATGTAATAGCACCTTTACTAGATGTTTACACATCTTCCCTGAGATCGGACTCACATGATTTTTTTTTCTTGTGTATGTATGTACGTTTGTCAAGAAAGTGTTTTGACATAGTAAAAATTTTGTCGTGTTGACCGTTACATTTTAAAATATAATTGTGTTTTTTTGTTTTTTATTATTTCTAATTTATTTATGTATTTAATAACAAATAGTAAAAAGAGATGGAACAAACTGAAAAAAGTGTGGAAAAATATAACATAAAAGAGAATAGACTCCAAAATTTTGTTGTCAAGTGTTTCTACAATTTCACTTTCTTTTAAAATGCATTCACTGTCATCGGCTTTACTTTTTTAGTAAAGCTTTTTAGTAAAATAACTTCTTATGTTCTAATCAAAAATAATTTATGTGATTTCTACAACCATATTAAAAAACAGTGCAAGAATAATCCGAACATTTTAAATTAAAAACGAAGCCTTCAATTGGGCAAACACGTAAGATATCGGAGAGACTTGAATGCATATCACGAATAAAGCAGATGAAACTCAAAAATAAATGTGGTGTTGTAGGGCCACACGAAACAGTAAGGCAGGTCTTAAAGAGTTGCTCGATAAATCCTTTACTTACAATACTACACAAATAACTCTTGTTGTATTTTGCTACAATACACATGGTCAAGCCTGATGTCTGCTGGGATGAGACGAAAATGATGTTCCATTTTAATGATAGAACCAATAGAGTATAGAGAAACCCATTAAAAGCATTGGAAAGTCGATATATAATTCCAACTGTGAAATTTGGAAAACTTTCGGTCATGGTTTTATGCTGATAGAAAGTCGCATTTCAAATTTTATCAAGATAACGCACAATTTGTATGGTATTAAAGTCTCTACAAATGTGTAGAGTTCACCTATCCCGACCTAAACCCAATCGAAAACTCGTGGGTTTACTCGAAAAAGGTCACTGCCAAGGGGGGCGTTCTATAGAATGAAAAAAAATTCAATGGAGTACGTGAAAAAACTAGATAATTTAATGAAAAGAAAACTGCAAGCCGTGATTGATGCCAAAAGTGGCTACTAATTATTTTACTTAATTTTTTATTTTATATTATAAATTTTTATTTTTATTTTGCTCATATCTGTTACTGTTAGTTGGTACATAGCTAATATGAAAAACAATATGAAAAAAATATTGCACACAAAACAAAACTATATTTTTAATCGTAATAGTGCGTTTACATCTAAGCAAAATCTAGTATATACGAGATTTCAAGCACAATCTAGCTCATTTTTACTAGATTTCCTATACAAAACAAAATCTAGCTCGTTACTAGATTTTAGCAAAATCTCACAAAATCTTGTCAAACTTGGGCACTACCAAATGATATTACTCTTTTTTTTTTATATTGTAGTAGAAAATTACAACGCAGTGACCGAAAAATTGACATTTAAAAACAAAAACAAAGGCTAGCAAGTTAAATAAAAAGGAAATAAAATATTAATTATTAATAAAAAAAAATTACGAATCCATAATAAAAAAATATATACTAATTGAAACTTTTTATACTGGCATGTGCCCATTTCAATCTGCTAAATAATAATTGTGGAAAATGAATTTGTTTTTGCTGTTCAAAGAATACATTTAACAAATGCTGATTTTTTTCGCAAAATTTCTATTTCAGCTTGTGCTTTTTTCATTTTTGATGCATAATATAATAATGAAATCTGTTCCTTTTTAGAATTTTCCATATTTCCATTTTCCTATTGTTTTGAATATTTTTGGTATTTCTAGTTATATGTATTTTAATCAACTGTTTATTTTTGTGGAAACAAAATCTCAAAAAAGTTGGATATAAACGGTAGGATTTTGAAATAGATTTCAACTAAAATCTACTAGATTTTCCTCAGTTAAACGCATTATAAAAGTCATTATAAAAATTGCAATTTTCTTGCAATTTTTGTGTCCATTTATAAATTGTAAAGATTTGGCAGTACTATTTGAAAACATTGCCATATTTTTAAGATTTGTTTTTATGCCATTGACAGCCAAACGCAGAAAGACAACAAAATATTCTCCGCTAGACATTCAAAAAACGCTAGATATAGCCGAACAGCTGAGATAGTAACACTGATAATAACACGAAAAATGTTACCAAATTTTAAAATGTTAGAAATAAATAAGTTCTTTGAAATTGCTACCTCGCTTTTTCGCAAGCGTGGTCAAAATCCACACACACACACATTTTATTATTTTATTATAACTAATAATGACAGCAGTCGGCAGCAATAACTTGATTTGATAATTTATTATTCACTTTAAATATTTTATCAATTTAACTTCGGATTTTTAGACTACTTTCATACCACTTACCGGGTGAACAAAATAAACGCTGTCGAAAACTGAAATATGCTACCAGATTGATAGCTTAAGGTAAAAATATATTAAATGGTGCCAAGTCATTAATTGGGATTGTTGAAGTTCAGCCTGTTACCACACTCTTAAAATATTTTATATATACATATACGGAAAACAATTTTTTTGTTTATTATTTATTTTTGCTTTTATTTTCACATTCATTTTATGAATATAAAATTAGATATATAATAACATAATATAAAAAATTTAATATCATACCAGATTGTTTATTTTTAATAAATGCAACCTTGTGTAATTTTTAACTAATTTTCAATTTTCTCTTTTCTTTGCAGATTCTTTTTGGACTGTAAACAAGAAAAAACCGTTAGAGAATACTAAAACGTACAACGAAAAACATCCAAATAAGTTACTATAAGTGACAAACAGGTTTAAGAAAAAAAAATGCCCACGGTGAGACGATGCTGCATAGTTGGATGTATGTCCAATTCGCGGCAATGTCCGAATTTACAATTTTTTCAATTTCCTCGGCCTGATAATCCTTTCTATAAATTATGGACACAAGCCTGTCAAGCTTCATTAAGTCGTATTTTGCCGTTTAAAAAACCTGTTGTATGTGCTTTACATTTTCATCCCCACTGCATAGGTGGAAGACGTTTGACGGGAAGTGCAGTTCCAACTTTGAAACTGGAAGTGCCTTCTAACTTGAAAGCGGTGGAGCAGCAAGCTATGGTAGAGGAAATCGAAAGAAGCCGAAAATGTGCTTATATTAATGCGGTTGTTTATGAATGGTTGGTACGAGCAAATTTGAACCCTCAACTAAGAGGCTCTATAACTCACGGTATGATTAAGGAAAAGGCCGAAACTGCCAAGCAGATAATTGGCTGTGACAGTTTTATGGCCGATAATCGTTGGTTAAATCGCTTCCGTGAAACTCACTTGACAGGATTTGCTCAGAAATTGGCTTCCAATCAATTAAAACCCATAGGACCTTCACTTTGGATTCCCGATATTGTTCAAGACTTGGCACACCTCTTCCCTCCCACTAGTACGGAACGTATGGATAATTTTGAAAATGTACCAGAACAATATATTTCTTACATGAAACAATACGGTGAATACGAAGAGGAAGAAGACAGTGAACAAGATCAATCGACTTATCAACAAGAACAAGAACCACCAGCATATCCAGATACAAAATTGGCAGCACAATCATATTACCAACAACAGCAGGCAGCCCAATCATATTATCAGCAACAACAGCAGCAACATCACCATCAACAACATAATGGTTACTATAATCATCATCCTCACCCGGGTATGCAACCAGGAACAGGTTATAGTCATGCCTATCATGATTATTATAATAATGAACGGCAACAACAACAGCATCACTATCACCAGCAACAACAGCAACACCATGCTCAACAGCAACTTAACGGTTCATACAATTCCCACCCTGCCCAACAACATCCTCATACACCAACACCACCGATTGTACCACAGCCCCAGGCATCACAACAACAACAACAATCACTAATTCAACAACAGCCTTCACGACCCCCATCTCATTCGCCAACACAAAATGGTATTTCTTCAAGTCCCAACATGAGAACAGAAAGGTCCAGTCCTTATCCTGCTCAGGGATCCATAAATCCTGCCAAACGACCACGTTCTACTGAACCAGACACAGAGATAATACCATCAAAAAGTAGTCGTAGCTCGCCAGTCAATGGTTCATCGCCACCCCGCAGTCCTAACCAACTACCGACAGTTATAAGCGAATCAAATGGAGAATCAAATAACAACAATGTCGATAATAGTTTTAAAATAAAACTTCCTCTGACTAACGGTAATGGTGGTGCAAATTCCCGAGATTCCTCAACACCTAATTCACAAACAAATAATTTGAATTCCCGCTCCAACTCACCAAAATCTCAAAATGGTCAAACCACCAATGGACATTCATCACCCACACCCAGTCAATCAACGAATATGAAAGATTTAGAGACATATGCTCAGGCCCTGGAGTATCTCAAACCTCTGGAAGATTTTGCTTTATTTAAAGAGAATTTCCGCGCCATAGGCTTAATATCACAATTGGAGGCTATACTGAAAAAGGCCGATAAGGCTGTGTTAACAATAGCGGCAGATTAAACATTTATCAAAACAAAAAATACTCACACCTTAATGTAAATAGTATTGTTAAATCCTTATTTATTTTATATGGCTATATGTATATATGTAGTCACCACACATTTTTAATTGTAATTGCGAAAAAAATTATAGGATTTCTTAAAACTAAACTCATTACAAAAAAAATGGCAGGCAATGTAAGTAAATTAAACGCTAGAAAAGTAAATATATACTATAATTTAAAATATTAGAAATACGAGTATTAAATTGAATTAAAAAATTAGTTTTGTAATTTTAAAGTCAACATGTTTTACTTAAGCCAAATTTAGATTTATGGAATTTTATATTTCGAATTTGTAATAATTTAAAAATATTGAATTATACCCATTCTAACGAATCAAAAAGATTTATGAAATTTTTATAAAAAGATAAAAGTACCGACAAAAATTAATTTGAATGAATTTAAAATACCACATTTAATTATTTTGGGGTCTATCGACTCGTTCGTGTAAATACATTTATATTTCGATTTGTGATGCATATTTTAAGTACATGAAACAAGATTTTAAAAGATTTAAATTTCTAGGCCTACTATTAACTTTCACGTATGTAGGTTCCTCTAATATAGAGTAGCGATTTAAAAAGAGACGGTAGTAAAAGATGGAACACGAATATGTGCTGAATCGTTTTATATTCATGTGAATGTGAAAGTCAGAACAAAGGTGAATTCTTTTTAAATTTTACTTTAAAATACCTTTTAAGATTTCTTATATTTTCCAAATTACAATTGAAATTGTAAACAAAATTCCAAATGTGTCGAATAGGTTCATTTGAAAATCTGGTTCGGGAACAAATAAATTAAATTTTTTTTGTTTTTTTTTTTATAATTTGTTTAAAAAAACTTAAGTATTAACATATGTACATATATGTGTTGTGTGCGATTATTTACTTTTAAAATGTTTGTATTATTTCGTATGACTGATTTTTTACTCTTTATTTGTATTTATTTTTATAAACTTTCAATAAATTTTAATTGTATAAACAAAAATATTCTCACTAAATATTAATTTATCATATTTTTAATGTGCTACATATAAGTGAAAATAATTATAAGATTTAAACATAAATTAAAAATTAACAACAAATTTACTTAAATAAAAAAGTTGTTTTATTTATCAAAAATTAAGATTTTCAAATTTTTTTGCATACTATATTTAGAAATTATTTAGAGTACTTGGATATCTGGTCGATTACGCCTTTTTCACATTGTGTTACTATGCATATGAACAACTTGTATATAATAATTCGGTATGAGATTTTTAATTTTCAAAAGTTTTGTCTCACAAGACGTTCACTTGTATATTGTATTTTGTATTGGGTTTCAAATTCTGATTGCGAACAGAAAACAAAAATATTAATCACACGTTCAATAAAAATCACTGATGAAAGCTGAAATGCCAGAAACTAATGTGATTAAAGGTACAGTGTAGTTATGAATTTTAGAAATATATGCTTTCTTCTCTACCACGCACAATTGAAACAAAATCAAAATTTGCATATTAATTACAGTATTAATTGCAACATGTCTGAAAAATGACGTCAAATCTAACAAAATATTAATTACTTAAGTGGCATTATGAACTATGTAAAGGTAAATAAAATTTTCTGACTAATATATTACCCGTAAGTCAAGAAAACTGCAACTAATATTTAAAACAAGGTCAAGGTAAGAATAAGAATTGATAAATTATTCCCTGTAAAAAAAACTTTAAATATTTAAATTTTAACCAATTTTCTCTACTTTTTAAAAAGTAACAAGGGTTGTGCAATACAAATTTGTGGTCACAAGCAATCGCTCTGTTCGCTTACTTTCCCAGTAAAAATCAGTAAAAACTCAAATTTCAGAGTAAGAAAAATTAGTTCTCAAAAACATAAATATCCAAAATAGTAAACGAACAGCAATTTGTAAGAATTTGCAAGTTCATAGAAACAGCTGATTGTAAACACATTTGAAAGTGAAGAAGTGAAACTCTAAATTAAAAAATCTATGTGAGTCCGATCACAGTGGAGATGTGTAAACATCTGCTTACACATCAATTAAAATCAAACAGTAAAGCTGCGTTCACACTACGTGTTTTGCTTGTGTTTTTCTTAGTTTCTTAGCACGTGTAATTTGTACACATAGTGTGAACCCTTTCAAACGTTGTTTATGTACAACACATTTTGGAAGACATATGTAAATTTTAAAATTAGAGCAGGTTCTATTTTGGCAAGACAAACATATGAAAATACAACACTGCTTGTGGCGAAAGAAAAAAAGAGTGAATTATAAAGATTAATATTGAAAGAAAAATAAATTGTTTAATATTAATTAACAATTTAAAAATATATAAAATATATAACTTTATTTTAAACAATAAATTTTTGTAAATTCACAAATTAAATCAGCTGTTGTTTACATTTAGAGGTTATGTCATTCGGAAATACATATGTACGTTTGAACGCAAAAATTATGAATCGTATGTAAAACGCTAATTTTGACACACACACGGAATTACGTATGGATCGTAAAACTGAATTTACATATGGAAAATACACATAGTGTAAACACACCTTAAGCGATATCTATGTATAGCAAGCAACTGCTATGGTTGTTATACTTGATGGTTGCAGTTGTTGGCTATACATACATTCATGGCGCTTTCTGTTGGTTGTTGCATCAGCTAAAAAATTTATATCATAATCTTTGCACCAATACACTTACATATACCTCACATTGATTTTCCCTTACGCTGGTTTTGTGATTGTGTTGTGAAATAGATTTTTACCCCCCTGAGCGCATAGATGTTTACACATCAAAAAAGAAATATACCTTAATTAGAAGATTTTATTTTACTTAACACGTAAAAATATACATTGAAACTAATATCATTACCTATAGATTTTGAAAATAAACATTTATTATGAAATAAATTGGCAACACATATTTTTTTTGGCAGGAACCAGTTTTCATAGATTAAAATTAATGAAACCTAGTTTAGTGAATATTTATTTACTTTTTCTATCGTAAATTTCCTCAGAATTGTTATTTAACATTTTTGCACACAAATAGAATTGTAGCATTTTTGCTTTATTTACTACAAAACTCAATCATATGTTTTTCAAACAAATGTTTTTTTTTGCTTGAAGTAAACGAACAGCATCCAGTAAATTTTGTGATAATTTGTACAAATTATCTTGTAAACGAACACAGCTATTAATTGCCTAATTCAAAAATCATGCTTTAGAGCAAAACAACTTTTTACCTAAATGTAATGGGGCTTCATTACGATTTAGGTCAGTATGTTTTTATTAATATCTTTTTAAAAAACATTGTTAGAGAAATTGGGATTTCACGTAAATATAAAGTTTTGTTAGTAGAATATGATAGCATACATAACTCAAATCGTTCTTAAGCCGACTTATGCTATGTTCAAACGGACAGCAAGATTCGAGGTTCGCTCTCTCATCCACGGTTCGAGCCCCAATCATGATTGAACCTACATGATTCGCCATACAAAATTTTGAGAGCGAACCAATTTTTTCATTTTGAATCTAGTACTGTCATCTCCAATTTTGATCAAAAATTGTCGCTAGTTTATCTGATCTAGCTGTCAAAAATTTATAAACAATGAAAAAACAAAAAATTAATGTGTGCAATAAAATATATAGAAACATTTAACAAATAAAAAGTATATATTTACATATATATATTAAAAAAAAAAATGGAAAAAATTAAATAAGGAAATGTTAAGTGTAGAAGGATGTCTTCAAATATTTGCACAAAAAATATAAACGTCAAAATGAAACAAGAACACCAAGGTTCACAATTGTGATTCAGAGAGCGAATCAAGTGGTTCATTTTGCCGTCTGAACATGCTATTAGGCGGCTATCGATTGTGGCCACAGAAATATCGAAAACCGTTATTCGTGCAGATGTATGAGCCAAATTTTAAAAAAATATTACTTATACCGTTTTCTTTGCGACAACAACTGTTACTTTTTATTTGCACTTCATTCAAAACTTGTATTTTTACATATTCTTAATGAAATGCAATCTTGTTTTATGTTTCCCCGGAAATGTCTGAAGGTGTTGCCGAGTAAAGCGGAAAAATTATAGGAATATTATAAAATTGGGGAACAATTGGGTAATATTCTCAACATATGAGAAAAAAACCTTTTCGTTTATCTGGAACAATGAAATTTAATTAATATAAATAAATATTTGTTATTTGAAATATATTTACTTGGTATATGAAAAGAAAATATTCGGGAAATCGCAAATCCGAAAAAGCCTGCGAAAACAACAAAAAGACCGAAATTCTAAAGAATTTGACCTGTTTTTTTCATGAGGACAAAATGAGCAAAAGGCTTACATGAAATATAAATCTATTTTTCTTTTTATATTGTTATTATGCCCCATAAACTATCATATAACAAGATGACCGTCTGTCCGTCTAAGCTAGGCATACTATCGTTTATCAACATTCTGGTTGCTAATCGACGCATTCGATATCGAGAAAAATCAATCGAAAGTCCATATTTTGGTTTATTATTAAAACAAGACGGATAAACATCAGCCCTCGTTTCACTTTTATTCTTAACTAAGGGCAGCAAATCGTTAACTGTGACAGTAAAATTATTCTTAGTATTTTATTTTGGAATATATAATCAAAATTTCGATGGAACTATTTCGATAACGAATGCGAAGATTACATCCCTGATTAGGTTGAAAATATTTCGATATTTGTAGCAAAAAGGGAAATCAAATTCTGATGTAAATAGCAAATAAGTTATTGAAAATTTTGAGAAAATAAATTCTAAAAAACACAAATTATAAAGGTTGTCGCAAAGTTCAAGCAAGAGTGGAATTAAACAGATAAAAAAGTTTTTGATTTGTAAACATCTACATATACGCGCAGGGGGGTAAATTTCTATTTCACAATACAATCACAAAAACAGCGTAACTCATATCGGTGTGAGCTGAAACAGATAACGGTGTGTGACTTATGATTGCATTGGTGAAAATATTATGATATGTTCTTTTGTAAACATTTTCCAATTGTCTTTCAAAAAACATCAATTATATTTCAGAAACCATCAATATAATTTCAGAAAACATCATTTGAATTTCAGAAAACATAAATAGAATTTCAGAAAACATCAATATAATTTCAGAAAACATCATTCGAGTTTCATAAAACATCAATTGAATTTCAGAAAGCATCAATAGAATTTCAGAAAACATCAATTGTATTTCAGAAACCATCAATACAATTTCAGAAAACATCATTTGAATTTCAGAAAACATAAATAGAATTTCAGAAAACATCAATAGGATTTCAGAAAACATCAATTGTATTTCAGAAAACATCAATTGTATTTCAGAAAACATCAATATAATTTCAGAAAACATCAATTGAATTTCAGAAAACATTAATAGAATTTCAGAAAACATCAATATAATTTCAGAAAACATCAATTGTAGTTCAGAAACCATCAATATAATTTCAGAAAACATCATTTGAATTTCAGAAAACATTAATTGAATTTCAGAAAACATTAATAGAATTTCAGAAAACATCATTCGAGTTTCAGAAAACATCATTTGAATTTCAGAAAACATAAATAGAATTTCAGAAAACATCAATATAATTTCAGAAAACATCATTCGAGTTTCAGAAAACATCATTTGAATTTCAGAAAACATCAATATGATTTCAGAAAACATCATTCGAGTTTTAGAAAACATCAATTGGATTTCAGAAAACATCAATAGAATTTCAGAAAACATCAATTGTATTTCAGAAAACATCAATTGTATTTCAAAAAACATCATTTGAATTTCAGAAAACATAATTAGAATTTCAGAAAACATCAATTAAATTTCGAAAAGCATTATTGAGTTGCTGAGAACATTAATTGTATTTCAGAAAACATCAATAGAATTTAACAAAGCATCATTTGAATTGCTGAAAACATTAATTGTATTTCAGAAAACATCAATTGAATTTCAGAAAACATCAAATGAATTTCAGAAAACAGCATAATCGACTTATTTTTTATACACTGGAAAATATGATGTTGATGTTTTCTTTAATTGTTATATGTTTACACATCTCCCTTGTGATCGGACTCACATGATTTTTTTTTCTTTATATTCTATTTTTGTATTGAATCATAAAGTCCACAGGATAGGATTAGGTATGGTATAACACATCGATCAAATAACCTCCACGGCTTTGCTGGCGTAGACCGTGTGAATGTCGTTGTCTGAATTTCGTTGATGTAGCGTGGTTATGGGCTTGTTGGCATAGACTTTTGACTTCAAATAACCCCGTAAAAATAAATCCAATGGTGTTATATTACCCGATCTAAGGGGCCAATTCTTATCCCTAAAACGAGAGAGTGAAGTCACATCGTTTCACGGGCTGTATGGCATGCAACATGCGGTTTAGGCACAAAAAACTCTGTTATTATGTCGCGATTTCCGGCACCAGTAACATTTTTGACCAGGAGGATGAAGGGTGCTCGAATGATGTCTCCAGCCCAAAATCCGCACCAAACAGTGATATGTTGTGTATGCATTTGTTTTTCGACAAATATATGTGGATTCTCTGAACCAAAATGCGGCAATTTCACAATTAACGAATACTTCAAGTCGAAAATGTGCTTCATGACATACTTTTTTTTTTAAAACGTTCATTTACACAAATTCTTTATTAACTCTTAACTATAATAAACAATAGTTAACAATAATAATATTAATTAGATATATACATAGTCCAAACCCGAGCTCTTTATACTAGTGGATTGTGTGGCGCCTAGGCGCCAGTTTATTTTGACTTTAACAAACAAATTTTTTTTTTCATTTCAGAATTTTCCTATATTTTATATATTAAAAAAAAATTAATTTTAATGTTTTTAAAATTTCTTAAAAAAAAAAAATCGAAAAACAGTTGTAAAAAATACAAACCAAAAACTTCGATTTTCAAATGAAGTTTTGTAAAAGGTCCTTTTATGTATAAGTTTGCCAGTAGCCAACCTTTGCTTTATAGTTTCTGCTTCTATACATAAGGAGTTTTTAATATTATATGATTTTAAAAAAATATTTTATTTTGATAGAAACTCGGTAATTTTAGTCTTATTAAGTCAAACTATTAATATGTATCTTTTTAATAATTTAATTTATGTTTTATAACTTTTTAAAATTCATCAAAATAAATAAAGGTTTAAAGGTTTAAAGTTAATAAAAGTCGTATTTTGCATAATTCTTTTTTGAATACATTTGAAGAATCTTTGAAAAAATTTTCAACTAAAAATTTTAATAAATAAGTTCGTGACAGCCAATATCCGGAGGCGTTGTTATTTTGCGGTGAACATCATAACTCGTTACCGGACCATGTGAAATAAAAAAATCGAAATGCATTTAAAAGGTAACATGTTTCCGGAAGTAGTGACGAAGAGCTTTTCAATTTTTTTTTTCTTTGCAGCATTTTGAAGTGAAAAACGATTTTTGCTATACAATTTCGGGAATTTGTTGTAAAAAAATGGGGAAGAAAATGGAATTAAAAAAAACCTTCATGGTTAACTGATGATTTATGCGTAGATATAGTGTCTAAAATTTCAAAAGAATCGGTCAAGAAGATTTTAAGTTATGATGTTCACGGACTTCGAACATTTATTTGCGAGAAAATCTGTATAATCTATATACCGTATGAGGCCGGTCGTTGGAAACGCTGTATCATCTTAAGTTTTGCTCTGATTTACTTAAAATTTGGAAACAACACTCTCGTCAGGTTGTGTATTCAGGAATAGAAATGCAAAAAATGGTTTTAAAACCTACCACCCCTTAAGGAAATGCAAACACCAATATTTCATATTTCATCATACATGTAAACTGAAAAAAGAGAACTACACTTTTTGCAAAGTTATCTATAAATTCAAAAAAGAAAAAAATAAAAAATAAGCGCGTATTAGTTTTACTTTAAAAAAAAATCGCCTTTAATTTTTCCATGATAATTCCAATAAATTATTCAAATTAAAATCTTAAATATACCTATTAACGTAATTTATGTTTGTCTAAATTTTTTTAAAAGAAAATTATGCAAAAATTAATATTATGAGTAAAAAGAAAATTATTTTCCCACCTCTCTCTAAAATTACAACGTAATTTAATTATGCAAAGTTACAACAATTTAAATTTTAAAGTTTAATATTAAGTTTAAAATTTAAACTTAATATTGCATTATTTTTTCAAGGGCTTTTCAATACAGAGCTTTAAACGAAATCATACGTTGGACAACAACAAAATCCACATTGAAGATCTCTTTTTTCTCAAATATTTATCAAAAAAAGCATACTCTTTGGTAAGTGCTGGCCATCAGAGAACCTGAGCGAAAGCACTCTTAACAATACAAAACAATTTTGAGATGAAAAACAAAACATACAAACGGATAAGTTTAGTTTGATAAAAAAAGTATGTATGCATATCGGACGACGTTAAATGAGAAAAATAAAAATGTTTAAATTTCATTCATTACTTTTCTTGTAGAATTTTTTCATTGGCCAACAATGGGAATTTAAAGAAGAATTTGAATAGATATTAGTTTTTTTAATGAATTTTTTGCGCTCAACTTATTCCATATGTGCGTGACACGAAAACTGCATTTGTAGTGCTATTGTCGTTATCAGTGTTGCCAATTTTGACAACTTATTGTAATTTCGACGATTTTTCAATTTGTTAAAATGATTTGTTAAATTTGTTAAAATGATGATTGAAGATTTAAAATTTTCAGTAGTATAAAAATTACGATTTCAAGGGTTAACAATTAATGGGTTGTAAATCGAAAATTGATAGTTTTAGTTCAGTGTAAATGTAAATTAAAAATATGTATAGATTTAATTCTGGATCAAGTCGTTTCAAAACGGAAACACCTTGAATAGCACCTCCATTTAAGGTTTAAGTTTTAATTACGGCGATACTTTAAACTTATATAATATGTTTCAGTTATAGATACATGTCAATAAAATTATTTAGTTGATTGCTTTGTTAAATTTTTTTCGTTGAAATTTCACCACTAATACATTTTTATATACAGAAATAACCAATGCTGTAATAATATTCGTAATATGAATGATATGTATATAAATTTTATTGTTTGTAATATTTTGTCGAGTTTTATTTTTATTTTCTTGACAATTTCTTGTTTTATAAATGACGATTTTGGCGATTTAGTTTCCAAAATTGTCGATTTTCCGAAGATTTTATTAGCAGCACTGGTCGGTAACATAGAAGAGAGAAAATTGTGTGTGGGTTTGTATAAAATGAGAAAGATTAAATTTTGTTTGTGTATTTCGCATAGCTTTGTAGGGAGTGCTATGTGTATTATTTTAGCGTTACAGAATCAGTCAGTCAGTCAGTGAGTCAGGGATCAGCGTAAATATATTTAAGAAAAGATATTTTGTTCGTAATGAAAAATTTTGATAAAAACATTACATAAATAGCAAAAGAGTATAAAAATTCAAGGGTTAAAATAGAAAGATGTAGAAGTTACTAACATAGCCACCAATACTTTTTGGTTTTTGATCTTTGCGAAATGTAAAGATCTTTATTAGATGTACTGATGCTGTATCTGAAATCAATATTTGCTGTATTATTGCAATTAACTGCTTTGGTATTGGCACGTCTATATATGTGATAGAATACTGGGGTGCCATTTTCAATTTGGATCATCCTCATTTTATCGAGGTATAAAAAAGCCTCAGGTGAAACGTACCCTTTTTGTAAGGAATTAATTATATAGTCTTCATTTGTATAGTACGGTGCCAATATTAAATTATTTTCTTTACAAGATGTACATCTTACAATGTTATTTCTTATTAAATGTATTATAAAATTATCTATTCTTATTATGTTTGTAACACTGTAGAGTTTTTTTATTAGATACGTATTTTACATGTTCACTTTGTGACGTTCTATAAAGTTTAGTACATGCCCTTAAGCATTTTCTTTCAAATACCCTTATCTTCTCCATGGAGGATGGTGAAATATTAAACCATATTGGACACGCATATATTATAATAGGCCTGATTAAGGATTGATACATAATAATTTTTATTCTTGTTTTTATGTATCTGGAATAAAATATATTTTTATACGTAAAAAATTCATTTTTTGCTTTTAATATTATTTCATTTACATGATTATTAAAATATAAGAATTTGTCGAGATATACACCTAAATATTTAACAATTTCTTTATTTGGTATTGAACAATTATTAAGATTAGATTTAATCCTAAACGATTTCCAATTTCTTTTTATATTATTATTACATCTATCCACTGGAGGTCTAAATAAAATTGTTTCACATTTTTGTATGTTTATTCTCATGTTCCAATCAATAGTATACTTTTCTACAATATCAAAAGAAGTTTGTAGATTTTGATTTATTTTTTCCACTGTATCATCTGCGTGATGTATTATAATATCGTCAGCAAATGATATTATATTATCTATTTTGCTGATTAAGTCTAAAATAGCTTCATGACATACAAATAGATTCTTTTGAAATTTCGGTTTCATTTAATCCAAAAGAAGTTTAATTAGGCCAGATCGGTTGTAACATCAATGAGGCCATTTTTTTTTTTGTTGCGATTTTCAAGTTTGTTGCCTAGTACTATTATTCATACCTCGGTTAGCGTTGCCCCGAACATGCTTGTTTCACTGTAACGTCGGTCCAACATTACCCAAAACGGTTTTTTTATAATTATGTGTTATTGTATTTATACTATGTGGTCAGGGTGTAATAAGTTTGTGCTGATGTTTGTAACAACCAAAAATAATTCACTAAGAATCATCTTTTATTATACCGATCACCTCAGAATCAGCTATTAGCTATGTCTGTCCGTCCGTCCGCGTGTCCATGTAAACCTTGAATCTAACTGCTGGTCGCAAATATCAATTCACTTTGATGCAATTTGGTACATATATAAACTTTCATCGGCCATATAACGAACTTCGTTAAAATTGGTGAAAATCAGTACATGTTCATAATATAGATTTCGGAAAATTTTGGTTTCTATGTGTTTAGTACAGCCATAAAGTAACAGTCCAAAAATATGACGATTTTAAGTCATAGCCTCATAAAGCTGCTTCCCAAACTTCACTTAAATCTATTAAAAAACCAAATTATACCACAGATTTTTCTCATATTTGTTTTGCATATGTTTTTGCAAAAAATAAGTTACTTTACCAAATATGGTCCGGATAGGTTAATTTTTTGACCTAGTCTCCATGTTAATTTTTCATATCTGCAGGCAAAAAAATCATTATGAGTGCCACTCAGATTTGCTTTGAGCATATTGTTGATATAGACTGACTATTATTTGCTCGCTTGTTTTATAATTCATTAAATTAAAATTGATTTTGTTATCAGCTTATTTTATTCTTATAAAGAATAGAAATCTTATTTTCGGAATCTTAATGTATTAAATATATTCAATTGCGTATCTACATAGCTACATATTGTCCCGCATAACTTTGTTTCGCCTTATTCTGTCGCGTTAACCTGTATAATTTTTTCAGATTTTAGTTATACGCTTCGGAAAATTGAAAATCATATTCATTAAAACAACTTTCTTTAGGAGTACGTAATGATTTTTATATCCTATACCACTATGTGGTCGACTTAAATTGCCGTAAGATCCAGATTATCATATAGATATGGGTCAAATTTGCTTTATGGGTGTTTATTATACACATACAAAATTAGTCTAAATATAAAACCTCTATGACCATTTTTAGTGGTAGTGGCAGTTAAATCTATCAGTTAACATAAATATTACATAGAAATTTGGCTCCTATATGTTTTTGTGTAATATAAGTGACTTTACTAAATATATTAATGATTGATCCATTTTTTGACGTGAATCCGATACAAAGTTTTTCATATCTGCAGGTCGCAAATTAATAACAATGCCACTAACTTGGTTTATTCTTATTTTCTGTATCGAATCGTGACCTCAGCAAAATTGGACCTAAGACCCTTTCTCTAAAGTTTCGTATAGTCGGTCTAAGCCAACAATTATTCTCTTAATTGTTGAAAATATTTACATATCGATTTGTATCAAAATTAAGGCCTAGTTAGCCACACGTAACCTTAACCAAACGTGTCAGCTGTTTTTTTCTGTTACATTAAAAAGCATTTAGAGCAGTTACCGAACTCAACTGTCACGTAACCGGAACGTCCAAATCTGTTGAAAATAGATTTTTGCTACGTTTGTACGTGACATTTGTGAACAGCTGATAAAGTTTGGTTAATTTTACACAGCAACATGCTGATTCGTTTCTAACTTTCTATAATTGCACTAAATGCCAACGTTACATTTACGGTACAGATACATTTTAACAACGTGTGGCTAACTAGGCCTTTAACTAAATAAAATCTTAAACCTTATATTAGGCTCCTTAATACCCACGTAGTTTATGGTTTGGTAACATACCTAGCAGTGGCGTAGCGAGCCTAACTCGCACCTGGGGTACAGTACATATTTAGCACCCCCACCCCTTTCGAAAACCATAATATTATATGTAAAATATACTCACAATACTAAGTAAAGTCATAGGCTCAAGCAAGGCTTTAAATTTGATACAAAAAATGTAGTTGAGAAAACAAGACTAAATTTTGAAATTTATATGATCATCTAGAATTTGTTCAAAAGATACCTATTATTTATTTTACATATTTATAAATAAATATTTTAAAAACACGCAGTTTTAAAACAATAAAAAAGTAAATATTTATTATCTCTAAGGAGATACATATATTTAATAATAATATGATTATAATACATTAATAAAACTAATTACTATGTATAAATTTTCCTTGCTTTTGATGAAAATTTTTCTCTTTCCATACTTAAAAATGCTAGGTCACATAGGCATCTTGTCCTATCGTTGATCGTATATATGTCAAAATTAATTTTAATTAATCCTTCTAGTCAGGAGTATTTGAAGTGCCACTCTCAGGTTTGGAAAAACATCTTCTCCATGCGAGATTATAAAAGTAAGAAACTCTAATGGAATTTAAAGTTCAATTTCTTTTCTACTTCGGAGTAACATTTTGCAGTCATATATTTCGATAAAGTGTTCTATTCCATTGAAACCTGTATTATAAAATTCACTCAAATTTTTTACAAGGTCGTTATCACCATTATCCTTGTTTAAAAAATTTTCAACGTCTAATAGAAATCCAAATTTGAAACTAAGGTCACTTAATCGTGTAAATCGTGTATATATGTCTTGTTGGAGACGATGAAGAATGGTTTTCATAACGCGAGAAATTTCACTTTCTTCGGAAAGACCAACATCTCTAGCCAATTCTCCGGGAATTTTGCGGCGTCTTCTTTCACATATTGTTGTATCAATATCCCATTTTTCACAGAGACTTCGATTGACTCTTCACAGAGCTTGTCTCGAATTTCGGCTAGTGTAGTCGCTAATGATTCAAGATTATGGAACGCTTCTCTAAAATTTATTCTAGGATCTTGTAATCTAAGCTGCACACGATCAATCCTCCTTAAGATTTCATACTAGAAATGAAGTAAAGTTATGAAACTAAAAGTGAATATATTTTGCAACAGAATTGTAGCTTCATTTCTGGTGTCACTTGTAGTGGTAGTATCCTCTGCTAATTTCTCTAATAGTTCTACTTATACGCTAACGCTAACTTATACGATAACGCTAACCGCTTATATTCTCTATGGCGCTCTATCGTGTTTCAGAGTCACGTTAGACAGTTTTTGTTAAAGCATTTTTTAATAATTCCCATAGTAACGATGAACATGAGAAAAAGAGATATATGTTTTCAATTATTCCAAAACATATCACAACGATTGGATATTGTTTAGCTGCGGTATCTCCTACTAAATTCGATGAATGGTTATCACAATTTACGAATAACGCTTTATGATTTTTTTCCATTATTCTGATGGCACGTCAGATGTGTGACGTGCCATCACGGCAGCATTATCGTAACATTGTATTGCATGTACATATGTATGTAGCATGTATTTCAATTAAACCCAAAAAAGATTTTATGATGGAAACTTTTTTATCAATAAAATCAACATCTACATACCTGACGACTTGGGACATTTGTTCTCGATGAGAGATAGCAGGAGTTGAATCAAACAAAATTCCATAATATTTATTTCTTTTGATAATGTTTTTTAGTTGATTTCGAACTGATGCCAGAAGATGAATGAATTCATTTTTAATCTCTGGTGACAAATATGAGACAGTTTTTGGAGTTCCTGTGGCATGTTTAAGATGATATGCTAGTAGCGGATCAAACTGAGCTACAAGTCTAAGTAAAGATAATAGGTTTCTTATATTTGTACCATCTTCAAGTGCTAGTTTTTCAATATGGACACACGTAGAGGAATATATTTCGCCACCGTTCATTTTCGGACTGAATGTTCGCTTCTAATGATACATCTGTTTCTTTCCAAGTCGTAAGTGATTCTCGATGATTTGGACTTCTTTCACGGCTAATCAATTTATCTTTTTTCTTCCATTTATTAAAAGCAGCAGATGTTACGAAAGATGATTGTGTAGCGAAATTTGATGTAATAAACAGTATGCAACAGAATTAATATGCTGCATTATTTTTTGGTGAATATAATAACTTCAGTTCCTTCCTCTTCATTACCGATCCGTCGAGAAAACCAAGATTTTGGTGTAAGACGATTAGTTTATGATGTTGCTACATTTTAACTGGCTTCGTTTTGATGTCTACAATTTCCACGAATAATCATTTCTTTTCGAAGTTGTTTCGATATTATTGGAAGATTGTTGCTAAATTGTAAATAATCAACATCCTTGAACTCCAGAACGTCCGGAATTACAGCAAGTGTTTCTGTTGTATTTTCTGTGTTTTTTTATTAGATGTGAGCATGGACTTATCATTTCTGATGTACTTGGGCCACCTTCTTCAGTGTCTTGTATTTGCTGAGTTGTGGTATTAGTACATAAAAGTTTAGCAGCAGTAGGTGTACAACCTGATTCTGGTTCTGATTATGAATCTGATTTTACATTTTCATCCTTTGTATCTTCTGGATTTTCTTTTTCCGATTTATCTCCTAAGTATGATTCCACTTTACTCTAGATTTCAGAGCTTTTTTTGATGTAGTTTTCTTTTCCGATTCTGGGAACCGCTTAGTTTTTCCTGGCATTGGCATGGTCTAAATTAAAAATAAGTCGAGTAGATGTAGTAAGTAATCTTATTTGTTTTATTGCTTACCAAGAATGCCTTAAACTTGAAAGGTAGTAACACCGTGAAATATACACAGTGAAATATATTTCTCTAATTTGTTGTAGACTTCCACAACCTGTTATTGTTATCGTTTTAAAATAACAAGCATATGTTCTGAAAGAAGGAATATTTGTACTTTGTACACTGCAGATATTTATTATAATATATTATTTTATCAGACAAATCAAGGAGATAATTTATGTAACCACACAGCGTAGATGCCATAAGGAAGTGCTGACAGACACAGGTCGAGTCAGCCCTGCCAGCAAAAAAGACGTGCCATTTCTATTATGAATATATTATTTCAGTTTGATTTACACTATTAGTGCTGCTTTTTTCCCTTTTTATTTACGAATTAACATTTATTATATTACACTGGCGCTAAATTTAATATATATTTTCCAGTAATCAATTATAATAAAAAAAAAATTATCCAGCAATTTTTGTTTTGCGGAACATTTGGCGCCCCTTTGTGGGTAGCTCCCGGGGCATGATGCCCCCTCGCTACGCCACTGATACCTAGTAAGCCTATAGTTACCATTTCTAAGTCCCTTATTTATATTTCTCTACAAAATATCTACAAATATTACAAAATTCCATTGTTATTGAGTAACATGGAAGGAAGTCTTATATCTGAATACTCAAAACTTTGCTTACGTGAAAAAGTAAAGTCATAATTATAAGCATAGAATTATTTTTTGTTTATTATTAAAACAAAAATTGGTATTATTAATTTATAATTATAAACAACAACATTTACCCTGTTCTACAGCATTTTCCGCTTCAGAAATCGACTGTAGTAAAGCCATCTTTACGTCGCGCTGTTGTTTTTTCGATAAAAGTCTTGTTTTGTCGAACATTTCTTTAAAGAAATGTATTAATTCCGAGTTATCTCCATCTGTAGTTTGACTTCTGTCTACTGTAAGACGACATAAGCATTTAACTCGTAATTCACAGGGTATTGCGGCTGCTGCAGATTTTGTTGTGGTTGGAGTTAAATCAGGTTTTGTTAAAATATTGTCTTGTAGTGCTATCATCGTTGTTGGACTTTCAATATTTAATGGAAAGGTCTGACAATTCATATCCTCTACTTTTGTCACATTGTTTTCCATAGATTTCGCAATAGGTGCGGATTTTAATTTTAATAAATCTCTTTTAAGGCTTTCCTCGTTTATTCTTGTTTCTTGTTTTCTTTGCACATGTTTGTGTTTTATTAAATGGTTGATAATTTTCTTGGCACATGTTTGTGTTGTTGGAGTTGTACTGGATATTTCGGATGAGCTTGGAATTACAGAGTTTCGATGTTTTGTCAAAGTACCTTCAATGTTATAACGTGTTCTTTTATCCAACGAAGAAACGGGAAGGACTATTTTATTACGCTTTCTTAATTGACTATTCAATAAAATTGGTATTGATGGTGTGGTGTTACTTGGATTAACAGATGTTGGTGATATTGCGTTGTTGAGCTGAGTTCCTAAGTTAATGTTATCACTACCATTTGAATTTAATGGCAAATTGGAATTATTTATAGATGAAACATTTGTATAACTCGGAATTTGAAATGTTGGTCTTTCAAACCGATTAATACTTTTTGTTTGTTTGCCATCTTGTAGAGTTTTAAATTCATAAATAACAAAGCTATCAACTGACGCTGATTGGGTTTCCAATTGATTTTCATTTTTGTTACTGTGGATACTGCCAAAAGGTGTATCGATAAGTGTTTCATGTTTTATAATAACAAATGGAGTATCTTCATCCGGAATTGGTTCATTTTTTACTGGGATATTTATGTCGGCATCTGATAAAACGGTTGCAATATTTTCGTTCTCATTTAGAAATTCTTGTTTGATGAGGGGTATATAATTTGAATCCATTTTTTTTTATATACTTTCAGAAAACCTGGAAAAACCAATCGGCAGTTGGAAAATAATTAATCATTTATACATTAAATAAGTCTCACAAAAATCATTCTTTAATATGATAAAATAATTAAAACATATATAACATAACATAAAATTGAAATAATTAAAACATAAAGAAAGACATAACATAAAGAAAGACATAACTTTTTTTAGCAACAGTTAAAAACAACAAAACACACATATATTTTTGATGTGTAAACATCTATACGCGCAGGGGGGTAAATTTCTATTTCACAATACAATCACAAAAACAGCGTACATGTGAGAGTCACGTCTTACGCGTAAGATGTGACCATTAAGACAAATCGGTATGACTTATGATTGTTTGTTGAAAAAATTATTATATGAAATAACCTTTTTGTCGCTGTTTTCTGCATTTTATTTATTACCAGATGTTTGCATATCTCCCCTGTGTGCATAGTTTAAGCATATAAACCCGAAAAATGTAAATTTTGAGTTGAGTCACTTTTGAATTAAGTAGGTGTGCGATATATTCTTTATAGTATTTCCTATAAATTTTATCTTAGAGCAACATTTGTAGAAATGTTGATGGATAAAAAAAATAAATATGTATATAAAAAAAAAACATTAAGTCGGTGTCGGTTTCACCGCATACCAAAGCAGTTTGACCATCCTCTTACTATATGGTCCTTGAAACAGGTTCGAACAGGACAATGATCCCAAACATGGCAAAATGCATAAAGCAGTGGTTTAACCTCGCTATTGAACGGTGGCCTCCACAATCCCCGGATATAAATCTTATAGAAAAATAGAAGAATTTTGCAAAGACATCGATTAGAGGAAAGTGTCTAACCAATAGTGACGAAATTTTGCAGCTTATTACTTCATGGATCGCGATATCGGTATCAGTCTGGCAAAATGTGGTTGAATCAATGCCTAGACGATGCCGAGCACTCTTGAGCAACAAAACGTCCTCAACATAGTATTGGGCATACTATGAACGTATTGAAATAGCAACTAGTGCAAATTTACTTTGTTTTGTCTTTTTTCAATTTTATTTTGTTCGAGAACCTAGTGTCCTTATTTTTCACATGAAAAATACATATATATATTCTATATGAAATAATAATTATTTTACGCGTCAAAATAAGTAAACAGCAAAGAAAAGGCAGCAGAATTTCCATACAAAAAGTTAACTTTTTTAATTTTTTTTACATTTGGTTTATTTTCATTTGGTTAAGCGTCTCATATAGTCTTCTAGGCATCGACTCGACAAGTTTTTTGTTACTCTTCCTTTAAAGCCTTCTTTAACTTTGCCTTGCTTGAAATAGCCCTTCGATTAATTTTTCTATCAAGATTTTCCCACAGTTCTCGATCAGGTTAAGGTCAGGGGACTGCAGCGGATGATCAAGTGTCTTAGGAGTCTGATACAGTCGCCAATCTTTCACAATTTTAGATGTATGCTTTAGATCGTTGTCCTGCTGGAAGATACAGTTTCTAGCAATACCTTATTTCTCGACGGTAGGACAAATTTTGTCCTTCAAACCATAACTGAACCTCCACCGTTTTTGACAGTGTTGGTAACACACAGTTCTTCGAAGGTTTCATTCTTAACATGCCATATTTTGTGGGTCTTTTAGCGCCAAAATTTTCGGATTTGCTCTTTCTGTATATAATATGCTTTCACAAGAAGATAGAGCCTCGTTTTTGTACTTTTTATCGAAATTTATTAGCTTGCTCTAATTCGCCTTGGATATGTATGGTTTCTTGTATGGTATCCTTCCATGTAGGCCATATTTGTGAAGTGATCTCCTTACTGTATTCGAACTTACTGGTTTACCTGATGTCTGCGCTATGTTTTCCGACAATTTACCTGAACTTCAGGCTGGATATGTCTTTACTTCTCTTAATACAGCTCTAACTTCAGTATCACTAAGCCGCTCTGGGCATTCGGTAAATCTTCAACCTGATAGTGTTTGACGTATTAGTCAACTATTTTTTTATTCTGCAATTTTGCCAATTTCACGAGGAGATTTACCTTTCTCTTTTAAAGCTTAAACAATTTTCCGAGTATCATGAAAAGTTTAGGTTCTTCCCCGAAATATAAAAAAGCAAAGTAAATGTACCACTGTTTACGTTTTTGACGCGTATTATCTGATGCTTTTTCAATTTCGAGAGATATATCCAATGTTGCCACCTTTTTTGATTTCATGTTTTTCTAGTCGTCAATCTCTAAATGGTATACTAGTAAACTCTGTAATATTACTTTTTATTGTAAGTCAATAACTTTGACAAAAAATTCTGACAAAAAATTGTTAAACCCTGCTTGAAAACTCATGCGTTTCGTATTTATAGGCGAATGGTTCAGTGAAGCAAGCAGGATAGAAAAAGTCAAATTTTTTTTCTCTTTACACTCTTTCGTATTGTTATCAGGTTGTTTTATTCGTACTCACTGTTTAGAATGAAAGGTGTTTTTATTTCTCCCAATTGAGATTTTAAATAAGACCAACAAAATGTGGACAAAATAATTAAGTCGGAATTTTTTTCAGTAATTTATTCATTAATCGAATTTTCAATACATTTTTTTGTAATTCTTTTCAAAAAATTGTGCATGAAATTGTTGCGGCCGAAGAAATTGTACAGTCTTACAAAAGTTTTTTATATAAATTATTAATGGAAAATGCTTCAATGATTTTTAACTTTTTGTATTGGATTTTATTGAAAAAAAAAATTAACTTAAAAGAATATTATAATTTCATAAATATATATTAAAGAACATAAAATAATTCTGTTTTTGGTTTTACCTATATTTACAAAAGTTTACATACGGTCATAATAATACTACATAAAAGTTTATTAATATCTTGTATGGCCTACTTTTATTACAGAAGATAGTCGCGATAGCTTGATAAAGTTAATTTTTTGGTTGCTTCAGTAGTAATTCTGCTCCGCTCCTCCATCAACGTTACTTTCATAGCTAGAGTGACGTTTGTTCAATAACATTTTAGTCGGGAGGCTGCGGGGTTGTTCCAGCTTGTGACTCACTTTATAGAGAAATCATTCCTTTATAATTTTACAAGAACGCTTCGGATCGATAACCTGGAGAAATATAGAATGTTCCTTGAGATGAAACATTGGGACACTAGGGAGGTAGCTGCCCTTCATAATATATATGTATATACCAACCTCATTTACAGCCAAACATCCCCAGACCATGACTAACCCTCCTCCATGTTTAACTGCGGAATTAACATTCTGCAGCAATAAATCCATATTTGGATTACACCAAACTTTGGCCCGACCATCACCTCCGAAAACCATATATTTGCATTCATCGTTGAATATTACCCTGTCCCAAAATGTTGGGTCATTAACGTGAACATTTTCGTACTTTTGGCCTATTCTAAGCGTTTCTGGATGTTCACAGATCTAATTAGTCGTTTTTTCTCTCAACTCTGCTATTGTACCCATTCTTCTTAATGCTTCTGCGCACTGTCTGGTCGGAAGCAGTAATTCCCAGATCTGTCTTTAGTTTTCGATTAATTCGACCGCACTTTGCTTGAACGGAAGGAATAGCGACACGTTCTCTTCGATTGTCTAGAACACGGGGCGTTCAGAACGTGCCTTACTTGCATAATTTCCATTGTCTTTTAAATTTTTTATTATTGTTTGTACTGCGGGCTTTTTTAAATTTAATAAATTTCCAATTTTATTAAAAGACTTGCCATCATTCCTTAATTTAATGACCGTTTTTTTGGATTGCTTCGGAAACTCGTTGCCTTTGCCCAGTTTAATGTCACTTTGATTTTTAATTCATGCTATACTAATGATTCGAAGCAAAGCATTATGAAATTTCTAGCGGCACTAATAACGGTATATCATTTTTATCGCAACTTTAAATAATGACAAATTATACGTTTTTGGTTATTAACAACAAAAATGTTTTACAATATGATGAAAATGCTTTATTTTTTTAATTTAAATAAAAATGGAAGTAAAAAGAAAATTAAATCATATTTTCTTCAAGAAAACATAAATTTGTCTCCTGTATGTTAACTTTTGTAAGACAAGTTAGTTGTTGCGAATGAACAACTAAAAAAGATTAAACAAAAGTTGTAACCAAAAAATCACCGTACAAATGTTTTCGTATTTACGCAACAGCTTCAAAAGAGAATTGAAAATTGAGGCAATGTGTAAATTGGGACTTAATTTTGATTTCAGAAGTCATTTAAAAATAAAACTGTATTGGTACTTTATTAAAGTTTTGCTGGCATAGCTGCGACCAACACATTATTTTAGTCAAATAGTAAACATAACAGAGTAGGCAACACTTACCAATTCAATGCTCTTCCATCAATATTAGTTTTAATTTTTGTTTTTATTGTTTGTTAACAAGAATTTATTAAACATTACCTAAATAAAATACAACAAAACAGCAATACACGCGATAATAAAAGAAATGAGAAACTAACATAACCTCGAAACAAATAAAACAATAATATTCATTTTAAGCTTTTCATTCATTCAGCAAATTCACTCTATGTTTTGTAAAAAGCAACAAAGCTTAAAGCTTTCAATAGCATACATATAAAAACTTTTAAGTTCTACACAACAAAATATGTATACCTAAGACACAAGATATAGATGTGCGCTACCCAATGTCTAAGAAATCTACACACATATGTACATATGTTTGTATGTACTACTGTAAAAACAATAGAACATTTAGTATAAGATTTTATTTGTTTCCGCCGCTATTGAAAAGAACATAATAGTCTTCAAAAAGTTTTGCTAGCATTGCGCATTATGGTTTTACCAAAGCCATGAAATAATTTTAAGGATAGCGACGAAGATTTTAAATGGCTGCTAACAATTCACTGCAAAGAAATCTAAAATTATCTCTGCTTAAAACGAAGCAACATTGTACAATTGGTCACACGTCTAAACATAAAGTAATAGGCGACTATACTGCGATATTATTTGAGAAATAAAATGATACCCAACTTTATATCTCTGGTTTTTATAGTTTTTCATCAATTCATATTTTTAATTGAAATTGAATTATCAATTAACTTAATGATTAAAATTTGCATGAATTCGAATGCAATGATTAAATTTGCTACTTCATTAAATCTTTTAGTCACTTAAGTGAAAGTTAGGTCTTTAGAGGAGCGGGAGTAAGATACGATCTGCAAAAAAGTGTTTTGACATGATAATAATTTTGCAGTTTTCACTTTTACGTTTAAAAATAGTTCTCCTTTTTTATTTTAAATAATTTTTTCAAATTTATTCCATATTATTACCAATTAACAGATACAAAATAAAAAGAAAATATGAATAAGCTAGAACAAAAACAAAAGAAACTTATGAATAATATTGTCAAGAAAGTGTTTTTACATCAAGAAAGTGTTTTTACAAAAATAAAAAAAATATAGAAAAAATGAAATAAAATAATTAGCACTTCGTGTGGACACCTTTGGCATCAAGCATGGTTTGCAGTCGTCTTGGAATTAACTAAGTTTTGCACGTACTCCGTTGGAATTTTATTCATTCCTAAAATTATGGTTTGCATATCAGTTTTGTTTTAGGATGACCCTTGGTTGTGCTTTGAAATTATGATGACCTTGTTCGTTAAAAAGGTAGCGAGCGGCCGAACAAGACACTGGAAATAGACGAACACCAAATAAAATGCCTAAGTCTTTTGAATTAAGAGCTGCACGCAGCTTGTTAAGTCCGAGTTCACACAAGGCAACTTTTGTTGCGCAATTCTTGAAGTTTGTAGATGTTTGCGGTGAGGGGAATAAAAAGGGAAAAATAATTGCCGGTTCTCGGCTATTTCAAGCAATTCTCTTATTCGCTTTTTTTTTGTTGAATATTTGACATTTCTTTTCATTCGGTGTTTCGCTTCTTGGTGTGAATAATTCGTAATTATTGTTTACTTTATTAAAATGGCCTTTAAATGGAATCGGGACTTAATTTTTTTCTTTTGAATTCATTTTTCAACAAAACCAATTAAATTAATTGATGTATGTATGTATTTAATTTTATTATTGTTCTTTACGACTAGAGCACAAATGTCAAATTATAAGAAAATAAAAACAAAACAGTAAAATTGCCGAAGAAATTGTCGTGTGTGGACATAAAAGCAATTTCAAAAGAGAATTGTCAAAAAGTTGCGCAATAAAAATTGCCTTGTGTGACCCCCGACTAAGGAATCTTAACAGAAAATTTTCATATATTTCTTAAAGAAAAAAAAAAGCACAAAAGTACCTTTCAGTGCAACGCTAGCAATCAGCTGTTTTCTGTCAATTATTAAGAATTGTGAAATTGAAAACAAATCAATTCTGCTTTATTTGGCCTTCTACACGCTTTTTAAGCTCAGTATCAAAATTACCCATCCGCTTCTTGTTTTTCTTTGCCGAAATATGTTCGTTTTTTTCCATGTTTGCAACTGAAAAATAACTTTTAATTTTTTTAGCATATTACATTTTGTTTATGCCTACCTCTCCTGTCAAAATTCCGTTCAGAAAGAACGAAAAATTTGATATTCCTGCTGAAAGCCTGGGTTGCCTAACTTAATTTACGTCAAAAAAAAGTAGTAAAAACAATACTACTTTTTTAAAAAGCTGCAGACTATCAACAGAAATTTTTTGACAGAAAAATTCCTTAAGCATTTCTGAAGCGTTTTTTTATATGAAGTTTTTGATTGCTTAGCAAGCTGCATACAGGCCTTTAGTTCCAAAACATGCTGGGGATATTATTAGCTCTTTCGTGAACACTTAACATTTTCAAAAAATCCAAAAAATTAAAATTTAAATGGAATTAAAGAAGTGAAATATACATGATACACCCTAGGAAATGGTGTAAAAGATTTTTCAAAATAAATTTAAAAATATTAATACATACTAGCAGATTCCAGCGCTCGAAATTCGAGTGCAATTTGTAGGCAGCTTTATTTTTTAAGTTAGCCAATTCACAAATCAACACTTTTATGGATTATTATTATTGTGAATGTAGATAACAAACACATTAACAAACACATTAACAAATTTAATAAAACACACATAGTATATGTATATTTATTTATTTATTTACAACATTTTAATTATAATTAAAATTATAACTAAGAAAATAAAACACTAGCAACTGAGGCTATCGGTAGTATATGTATAATTTTATGTATGTGTTAGTAGCAATGCAATTTACTCAAAATAAAGAAAAAAAAATTAAAATCTATAAATCTGCAAAACCGCAAAAAAGAAATATCTCTCAAATAATATATGTTTGGTCAAAATCGGGATAAATCGATAGAACAAAACATCGGTCACAAGAAATCGCTTAGCCTGATAATATTATAGATTATGTAAATGTAGGTATATTAAGTGAGTACAAATTTATTTTTGAAAATTTATTTAATTAGTTTAGTTTACAAGTTATCATTAAATTTAAATTGCTTTTCTTGTTGGCCAGTTCCTATTATAATTTCTTGCTATAAAAAACAGTGATCGTGCCTTCTATAGGAAGAATTAATCACTTTTTGAAAAATTATATTATTATTTTCTTACGCTAGTAAAAAACCTATAAGTTCCCTAAGTACTTCATAGAACACCAATGAAGTTCTTTATTTAACGCAGCCGGTGTTAATATATATATCCCTATTAGAAAGGTGTGAGACCTTAACAGTCATGCGATAATTCGAAGAAATTCAAATGATTCTTTAAAATATTTTTATGTGAATTAGCTAGAAATATGTTAATTTCAGGAAACATTTAATACAAAAAAAAAAAAACAATAGAAATAGGTAAGAAATTAAAGTAGCGCTACACGGACAAAAAATATACTCTATGAAAGCTTATAAACCAAATTCCATCTAAATATTTATTTGTATAATGGCTACATTTAGTTTGCGTACCAGGTTTATGTCTACTGACACGCGGACGGGCCACATTGGTCATCATCGTGGAAAACTTGGCATTAATATGAGGGAGGCATCCAATGTGCATAAAACTTACACCCCTAAGGTTTTTGGTGTCGTTGATTTCAAATTTAAAGTCAGATTTTTGAAAAACAAAATGGCGGACCCAATCTGGGGGAAATTATTTTAAAAAGCTGCTAAATTTCTATACAGTTGAAAAAGAGGAACTTAAATGCTTACAAGTAAAACAAATGAATTTTAATATCAGCACATTTTTATTTATTAATATTCAAAGTCTTTATATTCTTCTGATTCAGATTCAGAATCAGATTCCAATTTTGTTTCGGGGTTGTTGTCATCAGTTGCGTTCATTAATAGTGACAATACTTCCTGTGAGAGTGTTTGTTTATTTTTGTGGCAAGCTCTCTTACTTAGATACTTGATATTAATGGACCAGAAGAATCTAATGCACAATGGAAAACATCTGCAAGGTTGTGTTGACGATTATCTTTCCTTGCGTGATTCAGTCTGTGATTTGTACAGTCTATGGCGCGACTCAGAAGCCTCCTCACTTCCTAAGGGAAGCTCTGCATTTTCGATTATTTGCTTTGTGTGCACAAGCACTTTGTGCACTGTGGGCGTCATAGGTAACCAAGGATATTTTTCCTGTATCAATTTGCCAGTTTGAAAACAAAACTGCTAAAATTTATCGAAGTCGATTTGCAACTGACATGATAGCGCGATGACAATTATTTTTAAAATATGGATCAAATCAATATCAATTCCGGTAATTGAAGAAAATAGCTCTACATTTTCAAAAGCTCGACGAGTTGTGTTGCCGTTGTTACTGCCACCAAAACTTCCTGTTTTTGGCATATGAACTCTTAGTCCCATTTTAGTTAAAAACACCTGTTGTATATCGGGGGCCTATATTCAATACGCTCTATCGTAAAATTTTTCGAAAATGACTTTTTGATGGCAAACTCTTCACTAATGATAGATGCAACTCCGAAAAAAATTTCAGAAAGAAAAAATGTGTTTTAGTAAACTTTTTTCATTATTTGTTATTCCTCTATCGAACACGAGGCATAATTTTTTGAATGCAATATGGTCTATCGGAAAATTTTGGTGATCGACTTAATAAAAATGTAATATTACTACGTACATATATTGCACAAAATTGTATCCTACAATATATTATACAACTGTGCCTGTGTGAATGTTTTTTGACAACAACCTACGCATTTTAAAATCTGTCCTTCGCAATAAAAATTTTGAAGTTTAGAACCAATTCGAATTTAATTATTTAAGTAGTTATAAATTTTTGTAATAAAAAGTGTTCTAAAAATAGGCTAAAATGTCCCATAATTCTTTACAACGTATTGCAATTGATTATCCATCGTCAAACGAAGAAGATGCTGGAGAATATCCGATAACAGGTTTGTTATTTTATTAACAAATGTTTCATTAGTACTTAATGCAATTGGAAAACTGTTTGCCCAGATTCCGACGACGAGCCGTATAGCCAAAATGAGTTCGTTTGGCGTAGATCTAAAAGGACGCATAACACTAAATGCTTTAAAAGGGTGGAAAATGCTACAAAGCGAATGAAGGGGCAAGAATATATGGGTTTTTCGACGTCTACGGGAATTTTCAAACAAAATTCACCAAAAGCAAGTATGAAACTAAATCAAGACACTGCCAAGAATTTGATGATGAAACTAGATCGAACATTTTTAAATCTATATACTTGCCAATAGACTATATCAGAATAACATTAGAATCACGAAAAACAGTAAAAATTAATAATACTGTGACAAAAAAACCATTCGATGCAATGTATTTAAATTACGATTTTACTAAAAACTACAATGATGCCAAACTTATTCGCTTTTCCAGCATTAGACCTGGTCGAGCCAAAAATGATCCCACAGTTGCACAATTAAGATCGCTAAAGTATTTACCAAGTGGTGATGTAATGTTTAAAGTGAACTTTAATAATGAAGACAACAGCTTACCCACCCGAATTAAAGAATACACAGGATATACTGAACCAAAACGCTTGCATAAAGGTCAACTCCCAATTCAGCCTAGTAAATGGAAACATCTACAAGATTTAAAAGATGTTATACCAGTATAATATCATTACTTTTATGATAATTTAGTTCAGATGAAGTCAAAGTAACAGCAAGAAATGAAGAAATGTCCAATTCTAATAATTTTTTCTGTAAATTTTCTTATTTTTAATTGTTTTGTTAATAAATTCTTATATGTTAAAAAAAAACGGTTTGACATGGAATGACTCATATATTAAAAAAACGTTAAAGAAAACGTTCGAACTTAAATAAAATTGCAAATTTGATCGTAAAAAATCAAACTTTTATTACTGTGCAATACGCTCTATCGGCTTAAAATATTCGAAAATTTCAGTTGCAATATGCTCTATCGGACAAAATGCCCTATAGTGCCGCGAATAATTTAAAATGTTGTATTTTTTTTTTTATATGTAAATTTCAGTAGTCGTATTTAATAAATATTGTGGAAGATAGATTACTTCATACTTAAGGAATTTTGGAATAAAACAGTTTTTTCCTTCTCCTGAAAAATTGTATTTTTTACGATAGAGCATATTGAATATAGGCCCTCGATATGCTTCTTTCGAGATGCAACTGCTTCCTTTTCGCCCTCATCACGTATTTTTTCATTCATTTTCTTATTTCAAATCTGTAGCATGCATTAAGGAGAAACTCAAAAAAGTGGATTTGCAATGAAGAGGACTGATACCGTACTTAAGTGACTCCTTTTTTGGTTGAAAAACAGGGGTCCGAAAATCTTTCTCTTTTAAAAAACGCTTTGATTAGCTCCACAAATAGAACACTATTGAAAAGACTTTGTTTCGGTCAAAATATTTAATATTTTACCATCAATCAAGGTTAAATGCATGCGAAGATCGACAATAATGTTATGGTTTTCCATCAATTCTAATACGCATGGTTGCAACTGCGAAATCTCTTGCCTTATGATTTATCTTCATTTAAAACGACTGGTTTAGTTTCTTTCACAATCTCAAGTTTGAGCGGCCTGCAAAATCTCACTGATTGTGGCATAGAATTGCTCCAGATTATTTCCCCGCTTGAAGTAACCAAACGAAGAGGAACTAACGTTGTTGCAAACAAAGAAGAGTCATCTTCAGAGTTGTCATTTTCCAAAAATTGCTGCTTGTAATTGGAGTGGCCTATACAGCTGTCAAATCTATAGCTAAGAATGAGAGTTGCATTTACATCTTGTGTAGCTTTAGGTGGCAACAAAACGGGAATATAGTCTTTCTGTAACTCAACAATTCGCTGGACAGTATTTTGTAAAAGAGACTGTAAAGGCACTTTTGCAGTTTTCTGACATACAGTAATTCCACTTGACCCACAGAGATTTTTGTATGCCAGAACTTTAGCATAAGAGGGATGATATATGTCGCTATTTCTTGGCTTATTTAGTTGGTATATGTTAATATATTGTTGTTTTGTAAAATTGTTTTCAGGTATAAAGGCTAGAGCTTCAAGTTCAGATAGAGGTTTAGAATCCTTATCGGCCATTTTCAGTGTTTTACGCACCTTCGAAACATTTTAAGGACTACTGGCAGACCGCTTTAAAACCGCCGCTAAATCACTCTTGCCTTCTTTGCGCGCTGACATACCTGCTGCCATTAACAAAAGCTCAGTTTCATTCGACGATTTTCCGCATAAAGTTCTGCATCCAGTCTTTGAGCTCTTACTGTCTTCTTTTTAAAAGGCACTTTTGTTTGTCCACTAACTGGTTGTTTTCCTGTTTGGATAACCGTTTCTTCACCAAGCCACTCTGAAATTTTTTTTTTAAGTTCGTTTCTCTTCCACACACTTTCTGCCATCGACGTCCACATTTTTGCACCACGTTTCTGCTTTTTTTTTAACAAATCTTCAGCATATTTTTTGGAAACTTCACTATTTGTAGTACCTACAAATAAATCACGGACGGCTATATGCTGTTGTTTGCAACTTGACTTGCAATTCTGTTTCCAAATTGAATACAACTCTGCGTTACGGATTCTTATGGTTCCTTTAAAAAGTAACAACAAAACAATTTTTGTAAAAAAGGCAAAAATAAGAAAATATAGACAATAAGAACGTCTTGTTTCTTTATTGTTTTCAAAATCAATTCTGACTAAATTTATTTAAAAAATTTTCTTTTATATCAAAATAAGAAATCAAATGATACTTGATTATATTTTTCAAATATTAACAAAGTATTTTATAACAGTTTCGAAATATAAAATATGGGACTTCTACATTAAATGTAAGAATCCCACATTCTCCCCCTCGAAACTAATTTACAAAAAGAAAATTAAGTTTTTAAACATATATAACAAAATTAATCGACATTTTAATTTAAAGATAGTTTTCGAGGGCGACCTCATTTTCTAATAGGTTTTATTTGATTCGAATTACAATGCACAAGTGTCAAGACGAAAGAATGATAAATGCCAACAGAATCACCGTTCTCTACCCTTCCTAACTCAAACATATTCTCACCTAGTTTTTTCAAAATAATATAAGGTCCATCCCTCTTTGGTATAAATTTGGAAGTAATATTCTTAGCCTCATTACTTAGAACATGTGCCGTAACCCAAACTAAATTCCCAATTTCATACTTATAACTAATGACACGCTTTTTATTAGTGCAACTAACGTCATTTATTCGTCTGTTAAAGTCATTGCTCTGAACGCTCTTCAACACCTCTTCAAAAGCATCCAACTAGGAATCAATTCTTCGACGAAATTATCATTATACATTATTTTGGATATATCATGTGAAATTTCTACAGGAGTACGTAGGAGAACGTAGAATAGCTGGCAAATATAAATTCCATGACTTACGTTTATCTTCAACCAAAATTGGTAAGCGTATTTTCAAATCAAGATTTTTCCTCTCTACCATATTTGCTTGTGGATGACATAAAGGAATTAATTGTTGATTGATTCCAAATGATCGAACTAAATATTGCATTACCGACGAAATAAATTGTGGACCATTGTCACTCATAATACGTCAAACCACTGATGATATGGACTTGTTTCGAAAAGACCAGAAGGTTTCGTATTTGCAGGCTTATAACGTTGACATTTAACACATAATTTAACAAATTGTTTAACGTCTTTGTTTATACTTGGCCAAAAAAAATGGTTCTTTATTTTAACTTTAGTTCTTCCAACTCCATAATGTTCACTTATATCTGATGAATGAAATTCTTCAATAATTTCTTGTCTTTGATGAACAGGTACTACAAGCTGAGTTTCCTCCAAATTTTGAGAATACCGATATAGAACACTATTATTTGTCATGTTTCGATAACTATTGTGACAATAAAAAGCTGGCAGCGTCAATCAATCAAGAGTTATCGTCCCATTCCGTCCTCTACTTCACTGGTATCTAACGGTTTCTCAGCACGGCTATGGCTCGTCGGGCTTGGGCGGGTGTTCGTTTGTAGATGAGGAAAGTGGGAGCAGTCATTTTGTACCAGTGCTTACTAAAACCCAAACCAAAAGAAAAATAAGTGTGGGGCTTTATAAGGGCAAGTCAAAACTTAAAGGGTTGGATTCAGATGTTTTAAGTCCAGTGGCGGCCCTCCCTCAGCGTCATCAAACGCCTTACCGCGGTAATTCGCCAGAAAGAAAATTTTTAATTACCCCTAATAAACTTTCACTTTACTTACCGAACACCTACCTGTTGTCCATATATACCTTCTACTCAGTCATCTTCACGCTCAAACACATAGTAATCTCGATCGTTTCCGTGACTTCAAATTGTAATTTTGTTTATTAATAAAAGTTTCACTTCTTAATCAGGTAAATATAAAGGGATTATTATAAGGCCCATTTTCTTTTATTAAACAAATTTTCTCTTACTTATAAATATCTACAGTTATTATAATACATGTTGGTAGATTACTGAGATCTTAGCTACCGACGGAGGCAGTGGATTCTATTCAATCATAATCGAGACCCTAATAGCGCTATCGGGGAAAACGAAATTACAACTGCAGCTGAAGATATCAGCTAACACTGTTGCAAGAATTTATTCGCTAAAATTATAATCTATAAGGCTAAATGTACTGATTGCATACTTAGATCTACCAATGGTTGCTTGACTTAACTCTTAATTAATTAATTCAGACATGAGGATAACAGTAAATCTGAATGTGGAGTTTAAATGAATCGGGAATCAATGAAGTGGTCATTCAGACAAACTTGTATCCTTTACTAACAGTAAGTATAGTCTAAATCTTAACACAATTTTAACACTTAATTGTGAGATATAAATATAACTTAAATTATAGTATCACCCTTTGTCGGTTCTGAGTAAGTTTATAAATTTATTTTTTTAATTAGAGTATCTCTCTCTGCAGATTTAAAAAATAAGGGTATTTGGGATAGCGAAAGTAAGTTATTAATGAATAACAATAAAAAAATAGGTGAGTGCTAATTTCACAGTTTTCCGAAAGGAATTTGATGTTAACTGCAGTTTAAAATTTATCATTCCTAAAAATTCGGGAAATTACTGTGTTTTTTTTTCAAACGGATCTCATCGTAAAAGTACTTTAAAATTTGAAAGGGGTTACTATTAGTTTAGTCATTTTTGGGTTAGGTAACATAAAAAAAAATTTGAATAAAACTTATCTGGTAGTTTAGTAGTTGATGTTCGCCGGCGGGATCTTGAAGAAAGCGCTGAACTTGCTGGTGCATAAATTTATTCTCATAAGCTTTTTCTCCTCCAGGTTAGGTTGGTGTCGGATGGATATAATTTTGGTGTCGGATGGATATACTTTTGGTGTCGGATGGATATAATTTTGGTGTTGGATGGATATACTTTTGGTGTCGGATGGAATAATTTTGGTGTCGGATGGCTGGTGTGAACACGTTGCGGTAAGTATATAATTTTGTTTTTAGATTTTCACTTACATATACTTTTTCTTATAAATTTTCACTTCCAATTAATTTTGGGTGTCAGATGGATGGTGTCGGATGGATATAATTTTGGTGTCGGATGGATATACTTTTGGTGTCGGATGGATATAATTTTGGTGTCGGATGGCTGGTGTGAACACGTTGCGGTAAGTATATAATTTTTCTTTTAGATTTTCACTTACATATAATTTTGGTGTCGGATGGCGGTTACGATGATGTGCTATAAAGTTGTCTGAACGTGTTGAAGGGACACAATTGATGACTAATGAACGGCGGCAAACTCGAGGGTCGGTTGATGCTTCCCTGTGCTGACGCCTACTCCGGACACCTAGTGGCTGGCTGCTTCCTTCCGTCACTTATGTTTTCTTTAATATATTTTTTTTATTAAATTTTTGTTTAAAAAATTTTCTTTTCACTTTAATAAGTTTAAAACGTCTTTTTTTCTCACTACCGCTTTCCTTTTTTGGTGCTAGTGTTCACCTCGCTCGTCAGAATTCATC
This sequence comes from Cordilura impudica, assembly GCA_963682025.1. Lineage (NCBI taxonomy): Eukaryota > Metazoa > Arthropoda > Insecta > Diptera > Scathophagidae > Cordilura > Cordilura impudica. Next base: position 140,602,947 of record OY821519.1, read on the forward strand.
TGATTCCTAGTTGTTCGTACTTCTGTCACCAAGCTCCCTGCACACGCTCGTAGTCGCCATTTCCGGTTCGTTTCATTCTTCTGTCAAAAGTTTCTAGAAACTTCTGATGATTTCGTTGGTGTTACCAAGTTCTTCGTCCACCTTTTAGGGTTGTATTACCACGGTCTTGCCAGACTTTCTGTTGTTGACGTAGAAACTTTGTAAACTGGAACATTACATATTTAATATACATATACCCAAATTGAGTGAATTTTAAAGCAAGTCCTTCATTCTCAGGAACAGACAACTCTAGAGAATTTATAATTTTTGCCAGTCCAGAATCTTTCATTTGCTCCGTTCTTAACTCTTCTTCAGACTTGGATTGAAAATCTATTTCAAACAAATTAATATCGCATAACAAGATTGGTCTTGATAATGAATCCTCAATACTATTTAATTTTCCTTTAACATATTTAATTTCAATATCATAAGACTGTAATTGAAGAGCCCACCTGGCTAATCTTCCAGATGGTGATTTAAGACTCATTAACCATTTAAGAGGTTGATGATCTGTTAATAAAATTAGTTTTGTTCCTTCAAAATAACCTCGAAACTTATTCACGGTCCAAACAATTGCTAAAGCTTCTCGTTCGATTGTTGAGTAATTGCGTTCAGCTTCAGTTAACAGTCTGCTTGCATACTCAATTGGATGTTCTTCATCACCCTCCCCCTGGACTAAAACAGCTCCGATGGCATAACCACTAGCATCAGTTTTTAATAAAAATGGTATGTTTTCATCAACTTGCTTTAAAATTGGTGGAGACACTAGTAATAATTTCAACTTTTCAAAGGCATTTTGTTGTTCGCCCTTCCATTGCCAAGGAACATTTTTTTTTGTTAAATGACTTAATGGCTTGCTTACATGAGCAAAGTTATGAATAAAACGACGATACCACGAACAAGTTTGAAGAATTGTTAAAAGCTGTTTAACATTTCGGGGTCCCTTCATTTGAAGTATAGCTTCAGTTTTATTTATATCAACATGAATACCATCAGCCGACAGAGTATGTCCTAAACAATTAATTTTCTTACATATAAAATTACATTTTTTTCGATTAACACGAAATCCTTTTCCATAAATACGTTTAAATACAGATTCGATATCTGACAGATGTTCTTTCAAACTGCTAGAACAAATAATAATATCATCAAGATAAATGAGAATTATAATATGTGGAAAACCATTACGAAATTGATCCATTGCTCGTTGAAACGTTGCAGGAGCATTTAGAAGACCAAAAGGCATTCTTTTAAATCGATATGTTCCAAAAGGCGTTATAATTCCAGTTTTATCCATATGTTCATCCTTAACATTAATTTGCCAGTATCCACTTTGTAAGTCTTCTTAGCTGCATGAAGCAAATCATCAATTCTTGGCAACGGATAACGATCAGGAATAGTAATATCATTTAGTCGTCTATAATCAACACATACACGAATTTTCCCATCCTTCTTGGGAATCATTACAACCGGTGAAACCCATGGTGTATCACTTTCTTCTTTTTGAATCATAGTTTGTATTTCTTTTTTAAGTAGTTCTTTACGTGGTCCTGATAATCTATATGAACGAGTACATATCGGTTCTTCATTTATTGTATTTATAGCATGATAGACATTTGTTTTCGCTGTAAAAACCTCATCAAACAACAATTCAAAGCGATTGAGTATAAAATTTAAGTTTTCTCTTTTTCCCCCAAATTACCTGCTTCGTCATCTCTTAATTCTACATCAACCATATTAAAGTCAACTTTGCGTACAAATGATCATCGTTATCAACCATTTTACCACGAACATGTTTTAAAAATATGTTAACTGAACATTTTATTTCAGGCTTTACAACATGAAGAGGTAGGGCCGATTGACAAATATCATATAATTCTACTGTATCAAAAATAGTAGCCTTTTCTATCCGACATCTTTTTGCTTGTGTTTGATTAAAAATTGTTTGATATGCCATTTGGAATTCAAGCTCAAGTAAATAATTAAATTTAATGTTTGGTTGATCAGCAAAGTTCCAAATCATCTGTGATGTATCAAGTATTATACCCGCCTTTTCCATAAAATCAATACCAAGCAAGGTATTTTTGATTTAGAATAGGGCAAAATCATAAAAAATGTTTTAATTACGCGATTTCCGAATTTAATATCAACATAAGTAGTTAAAACCTTTTGAATTTTCGGATCACCATCAGCAAAAGTTAATTCAGCTTCAGATTTGTTGAAATTATGATTATTATTTTTAAGATAGATATAAAAATTGTAACTAGCCATACTAGTACGTGATGCAGAATCAATGCAAGCCAATTCTTGAAAATGCTTGTTATGTATGACTCCTTTAGGTAAACCATTATTTCTCTCACTGTTTATGAAATTGCAGTTGTTAATTACATTACCCATATTTTTCCTATATGGAGCACATTTCGGACAATTAGACCGATAATACCTAGGTTCACCACATTTATGCCATTTAATTATTTCTTTAACAACTTCTGTTGATTGTTCCTGCTCCTTATACACTTGTAGTTTCATACATACCTCAATATCATGATTCTTAGAACGGCAAAATTGACATCTTTTAAATTTTGAATCTTGATTATCGTTATTCAAACTTTGATCTAATTTAAGTTGCACCTCGTAAATACGAGCTATATGCATAGTTCACAATGCAAGCGGCAGTTACATTTTTCATGCCATCTCGTTATCACACACAGAAATTCACATAAGTACCACTCATTTTTTTACGAAAATGTAACTCACATTTGTCGCTGAAGTTGGTCTATTCCTACTCCAGCAACATATTTGTTCGAAAGTAGTTGTTTCCATTTGGTACTAGATAGCGCTGTTTTCGAATTTGACATTTAAACTAAGAATTATCAATGAAAATTAAAATTGTTTGTTAAAAAAAATTTCATTTTTGTTATAATATTATCTGTACAATATTATAATTATAAATATTTCACATATTTCTACATTTTATTAATATTCAAAATACAACTCTGTCGGTTGCATTCGAAGAAAACATAAGTTAAAAAACATATGCATTCGAAGAAAACATGTGTTATTGTTTGTTCGTTTTTTGGTCAGCAATTATAATTTGAAAATGAATGAAGCCGACACATTCAAGTTTATTGAAATAGTTCAAGGGCACGAGAACTTATGGAATATTAGTTCCCATGGATACAAGGTCATGGTACAGCGAAACGTGGTCTGGGATTAAGTTGGGAAAACATTTGATCTAACCGGTAAGTAATTATGTTCGTTGTATGAAGAAGTAACACAGAGTACTTTTTTAATATTTGTTTTGTTAATATAGGTGAAAGGGCTAAAAAAAAAAAAGTTTAAAGCATTGAGGGACAAGTATAGGAGGCAAAAGGATCGTGAAAATGCTGCTAATAGAAGTGGTGCTGGAGCTTTCGGTAAGGAGAAATGGGTGTTTTTTAAGCACTTACAGTTTTTGGACAATGCTTTCAAAAAACGAAGGTATGGACATATTTGCAAAATAGACTGAGAGTGTAATATTTTTATACATAATTTTCCTCAAGTCACTGATTCTCTCGCGTAATCTGCTGACACCACTGGAATTTCTACAGACAACTGTGGTTTCTTCTCCCTAGAATCACAGGATGGGATTATTATAGAAAACGAATTGTTTAGCACAATTGAACAACAAGGATCTCAACAAACTACATCAACCCCATTCCTTTATTATATTATGTATAGTCGACTTTCCGATACGGAAGGCGTAGGACAGAGATGAATAGCTCATACCTGTGGCTACAAATCTATAAAATATTTTTTTTTCATTTTCATTTCAACCACAATCACTTGCAAACTGCGCACGCTAGTCTTTACCTTAGAGTTACCAGTAGCCTCACACGCTCACTTATTGGTCTACGGATAGATTTCTTGCTTAATAATGGACCAACTTTATGTAGAAGCAAATCAAATTGAACGTCAGTCATCCTAACAAAGTTATAAAAACTTTCGCTGTCTTTCAACCTCATCTCCCGGACCAGATTAGTGCCATCTCCAAAGGTATCTCTCTTTTGAAGTATATCGCGGACCCACCAGCGTCTTTTATTTTCATTCTTTTTTAACAATATCGCGGATGGACCCACTAACTGGGCCACAACAAAAACGCGCATGTTGTGTGTTGAAAGTGGTAGTTGTTGCTGGGTACGATTTGCAACAGCCTATAAATATATTTGGTTCACTTATTAATTAGAATATATGTTTTTTCTTTATAATTACCACTTCTTCATTTACACTACAATTTTCCATTTCTTGCTGTTCACAATTTATTTACTTTACAAAATGTAAACAATCTGTCAGTCAGCTGTTTATTCACTCATTTCCGAATATATGTTGCTTGCATTGTGAACGGCTTTTGTAAGTGTCGCTTGCATTGTGATTTCCGCTTTAATCGTAAGATCAGAAAAATTATTTATCTTATAACGTTTTATCGTCTTTTGCACAACAATACGAAGTAATCCATAAATCATGTCTAATTGATCATCCACAGTTAATCTTTGAGAAGGAAGTTGAGCAAAAAGAGCTCTTTTTCGACCTACAAACACGTCTGTTGATTCTCTTATCTTCTGAGGATTATTAAATATAGCCTGATAAATTTCATATGGCTGTTGCGATGGAGCAAAGTGGTCTCGTAATCATTTTATAGCGGTTTCCCAGCTGTTTACGTCAAAAGCGATTCCCGAGAACCAAATTGCAGCATATCCGCGAAACAAAAGAGGTAATTCCTTCAAAGCTATGTCATTTGGTACACGTTTAACTTCTTTATAAATAATAAAAAAAAATTTCTAAAATATTCCTATCAAATTCCCCGTTAAATCTTTCTGAAAAACCAGCTAAAGTTTCAACGTTTACTATTTCACAGTAACAGAATGAATAGAAGGGGTGGTCACAGGATTGCCTGGAGCACTACCAACCTCCAAACTTGGTGAAACCGATCTTCGCAGACGAGGCATTGCAATGTAAAAATCAAATAAAACTTACAGTTTTTATTTATATAAATTTTAATTATAAACTGGAGCCAATGGGAGAATCCACACAATACACAGCAAATAATCAGCAATGAAATTATAATATTTGGATAATCCTGGATATTCCACGGGAAACCACAATCAAGTTTAATTTATATAATTGTTGAAAATATTGCAATAATCTTAGGTATTTCAAATGAAAACGAAGCCAATATCCAATAACAGGATATTCAAATATTTCCAGGCAAAGGCACAACTAGATATTGAATTTTTGAGTAATTCAAAAGGAATCCAATCTGCTTTTAAACATGAATCCAAGGTATGATTCAGGAACTCTTGAAAAACTAATAGTTCACCAACAACCCAGGATAGAATACGACTGGATAATATTGAAAAAATTCACGTTGGGCGCCAATAAGAAAGTCTTGTTTCTTTATTGTTTTCAAAATCAATTCTGACTAAATTTATTTATAAAATTTTCTTTTATATCAAAATAAGAAACCAAATGATATTTGATTATATTTTTAAAATATTATAAAATATGGGACTTCTACATTATATGTAAGAATCCCACAAGACGTATTTATCTTTCTTTCTTTACCTTGACGACTTTTATCCATAATGTAAAATTGTCTAATTGTTTTGAATATTTTCAAATTACAGGATTTCACAAATTATAGAATTTTTCAAAATAGAAAAAACGTCGCTTGTACAAATCAAAATTCAAATGTCAATAACGGCAATCAAGCTTTGAATACATTGTTTTGTTTTGCTTTTTTTGACGTTTCCACTTTCCGTTAACAAGCATGACATAAAATACATTTTACATACATCAAACGTAGTCGTCTTTGGAAACCACACATGAAACTTTCGAAAAGCATGAAAATTAACGTTATCGGGTACCTTCTGAAGATATTACCCGATCTGGTCGTTTTTGCATGAGTTTTTGATGAACAATTTTAAAAACCGGTAAAAAATTTATAGCAGTCTGCATACAAAAAACACGAAAAAAATATTGGAAAAAAATTAGTAGTCTCAAAAAATCCCCTTTGCGGGACAAAAGGGGAATAGGCCATGGTAATTTAGAAGAGGGAAACACTACTCCTCCTCGTAGAGGTAAATGTTTACACTATGTGTATTTTCCATGTGTAAATTCAGTTTTACGATCCATACATAATTCCGTGTGTGTGTCAAAATTGCCGTTTTACATACAATTCATAATTTTTGCGTTCAAACGTACATATGTATTTCCGTATGACATAACCTCTAAATGTAAACAACAGCTGATTTAATTTGTGAATTTACAAAAAATTATTGTTAAAAATAAAGATATATATTTTATATATTTTTTAATTGTTAATTAATATTAAACAATTTATTTTTCTCTCAATATTAATCTTTATAATTTACTCTGTTTTTCTTTCGTCACAAGCAGTGTTGTATTTTCATATGTTTTTCTTGCCAAAATAGAACCTGCTCTAATTGAAAATTTTACATATGTCTTGCAAAATGTGTTGTACATAAACAATGTTTGAAAGGGTTCACACTATGTGTACAAATTACACGTGCTAAAAAATAAGAAAAACACGAGCAAAACACGTAGTGTGAACGCAGCTTAAGGATTTGGTGTGCCTAGGTGATCCAATATAAGTTTAGCTCCAATAAACGTTAACGGTTTCTTTATTGGTATTAATTTTAAAGTTTCTCTAAAAAGCTATTATTTTCTTAATAGAAGAAAAATATATAAGTATATTTCCCCATATACACCATGAAAGTAGAAGCTTTGAAATTTATTATTAAAAAAAAAAATTATATTTTTATTGAAAAACAAAAGAGTTACAGTAACTCAAACTTAGGCAATTTTTGTCTGCAACAAATACAAATGCAAATGTCGACTTTGAAAGGCTATAACTTCACTATAAAAGCAGCTACATCAAATTTTTTTTGTTTCTCGGCTTAGTTAGAGTTTTGTCTTTTTCCCCAAATAATAAAAAAACGTCAAATTGGACAACTTTTTTTGGACTTAATGCCAAAAAAAACCCAAAATATGACCAATGTGCGGGCGAACGTCGCCATTTCAGTTTTTTCGTTGTAAAAATCATAACTTTTGAACCAATTGAAATAATCCAATAAGTTAAAAGGAATATGATAGATAATTGTTCAAACTATGAAATAAGGACAAGGTGCTACGCCTTCTAGATGCTTATTTAAGGGTTTTCAAGTTTTAAATATGTTAACGGCAACAAAAAATCATGTTTATTTTAACTAAAAACATGTTTCTAATTTAGTTTTTTGGCCAATCGATTGGTTATATTTTATATTTCAATTAAGCTAGTGAGGCCTATATATTTATAATGTAAATAAAAAGTTTTTTTATTACATCTTTCCCAACGAACAGTGGGTTGTATGAGGATTAATTCAGTGAAGCCGTATTTAAAAAAAATAGTTTTTTTTTACAAATTATTATTAATGAATTAAAAACTACCATTTGGGAAAAAATAATAATTTTTTAAAATTTTTTTAAACCTGTCAAGCGCTTTTTTGTTTTTTGGGAAAAGTTACATTGGTTCACAATTTTTGGTGTAACTTTGGATTCTAAAGAGATAAATTAATGAAGCAAATTGCAAACTATTAAAAAAATAACAAATAAGCAAACAAATATGTTTTATATTATACTAAATTTAATATCAAGTATTTGAATTTTTATTTTTTTATTCATGCTCCATATCAACTAAATTTTCATTCTTATAATTACCATTACACCATATTTCACACTCATCATAATCATCATCACCTTCGTTTCCAAAGCCCGGCTCCAGTTGCTCAATGATCATTAGTAGGACATCACTAAGTAGGATTTTGACAGTATTTTTGGTTTTCTAGATAGAGTGGACTTTAAATTTAAATATTAAAACGTACCAGGGTTAAGACATTTTAAGTATGTTGAACTAAAACATGTTATTCCACAATTTGTCATATTGAGATTTCCTGTTTTCTTCGTGTTTGTAGAATAACGTAAAAGTAGTGGTTTTTATTATTTTAAAAGAAAAAGTACTTTTTTAAGAAAATTTATCTTATTGAGAAAATTTAATTTTTATAAGAAAACTCATTTTCTTTTAAAGAAAATGTATTTTTTAAGAATAGGTTATTCTTAAGAAAATGTTTTTTTAAGGTATTTTTATAAAAAATTTACTTTATTATGATAATGTAAAAAAGTACGTTTGCTTAAAAAAGCGACTTTTCTTTAAAAATACATTTTCTTATTAAAGTACCTTTTCTTTAAAAAGTAAATTTTTTATTAAAAAATGCCGTTTCTTAAAAAAGTACCTTTTCTTAAAAAAGTACCTTTTCTTAAAAAATTACCTTTTCTTAAAAAGTACCTTTTCTTAAAAAAGTACCTTTTCTTAATACCTTGTCTTTAAAAACTTCCTTTTTTTTAAAACTACCTTTTCTAAAAAACTTTCTTTTATTAAAATAACTTCATTTTCTTAAAAAAGTTCATTTTCTTAGAAAAGTGCCTTTTCTGAAAAAGTTCCTTTTACCAAAAATTAAATTTTCTTAGAAAACTATCTTTTTTAAAACTACCTTTTTATTAAAAAACTATCCTTTCTTAAAAAAGCTACTTTTAGTAAAAAATTTCCCTTTCTTAAAAAAGTAAATTTTCTCAAGTGTCTTATCTCTGAAAAGTACATTTTCTCAAAAAAAAAATTTCTTTTCTTAAAAAAGTTAATTTTATTAAAAATTACATTAAAAAACACCTTTTCTTAAAAAACGTACCTTTATTTTAAAAGAAAAACTACTTTTTTAAGAAAATTTATCTTATTGAGAAAATGTATTTTAAAAATAAAACACATTTTCTTTTAAAGAAAATGTACTTTTTAAGAATAGGTTATTATTAAGAAAATGTTTTTAAAGGTATTTTGATAAAAAATTTACTTGATTATGATAATGTAAAAAAGTACGTTTGCTTAAAAAAGCAACTTTTCTTTAAAAATACCTTTTCTTATTAAAGTACATTTTCTTAAAAGAAGTACCTTTTTTTAAAAAGTATATTTTTTATAAAAAAATACCGTTTCTTAAAAAGGTACCTTTTCTTAAAAAAAGTACCTTTTCTTAAAAAGTACCATTTCTTAAAAAAGTACCTTTTCTTTAAAAAGTTCCTTTTTTTAAAACTACCTTTTTTAAAAAACTTCCTTTTATTAAAAAACTTCCTTTTCTAATAAAAAGTACATTTTCTTAGAAAAGGAACTTTTCTTAGAAAATGTACTTTTTATTAGAAATTTTTTAGAAGAAATTATTAGAAATTTTTCGCAAACCGGAAACTTTTGTTGCCATTTAAAGAGTTTTCTACAATTTGTCTTATTATTGTACTTTTTTCAATTTTCGTCCCACTCCAACATAAATTATCATTAAAATAAGTTTTTGATATACTAGGTTACATATTTACAACGCCAAGAACAACAAGTAAGAGTGTTAAATTCGGCTGTGCCGAATCTTTGATACCCTCCACCTCGGTTTGAGTCTTGATAATAAATGTAAATGAAGAAGTAAACAATTTGTTAAACTTAATACCAAATTAGTTCAGCAAATTCTTTGGGTTGGTTTTCGTCTTTTCTATTACTTCGGATTTATTTCGGTGTTTGCTTTTTGGTCACCGGTCGGTCTAGACCGACTATAATTTTCTTACTTGTTTTCTATTTATTTAAATTGTAAACGAGTGGCATCTCTGTCATATTTTCACTATTTTTATGATTTTTATTAATGTATGACGACATTTCAACCTAAAATTTAAGTTTTTATCGATTGAATAAACAACACAAAAATGGTTGTCGTTTAGATAACAACAACAGCTGACTTTAACAATAGCGAATATCATTTAAAAATGTTACTGATAATTTTGCTATTTTCTTTTTTTTAACGATTTGTCTATCGTTAAAAGAAGTTACTGAATCGCGGTACTGAAAAACTATTAATTTCTCCTGAATGTCAATATTTTTTTTAAATGTAAAAATTTTTTAAATGTAAACATAGGTATTTGGTGTTTTTTTTTTTTTGGAATTTCAATTTGTGTTTAACGAATAAAATTTATATATTAAAGATGCAATTGATGTCTTCTAAATTTAAAATTATAATTTCCGACGTTTTGATGTGATTTTCTGAAATTCAATTAATTACAATTTATACTTGGAAATTTTTAATTCTAGTTTTTAGAATTGATATTTTCTTAAATTTGAATGGAAAATTTAAAAAGTGCAATTTTGTATTTATGTGAATAATAATGCTTTAGTAATTATAAACAATTTTTAAAAATTAGATGTAATCGCAATCAGATATTTTGTAGGTAAAGCAGAATAATAATTCTATATAATTATGAAAGCAAAAAACTCATTGATGAACTCGGTAACTCTATTTTGTAAAGACAACAAAAAGTTAATATGCCAAACTTATGCTCATATTTGTAAAAGAATAATGAAAAAACGTATGAAATAAAAGACCAGCCCGTGTATACTCTTAACATTGTTCTTTATGATATCTAGTTGAAAATATTAACTTTCATGTTAAAATAGAAATAACTATTGCAAAGCTAATTAGAACAAACAAAAATTGTGGCGCCATCTACTGTGGCATAGTCACGCTTAGCAAAATGGAGTTACACTCTGTTAATGCAAAAGAAATGTATTTTCCCCACAACAAAATATTGCAGAATTTTATGTAAATAAAATAATATAGCGATTTATTCCTAACATGCAGTTATTATGGATATACATATATGTATAGAATATATGTATATTATTTGTATTATTTAATATGTGTATGTATGTATGTATATGTAAATATTACACACAAAAAATACAACATCAAACGTTATTTTTGTGTTTTCTCTTTAAATAAATTAATACATAAAATTTTTTTTGCTAAATTTACACTGTTTTTTTTTTATTAACAACTAGGTATTTTAGCATTATTTGCTTTAGATGTTGGTGAATATTTACTCCCTTTACATTAATCGTAGTGTCTGCTTATCGAAAAAATTTTGGATCGATTTTAACCCCTTTCCCGTGACCCATTCGATCTGAAATTTTGCAGGCAGGCTCGTGGTAATAACAGAAATGATCTAACAAATTTTTTTAGTAAAGCCAAAACAATGGAAACTTTTAAATTTTTCTATCAGAGTTAATAAGAAAAATGTACAAAGGGTTAGTTTTTATTATATTATTACCACAATGACCACAAAAACAACAAGTCCAGCTATGACAACAACACAACATTTAGAATAACAACAAGAACAAGATAGAAACATCATATTTTTCATTTTTTTTTTTACTTTTTCAGAGATTTCCTTGGACCTGTTCCACCGATTTTAATAATTTTTGAAATAGAAATCTTCCCATGAATTTGGTGAATCATTCTCACTAAAAATGGTCACTGTATCTGCACTATTGAGGGCGTGATCGTGACAAGAACAACATAGAAAATTATATTTTTTCAAGACTTTTTTTAGTTCTTCATTCAAATCTCGGGCCCTAATCAACCGATTTGGACGATTTTAAATAGCAAACTTTTCAGGATGTTAATGAATCATTTTGTATTTCAACGAGCACCCTAGCTGCCCGATTGATGCCGTCATCGTGATTTCCACAGACGGACAGACGGACAGACGGACATCGCTATATCAACTCCGGTTGGATTACAAATATATATATTTTATGGGGTCCAAAATTTTTTTTCTAATTATTAGAAACGGAATGACAAACTTATATATACCCTCTGCACACTGGAGTGGAGGGTATAATGATGAACAAGTATTAGCTATTGCGTTTGCAGCATACGAGTATTTTGATTTGCAACTGAAGATTTTTAAAATAAAGTTAAATATTTTTCGTAATTGCAAATATACGCAAAATGTTTTTTTACAATTCACAAGCTGAAATCCCATAGTAATTTCTATTTACAGTTTTACCCAATCTCACCCAATAACACTTTGAAACTTTATATGTATATATTTAAAAAAAAAATGTTAAAAATATTTCTACATTTTTAAAAAAATGATGCCTCCATTTAAAAATTTTTTGATTTAAGAAAAAAAAAACCAAAAAAAATATAATTATAATTCGAAGTTTTTACTTTTTACCAACTTGCACTTAATTACCGAAAATTATTGAACTTTGAGTATAACAAACAAAATAAACAACGTGGAAAAATTTGTTTGATGGTGAATTATATCTGCTTTAACCCGGAATCAAACCTTATTACAATATATCAACATCAACTTTTGAATTAATCCTCACTTTTCACACATTTCAACCCAATGTACAACGTTTCGTCAATTTTTTGTTGACTTTTTCAAGGGACGTAGTTAACATGATATTTTCTTATTACATTAAATTTGAATTTACACACAACATAAAACAAAAATTACATTGTAAATAAAATTTTAAATTTAAACAAAAATTTATTTATAAACAACACATCTTAAATTTAATATCACAGTGAATTTTTGTTTATGGCAACTCTGTAGCTCGCATTAATATTGCCAATGCGAGCTTCATGTTTTAAAATTATTATCCATAAATAAAATGAAAAAACATTTAAGATTTTTCGAATTTATTATTTCAAATTGCTTCAAAATAATTATCACAATTCATAACAGAAGTTATATCTAATAGACCAATCATTTCTGAACTATGATTATTGAATTCTAACTCTTTTCGTAACTTCACATGTCGCAGAGATTAAATAAGTGGGTCGGAAGATGCTGACAACATGTTGAAGAGGTCCCCATGTTGTCTCACCTTTGATGCTTTGAACGTGTTCGAACATCTACGTTTTAAAATATTTGTTGAGGGACTCCTGAGCTTCTTCGGAAAGCTCTCTTAATTATATCTTTGCCATACGCCAATATTTTATGGACTGTCGGGATCAATTTCTTCAGTGGATACATTTCCGCCGAAAGTGATGCAGTTTTCGAAGCATATTTTCTATATTTTGTAAAATTAACGTTTTCTTTGCAGTTTAAAACATCTTCCCAAACTTTTAATGATTTGATTGTTATTTCCATTCATTCGAGTTGCTGCCGCATCATTTTCAAAAAATCTCCGCGAAGTGTTTCCATCGCTTGAGTTCCCATATCTGCCCCTGGGGTAGCTTACTTTTAGTCCAACTTCTTTGAAAAACGCATCTTGTATTCGGTTCTTTCTGATCTTTTGCTTATCCTTATCTAATGTATTCGCATCAGTGTTCCTCCTTTTGTGGAAGGGTATACGCCAATTTTAGCAAAAACTCCATACACCGTATCCTTGTGTGCAATGGTGAGATTCCATATTCATAATTGCTTTCCTTGTTTGTAGAATCGTTCAAATTTCCGATGTTCTTTTGCTTTTTTTGCAAATCAGGCATGACAATGTTGAGGTTGTATTTGTCAGTTCATTTACTACTTTCCGTCAACCATGGTGAGATTGACCTCACCATGCAAACTGAAAGATAAAACAAACAAACGCAAATTATACAATAGCTTTATTTTAGTTTCTAACTTTCAGCTGTGATACTAGTTTAGGACATTTTTACTGTGATATTTACTTTCATTTATTTTCTACATTTGTTTTAAATTAATTTTGTGTTTTATGTTGTGTATGTAAAACAGAATATATTGTTTATTAAATGTATTAAATTTGACAAAAAAAAAGACTATATGTGAGTAAAATGTTTCTATAAAAATGTATTATGTATTTTTAAAGTTTATTAACTTATGGTTATTTTATTGTAATTTCTTATAACGTTGCCATATTAATAAAATTATCCCTGAGGATGTTGGGAATCTCCAACGAAACGTCGGATGAATAATAAATAGTCTTTTATTTATTTTGAAAACAAATGACCTTAGCAGCCCACTTTAGAGAATTCTAAAAATCTTAACAAATGGAACATAATTGGTTGGCAATAATGCACTGATGACGGCCGTGGATTTTTCCAGTGTACGTAAATATCAGATTTAAGCCACAAAGGAACAACAGATGCCATAAACCTATTTCTGTCTGATATTGTAGCGTCATTGGAAGATATCATTTGCTTATAAACGCTTTGTCAGGATGGTCCATCGCAGCCCCATTTACTGATTAATGTCAGCTTCTCAGGAAGATTTTCAGGAAGACTCTCCAACAGCCGTGTTACTGCATAGTCCATAAGACCCTGCACATTTACTTTCACAGAAACTTCCGTAAATTCCGTATGCCGCGATCCTGCATTTTTTTTTTGTTTGGCTGTCGAAATGTGCTTGCATCCAGGTAAAATATCAGCTCCGTTTCAGTATGTAACTCATATTTGTCCTTTGAAAATTCTAAGTCGATAAACAAGGCCAAAGCCTCTTCTGAACCATACTTTTGAAGGAGTGCGCTTGGGGCGTAGGAATGCTCTCTTTAATCCTTTTAAGTCGCAGTGGGCTTACATCAGCAACAGATTTTCTAATCTGCGACCTAACTTTGTCATTGTCCTCTGTAAATTTAATAGACAGCGCTTCCGATAAATGGTCCTTGGTCATATCGTTGGTGGCATTGGCAAGTTTCCTCTTTCTTGTAAAAGTTGAACACTCCTCCATACTTGTTTGTGGCCTTCCGCTTGCACGTCCGGTTGATGTGGTAACCTCATATTCTAGCAATGTATCCAGGAATTCTGAATTTCTGAATGCCTCGGCATACTTTCATCCATTTCACCATAATATTTGTATATGTCAGACGAAGATTATTTGTTAAACTTTTTATTGCCTGCAGATTATCGTATAAGCTATCAAGTTCTTCTAAAGCAGCTTCCATGAAATCCGTTGGTGTAGTTTAGTTCCTAAATAGATCAAACAATTTTGAGTTGTTCAACGCCATGGGGTTATACTCAATATGTGTAAAAATGTACCTATTACCTGTATACACATGAGATGTAGGTCGAATTATGTAATGTTGACATTATACACGTGTTCAAATAAGATATGTTCCTACCTGTGATTGGATGATTGTATATATTTCTATATTAAGTGCGTACCTGTTAATCTAAAAGAATAGTCTATTTCTGCATCCTGTTTCTATACCTGAATTTACCAGGGATGCACGGCATACAATTTGTGGAACAATGTCTTTTTACCTTTTTTAACTTCTAGCAGTCGAAGGAGCAGCTGGACTTTGTGGAATTAGGTAAAGAAATAATCAAAGAACATACATATATTGCAAATATGGCGGATATAAAAAATTATGCATTTTTTATTTTACATCAAAGTTGAAAAATAGTAAAAAAAAAAAAAAAAAAATGGACAGTTGGTAAAAAGCGATTTATATAGAGAAACACAAAGCAAACAGTAACATTTTTATTATTTCATATTAATTTTTTATGTTATCTTAAAGTAATTTTTAGTTTTTTTTTTTTTTTTTATAATTAATGAAAAGTCTTTATTTCGCAATATTTATTTATTTTTCTTTTTATTTAAAAAATGATTACTTATATACTAAAGTTATGTAAAAATCATAAAAATATCTGATTCTATATCATATATTTAGATTCCGATACCTTTTTTTTTGAAGAAGTTTGGTATCACAAAAGTCTTAAATTATAATAAATTTTTCGTAATAAAAATCTTTCCTTCATATAGAAAAATCCAAAAATCTGATAATATTTAAAACTAAAATTTTTGGAATGAAAATATAAAAATTTAATTTAGTAAAAATATTTTTAAATTTAGAAATTTTCAGTAAGAAAATTTTAAATTCTTTCTATAGTTACAGTGAAACTTCGATAAAAACAAATCTGAAGGGGATCGAAAAATACATCGTTATAGCTAGTGACGAAATTTGAAGAAAGACGAAAAAAATCGTTGCAACTATAGTTTTTTTTAAAAATTTAATGTCCTCAGAACTACATCCGCTCACAAAGTATCTTAGTTCTGTTGATATCCAGAGACTGACTGGCATAGCTTTTCGAAATTTTGTGTCCTTCTTCTGTATCAAGGGTCAAACTAAATTTAATAGCTCCTCTTATGTGGAACTATTCATCCTCAAAAAGTATTTAAAGTCACTTGCTGAGGACACTCTTAGCTAAGTAAATAAATTTTCATCTCTTTTTTTGAGCCACTGTTTCATCCAACTGCGCTTCTTTCCTTTATTGTTCTTATTTCCAATTTCTTTTATTTTTAGGCAAATAGCCAAAATTGCCACTACAGCGCACACGTACACGAGCTTGATGCCAAGCATTTGACAAGTGTATAGTGCCCTTAATGCACCCATTTTGGAAATCAGAACAAAACTGACTACATTTGTGACGCATTACATATGCACTTGCGAACACAATTAAGGGCACTATACACTTGTTAAATTCATCATCAAGCATTATAGTGATATTAAGGCCACTATACACTTGTCAACCGCTTGACATCAAGCATCGTATACGTGTGCTTGACGTTAGCATATACATTTGCTGTACGACCTGTACAGCATGAGAAAATACAATACATTCATCAAAAACTCTCATCCAGCATGCCAAAATCTAAAATTTTTGATTTCCTGTCCAGCATGGTCGGTGTCACACATACTAACAAATTTTTTCTAATACCATCATAATGCTGGATGGGAATTTGATTAGTGTATATTACCCTTTAGTGAAAATTTGTTTCTATGTTTGACACCGACGATGCTTGATTGAAAACCAAGAAATTTAGATTTTGGCGGTGTCACATATACAAACAAATTTTCACTATTCCCACCATAATTATTGATGTTATTTTGACAAGTGTATAGTGCCCTTTATTAGACTTCGTTGTTTGATAACATGACTTTACCAGTTTGCTTAAGGTGCTATTACACGAAATGTTTTTTACATATGTACTGTCACTTTTTTTATCCATATGAAATTCCTCATGTCTGTCAAAATTGTCTTTTACATACGATTCATAATTTTTGCTATCACACGTGCATATGTATTTCCGTATGACATAACCTCTAAATGTAAACAACAGCTGATTTAATTTGTGAATTTACAAAAATTTATTGTTAAAAAAAAAGTTATTTATTTTTTAATTGGTAATTAATACTACGCAATTTATTTTTCTTTCAATAATAATCTTTAAAATTTACTCTCTTTTTCTTTCGCCACACGCAGTGTTGTATTTTCATATGTTTGTGATGCAAAAATAGAACCTGTTCTAATTGAAAAATGTACTTGTGACTTTCCTCATGTATTGTACATAAACAATGTTTCATATGTATCACACGATGTGTACAACTTTTGTTGTGGGAAAATTTGACAGTACATATGGAAAAAACACATCATGTAATAGCACCTTTAAAATTTAATTTTTCTTTATTCTTAAGGCCCAAATAGACTACACAAAATGCTTGGGCAACATCGTGTTTGCGCAACGTGTTGTGTTATGTGTAGGGGTGTTTTTCATGTTTGCGCAACAGTTGTGCCAAAATCAAAAGGAAAAAAGAAAAAAAATTTTCATATAGAAACAACCTATTCAATTAAAACATAACAATTATCACAATGTTCAATAAATCGCTGATGAAGGCTGAAATGCCAGAAACCGGTCCGATTAAGAATACAGTGCAGTTATGAATTTTTGAAATATATGCTTTCTTCTTCTCTACCACGCACCATTTAAACAAAATTAAAAAAAAAAAAAAAATTGCATATTAATTACAGTAGTAATTGCAATATGTCTGAAAAATGACTATAAATCTAACAAAACAAAAAATTTTCTTCGCTTCACAGCGTCATCTCAAATATATGTAAAGTGCATATGTAGGTATGTACAAAAACCGTACATCACATATGACAACTCTTACGAAAACTGAGAATAGTGGAAATTAGAAGTATAAATGCAAAAAAATATTCAAAATTCAAAAATAACGATTGTTTGTTTGGACAGAGTTGTATCTTCTGAAATTAATACAAAGTAAAGCTGTATGGTACGAAAACTGAAAACTAACCACACTGCTCGTAGGCCTGACTTTAGGTGAGTGTGTTAAAGCGCTGACCAAAAAGTGCAAGTACGAGTGTATGTGAAGTTCACGGTTCAAAACCTCACGGCCGCCCTAAGTAGAAAAAATTTTCATATAGAAACAACCTATTCAATTAAAACATAACAATTATCACAATGTTCAATAAATCGCTGATGAAGGCTGAAATGCCAGAAACCGGTCCGATTAAGAATACAGTGCAGTTATGAATTTTTGAAATATATGCTTTCTTCTTCTCTACCACGCACCATTT
Organism: Cordilura impudica; assembly: GCA_963682025.1. Taxonomy (NCBI): domain Eukaryota; kingdom Metazoa; phylum Arthropoda; class Insecta; order Diptera; family Scathophagidae; genus Cordilura; species Cordilura impudica. The sequence continues at coordinate 140,621,231 of OY821519.1, forward strand.
AAACAAAATTAAAAAAAAAAAAAAAAAAAAAAAAAATTGCATATTAATTACAGTAGTAATTGCAATATGTCTGAAAAATGACTATAAATCTAACAAAACAAAAAATTTTCTTCGCTTCACAGCGTCATCTCAAATATATGTAAAGTGCATATGTAGGTATGTACAAAAACCGTACATCACATATGACAACTCTTACGAAAACTGAGAATAGTGGAAATTAGAAGTATAAATGCAAAAAAATATTCAAAATTCAAAAATAACGATTGTTTGTTTGGACAGAGTTGTATCTTCTGAAATTAATACAAAGTAAAGCTGTATGGTACGAAAACTGAAAACTAACCACACTGCTCGTAGGCCTGACTTTAGGTGAGTGTGTTAAAGCGCTGACCAAAAAGTGCAAGTACGAGTGTATGTGAAGTTCACGGTTCAAAACCTCACGGCCGCCCTAAGTAGAAAAAATTTTCATATAGAAACAACCTATTCAATTAAAACATAACAATTATCACAATGTTCAATAAATCGCTGATGAAGGCTGAAATGCCAGAAACCGGTCCGATTAAGAATACAGTGCAGTTATGAATTTTTGAAATATATGCTTTCTTCTTCTCTACCACGCACCATTTAAATCAAATTGATTTGATTTTTTGGAATTTTGCGCAACAGTTTTGTGCAATGTGTAGGCAATTTCCATACAAAAAAAGGAATAAAATAAATAACAATAATAAGAAATTTGCGTAGGGTACGTTTAGCAAAATGTTTGAAGAAAAACATTAAAATTAAAATGTCTGAAGAAAAAAATTCAAATTAATAAGATTAAAATAAATTCATAAAAAACCAAACTAGAATTCTCTGCTTGTGGTTATGAATTTTGTGTAGTGTATATCCAAAAAAGCTGTTGCGCAAACACGATGTTGCGCAAGCATTTTGTGTAGTCTATTTGGGCCTTTATTGCGATGCAGCAACGTGTTTTGTTTGTTCTCTACACACGTGGCAACGATTGCCGCAACATCATTACTGTGAGTAGCTGTGGTACAGAAAAGACATTCGGAAGAAAAGAAAATTGAATTTTACATGATTTTGATTCTGTTTTTCACCGTATCCACTGTAGCATTTTCAGCAATGTTATTATATTCTTTTTTAATTGTTCGTATGCTTTTTTGTTAGATCTTTATTTTTATATTTTTCAGAAGATACATCCAATAGAGAGAGCTATGGGATGTATCTTCTGAAAAATGTTTATATTCTTTAATAAGCCATTTTCTTGTCTTCGTTTTTCCGCTTAATGTTACTTCGCACGAACCTTCCTTCTCGCTTATTTTCGACGAACTGAAGAAGTGCAGTAAACAATGATACACACGTAGCAACAATTGCCTCAACCAACCAAAAAAATCAAAACTTTTTGGTATTTCTGGCAACGGTTGATACAACACGAAAATCAATGGGCAACACAGCTACACACCAGGCAACGGTTGCTTCAACATGACTGTGTTGAAGCGGTTGATTCAACATGGCTGTGTTGAAGCAACCGTTCGTTGCCTGGTGTGTAGGTCGCATAACATTTCGCTATATGAAGGCTTCACAGTTCAGAATTTCTTCGTTATACCTATGGAGGATTTTTGCATGAAAAACTTTGAAAACAAGAGGTTTTTCAAGGGGCTCAGCTAAATATTCGTTATATTCAGTTTTTATACCCTATACCACTATGTGGTTTGGGTATAATGACTTTGTGCTGCTGTTTGTAACAACCAATAATATTTGACCTAGACCCATCTTTAATTATACCGATCGAATCAGAATCACTTTCTGAGTTGATTTAACAATGTCCGTCCGTCCGTCCGTCCGTCCGTCCATGTAAAGCTTGTAATCAAACTGCAGGTCGCAAATATGAATATATTTTCATGAAATTTGGTATATAAGCTTTTATCGGCCATGGGATGAACGCTATTGAAATTGGTGAGAATCGGTCCACGTTCAGACCTAGCCCCCATACAAATTACCCATATGAAATCGACATAAATTGCCATAAGATCCAAATTGTCATATAGATCTTACTCAAATTGGGTTTGTATGCGTTCATTACATCCACTAATGAGTAGTGCAAAAATGATCCCTTTGACCCCATATAGAGCTGCTTCCCGATCTTCACTTAAATCTATTAAAAAACAAAAATATTGCACTGATTCTTCTCAAATTTTGGTTGTACATATTTTTGCAAAATACAAGAGACTTTACCAAACATGATCAGGATCGGTCCATTTTTGGACCTAGTCCCTTTATAGATATAGCATCCGATATGAACTTTTTCATATCTGCAGCCAAAAAAATTAATAAAAATCCCACTCAAATTTGGTTTATGCTTATTTTCTATATCGAAGTAGTTGGACCGAAAGATAGGGTCTCTAAACCATGGTATAGGGTATCATATAGTCGGTCTAGACCGACTATAATTTTCTTACTTGTTTGTTATAACGAAGTTCGTATATCTTATACCAATATGTGGTCAGGGTATAATGAGTTTGTATTGATATTTGTAACTACTAAAAATATTTGACGTAGACTCACCTTTTGTTATACCGATCGACTCAAAATCACTTTCTGTAGGATCATTTTTAGTTAGTCCCCATTTAAAACTATCAAAAACAAAAGTATTGCATACATTTTCTTAAAAATTAGTTTATTTATCTTTTTGAGAAAAGTGTCTTTACTAAATATGTTAATGATCGGCTATGATCAGATATGCACTTTTTCATATCTTCTCGCCACAAATTAATAACCATACTAATAAAATTTGGTTTAAGCAAGTCAATCTCTCGAAACGTATAGTACCTATAGAATATCGCATAATTGGTCTAGACTGAATATATTTTTCTAACTTGTTTCTATATGATTTTATGTAAATTTGGTTGTTTGTTGGAGGCGATTAGCTGGAACTCTTAAACTTTCAGCATTTAGGTGAATTGCATCACAACTGGGATTGTTATTAACTTTGGTTTAACTTTGGTAGATAAAAAATTCAAACATATTTTTATTGATCGATCAAGCCATCAAATTTTTGAAATTCTGCGATTAATGGATCAAATAACAAACAAAAAGAGTAATTTCAAAATATTCTAAAAAAAATTGTTATTTAAAAAAATAAAAAAAAACAATACACATAAACAATAATAATTTAGATCATATTTTACATTTTTATATAGAGTTTTCAAATTTAACAATTTGAATAACTTAAAATAAAGCAAATCATATTTTATATACTCGTATATTTTTGTCACTTAATGCTATTCATGAAAAATTCAGGAGTTTTGAATAATTAAAGAGTTTTAACAACTAGCTTGCTCTTTAAAAATTTTCTTTTAAAAAGTATATAAAATTCAGTACTGTTTTCTTTCTTTACATATCGCACCTGTAGCTCTAAAGTGAGTCAACTCAAAATTTACAAATTTTCAGTAGAGGCAAAAAACGTTTTTTTTTTTAATATTTACTATAAAATTTAAAAACAGTTGTTTCATTGTAAAGAATTGTGAATAATAAGTATACAACAGTAGTTTTTTTTGCGATTTTTTCAGTGATCATCAAAACTAACAAGTTTTTTGGGTGCAACTCAAAATATGTCTTTTTAGTGGATTCGAAAGAAGCTGCTCTTATAACACAAAGAGGGTTACAAATGTATTTTTTTTTTTTTTTGCGAAAGACTAGAAAAACTGATGTAAGATTTTTACAGTGGATATATATGACCACTGTGTATCGTTTTCTTGCAAAAAGTGAAAATTGAAAAATTTTGAGTTGACAAACTTTAGAGGTACAGGTGCGATATTTGCTTTCAAGGGATTTTTGGTTTATGCTTTTGATTTAGTGATAACTTTTTCAAACTTTTCTAAGTATGCCAAGTCATCTGATTTATCAAAATTATGTAATTTTTTATAAATTTATGTTTTTCAGAAATAATACATATATTCTTTTCTTCTAAAAGCAATTTAATTTGATCAATTAATCGAAATATTTTTAACCGGTTGACAACCCTAATGACAACACCTTATTAAATCTTTTTTTACGCGAGTTGGTCAATATTTATCGCGGTTAATCTAAAAGTGTTTAAAATTATGTCATCTAAATTTGTTAAATGTTTAATTTGTTAATGTTTGTTTCTGAAATACTATGAATGGATTTTTTAGTGAGTGGTTTAATTCTATAGTAACATAATAATATCCAATAGTAAACAGTGTACAAAAATTAGCTCAGGTCTATGAGAGTTAACTGTACATATAAATAGGTCGGATAGCTGCACAACACCCACTGCTCCGCTTGTGCGCAAAAATAATGAATATAAAAGAAAAAAACTGACAAAAAATGTGATTCTTTAGCAGAAGAAAACATGAAAATATATAATAAAAGTTATGAAATCCAAAAATTTAAATGCACTTGGGAGAGGAAGAGCGTATACAAATAGTTAAAAATATACATTGCTTTAACAAAAATAACTACAGAACAACCCCCTCTCCCCTAAGCTACATAACTATGATAATGAAGTCAATTTGTATGTATATTAAATGAAATTATACACGACATACCCGACTTATATACAACGAATGCTTATCAGTTGTGTATTCTTAGAAATAAAAATTAAACCCCAACCGACCTATGTATAAATAACGAAAAAGAGCTGATACTACACCCTGGCACCGGCGCACTATCACAAATAGTAGCAATGATAAAGAATTTGAGAGTGAGAGAGAGAGAGACAAGTGTGTGTGTGTGTAAAAGAAAATTGATACGAATAGAATTTTTGCTAAAACAAATATAAAGAACTCTCTCCTATACGCTAATGTACTCTCCGCTTAGCGGTGAAAAACCTACATCGTTACAAAATGGCATGAATACACGGGTTGTTGTCGACTTTGACTAAACGCAACGTTCTAGTAGTAAATTAAACGTTGTGTTATAAACGTGTACATAGTACTGGTTAAGTGATTAAGAAGTTCGTTGAAGTGTGCTTTTCAAGCAGTGACGTTGAATGTTACTGTTGTTGTTTGTATTTGACTTGATAGAACATAAAAAAAAGTCCAAGTTTTGCCTTCATTCAAACACACATATTGTAAATAAAACAAAGGCACAAAGCAAGGAGATGAGCATGACAAATAAGAAAAAATAATCACAAGTGAAAATTGATTCAAATATACACAAACGCAGATTGTCTAAACAAATCAAAAACAACAACTAAATATTTTGTCATCGTTTGTCTAGAGAGGAGTTGGAGTAACTGCAACTTTATATGAAATAAAACTTGCAAGAAACGTTTTGTTTTTATTACATTTTACCTTATCATCAGCAAAGGCAAATATTTGATTTTGTTCATTGAAACAACAAAAGCAAATTTAATAATATACCTACGTATTGCGAAATTGAACTTTTATAAATTTGCATAAAACTGCAAATAGTTGCAGTTTTTTTTATATTGTTGATAGCGTCATGAAACCCTCAACAAAAATAGTAACAACTAAAAGTAATAATAATGTTAAAGATGTCACTATCACAACCATCAATGACCACAATAAGGTAAGCAAGAGTGTGTGTGCTTTTTTTTTTGGAATAATTATTTTTTCGCCCCCACTTTATGTTATTGTGGCATGACATGTATACCACATTTTTTTTAACAGCTCATGTAATAAAATTGAAATGTAGTCTGTATGTTATTATTGAACGTTTGACTGCGCCGAAGCAGAAACTATTATTCGTTGAATATTAGTTGTTGCATGATTAATTAAGAAACGTTGATGATTTTTATTGTTCAAACGTTTGTTATTGTTCATATTTGGGTTAGAGTCTCAACTTGGGGTTTGTATCGCTAATTACATTTTCAATTCCAATGATTGAATTGCCTGAAAACACTCATTGAACCAAATTAATAATTAAAATGCATGAAATCGTAAACAATTTATAAAATTAGTGTAATTTCGTGTGTAATTTCTAGGCAGCTTTATTTTTCAACTTAGCCAATTCACAAACCAACACTTTTATGGCTTATTGTTATTGTGAATGCAGATAAACTCATTAACAAACACATTAACAAATTTAATAAAACACACATAGCATATGTATGTATAATTATGTATATGTGTGTTAGTAGAAACTTTAAATGCAACTAGCAGATTCCAGTCCTCGAAATTCGAGTGCAAATTCTAGGAAATTTTATTTTTTCATTAAATAAAGACCCTAAAGGTATGCTAATCAATTATATCCAATTCACAAATCAACACAAAAAAATAAACTCAGTTTTATTACAAACACATTAACAAATTTAATAAACATACACATAATATTGTATAATTTTGTGTTTGTGTTAGTAGCAACTTTAAATGGAATTTACTCCAAACAAAGGAAAAAATTTAAAAATCTGTAAATCTGCAAAATGGCTAAAAAGAAATATTTTTCAAATACCTTGTATACGTTTGGTCAAAATCGGGATAAAACGGTAGAACAAAACATCGATCACAAGAAATCGCCTAGCCTATTAATATTATAGATATGTGTATGTATATCGTAAGATGAATAGGCGATTTTGCTTAACAAAAAAAACTCTGGTCCGATGAAAATGGCAAGTTTTTAGCAAACGTTTCTAAAACGGACTTCGAAAATAAAATCCTACAGACTGTCAATTTCATAACATAAGCTTTTTACATGATACGACTATTTCATAATACTCGACTTTTTGACAGGTCGTATTACAAAGTGTGATAGTGTAAACTGGCCTTAAGTGATTTCTTTCGATTACAGATTATTCGATATTTCCACTGCGTTAGTCATCTGATTTTGTGTTATTTGTCCTAGAATCTGGATTTTTACTAGTATAGATGTTTTTGATGTACGACCACTTCTCGCCTTACATTGCAAATATTTTTTAATAACTTTTTGCACAGTCCCCTATGACGCTCGCGCAGCTCCTCATCCTTAACATAAATAAACTCATGTAACTCAATTGTTTAAAATATAACTGTAAATTTCATAAGTTTTTGGTAGGGCTGTCTATAACACATGGTTAAAAATATTAACCAAAATTTTTCGTTATTAGGGTGACAGCGGTTTGTGTGAAAAAATTTTTTTGGTCGAATTTTCAGGTGTGCGGGTCGGATTATTGTGACATTGGATCTAAAACTTTAGTGCCCAAATTTGAGCCAAATCGGACAATGTTTTCTGGGCGGACATTCAGTTCAAAGTTCAAATAGGCATTTATATGTCAAAACGGCACGTATTTTTAACGCAATTTCAAAATCTCCAATTTTACTTTTTCAAAAATTTTGCTCAAGAAATTTACCGAAATCACCGATTGGACTTTAAGGTCTTATGAACAATATATATGTGATTAAAAATGTCAAATATTGTAGGTATTCTGATCTTAATTTGACGAGGGCAGCGTTTTTATTTCAGCGGATTTGAAGAAAAATAAGATTTTCTTAACTTTTTCAACTTTTAGCCTACATCTTTTTGGTGTTGTCATATTTCAAATATCTTTTGTCAAAATATTATACTACTTGATATATGTAAGTTCTCAATCTTGTAAATTAAGGTTAAATTGAAACACTATAAACTGTCCCTCTTTAAGGTCAAAGGTAAAATTTAAGATTTCAATTTTTTTTAAACAAAATATGGAAATACAAATATATATATGGAAGGATTTCGATAAAACATATTGATAATATTTTAATATTTCTAAAAAATAATATTCTGCCCAATGTATAACTACAGTAATTAAAACTACACTTTCAAATAATTTTATATATAATTTATGTATTTTATATTTATAAATTAAAAATAAAGTAAAAATATCATAAATACATACTTGACGGATAACTATTGACCAAGTTTCTGCAATTATGAAATATGGTGAATTTTTTGGATCTGTTGTAGTATTGTTGAATGCAACTTGCGCATTATAGCTGTAGTATCGGTTGCCATGTAAATTTAAAAAGTATTTTTTTATATTTATATATTTATATGTTTATATATTTATTCTTGGATCGGCAAAAAATGGAACGAAATTGACGAAATTGTGATTCCCGTTCATATGTAGTCTCATATAATATAATTATAATATAATTTTTATGTTCCATTGAAATTTATGTTTACAAATTTAATTTTTTTTTTTTTAAATAGCTTTTTTTATGAGAAGATATAGTAGATACCAAGTTGGGACCAATTTTATATTCGTGATTTTGGTTTCTCTATCAACTTGAATTAAAACTTTTCCAATGACAAGTATTTTTACAATTTAAAAAAACAAAAACTATACCTAATCTTAAGTGTATTTTTAATGTGGATGAACAAGCATTATATAGACATTCTCTAAATTTTTATTAAACTTTTACAATTGACTATCGAATTTTGTCATTAACAAGTTAGATAATTGCGGCTATATCACGAAATTAATGTATAGACAAAACAAAAAGAGATCCTGTAGTTTCTAAAATATATTTTTCAAAAATATTCTTTGAACTTTAAAATAATTTTCTTTCATGTTTTTTATTTTGTTTCCGTCTTTTCAGATTCCACGCGTAGAAAAAGTTGTCTTCGATAACCGCATTAAACGTAAAAACGTGTTGGCTCTTAATGAAAAAGTGGCTGCCATACGGGAATATGAAAAACGTCCAGTTTATAAACGTATCGGACGTATGTTTCAGTGCAGCCCTGATCAAATCAAACGTATAGTACAACAAAGAGATGTCATCTTAAATGCATGGGAACAAAGAACGCGAAAATGTCGCGACGCCAAAACTCTGGAGATGAAAGTGGTCAAAGTTTCAATGTTGGGAAAGGCTGTTTATGAATGGATACGTAGAATGATGTACTACAAGGACATACTCATAACAGATGGCCTTATCCAAAAGATGGCATTGCAATTTAAAAGTGCCATGGGTCTGCAGAATTTCTTTCCACACCAAGAATGGTGTGATAAATTTCGTTCCACTTATAACATTTACACCTGTGACAGTAAATTGTTGACTATTGGCTATGCTCAGGGACATTCGGTACAAATTAAGGATGTGATGAAAGATGTTTTATCCGAATGTTCCCCAGATCCCGATGATGCGGATGATGATGAGCTCGGCGATGATAATCTAGATGATGATGACGATGACGAAGAAGAAAATGGCTTGGCCAATGATTGTATTAGCATAGATAGTGATGATGAAGAAATGCAAATAAAAGCAAAATTAAAGAAAAAATCAAATGATAAAGTAGCAGCTCAAACGAAACTCCAAAGTAATGATCAACCGAAAACCTTACAAATGCTACAAACTTCCCAACTGCAAGGCATTCGGCAACTAGTCGCGTTACCTATACAAGCGAATGGTTTGTCAGGAATGTCACAAAAAGTTTTGGTAGCTACTCCCATAGTACAGCCTGGACAAAAACAAGGTTCCGCTCCTATGACTATGACTATTATACCTTTGGCTACATTAGGTCAACCCAGTAATTCAATAAGTTCTTCTCCAGCTGCTACGTCCAACAACTCCGCTTGTTCTAGCACTGATCCAGACCAACAAGTTGTTGTTCCATCACCTATTATTGAAATTAAAAAAGAAATTAAAGATGAACCTAAAGACCATGACACAGAGAAAATTGAGGTAGGGGAACAAATTTCAATAAAAAAGGAATATTTAACAGACGATGAAGGCGAAAGCGTTAATCCATCTACAAAAAGTGGGAAACAAGTACCGGCTTTGCAAACGGGGACATCTACACATATCGTAGCTATACCCTTGTCCAATAAAGATATGCTAGAAGACTCCACTAACGATTCTTTGGATGATCTTACATTATCTTTGTTAAGGAAACGTATAAAAACTGAAGAATCCTCCAACGAAGAAGATACGACAAAACAAAACTCTCCTCCCCCTCTATCCGCTATAACTCTACCAACAAAACAAATGCCACCTATGCCACCTATGCCACCTTTAACTAAGGCACCCACATTAGCACATGCATCATCCGCATCAACAGCAGCGACGTCATCATCAAATCAACCCACAGCTGCCCCTTATCGTACAACAACACATAAACGTCAGAAAACTAACGATGAAGGTCCTCAAAGACAACAATTACCAGGCATACGATCATACTCAGAAGCTCGAAAATATTTAAAGCTATTAGAAGATTTTGCGTTAGAGCGAGAAAATTTCCGTTTAATTGGTTTAATAACAAGAGCCGATGAAGTTCTTAGAGAACTTGATCGCAAAGACAACAATGAGGATGAAGATGTTGATGTAGATTAGAACTAATTCTTTTCTATTAGAAGTAGCTCCATCGATGGATTTTTTAATGAAAAATTACTCAGAATCAGAGATTTTCTACAAGGAAACATTTTTAGAATCTGAATAATTTTGGTCTTCTAAAGGAAAAACTCTTCACAATAGAAAAAATTTCTGAAAAGTTTTCTACACCAAAAAATTCAAGCGACGTATTACGAAGTAATTTCGTAGCCGATATTTTTCGGCGAAGTCTCTTTAAATTTTTCAAATCTAACGAATAATGAATATAAAAAATATATTTACATTTTTGCATAAAGTTTTTAAAGCTTAACGAAAGATATTCATACCGTACTTTTTTAAATTTAAAATTTGCTATTTTCAAATTTTTTTCAGTAATTCAAACAATATTTTATAGCATATAAAAAATTTTTTCTTAAAAAAATAATACATTGTAAGAAAAACTTTTGTACGTATTCGTTTATTTTACAACAATTCCTCGTAGTGCTCAATAAAGTTTTTCGTACAATGTATATAAGTCCCCAAAATATCGAAACACAACAGCCAAAAAGACGTAAAGGTTACGATTTTTTTGTGAAATTCGATAATTGATCGAAATTATAGAAATTATACTTTTTATATAAACTTTGAAAGTATGTATGTATATTAATATAGTGGGAAATAACCTTTAACTAGTTATAATTAAACTACAATAAGCTTTTTTTTAAAGTTTAATACTTGAGTACTACTTCGCATAGTAAGAACTTTAGTTTAACCAGCATTACTGCTAAAAACCATTTCCAAAGCATTCTATTCTCTTACCAAAAATATAAATACCAAAGTGGTTATTGTTATTATTATAGTATTTTAAGTTACTCGTAGTTTGTAGTCTATATCCATTTATATAAGATAAATTGAAAATTATATCCTTAATTAAAAATTAATGAATTTTCCAAGAAAATTATTTTTACAAAAATAAAAGCTGTGCTTATATTAATATGAAAGAAATTCATCAGAAGATAATGTATTTTATTTCATGTTCGACAAAAAAAAAGCGTAATATTCAGCAAACTCTAAATTCAATTTTTAGAAATATTCAATTAAAAATTCTAATTTAGTTAAAGGCAACAAACAAAGAATACACTCTCTGAATTCCTGGCTGTTTGTCTTCGTTAAATAAAGGCTAAAAATATATGAAATGATAAAAAAAACCACACATTTAATATTTGTATTGTAGTACGCAGGTCTGCATACAGAGAAGAGAAGAATTTATTTGTAAATGCCTTTTTTGTTTTGAAATTTATTATAATTGAGAATAATTGTATTTTGCTTATTTGGTCACGAGTTTGCTGCACATACATACATATGTATGGATGTATGTATATAGGTACATATATATGGATGTATGTATGTATGGTGTACTAAAAATATAATTATTGTTTTTAACCTGATAACTAATTTAAAGTTTACTTAATGATTAGACAGACAGTCCAATATCAAATTCTAACTAGATTATAAACATCATGATGCTAGAAAATAATTGTTTATTGATGTCTTTCGGAAAATTTTTCGGTAATTTATGCAATTAAAATAATTAACATGGAATATGAAGGTAACATTTTCGATTTTAAGGCGCTAAATTAAATTAAAACAAAAATATTAATATTTAATTCGTCATTGCTGAATCATAAATTCCCTCTTATTGCATCGCAAACATCAAAAAGGACTTTATTCCTTTTTATCTTCCTAATACTTGGCTCGCGAATTTTCTTTTATACTAACGAATTCAAATTTCAAACAAGTAAGAGTGTTAAATTCTTCGATACCCTCCACCTGGGTTTTATGCTGATAATAATATCTGGACTTATTGGACTATTTGTAACAAATGTAAACAAAATATTTGAAAAATTAAACAATTTGATAAAAATTAATACCGATGTACCATATTCTCAATACCCAACCTGTTCGAAATAATGACAAACAATATTATCCTAAGTTTATCCAGGTAATTGGTTCAGACGGAAAGTGCAATATCGACTCGCGTTGTTATAAGTATCAAGATTTTATGTAGTTTTTGGGGTCGCAAATTAATTTTTCGATGTGGTACAAACGGAAATTCAAGCTGATATATACCTTGTGCACAGTGGTGTGGAAGGTATAAAAAATATACTCAACACTGGGCAGAGTTATCGTAGATTAATGAAATTTGGTACACTATTGTAGATAGCACAAATAAGAAAAAAATTACGAATTTTCATAATGGAATTATAGCGTCCCAAATGGTTAGAATAAGTCGAATATTGGTTTTCATAAAAGAAGCGCATGTATAAATACAAAATCAAAAAGAAAATAGTGCAAGGACGCTTATACCTCCTATATATCCTTAATATTGATATGTGTAATAAAAGCTACTAAAGTTGTCAAAATATTTCGAAAATTGGTTACAGAATAAAAGATTTTACTATTTGTGACAATATTTTTTATACCCTCCACTCCAGTGTGCAGAGGGTATATATAAGTTTGTCATTCCGTTTGTAATAATTAGAAAACAATTTTTGAACCCCATAAAATATATATATTTGTGATCCATATAACAACCGGAGTTGGTATAGCGATGTCCGTCTGTCCGTCTGTGGAAATCACAATTGGGTGCTCGTTGATATAAAAAATGATTCACTAACATCCTGAGAAGTTTGCTATTTAACATCGTCCAAATCGGTCGATTAGGGCCCGAGATTTGAATGAAGAACTAAACAAAGTCTTGAAAAAATATAATTTTGTATGTTGTTCTTGTCACGATCACGCCCTCAATAGGATAGCTAGGGTCATCGTCATCATTTTTAGTGAGAATGATTCACCAAACTCGTGGGAAGATTTCTATTTCAAAAATCATTAAAATCGGTGGAACAGGTCCAGGGAAATCTCTGAAAAAGTAAAAAAAAAAATTAAAAATATGATATTTCTATATTGTTCTTGTTGTTATTCTGTTGTATTGTTGTCGTAGCTGGACTTGTTGTTTTTGTGGTCGTTGTGGTAATAATATAATTAAAACTAACCCTTTGTACATTTTTTTTATCAACTCTGGTAGAAAAATTTAAAAGTTTCCATTGTTTTGGCATCACTAAAAAAAATTTATTAGATCATTTCTGTCATTGCCACGAGCCTGCCTGCAAAGTTTTAGATCGATTGGGTCACGGGAAATGGGTTCAAATCGATCCAAAATTTTTTCGACAAGCAGACACTACGAGTTAATATAAAGGGAGTAAAAATTCACCGGCATCTAAAGCAAGTAATGCTAAAATACGTAGTTATTAAAAAAAAAACAATGTAAATTTAGCAAAAAAAAAATTTATGTATTAATTTATTTAAAGAGAAAACAAGTAAGAAAATTATAGTCGGTCTAGACCGACTATACGATACCCTATACCATGCGTTTAGAGACCCTATCTCTCAGGCCCAACTAACTGGATATAGAAAATAAGCATAAACCAAATTTGAGTGGGATTTTTATTAATTTTTTCGGCTGCAGATATGAAAAAGTTCATATCGGATGCTATATCAATATGGGGACTAGCCCCAAAAATGGACCGATCCTGACCATGTTTGGTAAAGTCTCTTGTATTTTGCAAAAATATATACAAACAAAATTTGAGAAGAATCAGTGCAATATTTTTGTTTTTTGATAGATTTAAGTGAAGATCGGGAAGCAGCTCTATATGGGGCCTATGACTAAGAGTTGTGCAATAGGGATGATGTTTGGACTACTGATTAATGGATGTAATATAAATATACAAACCCAATTTGACTAAGATTTGTATGATAATTTGGATCTTATGGCAATATATGTTGATTTCATATGGGTCATTTGTATGGGGGCTAGGTCTGAACAAGGGCCGATTCTCACCAATTTCAATAGCGTTCATCCCATGGCCGATAAAAGATCAAATATCAAATTTCGTCAAAATATATTCATATTTGCGACCTGCAGTTTGATTACAAGCTTTACATGGACACAAAGACGGACGGACGGACGGACATCGTTAAATCGAATCAGATAGTGATTCTGATTCGATCGGTATAATTAAATATGGGTGTAGGTCAAATATTTTTGGTTGTTACAAACAGCAGAACAAAGTCATTATACCCAAAGCACATAGTGGTATAGGGTATAAACACAAAAATAACGTTTGATGTTGTATTTTTTGTGTGTAATACATACATACACATATTAAACAAGTAAGAAAATTATAGTCGGTCTAGCCCGACTATACGATACTCTATACCATGGTTAAGAGACCCTATCTCTTCAGTCCAACTAATTGGATATAGCAAATATGCATAAACCAAATTTGAGTGGCATTTTTATTAATTTTTTTCGCTGCAGATATGAAAAAGTTCATATCGGACACTATATTTATATGGGGACTGGGTCAAAAAATGGACCGATCCTGACCATATTTGGTAAAGTCACTTATACTTTGAAAAAATATATACAAACCAAATTTTAGAAAAATCTGTACAATATTTTTGTTTTTTGATAGATTTAAGTGAAGATCGGGAAGCAGCTCTATATGGGGCCTATGACTAAGAGTTGTCCAATAGGGATCATTTTTGGACTACTGATTAATGGATGTAATACATACATACAAACCCAATTTGACTGAGATCTATATGATAATTTGGAACTTATGGCAATTTATGTCGATTTCATAAGGTTCATTTGTATGGGGGCTAGGTCTGAACATGGACCGATTCTCACCAGTTTCAATAGCGTTCATCCCATGGCCGGTGGAAGCTTATATACCAAATTTCATCAAAATATATGCATATTTCCGACCTGTAGTTTGATTAAAAGCTTTACATGGACACACAGACGGACGGACGGAAATTGCTATTTCAACTCAAAAAGTGATTCTGAGTCGATCGGTAAGTCACTTATACTTTGAAAAAATATATACAAACCAAATTTGAAAGGAATACGTGCAATATTTTTGCTTTTTGATAGATTTAAGTGAAGATCGGGAAGCAGCTCTATATGGGGCCTATGACTAAGAGTTGTCCAATAGGGATCATTTTAGGACTACTGCTTAATCGATGAAATATATACATACAAACCCAATTTGATTAAGATTTGTATGATAATTTGGGTCTTATGGCAATATATGTTGATTTCATAGAGGCCATTTGTATGGGGGCTAGGTCTGAACATGGACCGATTTTCACCAATTTCAATAGCGTTCATCCCATGGCCGATAGAAGATCAAATACCAAATTTCATCAAAATATATTCATATTTGCGACCTGCAGTTTGATTACATGCTTTACATGGACACACAGACGGACGGACGGACGGACATAGTTAAATCGAATCAGATAGTGATTCTGATTCGATCGGTATAATTAAAGATGGGTGTAGGTCAAATATTTTTGGTTGTTACAAACAGCAGCACAAATTCATTATACCCAAACCACATAGTGGTATAGGGTATAATAATACAAATAATATACATATATTATATATATTATATATTATATATATGTATATCCATAATAACTGCATGTTAGAAATAAATCGGTATATTATTTTATTTACATAAATTCTGCAATATTTTGTTGTGGGGAAAATACATTTCTTTTGCATTAACAGAGTGTCACTTCATTTTGCTCAGCGTGACTATGCCACACTAGATGGCGCCACAATTTTTGTTCTATTTTGCTTCGCAATAGTTATTTCTATTTTAACATGAATGTTAATATTTGCAACTGGATATCATACAGAACAATGTTAAGAGTATACACGGGCTGGGCTTTTATATCATACGTTTTTTCATTATTCTTTTACAAATATGAACATAAGTTTAGCATATTAACTTTTTGTGGTCTTTACAAAATAGAGTTACCGAGTTCATCAATGAGTTTTTTGCTTTCAAAACAGTTCTACATAGTTATATGGAATTATTATTCTGCTTTACCTACAAAATATCTGATTGCGATTATATCTAATTTTTAAAAATTGTTTATAATTACTAAAACATTATTATTCACATAAATACAAAATTGCACTTTTTAAATTTTCCATTCAAATTTTAGAAAATATCAATTCTAACAAGTAAGAGTGTTAAATTCGGCTGTGCCGAATCTTTGATACCCTCCACCTCGGTTTGAGTCTTGATAATAAATGTAAATGAAAAAGTAAACAATTTGTTAAACTCAATACCAAATTATTTCAGCAAATTCTTTGGGTTGGTTTTCGTCTTTTCTATTATTTCGGATTTATTTCGGTGTTTGCTTTTTGGTCATCGTGGTTGCTGATCGGCATGCATTTATGTTATATACCTATATGCATGCGTTTCCGGTTATATGACATAACTTCTCGTTTAATTTAGTTTTCGCTAATTAAATAGCTCGCCCTAACATCCATTGCAAAGGTAATGGTTGTGTAGGGTGGCTATATGCATTAAATCGTGCTAATTGGAGATGGCTGTATAGTTTCTTTTAACTGGCCAAATATTTCTTCATTGCGGCCATATAGGTCGGGTGGAGTAACAAAATAATAACCAAAAAAAACTCCCTCAATTTTTTAATTAAAATATTGCCATATTTGGAAAACATAGAGAATAAATTTATAATAATAAATATTCAAATTAGGGATGCCAAACTCAAAAAACCAAATGTTTCAAACATTTTAAATAAAATAATTTGTTCTCTTTATTTTCTGAAAAACTTCAAATTTTCATCCAAAAAAAATTTTTTAAATTTATGTATAAAAAATAACATTCTCATCCAATTGCGTTTAATTATGTAACAGTTTTTATGTTCGCAATTCTTAAATATCATTTGACGTTTTCTAAAATTCATTGAATTTAAATTAATGTTTTCTGTAGTGTGAATCTGTAAATTTCAACGATCCGACAATCGCAAAATATATCGACAGCTATTGTTGTTTGCATTAAGGATTAAGTGATTCACTAGGTACATACATCTTAACGACAGTCGATAAATCTATTTTTCTATGTATTTAAATTGTAAACGAGTGGCATCTCTGTCAAAATAAGAAAAACACAAAGAAGAATAGAAAAAACACAAAGAAGAATAGAAAAAAAAAATTACTTCGTGTTTGACAGGATGATTATATATTGATGTTTAATATCTTTATTTTTTTACTAATATTTCTGTTTATTTATTTGAAAATGAAATAATGAATTGAATATGCTATTTAATTTTTTTATTTATATACAAAAGTTTTTTAATTAAAGCAAAATATTTTCACTATTTTATAGTTTTTATTTATGTATGACGACATTTCAACCTAAAAATTTAAGTTTTTACATCGTTTACATAACAACAGCTGACTTTAACAATAGCGAATATCGTTTAAAAATTTTACTGATAATTTTGCAATTTTCTTTTTTAACGATTCGACTATCGTTAAAAGAAGTTACTGAATCGCGGTACTGAAAAGCTATTAATTTCTCCTGAATGTCAATATTTTCTTTAAATGTGAAAATTTTTTAAATGTAATCATAGGTATTTGGTTTTCTTTTTTTGGAATTTCAATTTGTGTTTAACGAATAAAATTTATATATTAAAGATGCAATTGATGTCTTCTAAATTTAAAATTATAATTTCCGACGTTTTGATATGATTTTCTGAAATTCAATTAATTGTAATTTATAATTGGAAATTTTTAATTCCAGTTTTTAGAATTGATATATTCTTAAATTTGAATGGAAAATTTAAAAAGTGCAATTTTATATCTATGTGAATAATAAGTCTTTAGTAATTATAAACAATTTTTAAAAATTAGATGTAATCGCAATCAGATATTTTGTAGGTAAAGCAGAATAATAATTCTATATAACTATGTAGAACTGTTTCGAAAGCAAAAAACTCATTGATGAACTCGGTAACTCTATTTTGTAAAGACAACAAAAAGTTAATATGCCAAACTTATGTTCATATTTGTAAAAGAATAATGAAAATATGTATGAAATAAAAGACCAGCTCGTGTATACTCTTAACATTGTTCTGTATGATATCAAGTTGAAAATATTTACATTCATGTTAAAATAGAAATAACTATTGCAAAGCTAATTAGAACAAACAAAAATAGTGGCTCCATCTACTGTGGCATAGTCACGCTGAGCAAAATGAAGTGACACTCTTTTAATGCAAAAGAAATGTATTTTCCCCACAACAAAATATTGCAGAATTTTATGTAAATAAAATAATATACCGACTTATTTCTAACATGCAGTTGTTATGGATATACATATATAGAATATATGTATATTATTTGTATTATTTAATATGTTTATATAAATTTATACATAAAATTTTTTTTTGCTAGGTATTTTAGCATTATTTGCTTTAGATGCTGGTGAATTTTTACTCCCTTTATATTAACTCGTAGTGTCTGCTTGTCGAAAAAATTTTGGATCGATTTTAACCAATTTCCCGTGAGCCATTCGATCTGAAATTTTTCAGGCAAGCTCGTGGTAATAACAGAAATGATCTAACAAATTTTTAGAGTGATGCCAAAACAATGGAAACTTTTAAATTTTTCTACCAGAGTTAATAAAAAAATGTACAAAGGGTTAGTTTTTATTATATTATTGCCACAACGACCACAAAAACAACAAGTCCAGCTATGACAACAACACAACATTTAGAATAACAACAAGAACAATATAGAGACATCACATTTTTCATTTTTTTCTACTTTTTCAGAGATTTCCCTGGACCTGTTCCACCGATTTTAATGAATTTTGAAATAGAAATCTTCCCATGAATTTGGTGAATCATTCTCACTAAAAATGATCACTGCAGCTGCACTATTCAGGGCGTGATCTTGACAAGAACAACATAGAAAACTATATTTTTTCAAGACTTTTTTTAGTTCTTCATTCAAATGCCGGGCCCTAATCGACCGATTTCGACGATTTTAAATAGCAAACTTTTCAGGATGGTAATGAATCATTTTTTATGTCAACGAGCGCCCTAGCTACCCGATTGATGTCGTCATCGTGATTTCCACAGACGGACAGACGGACATCGCTATATCAACTCCGGTTGTTATAAGGATCACAAATATATGTATATATTTTATGGGGTCCAACATTTTTTTTCTAATTATTACAAACGGAATGACAAACTTATATATACCCTCTGCACACTGGAGTGGAGGGTATAGAAACTGGAATTAAAATTTCAAATTATAAATTGGAAAATATTAATTGAATTTCAGAAAATCATATCAAAACGTCGGAAATAATAATTTTAAATTTAGAAGACATCAATTAAATCTTTAATATATAAATTCTATTCGTTAAACACAAATTGAAATTCCAAAAAAAAACACCAAATATGTTTACATTTAAAAAATGTTTACATTTAAAAAAAATATTGGCATTGGCACAATAGCTTTTCAGTAACTTCTTTTAACGATAGTCGAATCGTTAAAAAAAGGAAATAGCTAAATTATCAGTAAAATTTTTAAACGATATTCGCTATTGTTAAAGTCAGCTGTTGTTGTTATCTAAAACTTAAACTTTTAGGTTGAAATGTCGTCATACATAAATAAAAATCATAAAATAGTGAAAATATTTTGCTTTTATTAAAAAACTTTTTTATATAAATAAAAAAATTAAATAGCATATTCAATTCATTATTTCATTTTCAAATAAATAAACAGAAATATTAGTAAACAAAATAAAGATATTAAACATAAACATAAAATCATCTTGTCAAGCACGAAGTAATTTGTTTTTTTCTATTCTTTGTGTTTTTCGCTTATTTTGACAGAGATGCCACTCGTTTACAATTAAAATAAATAGAAAAATAGATTTGTCGACTGTCGTTAAGAAGTCTGTACTTAGTGAATCAATTAATCCTTAGTGCAAACAACAATAGCTTTCGATATATTTTGCGATTGTCGGATCGTTGAAATTTAC
The DNA here is from genome assembly GCA_963682025.1 of Cordilura impudica. NCBI lineage: Eukaryota > Metazoa > Arthropoda > Insecta > Diptera > Scathophagidae > Cordilura > Cordilura impudica. The sequence continues at coordinate 140,641,425 of OY821519.1, forward strand.
AGAATCACACTACAGAAAACATTAATTTAAATTCAATGAATTTTAGAAAACGTCAAATGATATTTAAGAATTGCGAACATAAAAACTGTTACATAAATAAACGCAATTTGATGAGAATGTTATTTATATATAAATTTTCATAATTTTTTTTGGATGTTTTTCAGAAAATAAAGTTTTTCAGAAAATGAAGATAACAAATTATTTTATTTAAAATGTTTGGGACATTTGGTTTTTTGCGTTTGGCACCCTAATTTAATTATTTATTATTATAAATTTATTCTCTATGTTTTCCAAATATGGCAATATTTAAAATATTGAGAGAGCTTTTTTTTTGGTTATTATTTAGTTACTCCATCCGACCTATATGGCCGCAATGAAGAAATATTTGGCCAGTTAAAAGAAACTATACAGCCATCTCCAATTAGCACGATTTAATGCATATAGCCACCCTACACAACCATTACCTTTGCAATGGATGTTAGGGCGAGCTATTTAATTAGCAAAAACTAAATTAAACGAGAAGTTATGTCATATAACCGGAAACGCATAATCTAAATGCATGTCGATCAGCAACCACGATGACCAAAAAGCAAACACCGAAATAAAGCCGAAATAATAGAAAAGACGAAAACCAACCCAAAGAATTTGCTGAAATAATTTGGTATTAAGTTTAACAAATTGTTTACTTTTTCCAATATTTTGTTTACATTTATTATCAATACTCAAACCGAGGTGGAGGGTATCAAAGATTCGGCACAGCCGAATTTAACACGCTTACTTGTTTTTTAAATAAAGATCCTAAATCAAATCAAATAAATAATTGTTTATGAAATGATAAGAACTTTCATTTTGAAATTAAATTTTATTTTTATAATCCATATAAAACAAAAAAACATTTTAAAATCCAAAAAATCTATATAACGGGTGATTTTTTTGAGGTTAGGATTTTCATGCATTAGTATTTGACAGATCACGTGGGATTTCAGACATGGTGTCAAAGAGAAAGATGCTCAGTATGCTTTGACATTTCATCATGAATAGACTTACTAACGAGCAACGCTTTCAAATCATTGAATTTTATTACCAAAATCAGTGTTCGGTTCGAAATGTGTTTCGCGCTTTACGTCCGATTTATGGTCTACATAATCGACCAAGTGAGCAAACAATTAATGCGATTGTGACCAAGTTTCGCACTCAGTTTACTTTATTGGACATTAAACCAACCACACGAATGCGTACAGTGCGTACAGAAGAGAATATTGCGTCTGTTTCTGAGAGTGTTACTGAAGACCGTGAAATGTCGATTCGTCGCCGTTCGCAGCAATTGGGTTTGTGTTATTCGACCACATGGAAGATTTTACGCAAAGATCTTGGTGTAAAACCGTATAAAATACAGCTCGTGCAAGAACTGAAGCCGAACGATCTGCCACAACGTCTAATTTTCAGTGAATGGGCCCTAGAAAAGTTGGCAGAAAATCCGCTTTTTTATCGACAAATTTTGTTCAGCGATGAGGCTCATTTCTGGTTGAATGGCTTCGTAAATAAGCAAAATTGCCGTATTTGGAGTGAAGAGCAACCAGAAGCCGTTCAAGAACTGCCCATGCATCCCGAAAAATGCACTGTTTGGTGTGGTTTGTACGCTGGTGGAATCATTGGACCGTATTTTTTCAAAGATGCTGTTGGACGCAACGTTACGGTGAATGGCGATCGCTATCGTTCGATGCTAACAAACTTTTTGTTGCCAAAAATGGAAGAACTGAACTTGGTTGACATGTGGTTTCAACAAGATGGCGCTACATGCCACACAGCTCGCGATTCTATGGCCATTTTGAGGGAAAACTTCGGAGAACAATTCATCTCAAGAAATGGACCGGTAAGTTGGCCACCAAGATCATGCGATTTGACGCCTTTAGACTATTTTTTGTGGGGCTACGTCAAGTCTAAAGTCTACAGAAATAAGCCAGCAACTATTCCAGCTTTGGAAGACAACATTTCCGAAGAAATTCGGGCTATTCCGGCCGAAATGCTCGAAAAAGTTGCCCAAAATTGGACTTTCCGAATGGACCACCTAAGACGCAGCCGCGGTCAACATTTAAATGAAATTATCTTCAAAAAGTAAATGTCATGGACCAATCTAACGTTTCAAATAAAGAACCGATGAGATTTTGCAAATTTTATGCGTTTTTTTTTTTAAAAAAGTTATCAAGCTCTTAAAAAATCACCCGTTATATAAAAATAAGTTGCATTGTGTTAGTAATTGGTGTTCTCGGGAATGCGTGAACCGATTTCGTTTCTGCAAAGTTTATATGAAAAGTGACGTCAATACCAAGGTTTTTATGTATAAACGGTCTCTGAATGTGTATTGGTTGAGTTATATCCATTTTAGTGAACACTGCAATCATTTCAAAACATGTAGTTTGAAGATATTTCAGTTAATATTTCGAACAACTGAAATACGTTTTTAAATTCACTACAATTCGATTTTAGTCAAACCATTAATATAATACTAATAATTAATAATTAATTTATATACTTAGCTATTGTAAATCACATATCGCTAAAAACTTAAATATTTAAATACATTACGCACAGTAATGAGCTTTCTTATATGTTAACTTAACGGATATTTCAAACATTAAATCAAACAGCTAATTTATAAATACATGTAATGCTGTAACGGACTTTTTCTCCAAGGTCGCTAGCTTTTGAGTGCATGCTATGACTGACATTTCATGATCAGCTGATATATTTATATTCTTAATAATTGCATTATTCAACTAACATACGTGTCTCAATTTTTGAATTTCGCAAATAAATAAAATTTCAATTACTTCATATTTAATTGGGATAGCCACATTTTTTAATACAAAATGGTACGTCCGCGCAGTAATTTGGGGCGTCAATCACGTAATGCTAGAAATGTTGCGGCATCTAGAGCATCTCAAAGTGACGAACATCGTGCAAATAATACTTTGGCTGCTCGAAATGCCATGACACGTGGTAGGGCTCTGCAAAATCCAGCTTCATGTCCGTATGTGCGACGTACTTTGGAGCGTGCTGCATTTAATTATGATGTAAACTTTGATTACGTTTCTCATAGCAAGGTTTTAATTGGACCAATGACTACTGTTTGCAGTCATTGCAAGGCATTTAAGTTTAAACATGAGGTATCTGGATAGTGTTGTTCAAACGGACAAGTTAAATTACCAGAATTGAATCCACCACCGGAGCCCTTGAATAATTTGATAACTGGTGGCACACAAATTTCAAAGCATTTTCTGGCGAACATACAAGCGTATAACTCCGGATTTCAAATGACTTCATTCGGAGCGGCAAATATTATTCGGGACAATTTTATGCCAACGTTCAAGTTATTTTTGTTTGTTTTAATGTTTATTTAGATGATCGTGAAACGTACTATTTTGAAAATTTTGAAATTTAAATTTGAAATTTTTAATTTTTTTCAATAACACGTTCAACGGCTATTTTTCTGCTTTACTCATCATTTGAATTTATTGTATGCAAGGTATTCAAATCTAATGCCGTTTTCTTTTCTGAAAGAAAAGTGTCTTTTTTTACATATTCTGATTTAAGAGCAACCTTATATTATATATCAATCGAAAGGTCTCAAAGTGCTGTGTCCATAAATGCAAAAAATTTGATTATTTTCCTCTTGGAAGTCATAGGGTGAAAATATTCAAAAAAGGGGAACAATGTCACACTATGACCTGAAAGAAGTCAATGGCTGGAATTTTTTGTGATTTACGAGAGCTCGAATTCGAGACCTTTCGATTGATGTATTAGATAAAGTTGCTCTTAGTTCAGAATATATCAAAAAAATGCACTTTTCGAAAAAAGGGCAAAAAAAAGGGCGACATTTTTGTCAGAAAAGAAAACGGCATAAGTTACTGTGTAAAAACATTATTTGATTTACACGTACTGGGTTTTTTTTTTCGAGTAACGACCTTTTTTCAGATAACAAATGTCGAGCTTTTGAAAAGAGAATTTCCGATGCAGCGGAGCTGGCTGGTGTCGCTAATACAAAACAACTTAACTTGAAAAGTAAAGAATATTCTCTTTTTCGGGCTTCCCACCACTCCAGTGGATCGAATTTTTTGTGGTATAAAATTGTCTGACTTTTACATCTCAAGATTTCATTGTGCACTTGGTCATCATATTCGGGTGGATATACAGCTTGTACGAATTCGTTAAAGGGATCATCTTCAGAATTTACAGAGTCCATTGTAGTGTCTGCGATAGTCAATATATTTTTGTATGTTTCTAACATTTTTATGCATTGTTCATGAGTACCTCTTTTCTCACTCTCCGAACAATTTAGCAGTTTGTTCGCCGGTGAAAACAAAAAGAGTGTAATTCTATGAAAGTCCTTTATGTTTGCATCAATCACAGATTCTATATAAAGTGAAATTTGCTCCTTACATTTTTCAACAGTTTCTGAATCGTTTTGATCGTTTATTATGACTACTTTTTTAAGTTTTCTTAAGGATCTGTTTCTCCTTCCCAAAGCTTAGAAGCTTCCTCAAAGGGTTTAAGAATCTCAATTATTTCATTAATATTGGTTATATTAAGATTTATCAATCTATTTGTCTCCTGTTTTTCTTGAAGCATCTGCGTTATATAGATCGAGTTTAACTGTATCGATTTTAATAAATAGAAAACAGTGTTCCATCGTGTTGGCATAAAGCTTTTTAACGTAGTATTTAGAGAACTATTACCTCCTGACTTCTTGAAATATTTAACTAGCTTGGTGCAAGATCCTACAATTGCGTTGACTTCAGCTGTATCAGATATTGCTCCTTCAATGACATTATTTATCAGGTGGTTGATGCAGAAAATATGTTCAGCAAAATGAAACGCTGCTTTCATATTAGATCCTCTGTCTGTTACTACTGTGATATTTTCATTAAATTCACAGTCGAATTCATGAAGTAAACATTCAATTTTATTTCTATATTAATACCTTTAATGATTTAATAAAAAATTTAACGGTATAAAGTTTATAATAGCTCTAAAAAACTTACCGGTATTTCTGTCACTTCCCATTCCGATCATTCCAAAAATTTTATTTTGTATGTTTCCAGATTTTATGTAGTGAACAGTTGCTCCATTGTATGATGTTCTTAAATAATTGTCGCTCCATAAATCGCAGGTTATACTGAAACCAATTTCTTTTATAGTACACAATTCTTCTAAATTTCTAAAATTTTTAATGACTTCATCGTTATTTTTGATGTGTAAACATCTATACGCGCAGGGGGTAAATTTCAAAAATAGCGTAACATGTGAGCGTAAGATGTGTGTCGTATGACAAAATGTGATTGTATTGGTTTAAAAATTATGATATCATGATAACCTGTTTGAAAATTAAAAATGAAAAATAAAAAATGAAAAAAAAAATTTTTAAATAAAAAATTAAAAATGAAAAATTAAAACTGAAAAATTAAATATGACAAATAAAAATTAAAAATAAAAAATGAAAAATGAAAAATTAAAAATTAAAAAAAAAATATAAAGGAAAAATGAAAAATGAAAAATAAAAAATTAAAACTAAAAAATTAAAAATAATAAATTAAAAATAAAAAATGAAACATGAAAAATAAAAAATGAAAAATGAAAAACTAAAATTAAAAATTAAAAATGAATAATGAAAAATAAGAAATGAAAAATAAAAAATGAAAAATAAAAAATTAAACATAAAAATGAAAAATAAAAAATAAAAATTGAGAAATAAAAAATGAAAAAATAAAAATTGGAAAATGAAAAATGAAGAAAAAAATAAAAATTAACAATAAAAAATGAAAAAAGAAAAATAAAAAATGAAAAATTAAATTTAAAAAATGAAAAATTAAAAATGAAAAATGTAAAATAAAAAATTAAAAATTAAAAAAAAAATTAAAAATGAAAAATGAAAAACGAAAAATTAAAAATAAAAAAAATAACGAAAAATTAAAAATTAACCGGTTAAAGTAATAAATAATAATAATAATAAATGATACGCTCTCCGTTTGATTTTAGGTAAGTGCTATAAAAAATCTTTAATTACTAGATGTTTACACATCTCCCCTGCGATCGGACTCACATGATTTTATATTTCTTCAAATATATTAAATAATTCGCTTTTTGAATTTTTTTTTTCTCGGTAGAATATATGCCACTTTCAATTCTTAATTATATTTCGATTGCACTGCTCATTTTCACGGAATCGATACAATTTATTAAAAATTCAAAAACTAATTAAGACAATAATTGTTTAATGATTTTTATTATGTGAGGTGCTTCCAAAATCTCTTCACGTACATACATACAATGTGATTTATAATAAAGTAAATGTAAATGTTCCGTTATTCTACTACATTTATCTTTCACTTTTTTTATCCATATGCTTCAAAACATTAGCTATACATTTCAGTAGAACAGAAAGCAAAGAAATGTCGCATGTGTTGACATGTTAAGGTGCTATTACATGATGTGGTTTTTACATATGTACTGTCAAATTTTCCCACAACAAAAGTTGTACACATCGTGTGATACATATGAAACATTGTTTATGTACAATACATGAGGAAAGTCACAAGTACATTTTTCAATTAGAACAGGTTCTATTTTTGCATGACAAATATATGAAAATACAACACTGCTTGTGGCGAAAGAAAAACTGAGTAAATTTTAAAGATTAATATTGAAAGAAAAATAAATTGTGTAGTATTAATTAACAATTAAAAAATATATAACTTTTTTTTAACAATAAATTTTTGTAAATTCACAAATTAAATCAGCTGTTGTTTACATTTAGAGGTTATGTCATATGGAAATACATATGCACGTGTGATAGCAAAAATTATGAATCGTATATAAAAGACAATTTTGACAGACATGAGGAATTTCATATGGGTAAAAAAAAGTGACAGTACATATGTAAAAAACACTTCGTGTAATAGCACCTTTAATTTTCCATGTTCATGTGTGCAAAATCACTGTAAAAACTATGCATAGAATTGATTTGAATTTATTCGACAGTGTCTTCATATGCCATTGTCAAACATGTATGAACGACATAGCATGAATTAACACTTGCATGATGTGACACATGTCGCATGTTGTATATGTAGTTCAACACTTGCAGGTCTCTAGTACATATTATCAACGAAAAATTGTTCGAATTAGTCGAATTCATCGCCATTAACTTTTGTGTTCACACATCTGACTGCAATCTCATTTTTAAAATGTTGTCGAAGCGTAAACTTGAAAAAATTTGTTTACTTCTCTCTTATTTTTGATGTGTAAACATCAATACGCGCAGGGGGGTAAATTTCTAATTCACAATAAAATCACAAAAACAGCGTAATATGTGAGCGTAAGATCTTACGCGTGACCAGTGAGCATTAAGACAAATCGTTGTGACATGATTGTTTGGTGAAAAAATTAAGATATGTAATAACCTTTTTGGCGCTGTTTTCTGCATTTTATTTATTACCAGATGTTTACACATCTCCCCTGTGATCGGATTCACATGAATTTTTTTTTAAATAGAGTTACCGAGTTTATTATACAGGCACATGTTTGAGGAAAAATGTTTACATTTATTATTATTAGTATTATTTTAATAATAGTTAATAATATTTATGCTCTATAATTAAGAAACTTGCGTTTTTATATGCGCATTTCAAGAAATAAATCATAATAATAGATTTAACAAGTTTAAACTTTAATTACAATTTTGCAGAATCCAGTACATTTGCATTAAATTTAGAACAGGGTAACATTAATCATCGTTAGTGGCAGCCATTACCCCCCAATCTCACATCACACTGCAATTGTGAAATCGTTGTGTACGTATTATCAACGAAAAATTGTTGGAATTAGTCGAATCCATCGCCATTAACTTTTGTGCTCACACATCTGACTGCAATCTCATTTTTAAAATGTTGTCGAAGCGTAAACTTGAAAAAATTTGTTTACTTCTCTCTCTTATTTTTTTTTAAATATAGTTACCGAGTTTATTATACAGGCACATGTTTGAGGGAAAATGTTTACATTTATTATTATTAGTATTATTTCAATAATAGATAATAATATTTATGTTCTATAATTAACAAACTTGCGTTTTTATATGCGCATTTCAAGATATAAATCATAATAATAGATTTAACAAGTTGAAACTTCAATTACAATTTTGCAGAATCCAGTAAATTTGCAGTAAATTTATAACAGGGTAACATTAATCATCGTTAGTGGCAGCCACCACTCGCACGAAAAAGTTTATGCCATTATAGTGTGACCACTGCGGAAAATGTGTGTGTATTAGTAAAAAAATGTGAGTGTATTGAGTTTTTCGAACTTGCAGTGTGATGTGAGATAGCTGGGTTACTCGCACGAAAAATTTGGTGCCATTAGTGTGACCACTGCGGAAAATGTGTGTATTAGTAAAAAAAATGTGAGTGTATTGAGTTTTTCGAACTTACAGTGTGATGTGTGATAGGGGGGTTAGTTCTTTTTGCCAGTAAACTATAGTTGTATACAACTTAAACAATTTTAAAGTCACTATTACAATTACACTGTGACCTCGTTTAACGCAACTAATACAAGTGGAGGCATGTGCTAAAAGCGAGGTAGAAATTAAATCATGCCAACGACCCTTATGTAAAATAGAAACACGTCGTTTGATTTAAAATCAAATTAATATGTTTATTAAATGTAACAAATTTAGTATTCGAGTTGAAATAATTTTTTTTTTTCAAGAAAAATTTATTAATGTCCACTCCCTATATTATAAAATATAGACCTTAACCTTAATATAATAGACCTTAATCTCAAAAACACAAAAATTTTAAAAGTAGCGCCCGAATTCATAATGAAAAGTTAGCTTCTGCTTACATGTCGCGCTCAACGAGGTTCTTACTAGTCAAACGATTATCCTTAGGCCCAATTCAAACCACGATTTTTGACGACGTCGCTTTTCATAATTCTCTTTTGAAGCTGTTACCAAAAACCTATTGCATTCATACGATGATTTTTAGTTTCGTGTTTTTTTTAATCTTTATTTTTCGCATTAAGAAAAATATAAAAAATATATGAATTAATCTAAATCTTTTATCTTTTTTATTTTTCAATTCAATTTATTTATTTGTTAAATTTTATTTACATTATTTCATTATAAGATTTAATCATTTTATTCTAAATAATTTATCACATATTTAATATTTAAAAAAAAAAATTATTAAGAGTAGAATCTTTAGAATTCTAATCAAATAGCAGAACGTATCAATATTTAAAAGCTTCAAGTTAAAACATATTTAGTTGAAAGAAATTATGCATACATACATATGTATATTAAATAAAAAATAAATAAAAATATAAGCGATTCTTGCCCTCTCTGAAGTCGCCACTTCAAAGTGAGAAAAAGAATAAAACGTAACAAGAAAAAAGAAATGAGTGTAAATATGAAAAAGTCATATAAAAAAAAAAAGTCATGAAAAACAGAAATCGTGTATTTTTATTTACCCCTCTTGCTTCTCTACACCGTTCGCCAACAAACAAAAAAGACGTCGAAAAACGACGTCATCAAAAGTCGCTGTGTAAACACAGCCTTAAGGCCTAGTTAGCCACACGTTGCTAAAATTTATCCGTACCGTAAATGTAACGTTGACATTTAGTGCTATTATAGAACGTAAAAAACGGATCAGCATGTTGCTGTGTAAAATTAACCAAACTTTATCAGCTGTTCACAAATGTCACGTACAAACGTAGCATAAATCTATTTTCAACAGATAGGAACGTTCCGGTTACGTGACAGTTGAGTTCGGTAACTGCTCTAATTGCTTTTCATGTAACAGAAAAAAACAGCTGACACGTTTGGTTAAGGTTACGTGTGGCTAACTAGGCCTTTAAGCCCTAAACACATAACGGCGAGTTGCGAGTGCGAGTAAAAACTAATACTACAGTCTGTCAAAAATAAAATACACACGTTTATATGAAAAAGATTATTTTGACACCAACACAGTTACACGACTACACGACCACTTTTGCTGCTGTAGTCAACTTAGGCTAATTTCTATTTTTGTTGGCTACAAAACAAAAATAGTGTTGACAATATAACAATATATGTAAAATATATTAGTGCTACGAAATATTTTATTTTGTTGAAAAAATTAATCGCAAAATGAAATATAATAATTCCATTAATAATCAAAAGCGGTTAAGTAAATTTATTTATTTATTTTTACGTTATAATAATGCATTATAAATAAGTATTTGTATATTTAAGTCAAGTTTATATAGAATGCATGCATGTTTTTCTATTTTAATAAAGTAGAAAAAAATATAATTGGCACTACTGAAATAAAAATCTATTGTATAAAAACAGCTGTTTATATTGTTGTTATATGTTGCTGTCGTTTTCAAAAAAAATTAAGTAGCTGACTACACGACTACAATTGCAGCCAGCAGCATTTGTAGTCGTGTGTTCGTGTAGCCGCTGTCGTCTATGTGTTTCATGCATAAGCTTTTTGCATGCGAGAATTTGTCAGTGTTTGAAAGGTTGTTGATCTGAGTTTAGCAAATGCAGCACACGCTGCGCAGCAACAAGTGCATTATAAATAATACTCATGGTAGATACTGCATAACTTTTCATTATAAATACGGCCGTAAAAGTTGTTTTAACTGAAGTTTTTATTTTGAAAAGTTAAGAGATTCAACACTGCAAATAATACAGAAGAGGTTGCATTTTAGTTAATTTGGTTTGCTTACAAATATTGGTAATTTCTCAACGAGAATTTTAGGAAGAAAACTTTGATTATTGATTTAATGGATGTATAAAGTAAAAATTTCGGAGGGCCTTATCACCGCATACGTGAAATATTTTTTTTTCAAAAACAGGCCTAAAAGTACTAACGAGTCGTCGAAAATTAAAACTCTGGGTAAATTGACTCTAGATATACATCATCATTCTTGCGGGTATTTTTGTGAATTTCGACAATACTTAATAATTACAAAAATGACACACATGAATTTCGTTTTCAAAAAATTTTATAAAAATAATTTTCTTTTTATTTTAAATCAAAAAAAAAGAAACGTTGACACAAAACATTATAACATTGTTTAAAATGAAGATGAAATTATGTAATGGCGTTGGCACTTTAGTTAACAAAATCTTTTATGAAGACATTTTATAATTGACTACAGTATCAACTTTATGTAAACCCGTGGAAAAGGAACGCAGCTGTACGGCTTGGGCATTTTGTATAAAGGCAGGACCAGTTTCATCCCAACTTTCGGGTATATCACAGGTTTGTAGAGTATGAATCATAACATCGAAGGTACAAATACAATCCAACAAAGGTAGATAGGTAACAGTGGCCGATATTTGACGCATGACATCACGGATTTCGTTTTGTATACGCTTAAGCTCTTTTGTAGATGTCAATTTACTAGCATCGCCCATCTCACCATCACCCAATTCAGCATTCATTTTGAAATCCCAACATTCTAAAACCTCTTTGGTATGAGCATTTGTTATCACCATCGATATTTTGTTTATCATACTTTTGGCCAACCATTCTGTAAATTCAGGACGAGTTAATATTATTTATTTTTTCTAGCATTCATCTACTTACCTTCAGTTTGCTCCAGTACCTTTTGTAGAAACTCTTCAATTTTAGGATCCTTCGACATAAGTATTGTCAAACCATACTGTTGCGTACTTTCAAATGTTTCTGCCGGATAGATGCCTCTTTGAAATAATATAGAGTTGATGCCATATTTTAAATATTCTGCTATAATTTGTGCCGAACCCTTTAATGTTATACAATTTTTGGTGGCTTGTGTAGTTGACATTTTTTTTCTTTAAATCTTATGTATGTATTTTATTAACGTTTGATTAAAAATTACAATTAATACGACAATTTTCGGCTTAAACACTTTTCCGCCTTTAACAACATTAACACTAGCGAATTGGGCACATATTTGTTTACTCGTTGGTTTCTGCTTTTGAATCAAAGAGTTGTATTTGACAGCTATTCGCAATGTCAATGAAACACAGAGCGATGTATATAATATTTTTTTTTTTTAAGTAAAGTAATTGGTTCACACCATGCATGTAACGCCCGTCTTACACAGACCACAACCACTGCCACTCAGTTGTGTACGTATTATCAACGAAAAATTGAACGAATTAGTCGAGTCCCGCGCCATTAGCATTTGTGTTTACAAATGCTACAATTTTATTTTGAAAATGTCTAAGCGTAAGCTTCCACCATCACCTCCTTTGCTAGATTTTCGTAGGCATTATTCTTTAAATCGTTAAGATTTATTGTTCATATCTCACAAACAAGGGGTGGGAATAGTATAAATTAATTATATTTTAAGTAATTTCCTTTTTCGGCATCTATATTCACTTTTTGTTTTGTTTACGAAATAAAGTTACCGATTTCATAAATAGCCTCATTTTGGGGGGAAAAGGTTAACATTTATTATTATTAGTATTATTTTAATAATATTTATGGTCTATAATTAACAAACTTGCGTTTTTATGTACATTTCTAGAAATGAATCATAACAATACATTTAACAAGTTAAAACTTTAATTACAATTTTGCAGTAATCCAGTAAATTTTTATTAAATTTTTAACAGGGTAACATTAATCATCGTTAGTAGCAGCAATTACTCGCACGAAAAATGTGTTGCCATTAGTGTTACCACTGCGAAAAATGGTAAGTGTGAGTATATTGAGTTTTTCAAACTGGCAGTGGCCTGTGTAACTGGCGGGTACATGCTAAATATTTTCCTGATCACAATTATGGTGGGAAATTGTAACAATTTTTGTACACTTTTAACGTATTTCCTTATGCCTATTACAACGAAATATTCAGTTGAGACTGTAATTTTAAACCAATTTGCAAATCAAATTTCCGTTCTGAACTTTGGGTCTCATCTGAGGAGTTGAATTGAAAATAAAAAATATTTAATGTATCAATATCACATTTATTAAAATTTTGAAAATTTGGCATGGTTTTTATTTACTATTGCAAACGTTTACGTTTTTTAGCTTTTTCATACACTTCGGCCAGTTGATTTAAAAGATTAATTGCTTTAAAGTCTTCTTCAAATATGGCGAATTCTTCAAGGGGTCGCATTAGTTTCAAAGCTTCATCATAATTTCTAATACAATTATGCAAGCGTTTGTTTGATACCGATGATGAGGGGGACGGCAAAGGCTTGGAATGTTTTGGAATTCGTACCGAACCTTCAATACCTAAAAGACAATTTGCCAGTATTGAGTGACTATCAAAAGGTTCTTCTTTTATTTTCTCGGCAGCTAAAGGACCTATGGATTCTAGTGCATTTATATTACTTTTATTCTCTAATTCTTTAATATCGGGTTTGACGTCCTCTTGCGAATCATCGTGGTAATCTTCATAATCTCCATAGTTTATAGTAGGACCTTCTTCATTTTCATTTATCATATCATCGCCATCCTCCTCAGGTTCTTCATCGTCGAAATTTTCAAGCGGATCTTCATCTTCATCCTCGTCGTCTGCTTCATCGTTTATTTCAATTGTATGATGATCATTTTCTGGTATTATTTGATTTTTCGAACTTCCTGGTTGTGATGATAATGCATTGTCAACTTCTTTGGCACAATAGGTTATAATATCTTTACAATTTAAGGATTTCTGAGGTTTCCTCGTTATAATGATTTGATTAATGTGTTCCAAATTTATGTTAAATACAGATTTAAAATCACGTATCCATGCACGATTTGGAAAGAATTTTTCAATGTTTATTATCTCTTTAAATTCCATAGCACGATCCCGTATAACTTCATCCGTGACAACTTGAATTTTATGAAAATGAGCACGTTTTATGTATTCGTACATACAGTTACCCAAGAAATTTATTTTTTTATGACGCACAACTTTAGGGTCATCTTTCATGATATCGATAATTTGACAACTTGCATAATATTTGAGTATTTCCTTACGGTTTGCAACAACATTTTTGATTTGTTCCCAGCTACATTTAAAGGCTGATGCAACCCTTTGATATACTGGTATCTCATCGTACATACGAATTGCTTGGACACGCTCTTCTAAATTGAGAATTTTCCGGGGTTTGTCTTTTAGTTTTCTGCGTTCCAAGACATATCTACAAGGCTAAAATTGGGATAAAGGTATAATAGTTTTATTATAAAAAAACATACATTTCTCAATTTTAGATTAAACATGAATACATACATATTTACATAACATCTACTATATACAAATATTGCCCAAATCGAAAGCTACTGAAAGTAATCTTAGGTTCAAAAAACAGATCCCTATCTCTAGTAGGGACCTTAAACTACAAAATATAGGAAGCATTCAAAACTGTACAAAATAAATATTTAAAATTATAATAAAATTTCCCAAGTAAGTAAATCTTTATTGAGTCTTTTCACAAATATATATATGTTTAGGTATAACAACGACAGTAGCACAATATATACATATGTACATCTATAATATTAATAGGCTAGGCGATTTCTTGTTACCGATGTTTTGTTCTTCCATTTTATACTGATTTTAACCTAACGTATATTATTTGAATGGTATTTCTTTTTAGCTGTTCACCAGATTTAAAGATTTTTAAATTTTTTTCTTTATTTTGAGTAAATTGCATTTATATATTGCTACTAACACATACATAAAATTATACATATGCTATGTGTGTGTTTATTAAATTTGTTGATGTGTAGTTTGTTATCTTAATTCACAATAATAGTAAACCAAAAAAGTGTTGGTTTGTGAATAGCCTAAGTTCATAAATAAAGTCACATAGAAAATGCACTCGAATTTCAAGCACTGGAATCTGTTAGTATCTCGTAGTAGCTCTTCGAATGAATGTACAATTCATGAAAATATTTAGAATAACGTTTGCTTGCGACGTTAACATTGTCGGCCAGAGAGATTATGTTAAATGAATAAATAAACTTAGAACTAATTTTAAAACTAAATAACACCTAACATTAACAAAACAACACTATATAACATGTACATAAATTGATAAAACGAATTGTAAGAAAGAATCTTACAGATACATTAGTATAAGTATAGTTTTCATATGCGCATAAAAATTAAATATTACAGATCATTTTCAAATTGTTTAGGTCCTTTAGCGTAAATCGGGTAAGTCGAAACGTGAAATTATACAGCTAAGTATGTAAATATAGTTATCTTAAAATAATGATTATCACAGAATTTCCTTATCAGTCCTCTAGCCTCTATAAGAGCCTGGAGTCGTCTTCAAATAAAGTTCCGGCATGACCCGGAACATTAACTTAACCTTACATTAAAACGAAGCCAACATAGCAAAATTATATTTGAAACAGAATTGGACATTCCGTTTACGTGACATTTCAGTTCAGTAATATTTCTAAATGCTTTTCATACAGCGATGCCAAGCTAAATTAAGATTAATATTAATTTTAGAAAAAAATTTATGCTATTTGTACATTTGGTTTCATTTCGTATTTGATGATATTTTCTATATATGTATGTACATAAATAAAAAATAAAAATAAAGTACGTGAAAATTTTTAGTTACAAATGTTAATTTTTAGATAAAAATATGTCATAGTATTGTTTTTGTAAAAAAAAAACTGCTTTTTACGTTTGCAGTGAATTACTTTTAGTAAAAAAAATTTGAGGAATTTTATATAATTTTAAAGTTTTAATTTTATATTTCTGTACAAAACGCTCCCTCTAAAATAAAATGATCTATTTACCTATTAAAAAAAACCTTTAGTTAATTAAAAGTATATATAGGTAAAGTTGTCTTTATTTTAAATTCGCAAACAAGCACTTAAACTTAAAATAAGAGGCGCCATATACGCGCTTCTTTAAAAAACACTAAATGGACAAATGAGCTTCTTGGGTCGTTAAAAGCCGCTAAATCTACCGCGAAAAGCGGTCAGTTGACTGTTTACATACAGCAATATCGATCAGCTGATACGTCATAGGTACGGTGCGTTTCATAACATACAAGCTAAACAGGCTTTTATCCAAAATCGTTCCCGTACTCAAAAATCTGTTATATGAGAGCTCTTATGAGATAGTTAATATGTTTCCCTTCTTAAGAAAACTTACCCACATCTTTTTTCCCAATAATTTGATAAAAATCTATAAATTGTCAAACTATCAACTGTTAACGCTTAGTTAGCCACGCGTAACGGTAACGGCGCGAATCAGATGATTCAACTGTCTTAATAAAGAACACATCCAAGTGCTTACCCAACTTAAGCTAAATCTATCGTATCGTTAGCTTCTGTTGATTTTAGATTTTTGCTACGTTTGTACGTTACAACCAGCAACATGCTGGTTCGTTTTTTATAATTGCACTAAATGTCAACGATACGATACGGTTGCATTTTAACAACGTGTGGCTAACTAGCCTTTATGCTAAGTACACACGAGCTAAAGGCCTAGTTAACCACACTTAACCTTAACCAAACGTGTCAGCTGTTTTTTTTCCAGTTACATGAAAAAGCATTTAGAGCAGTTACCGAACTCAACTGTCACGTAACCGGAACGTCCCAATCTGTTGAAAATAGATTTTTCTACGTTTGTATGTGACATTTGTGAACAACTGATAGTTTGGTTAATTTTACACAGCAACATGCTGGTTCGTTTTTTACGTTCTAAATGCCAACGTTACATTTACGGTACAGATACATTTTAATAACGTGTGGCTAACTAGACATTAACATTAGTAGAAACATGTGAAAAGTAACGGGCGGGTTACAAAAACTCACTGTAGAGTGGAGGTATTTGTGCTATTTGTGCAGTGAACTGAGCAAATATCAAAACGGTTTTGATTTTGATGTTTGCACAAGTGTGTATAACTGCACACTTACAGTTGTGTCGCGGTTTTTTAATAGTTAACAACGAAAAATGAGCGGCAAAAAATATTTTTGGGAGAATTCCTTGAATTATACAAAGAATCACCTGCATTATGGCGCATAAAAAGCAATGACTACAGCAAACGAGTCAAGAAAGACGAATCATATGAATAATTAATTATTTTTTTCTTTGCAATCGTTTCTTTCTTTTTATTCAATAATATAGCGCACATGTTTTCCTTCTTTGCATTTAACTTTAAAATTAAAAATTGAACAGTTTACTTGTATAGTGTATGCTGCAGGTTTTTTGCGCACAAAAACCGACACGTGTTTCCTTTTATACGAAATAAAAGAAGCGACGAATCCAACCCTTTTCCGACGAAACGTAATTTACTACTGATGATGGTATTTAGAAGAGGCTTTTTAGCCTAGTTTTTTTTTCCATTCCAATTCCCCGTGCATTTACATTGTGCGTTTTTGGGTGCAACTACTCTTGATTTTTTTTACGTTTATTCTGCCAATCTTTTTCAATTATCCATTAGCAACAAGTAAACAATTTAATAAGCATTTTTTTTTTAAATACATGACAAAATTATGGATTTTTTTTTAAATTTATTTTATTTTTAACTTAAATGGCGCTTAATAAAATCTCTTTAAAAGTATTTTGTCAATTGCGGTTTATAAAATCACTTGCCACTTTGACTAGAATAAGAATAAATCAACTTGTCAAGAAAACGAAAGAGTGTAGAAATAAATGTAACAAAAATAACTTAAAAGACAGAAAATCAGACTTTTTTTCTTCACTACCCCGTTCGCTTACAAACACGAAACTCAAGCCTATGCACGCAGCGTGGAAACCCATCGTCTAAATCCCCTCCATGTTTTCATTTTTTAATATGTAAGACGATGCAACCCAAAACGTAACAGTAGTTCTCTATGTTTATTGAATTTACTAGTACCAAACAAATATACGCGGATATACAAAACAATGTTACAGCACGACTGTACCCAACGCAATAATACAGCAAAAACAGTAAACATCGATACAGACGATGGAACATTGAGTTCGTAAACATAAAATATAAAAATAATTTGATATTTGAAAAACCAAAAATGAAACATGAATTTTAACATGAAACATTGCTACACGCGATGGAACATTAAGCGTAATATGCCCATGTTCCTACTAATTTTCCCTCGTGTGTACTCATCATTAGAACTATTTTATGCTTATAAACATTTTTAAGATTTGTTTTCCTGAGATAAATTTTGAAAATAAAATAAAGATTTAAAATGTCTAAATAAATATTTCTTGCATTTAACAGTTTCTGTTTATTTTTGGACATGGTTTTTACGTTCCCGTACTTTTGTTAATTTTTATCTATTTGAGAGAATTTTTGTTCACTCTCATTTTAACAAAAAAAAAAAAAAATTAAGAAAATTATAGTCGGTCTAGACCGACTATACGATACCTTATACAATGCGTGTAGAGACCCTATCTCTTAGACCCAATTAATTGGATATAGAAAATAAGTATATATGTACATACATGCCAAATTTGAGTGGCATTATTATTAATTTTTTCCTTTGAATATGAAAAAGTTCATATCGGATGCTATATTTATAGGGGGACTAGGTCGAAAAATGGACCTATCCTGACAATATTTGGTAAGGTCACTTATTTTTTGCAAAAACATAAACAAACCAAATTTGAGAAAAATCTGTGCAATATTTCTGTTTTTTGATAGATTTAAGTGATTATCGGGAAGCAGCTTTATATGCGGGCTATGACTAAGAATTGTCCTATAGGGATTATTTTTGGACTACTGATAAATGGGTGTAAGAAACACACACAAACCCAATTTCATCGTGATCTATATAATAATTTGGATCATATGGCAATTTAAGTCGATTTCATAGGTGTCATTTGTATGGGGACTATGTCTGAACATGTACCGATTTTCGCCAATTTTAATAGCGTTGAAATTCAATCAAAATATGTTCATTTTTGCGACCTGTAGTTTGATTTGAAGGTTTACATGGACACACAGGCGGACGGATGGACGGACATCGCTAAATAGACTCAGAAAGTGATTCTGAGTTGATCGGTATAATAAAAAATGGGTGTATGTCAAATATTTTTGGTAGTTAAAAACATCAGCACAAAGTCATTATACCCTGAATACATAGTGGTATAGGGTATAAAAATACCGAAAGCAAAATTTCGTTAAATCGGAACTGCAGAAAATGCACAAATAAGGGAACAGACTTTTTTTTAATAAACACTCTAGAAAAGACTCTGTGGCAAAATCCAATTGATAAAAAATTTAAATATATATAAATTTCCTATTAAAATTAACTTTTATTTAAAAAAAAAAAAGATTTTTTAATTGTGAATTTAAGCAAAAGGGGATTTTTTTAAGGGTACACTTATATCTAAAAAATTTCATTCGTGGGGGATATTTTTATGGATAATATGTAGATACCTTTGAACATCAATTGATTTTCAGGTCTTTTGTTCTGAAAGTGTTTATATTGAAAGGATTTCCAAATATATATAAACTAAGTAACACCTTGAACAATTAAAAAGTACTGAATTGATCGTGGCAGTACTTTTTATAGTATAAAATACACTATAGTACCAGGGACTGAGCGTGTCTTTATTGATAAGCAGTTGAACTTTTTAAAGTTTAAAGTTTAACATTGCTTAATACATTTTAGATTTGTTTTTCAGTGCCAATTTAGAATAACTAATATTTTTTTTTTTATTTAAATTTTAAAAGATTACAAATTAAATTTGAAATTTCAATATTTACATTAGTAAATGTTGTATTTCGTGTGTAGCAATTTCAAATTGAAAATAAATTTTGTAAGTTGTTTATGATATAACCCGAAAAACAAAATTGATCTTTTAATGATAACTTGTAGGGGCTACTTAAGCAAAATAGCAACTCGCTTTTTACTTAAGAAATATGTTGGCGCTTTCTCTCAAATTCAACGACGTATGTAGCTAATGCGGAATTTGCATTCAGATTATCATTTGCACGTTTTATTTTTTTAAATTAAAATCATTTTCATTAAAATATGACATTGAAACAAATTCATTTCTTTTTACTTATTTGTTGCTTAAATGCAAACATTTTGTTTCGCAACTTTAGATAGGGAAACGCATAAAAAAAACAAGCTTGGAAGAGCTACTTTACGAGAACGGGTTAAAACAATGCCGGTTATTATCGATTAAGCAACGAAATGTAAGAAACCTTAGTATTGCTTGCTGTTTTAAAATTGTTTATGCCCTCGATATAAATTGCTCTAACCACTATTTATAATCTGTTTTTTTTTTATTTTATTTAGACTTAGATTCTAAATATTAAGTCCATATTACAAAATGCTATTTTAATAATAATGTTTGTGTATGTACATACATATATCCATTATACATGTTTACAATACATACCTTTTTTCCCATTTGATTATGTTGATGATTTTGCCCCAGCTAAATGTATAACTTGTTCTATGAACGAGTAGGTATATTCCTCAACAACAGTATACACAATTTTATTTTAACCCTCCTTTGTTGACACACAAAAATACAGAAGCAAAAATAAATAAACGCTGTTTCCCGAATCCACACTAAAAAATATTGTACGTGAATTACCCAAGGACTGTTAAACACAACTAAAATTATAATTTGCACAAATTGTCTCACCAAGCAGCGTCCACAACAGAAAGAGAATAAGAGAGAGCCAATATTGAGTTTGAGAAATGTGGAACTAAGAACATTGCACTTAAAAAACCGGCCATTACTGAAACTCACAACAAGCTTTAGCAGAAATGCATAGAAAGAAAGAAATACCCATAGCAATGCCGACAGTAACAAAGAGATGACAACTGTTGTATACACAAATAGGGAGTATGAAATACTCAATTCTGTACCATTGTACACCACCTTTGATATACAGATTGCAAAGGAGAGTGTAAAGCATTTTATGCCAAATATTTACAAACCTATACAGAGTGTGTACATATGTATGTACATACAAATGTGCCAATACTGATAAAAGTACAAAACATGCGAGCAATCGAGTACAGTATAACCTTGCTAATATAAAATATTTCGTGGCGTACCCATATCCGTCCGGAATAGTACTTAAAACAAGAAAGGGTGTTAGTTTCGTTGGTAACCCTCCACCAGTACTGCGTCGTAATTTATGTTGGTTGAAACTATTTTTTTTTAAGTAAAGAAAAATGTTTTAATGCCTTTTCGGCGTCCGGCTACGATTACAAAAATTCAGATTTTCAGTCGTTTAGTTGAAAAAAGTTTCAGATATTGCAAGCTGTAAGTTGTCATACGATGTTATGTATTTATTTCGTTACATATAAATATGTATGTACATACAATATAAGAGCTTTTTTTTGAAGCGGTTGTTGATCTGAATCAATTTCAGAAAACAATTTTGTAATTAACCAATAGCAACAATTAATTAAAATTTAAAGACTATGGTAAAGACTAAGGGTTTTCGAAACCATTGCATATATCGTATTTTTAAAATAACATACAGTGTCGGACAAAATTATTCACACACTTTGTGTTCTAACATTTCCGAAGATACATCTTATTATTAATTATTCACGCAGTAAGAAAACTCTAAGTTATTGAAAAACTTAATATCTTGTGGACATGTCTTTTTTGAAAATTTGATGCTAAAGTAGGTCTTAGAATTGTGGTGAGTCGGAAATTAGTGATACGTGATGAATTGTCCACACACACATGTCATGGGCAGTTTGTTTTGCATTATTATCCTTTGATAGTAAAAACTTTAGCCTAGACTGGCCTTTGAATACTCTTATGTAAGTTATCTCTCCAGATATTGAGATAAACCACTTTATCCATCGTTCATTTAATGAACACTAAGCTACCAACATATGATTCTAACATACAGCCCCCCGCCATGAACCTCCACTGTTCCTCGTTTCGAGTTCAAAATTCAGGTTTGAATTTGTAGGTGTATTCATGTGCGGTTTTGCGAATTGTATCCTCTTTTTCGATTAACTTTTATTCTTGTTACTTGGAAATTTTAACCAGCACAATGGGGTGTATTCACATGACAACTACTTCTAAAATTTTTGCTTTCAACTGTATACAGAAGTGATTTTGTGATTTATTTTATTTTACTTTACAATATATATTTCCTCTTTTATAGCTAGATTTTGATTTTAAAGCTCTTACTGATGATATAAATGGTGAATCGGTGAATCTTTCAATGTTAGCAGTTTGTGCAAAAAAATTATTTCGTTTGTGCAACAATAATATTAATTTACTTCCATCATCAGTGAGATCTTAACGACCCATTTGAATTGTCCTTTTATTATTTTCATATAAAAATTATGACAGTAGAAACTGGAATTCATATACCTATACTTTTCTGAAACCTTGTGATACCACACTACTCAACACTTTGAATTTTCAAACTATTTATATTCCTTGTGTGAATACTTTTGTCACCTTTAAAATGGGTCCAAGATATAATTTCCCTTAATTATTATGCAATGAAGACAATAATGTTTAATTCAATTCCACAATATTTAGCGAATAATTGTTGTAAACAACATACGACCCATGTAAACAACACGTGTGAACACTTTTGTCCGTCACTGTATTTTATTTTTAGTTAATTTAACTCTAAATGCAAACAGGTATAAAAGAACTAGCGACGATTGCCCGTATATGGCTACTATGGAAATAAGGAGTCTTCTTTGTGTGTACTTTTTTTAAATCCAATGTTAAATAGGTAGAAATAATTTTTATTTGAAGATTAGAAAATAAATATTTTGAAAATATATTTTGCTGTTATTTGTATTTAATATATGTATGTAGTTATATTTTATACCCCATTTCTATTCAATTAGTGTTGACTTATTTGAAATTTTACAAGAAAAAAAATATACGAAAAATTTTAACAGTTTTTCTCTCAATGTTTATTTTGAATAATTTTTATGCAAAAAACATAGCGGGTTGTGACTGTAATCTGTATTCAATAAAAGTATAGAAATACTGTTATTTTCTTCTAAAGGCCTAGTTAGTCACCCGTAACCGTAACCAACCGTGTCAGCTGTTTTTTTTTTTTCTGTTACATAAAAAGCATTTTGAGCAGTTACCGAACTCAACTGTCACGTAACCGGAACGTCCCAATCTGTTGAAAATAGATTATTGCTTCGTTTGTAGGTGACATTTGTGAACAGCCGATAAAGTTTGGTTAACACAGCAACATGCTGGTTCGTTTTTTACGTTCTATAATTGCACTAAATGCCAACGTTACATTTACGGTACATATACATTTTAACAACGTGTGGCTAACTAGGCCTTAATACTAGTTGTGAATTAGGGAGGATGAGCCAAATACATAGATAAAATGAAAAATTGCATATAGAACAAAAAAAAAAAAACAAAGTTACGACTACCAACAAACCCAACGAATTAATATGATGATATAAAACTAAAGATATTTTTAATACATAGGTACCTAACTTAAAAACATTATTGACCTACTTAAGGCGTAGTTAGCCGCACGTAACCTTAACCAAACGTGTCAGCTGTTTTTTTTTTTCTGTTACATGAGAAAGCATTTAGAGCAGTTGCCGAGCTCAACTGTCACGTAACCGGAACGTCCCAATCTGTTGAAAATTGATTTTTGCTACGTTTGTGCGTGACATTTGTGAAAAGCTGA
This sequence comes from Cordilura impudica, assembly GCA_963682025.1. Taxonomy (NCBI): domain Eukaryota; kingdom Metazoa; phylum Arthropoda; class Insecta; order Diptera; family Scathophagidae; genus Cordilura; species Cordilura impudica. The sequence continues at coordinate 140,665,048 of OY821519.1, forward strand.
TAATTTTACACAGCAACATCGTTTTTTAAGTTCTATAATTGCACTAAATGCCAACGTTACATTTACGGTACAGAATGGACTTTTAAAAATTACCATCAATTTAAAATATGTGATGCTAGTTGACTTTTTATTTAAACTAGCTGATTTCAGCGCCCGAAATTCGAGTGCAATTTCTAAGCATCTTTATTTTTCAACTTAGCCAATTCACAAACCAATACTTTTATGATTTATTATTATTGTGAATGAAGATAACAAACTCACTAACAAGCACATTAACAAATTTAATAAAACACACATAGCATATGTATAATTTTATGTATGTGTTAGTAGCAACTTTAAATGCAATTTTCTCAAAATAAAGGAAAAAATTTAAAAATTTGTTAATCTGCAAAACGGCTAAAAAGAAATAACTTTCAAATAATATGCGTTTGGTCAAAATCGGGATAAAACGGTAGAACAAAAAATCGGTCACAAGAAATCACCTAGCCTATTAATATTATAGATAATACCAATTTGGATCTTAAAAGTTGTTACATACCGAGCTAAGAATTTTAGCAGCAATTAGAAAAAGTAGCCTAAATTTTATAATTTTTACTACTTTTTTCCCTAAGGTGCAAAATTTATGTTTAGAATTATATTTTTTATGCAGTGCTTATACAAGATTAGGCCTTGATCTGAACTAAATATAACACCTTTAATTAAATAATAAAATTAAATAAATGAACCAAATCTTTCCGAAAAGCAATAAAATAAAAAAACTATTAACGGTTAAAAATTTATTTGAAATTCTTAAAATTATTTTTAAATTTAAAAAATGCGTACCTCTTTCTATAAATAACAATAACTACTTAATGTATTGATTTATTTCATTATTGTTGCCGCTTATCTTATTTTAGCTATTGGCGTTTTACAGCTGCATGTCCTGCGAATTATGATGTTCATACACTTCACCACTTTCTACTTCGGCATGTAGAGATTCTTTAGTTGATTTCAGATTCGTATAATCTGAATTTGCTGTGGTAACACGACCATTTGATTCAATAACTAAAAAGCCCATGCAACCATCAAACAATATATCATTAATGGCCTTGCGAGCTAAAAGTTTTTGATCTTGCGACAATTCATTATACTGTATGGCCCATGATTTAGCTAAAATTTCAGATGCCTCTGAAAGTTTACTTGAACAACTATGTGTATGTAGTTTTGAGGAAGTCATAGTTTTAACATTTCTTACAAATTTTGGTGTTTGTATTGCAGAATTTTCGTTTATTTTCAAAGTAATTGCCGATGCAGCATTCAAGCCTTGTCTTTGTTTTTGCAGTTGTGAGATTTGATTAGATGCTTTTTTCAAGCCCCATTGTGATTCATTTTCATTATTATAAGCATATTCATTGAATACTTGTTCAGTTTCTTCATTTACGGCAATGTCATTTTCTGCAGGTTCCACCTCATTAGTTATCTGAGCCTCATTATCAGAGTTACATTCTAGTTTTTGCTTAGTACTACTAATTTGCAAGGAGTACCTTTGAAATTCTTCATCATATTCTTGTTGTGAGTGTTCATCGTCATTATCATCTTCTCCTTGATAATCATTGTGACTTTGTTTTTGTAATGGATTTGGTTGCATATCGGAGGTGTCGCTTTTGGAATCTACCATTGAATGAGCTATGCCAACTGATACATAATCAAAATCTGGCTCTTGTATATCATAATCGTAATTTTGTGTTGAATGTGGTTGATATTCAATTAAATGTTCTTTTTGAGTTTCATGTATACGTGGATATGAGGACTTTGTTGTAGGTAATATGCTATTTGCCCGACGTTTACGCTAGATATTTAAGAATAGAAAAATAAAATATTAGAAAATTTTGCAGAGTTTAATATGATTTGATTAGACTTGATTAAAAAAACATCTACGATTGAGTTTTAACTTTGCATTCAGCAGGCATAATTTGAATTCTGCGCATCAGATATAATTAATTACTATATCTTAATATATCTTAGAATTGAACATATTTCATACTGTATATTGATCCATTGTCCTGCTTTGAGTTATTTTTAAATGATACAATTATAAAGGAAATTATTAAATGGACAAATGATGAAGTCGAAATAGGGAGGCAAATTATGAGGTTATTAGGACTACTCAAAGAAAAACTGAAAGGATGAAATAAAGGCGTTCATAGGATTGCTGGGGGCAAATCGTCGCACTCGATATCGAGTAAAATCAATCGAAATTCCATAGTTTGGCTTAATATTTAAAGAAGACGGACAATCGTCAGACCTCGTTTCACATTAACTATTAACTATGGACCATAACTCGTTAGCTGTGACAGAATAAAATTACTCTTAGTATTTTATTTTGGAAAATAAAATAATTTCGATCGAAAAATTTCGATAACGAGTGCGACGATTCGACCCATGATTTTATCCGCCGCCCTTAAATGTAAATGAAATGTTTGACGCATCTTATTCCGGAAACAGGTATGTTTCTACAATAAGTAAAGCGAGATTCAATTTTTTGTCAGTTTGTCTAAGATTTAATGATAAGTCTGAAAGACTAAGGAATATAAGCAATGACAAGTTTACGCCAATTATTTATTTATTTATTTATTTATTATTATTAATCTATGGAATTAATCCTTACAGACTATTTACAAAAACATTTAAAATTTAATTTAATGTGTTCAAATAAATTATTATATTACTTTTTATGACATTTGTATTTGAAAAAAAATCTATAAATCTATAAAGCTTATTAAATTCAGAACACATTCGTCTAAGCGGATCACCGTTTGCATAATTTGATCTATAAAACTGGACAGTTAAAGGTGAGAAGAAACGTGTTGGCCGTTGGGGGATGTTAAATGAAATATTGTTGATCAGAAAACCAGAACAAACATCGCCATTAATTATGTTCAAAAGAAACGAAACGTTTAGCATAGATCTGCGGCTTTTTAAGGTTGGCAGCTTAACAAGGGCGAGTCTGCTGTTATATGACGGAAGATTTAATTGGTTAAAATTTAAGCTGCGAAGACAGAATAGTAGGAATTGTTTTTGCACCGATTCAATGCTATCAATATGAGTTTGATAGATAGGGTCCCATATAATAGATGCATATTCCAAAATCGGTCTCACAAGTGACGTGTATAGTGTTTTTGTTACATACGGATCGTTGAACTCTTTAGACCAACGTTTTATAAAACCAAGAACTCCTCTGGCTTTGTTTACCGTAATTGTAATATGAAGAACGAAACTAAGTTTTGAATCTAATAAGACACCAAGATCTAAGAAGTTATCAACTTTTTCCAATTGAAAGCCTCCCAACACGTAATTTACAGATATTGGTCTTTTTCGAACAAAACGCATATATTTGCACTTTTTAAGATTGAGCTCCATTAAATTTAAAATACACCATGAGTGAAACGAATCCAAATCATTTTGAAGATAAGTGTGGTCGGAATATTGGTTATAACTCATAAAGACTTTTACATCGTCAGCATACATCAGGATATTTGAAAACTGAATAACCTGTGGCAAATCATTTATAAATAAAGAAAATAAAAGCGGTCCAAGATGGCTGCCTTGCGGTACTCCAGATAAAACATTAATATTTTTCGAAGATATGTTATTAAAAAGTACATTTTGCTTTCTGTTTATCAAATATGAATATATCCACTTTGTACTAAGATCAGAAAATCCCATTAGATGTAATTTCTTTATAAGAAGTTTATGGTTGACTTTATCAAACGCCTTGCTGAAATCAGTGTAAATTGCGTCAGTTTGCTTTCTTTGAAGAAAGCCACGATTGACTATTGTTGTAAGATGTAAAAGGTTCGTTGAGGTTGAGCACCGTTTTTGAAAGCCATGTTGGAATGGAGAAATTAATGTGTTGACTTGGTGACATAGTTGATCAGTTATAATTTTTTCAAAGAATTTAGGTATAGTACTTAATTTTGCAATACCACGATAATTTGTAACATCCGACTTGTTTCCGGATTTAAATAGCGGAATAATGAAAGAGTCCTTCCATGTATTTGGAAAGTATCCGTATTTAATTGATGAGTTAAACATTATTGTCAATGGAATAGCTAAAGCATCCGCACATTTGATTAAAATACTGCTAGGAATTTTATCAGGTCCACTATTATACGAAAATTTTAGTTTTTTCAACCCTTTAGAAACCATAGAGACATCAAGAAATGGAATACATATGGTTCTATTAGCAGTCAGTATATATGGATAAGTGGTAGAATCATCAAAAGTTGAATTGGAATAAGTTGTTGAAAAAAAATCAGCAAACAAATTACTTATAATAGTATTATCATAAGATTCAGTATGTTGAAATTTCATAATAGCAGGATAACCAGTTGTTTTTCTCTTAGTGTTGACAAATTTATAAAAAGATTTTGGATTACTTTTGAAACTATTTTTCATTTTGATTAAGTAATTAGAGTAACATGATTTATTCAGTGCAGTATATTCCGCTCGGCTGATGGAGTATTTCCCATAATCCACAAGAGAACCGGATAGCTTGTATTTCTTGTAATATTTATTTTTTTTATTTTTAAGTCTTATGAGTTGCTTGGTATTCCAAGGAGGACCAGAAAGTTTATTACGAATTTGTTTCGGAATACATAAATCCATTGCAGAGGAAATAGTACTGTAAAATGTTTCAGTCATATGATCAATCGCAACTGTGGATCCAATAGAAAAAGATAATAGACTGTGCCAGTTCGTACTGTGTAGAAGTTCGTTCAACAAACAGTAATTCGATTGTGCGAAACAAAAATCTTTAACATCATTTTTAGAAGGTGTTTTTAAAAGTCCAGAGGGAATATATAAATTTACTTCAATGGTAGGGTGATGTGTATCTTCAGGAGAAGAAATTGGGATTGAACGCTTGATGTAACATTCCGAAGTATCGTTGACAAATATTAAATCCAATAATTTATAAAGATTGTTGTATATACCATTTATTTGAAAGAGATTCAGATCAAATAAAATATTGAAAAGCTCTTCACACTTATTATTTGATTTGGATGGAACAAAATATTTTTCATCAGGTAAGAACTTCCAGGATATTGAAGGCAAATTAAAATCACCAAGAATAATAACAAAGTCATCTTGATTAGCTGTACGAAGAATATATTTAATAGCTTCGCCATGTTTGTCATAAATAGACTGTGAGGACGATGGAGGAATATATGAGCAGGTAATAAATAATTGTTTTCCATTAAGTTTAATTAAAACTGCGATAAATTCGATGTCGAATGAGGGGTCAATTAATAAAGCCTCTGAGAATAAAATACTGGAGACCGCAATAAGAACACCGCCACCATTTGTTGTGGACCCACGATCACGTCTAAAAATATTGTATTTGTAAGAGAGTATTTCCGTATTCAAAAAAGTATCATTAAGCCAAGTTTCAGTAAGTACGATGATGTGATGTTGTAAGTTGAAACTTTCCATATATAAAGATGTGAGTTTAGTTCTTAAGCCGCGAACATTTTGATAAACTAATGAAATGTAATCAACAGTACAAGCTCCTAGTTTTTTGGAGCATTTAAATCAATTTGTGGAAGACGACCAATGTTAGCGGATCTTGGATTTTCCCTGTATATATATTCACGAACCAATGTATATTTAGGCCAAAAATTAGGATCCAGAATACGTTCAAAAAGATCATTAGTAACAGTAACTTTGAAAGAAGTAATGGATCTTGGTTGAGAAAAAACAAACTTATATGTTGAAATGTCTACGTTTGGACCCACCTTAGATTTAATGAAGGAATCAACATCTTCAGTAGTTGTATCAAAGGCCAGCCTCGAGATGAAAACAGTTTTTTTAGGTGGTACAGCTCTTAGCGTATTATTTATAGTTTGACTATTATTGAAAACGGGAACAGGGTTATTTAAGGCAAATTCAGGTTGATTATGGGCAATATCAGCACAGCTCAAAGGAATAGCAGGATCCTTAATGTTATTAATAATTGAAAGTGAATCAGGTATAGAAGAACCAGAAGTAACATAAACCGGAACAGGATTATTGTTTTTTTCTTTGGTAGCATTTCTTGACGATTTACGGCGTTTCGGTGAAGATTGAGGAGGAGATTTTAAATTATCCAATGATTTGAAATCGTCAAATAATTTTCCATAATCATTAATACGATTAGTTAAATCCGACGCTTCTTCTTGGATATTCAAAAATTTCTTTTTTGTATCTTGAAAGAAGCGATAAAAACTTACGCCAATTTTTCTGCACTTATAGCAGCACCAATGTAGACCTTTATTATTGGTCAAAGCATCCGCAACTAACCCAGAAAGACCACTACATTTAAGATGACAAAGTTCATGACACAACCAACAAACGATCATCCGTTCCCCATCATCCTTAATGGAACAAGTATTTATCAAACAGGACATATTAATAAACAGATGTGGCAACGCTACTTTTTAAGTTTGACAGATTTATTACAAATTATGTGTAGTTATTGTTAAATATAAGAAAAGAGTTTACTTGTTTGTTTATTATCAATTTTGCAAATAGGCTGCTATGTGTTGTTATTGTAAAATGGGTGTTGTTGTAAAAATATTATGCACTTGATTGTTCGTATTTTATTTGCGTTTTCTTATTTGAGTAAGTAGTGTTGTTATTGTTGTACAACTAAGTTTTGTCTGTTTCTTTTTATGCTTTGTTCTATTTAATTTAAGATTTTTATGTTTGTAATTTTAACTTTGTTGATTTTAATTATTTCAAAAACAATTTATTACAAATTTAATGTTAACAAAGTAACTTTATGAAATCAGAGTTATGTGGTTTTAAAGGTAATAAATTCCTGGTTATTTTAGTGGTAATCACAAATCACAATTTTCTTTACAATAAAAGAATATAACAAAAATGTACGGATCAAAATATTTCACGACTGTTTTCAACAACGTTCAAGGAATATTTATATTTATATAAGAATATCGAACAAATTACGATCCTGGTTTATATATCACAATTGGTAAACAAGTTCTAGTATTTTGGGGCAGATGTTCCTTTCGTGTGCATATGCCAAATAAGCTTTAAAATGGGCTTCAAATTGTAATTACATGCAATAGTGGTACCAAGTATATGGTAGATGCAATTCCTTATTTAGGAAAGAGCACAAATACAGGTGGCCTGCCTCTTGGTGAATACTTTGTAAAAGAAGTAACTCGAAAATTGCATGGGCTATGCAATTTATTGTCACAACATGAATAAAGAGCTTTGTAAATGCTAAGTTAGTGCTTCCTTGGTTAAATAAACGCATGGAATCTCGAAACTTAAGTGCCTCAAAAAGGGAAGATATACAAAATGTAACATCATACAAAATGTAACATCGTTTCAGTCTTACTCAACAATTGTAAATTGTACATCAAAAAAATTTGTTTGCAATATTTCTTTCATCGTCGCAAAGTTTCAGTTCGATTAGCTATGAGTTTTTTTTTATTTTTAAGTTGCTACAATTGATCTCAAAAAGTGTTCCTTTTATAGCCCTTTTCAATAAATATATTTAAATGAAATTTCTAATAAAAATTTAAATTTTTTGTGTTATTTATATATATATATGTTCCCGAAACTCCTATAAGGAGCATAGGGCCCCATTTAAAATAAAACAAAATATAAAATTTTGAAAGATTCTTGATGGCACATGTACTATCTGTGTTAAACGCATGGTATAGAGTATCGTATAGTCGGCCTAAACCGACTTAAATTATCTTGTTTAATATTTTTTTTTTCGGTAAAACGGTAATTCAGGCAATCCCTAATAACAACACAAATAAAGTGAAGTAAACATTCATAAAAAAACTTAAATCTGGTTTCAAATACAAATTAGTGAAAACACATTTTAAACCAAAAAAAGGTTTGTTAAAAATTCGTATTCATAATCAGTATTTTAAGAAATAAACGTTTTAACGTTTTATTAAACTGTACGATGACAACACTATATTTATACCCTATACCACTATGTGGTTTGGGTATAATGACTTTGTGCTGCTGTTTGTAACAACCAAAAATATTTGACCTAGACCCATCTTTAATTATACCGATCGAATCAGAATCATTTTTTGAGTTGATTTAACAATGTCCGTCCGTCCGTCTGTCCGTCCGTCCGTCCGTCTGTGTGTCCATGTAAAGCTTGTAATCAAACTGCAGGTCGCAAATATGAACTTATTTTGATGAAATTTGGTATATAAGCTTTTATCGGCCATGGGATGAACGCTATTGAAATTGGTGAGAATCGGTCCATTTTCAGACCTAGCCCCCATACAAATTACCCCTATGAAATCGACATAAATTGCCATAAGATCCAAATTGTCATATAGATCTTACTCAAATTGGGTTTATATGCGTTCATTACATCCATTAATGAGTAGTCCAAAAATGATTCTTTTGGCCCCATATAGGGCTGCTTCCCGATCTGCACTTAAATCTATTAAAAAACAAAAATATTGCACTGATTCTTCTCAGATTTGGTTTGTAAATATTTTTGCAAAATACAAGAGACTTTTCCAAACATGATCAGGATCGGTCCATTTTTGGACCTAATCCCCATATAGATATAGCATCCGATATGAACTTTTTCATATCTGCAGCCAAAAAAATTAATAAAAATTCCACTCAAATTTGGTTTTTGCTTATTTTCTATGTCCAGTTAGTTGGGCCTAAGAGATAGGGTTTCTAAACGCATGGTATAGGGTATCGTATAGTCGGTCTAGACCGACTATAATTTTCTTACTTGTTTTTATTTGTCCCTTGAGTCGAAATGATGCAAAACCATACGGTATTCGTATCTATAATTATACCCTATACCACCATGTGGTCAGGGTACAATGACTGTGCTGATGTTTGTAACTAACAAAAATATTTAACCTAGACCCATCTTTTATTATACCGATCGACTCAGAATCACCTTCTGAGTCGATTAAGCGATATCCGTCCGTCCGTCCGTCTGTGTGTCCATGTAAACCTTGTAATCAAACTACAGGTAGCAAATATGAACATATTTTGATGAAATTTGGTAATATAAGCTCCTATCGGCCATAGCGTGAAGCTATTGAAATTGGTGAAAATCGGTCCATGTTCAGGTCTAAACAGACTTATTTAATATTTTCTTTTCAGGAAAACGGTAATTCCGTCAAACCCTAATAACAATACAACTAAAGTAAAGTAAATATTTACAGCTGTATTCATAAAATAATCCTAAAACAGGTTTCAAATACAAATTAGTTAAAACACATTTAAAACATTTTTAAAATTTGTATTCATAATCAGTATTTTAAGTAATAAACGTTTTAACGTTTTATTAAACTGTACGTTGGCAACACTATATTTTTATACCCTATACCACTATGTGGTTTGGGTATAATGACTTTGTGCTGCTGTTTGTAACAACCAAAAATATTTGACCTAGACCCATCTTTAATTATACCGATCGAATCAGAATCACTTTCTGAGTTGATTTAACAATGTCCGTCCGTCCGTCCGTCTGTGTGTCCATGTAAAGCTTGTAATCAAACTGCAGGTCGCAAATATGAATATATTTTGATGAAATTTGGTATATAAGCTTTTATCGGCCATGGGATGAACGCTATTGAAATTGGTGAGAATCGGTACATGTTCAGACCTAGCCCCCATACAAATTACCCCTATGAAATCCACATAACTTGCCATAAGATCCAAATTTCATATAGATCTTACTTACATTGGGTTTTATATGCATTCATTACGTCCATTTATGAGTAGTCCAAAAATGATCCCTTTGGCCCCATATAGAGCTGCTTCCCGATCTTCACTTAAATCTATTAAAAAACAAAAATATTGCACTGATTCTTCTCAGATTTTGTTTGTATATATTTTTGCAAAATACAAGAGACTTTACTAAACATGATCAGGATCGGTCCATTTTTGGACCTAGTTCTCATATAGATATAGCATCCGATATGAACTTTTTCATATCTGCAGCCAAAAAAATTAATAAAAATCAGACTCAAATTTGGTTTTTGCTTATTTTCTATGTCCAGTTAGTTGGGCCTAAGAGATAGGGCATGGTATAGGGTATTATATCGTCGGTCTAGACCGACTATAATTTTCTTACTTGTTTATTTATCACTTGATGCATGAAACACATCGACGACTGCGGCTACACGAACACTGGACTACAAATGCTAATGGCTGCAATTGTAGTAGTGTAGTCAGCTACTTAATTTTTTTTGAAAACGACAGCAACATATAACAACAATATAAACAGTTGTTTTTATACAAATGCATTTTTATTTCAGTAGTGCCAATTATATTTTTTTTGTACTTTATTAAAATAGAAAAACATGCATGATTCTATATAAACTTGACTTAAATATACAATTACTTATTTATAGTGCATTATTATAACGTAAAAATAAATAAATTTACTTAACCCCTTTTGGTTATTAATGGAATTATTATAGCATTTCATTTTGCGATTATTTTTTTTTAAACAAAATAAACACTATTTTGGTTTTGTAGCCAACAAAAAAAAATTAAGCTAAGTTGACTACAGCGACAAAAGCTGTCGTGTAGCCGTGTAGCTGTGTGGTGTCAAAATAATCGTTTTCATATAACCGTGTGTATATTATTTTTGACAGGCTGCAGTCTTGCATCATGCATCATGCATGAAACACATAGACGATAATGGCTACAAGACTGCAGCCTGTCAAAAATAAAATACACTCGTTTATATGGAAACGATTATTTTCACATGGTGTATATATATATACAGGTGTTCTGTTTTTAATTTTACTATGTATATAAATAAGAAAATTAATTTTTATGACTAACTTCGGCTCTCGCCCTAACAACAGCTACATAACTCACCATTATACTTTTTTCAGCACCATCATCTAATTTTCGTTTTCTCTCACGACGCGTGTCACCTATTTGTAGAAAACTTAACATATCAAAATACCACAGTGTTGACTCGTACTGCCTACCCTCCTGTGCATTCATAGCTATGCGCGAACATTCACGTCTGAAGTTCGTACGAAATATATTAATTTTACGTAAAACATCTTCGCGATCTGCCGTCGGCTCAATTTCCCGAAGTTTGTCAACCATAATATCGTAGCCATCATTTTTAACCTGACGATTTTTATACAAAGGACTGCTCATGTCCCAAAGGGCAGGCAAAGATTCGTATAAGTAAAAGAATTCTGTCCAAAATTTTTTATTATGTATGGAATGTACTGATTGTCGTTGCGTAGACATTTCCTCTGCATGTGTCTGTTTCTTATATATGTATACAGCGTTTTGTTGTTGTTGTGTATAGGAAATTAAATTAACTTAAACCACCACTACTTAACTTGTATGCTTGACAAACAAACCGTTTGGCTTGAGCGACAATAATCAACTGATTTTTTCAAAGTGCGCGCTCTTGTATGCTTGTCTATCTCTTTGCTTGAAAACAGAAAACAAAGAAACAAACAAGCAGAGTTTCCAATTTAAATAAATAACCTGTCATTTTGTGATTTTTTTTCCTGTTCATCTCAATAGTTTAATTTAAACTAAATACCATTAGTGTATAAAAATAATATCTTGTAGAACTGTAATAAATGATTTCCAACAAAATAAACATAATTTTTAGTCTTTATTCCGAAAAGCTTCAAAAACTGTTTTTTTTTTTCAAGAGACACAAACTAAAAAATTTAACCCAAAAATGCATTATGGTGCCATTTAGCAACAAACCGTGTTTTAAATAAAAAAATATAATATTGATATATTGCTCATTGGGACTCCTTGGGTATACACTGTTCTAGTTTGTATGCCGATTTTCATGATTTTTATTTTATATGATATTAAATATTATATCTGTGGTATTGAACAAAATCATATTTTCAACACAAAATTAAATCGAAATAAAATTCTCTGCAGTCTGAATCAAAGAAAATTTTTATAATATATTTAGAAATATTTTCTTTTTTACCAGCTTTGGATAGGTACAAAGAAAAAAATCATGAAAATCGTATAAAAATTAGTCCCGTAAAAAATTTGGTTTGGAATGTTGTTTTTTACCCTACACCGATTTGGGTCAAACAAAAAAAAATCTGATATAAAAAAGTTCTAAGACGGGTACCCTCCCCTTAAGAAATTATAAAAATAAATCATACATACATATATTAAAGAGTTAACTTTTTAAGTTGTATTTTTTTTTCTTTGTGTATATAAAAGGAGCGAAATCATATTTTGGAGATAAAAACCTTTAGGTTGGGAAATATATGCAAACACGTATTGACCACTCTCTCCACAGAACGGTTTTTATTGTTTGTTCTCTTTTGGTATTTGGGTTTTATACACACAGTAGTCAATGTAAAACTAAATTTGAACAAAATATTATTATATGTTGGTATAGTTATGTAGGAATTATTTCAGTTATTTTTTCAATAACTGAATTTATTTATTTAATTCAGTGAATTTGTTTTTATATGAATTCATGAACGACCCAAAATTGAATTAATTATGAATTTAAGGGAAATCCTCAACTCATAAAAATTTTGCTAATTCATATTTCCATATCTGTGAATTTACTAAATATTGTAGGTCTTAAGTCGTTAAGACTTTTCTTTCTACTTAAGTTCAAAAACTTAAACTTTTCACTTAAGAAATCCAAAAATGACTGCTCCTTCCTCACCTATGTGCAAAAATTGTTATTTTTTTCACTCAAGTCCTTGAAAGACCTGTTCAAACTTTCATGTTTTTGTTTAATATTTTATTGTGTATATTTAGAGGATAATACTTCCGACATCTGAATGTTTTCTATGTCATTTCATGTTAGCCGGCATTTGCCGCTTAAGGCCTAGTTAGCCACACGTAACCATAACCAACCGTGTCAGCTGTTTTTTTCTGTTACATGAAAAGCATTTAGAGCAGTTACCGAACCTAACTGTCACGTAACCGGAACGTCCCAATCTGTTGAAAATTGATTTTTGCTTCGTTTGTACGTGACATTTCTGAACAGCTGATAAAGTTTGGTTAATTTTACACAGAATCATGCTGGTTCGTTTTTTACGATCTATAATTGCACTAAATGCCAACGTTACATTTACGGTACAGATACATTTTAACAACGTGTGGCTAACTAGGCCTTCAAATGCTGCTTTCGTAACATAACAAATACAGTGGATCCATCGTGGGTTTGCAATAAAAATATTCTCTTTTTAAGGTCTGTTCTCCGTACATTTGTGGAATAATAGTTCCTGGTGTTATAAGCAGGGCTGTGGTGTCGGAGTTGCGGTGTTTGTACCCAGTCGGAGTTGCTACAAAAACTCGCGACTCTGACTCCAAAACTATCTAGGTATTGCATGTGAACGAAAAATTAAGTTTTGAAACAAACGTGCCAATGTTATTGCTTTAAAGTTACATCCTTCGATCTTGGGCCTGATTAATTTCTACTCAGTCATTAAAATGATGAATATCGAAAATAAGATTTTTTATTTTTGGAAAAATAGAAAATAATAAATTCAAAGAATTTTTCAAATATATGCCGAAATAAAAATTCTTAGAAACAGGTGACGTAATATTTTACAATCACTATAAATAAGTAGATTTTAATTTATTTTGTAGGAGTAAGTTCATTCAAGTTATTTAAATAAATAATGCAGTGATTCAAAGTTACAACTAATACGAGCTAACAAACACTTAAAACTATATATTTCTATTTCAGTTCTAACTCTTCTTATCAGTTCAGACACTAATTTTCTTTCATGTTCATTATATTTAGAGATTTTAATTTTATTAGGTTATACCTATTCTATTTTATTCAGGTAATCCTTTAAATTTTCTTTACAGGTTTTATTTAATATATTTACCCAGATTTCTTTAGGTAAGTAAAAAATTTATTTATATACATCACTATTTCCCTTATGATTCCTCATCTTATTCTTCCAGGCAATATTTTGTGGTATCCTGGATGGCTCAACTATTTTGACAAATGATATCTGAAGGTGTTTTGAAAATACCAAGAAAATGTCTGATTATGACGAGGTCTGGCCTACATACAGATTTACTGGCCCCTGTTACCAGATGGAGGTCAGATATAATCTTTTAAAAATTTTAATAATTTTTACAATATCTCATTAATTTTTCAGTGGAGCGAAATAGACAAAATAATATAAAAACATGGGAAAAAGTTGAAAGTGTAGGTAACAGCGCTAATATACTCGGTCCTGAAAGGGTTAAAAGGTCAAGATATACATCAAAATGAAGCTAGTGGACCCAGCTTTCATTTAGTTGTTGTAAATACCAGCATTATATAAAGCATTTTATGAGATAATGCAACTTTTTCCGGAAAAAAATATGAAAAAATACAAAAACTCAAATAGGTTCATAACGGGTTAATGGATATATATATATATATTGCTAAAATCCGATAAAAACTAACAAAGTTATATAGAAATAAAATCGAAACTTTGTTGGTCGTTAACTCCGAAAATAGGCCGAAAAAAAATTTATACCCTAGAATCAGAATAAAAAGTTGTGCAAGTGGTAAAAATTTAGAACGGAGCGAGGTGTTGATCGTAAACTCAACTTAACAAATAAACAAATAAAAAGTATATATTTATATATATATATATTTAACCCTTTCGCCGCGGCTTTCAGTTTTAAGTACTAAATGACTTTTGATAAATATATTACGTTTAATCTAGTCTGAAATGTATGATTTAAAAGTTTTTTTTTTAAATATATTCTGGGGGCGGGCTGGAGGGGGTGGGACAAATATGTCCCATTCTGCTTTTGTGATGGGTCATATATGTCCCAACAGCCTTTTGAAACAAATATTAGCTACAAGAAAAACAATCTATCTGAATAAAAATAAAAGAAATTCATTTATTTGTATGAAATAAAATTAAAGTAAAAATATATTCCAGGATTAAAAATAAGATCTATACACTTAAATTAAATATATTACATATGATACTCTGCAAAACAGTCTTTGCATAAAGGAATTTCGCATTCTTTACAATTGTTTTAGTTCGCTTTTCCTTTTTTGAGTCAGCACATTTTATACACCGTCTTCTAGTCGGACCTTCTATGGGAAGATGAAGACTGACATTGCCAAGCATTTTTCTTTTTCTGGATACACGACCATTTTTGTTGGAGCGACGAATCGTTGCAGTTTTTGATCCATCTTCAATAAGACCTTCTGCTAATGTTACAAGGAAATCAAGAAAAGGTTTCTTTTTTCGATTCAGCTCACAATGAACTACCCATGCATTGACCGCTGACATCATCAAAAGTCTATAGAAAACCTTTTTCCACCATTTGTTTGATTTTCTATCGAGTTCATATAGAGTGGACATTTGGTCTGCTCTATCTACACCGCCCATCATATCTCTATAATCTTTTATCATTTGTGGGCAAGAAACTTCTCATTTCTCTCCATTTGCATGCGTTTTGTTTACCATTGTTGTAGATGTATTATGGCAGTTACTCAAAAGCAAAACTTCCTTAGTATCTTGCCACTTTGTAAAAATAAGGCCACTGCTATTGACTTTGAATATGCTATTGCCTCTCTTCAATTTTTCTGATAATTTTGGTAGATTTTTTCTATTAGAATTGCATGTTCCCAATGCGGCAAAATTAAGCGTTTCTAGCAAGGAGACGCTTGTGAAAAATCTATCACAACACACTGCTACGTCTATCACAACACACTGCTATGTCCCGCAGCGAAAAACTTAAAAAAAACCTATAAAAAAAATATCTATTGTACTTACCTTTTACTAAATACTTCCAGTAATAACGTTTTTCACTTATTTTAAGTACAGAACACTTCCTTCTTGATAATATTATTTTTTATTTAGGAAAAACAATAATTTGTTGTCAATTGCGACTGCACTCCACATTTTCTAATACAAAACTAAACACATAAATAACTCAGAAAGACAACCAAATAAGTAAATACCGTTAGACAACATTCCAAACGACGATTTGGTACACATATATCCCATATTGAGTGTAACCTTTTAAATTAAGTCGTCTTTAAACATTTGCTGGGATATATGTATCCCTGCAGATGCGAAAGGGTTAAATAAAAATGAAAAAATGAAATTGTGGAACGTAAAGTGTAGAAGGATGTCTTCAAATATAAACGTCAAAATGAAACAAGAAAAATTTTCTGAACACCAAGGTTCGCAATCGTTATTCCAGTGGCGTAGCGAGCTTAACTCGCGCCCGGGGCACAATACCCTTTTAGCGACCCCCCCACTCGAAAACCATATAATATTATATGTTAAATATACTCGCAAATTAATAAATAAATAAAGTCATAGGCTGAAGTTGGCTTTAAATTTGAGGCAAAAAATTTAGTTGAGAAAATAAGACTAGATTTTGATATGTGTATGATCATCTAGAATTAGTTCAAAGGATGCCTATAATTTATTTTACATATTAATAAATAAATATTTTAAAAACACGTACTTTTCAGACAATAAAAATGTATTGTATTTTCATAACGCGGGAAATTTCACTTTCTGTAGAAAGACCAACATCTCTAGCCAATTCTCCGGGCATTTTGCGGCGTCTTCTTACACGTATTGTATCAATATCCCATTTTTCTCAAAGAGATTTCGATTGCCTCTTCACAGAGCTTGTCTCGAATTTCAGATAGTGCAGTCGCTAATCATTCAAGATCATGGAACGCTTCTCTAGAATTCATTCTAGGATCTTGTAACCTGAGCTGCACACGATCACTCCTCCGTAAGATTTCATACCAGAAATGAAATAAAGTTATGAAATTAAAAGTTTGTATATTTTGCAACATAATTGTACCTTCACTTCTGGTGTGATTTGTAGAGGCAGTGGCCTCCGACAATTTTTCTAATAGCTCTACTATATTCTCTATCCCATTGACGATAACGCTTACCGCTTGTATTCTGGCGCTCCATCGTGTTTCAGGTTCACGTTTGACAGTTTTTGTTAAAGCATTTTTTAATAATTCCCATCAAAACGTTTAACGTGGGAAAAAGAGATATACATATCGCACCTGTACCTCTAAAGTGATTCAGCTCAAAATTTTTCAATTTTCACTTTTTGCAAGAAAACGATACACAGTGGTCATATCTATCCACTGTAAAAATCCTACATCGATTTTTCTAGTCTTTCGTAAAAAATACAGTTGTAACCCTCTTTGTGTTATAAGAGTAGCTTCTTTAGAATCCACTAAAAAGACTTATTTTGAGTTGCACCCAAAAAACTTGTTATTTTTGATAATCACGGAAAATCGCAAAGACAACTACTGTTGATACATATGTATTATTCGCAATTCCTTACAATGAAACAACTGTTTTTCAATTTTATAGTAAATATTAAAAAAACCGTTTTTTGCCTCTACTGAAAATTTGTTAATTTTGAGTTGACTCACTTTAGAGGTACAGGTGCGATATGTTTTCAATTATTTCAAAACATGTCACAACGATTGGATCTTGTTTAGGTGCAGTAACTCCTACTAAGTTCAATGAATGGTTATCACATTACAAATAATGTTTTCTGATTTTTTTCCCATTATTCTGTTGAGGCCAGATGTGTGACCTGCCGTGATGGCAGCATTAAGCAGACCACACACTGTCAAGAAATCGTTTCGATCGGTCGAAATTTCGACAGATTGTCGTGTGTGTAGCGTGGTTTGCATACAAATCGAAAATTGACAAAAATTTTTGTCTTTCTTGCGATCGGTTGCGTGTGTGTGGCGTAGTTGACGATTTTCTCTTCGCATTACAAGGGTAAGTAATTCCTCATATGTTTCTGTGTTCATTCTTAGAAAATTTTTGTACACTGCAGGAGCAGATAATTCCACTTCATTTAATAAATTTATGTGCGAAAACTCATCTCGCCTTTTTGACCACTCCTGCATCCAAACTGAGCGATATTTTTTCCTCTTCCTCTCCTCACTTCTTCTTTCACATAAATAAATACCATATATGGCTATTATTTTCTTTCCGCGTTCCATCTTCACTTGCCGGCGAACAACGTGCAATTAAAACTGTCAACCGATCGACAAGTGTGTGGCAAAACGACTTTCGACCGATCGAAACGATTTGTTGACAGTGTGTGGTCTGCTTTATCGTAACATTGTGATCTGCAGTTTGTTAATGAAATTTCATCGGAATTTAATTTCTCTAAAATTGTATTTTCGATCGAAGCTGCATCTTTAGCATGTATTTCAATAAAACCCAAAAAAGATTATTTGATGGAAACTTTTTTATTGGACATTTGTTGTCGGTGAGAGATATCAAACAAAAGTCCACAATATTTATTTCTTTTGATATCGTTTATTAGTTGATTTCGAATTGTAGATGCCAGAAGATGAATGATTTCATTTTGAATCTGAGGTGAAAAATATGAGACAGTTTTTGGAGTTTCTGTGGATGTTTAAAATGATTTGCTAATAGCGGATGAAACTGAGCTACAAGTCTACGTAAAGATCATAGGTTTCCTACCTTTGTGCTACCTTGAAATGCTAGTTTTTTAATATGGCCATGTAGAGGAAGATTTCTTATAATTAAATACCTCATGCAAGCTAATATTCTTTGCAATATATTTCGCCACCGTTCTTTTTCGGACTGAATGTTCGCTTCTAATTAAACATAAATTCCAGTTCTACTTATTAATCTTCGTTCTGTTTCTTTCCAAGGCGTAAGTGATTTTCGGTGATTTCGACTTCTTTCATGGCTAATCAATTTATCTCTTTTCTTCCATTTATTAAAAGCAGCAGATGTTACGAAAGATGATTGTGTAGCGGAATTTGATGTATTAAGCAGTAAGCAACAAAAGCAGTACGCTGCATTATTTTTTGGTGAATATAATAACCAAGATCGGTTAACTTCAGTTCATTCCTCTTCATTACCGACCCGTTGAGTAAACCAAGATTTCGGCGTTAGACGGTTAGTTGATGTTGTTGCTGCGCTTAAACTGGATTCGTTTTGAAATGTACAAGATCCACGAATAATCATTTCTTTTCGAAGTTGGTTCGATATTATTGGAAGATTGTTGCTAAATTTCTGTGTTTCTGTTGTATTTTCTTGGTTTTTTATTAGATGTGAACATGGATTTATCATTTCTGATGTGCTTGGGCCACCTTCTTCAGAGTGTTATATTTGCTGGGTTTTGTTATTAGTACATAAAAGTTTAGCAGCAGTAGGTGTAGAATCTGAATCTGGTTCTGGCTCTGAATCTTCATCCTTTTTGTCTTCTGGATTTCCTTTTTGCGATTTTTTCCTAAGTAAGATTCCATTATTACTCTAGATTTCAGAGCTTCTTTTTTTTGCTGTAGTTTTTTTTCTGATTTTGGGAACCGATTAGTTTTTTTCCTGGCGTTGACATGGTCAAAATATGAAATAAGTCGAGTAGATGTAGTAAGTAATCTTATTTGTTTTATTACTTACCAAGAATGCCTTGAACTTGAAATATACAGTATAATTTATGCTATCATTAAACTTATAACATATAAGATTTAATATTTAATAACATTTCAATTTTATTCTAAACAGAGCGCGATGACAAGGACGCAAAACTGAAAAATACACGCAAAAAATAACTTAAACGTTAATTTTTCGGGTATTTCTCTAATTTGTTGCGGACTTCTAGAACCTCTTATTGTTATCGTTTTAAAATAACAAGCGTAAGCTACATTGCGTTGAATGAAATAAAAATAAATAGTGTTCTGAAAGAAAGAAGTACACTGTTCACTGCAAATATTTATAACATATTATTTTATCAGACCAATCCGGCAATTTTTTGTTTTGCGGACCATTTGGCGCCCCTTTGCATGATGCCCCTTGCCCCTCCCCCCTTCCTCGCTGCGCCACTGTGTGATTCAGAGAACGAACCAAGTGGTTCATTTTACCGTCTGAACATGTTATAACATCATGAAAATTTACTGTCAACTGTGTTTATTTCACCATTCACGACACCAGCATGGTTGTGTAATCACAAAAATATCACTCATTTTGATTTTGCACAGACAGCTCGTACTATCACACAACAAGCCCATACACGACATAACAAGTGATTGTGCATGCTGGCAAAAAAATATATTAAATCAGTTCTTGCTATAAATTACAAATTTCGCTTTATATTTTATTAAAAACAATATTAAAATTATTAAAAACATTTAGTGAAGTATGTTAAAATGTTGCAATACAAAAAAATAATAAAAGAGCAGAAAAACGTAAACATGAGGTGTGCAGTGGGCCAAGAATGAAAAAATGCAAGCAAAGCTATAGGAAAAAAGTGATTGTGCGAAAAACTAACATTTTTGGTGTTTTTAATGAAATGATTATATCTTTTACTATAGCTGTATCTTTTTTAAATTTAGATATAGACTTCGGTCATATATTCCCGGGTATAACGAAGGCATTTTAAGTACAAATGTCGAGGGTGACACGACTCCAGATTTAGATATACATAATTCTTTAAATGGTATATATCAAAATACAATTTGAAATAATTCAGTGTTTAATTCTCCTTGTGGTTTCTTCAGGTACTAAATGTATTAGTCCTAGCATCCGAGAAGATGTATTACAATCAGAAAATAATGAAAATGAGTTAGAAACCTACAGTATGACGGTTTGGAGAATTTGGACGGATATATTTGTGACAGATAAAAAAAAAAAATCAATGTGAGTCCGCTCAAATGTATTTCAGAAAACATCAAATGTATTTCAGAAAGTATCAAATGTATTTCAGAAAATGTCAATTGAATTTCAGAACATATCTATTGAAATTCAGAATTAAAAACTAGTTTACCCTACAATACCGAAAAGTTATTATTGTTTCTATTAGTGTTTTTTGGAGTCGCAGAAAATGTTTCGCAATATTTGGACTTATTTGTTATGCACTGGTAAATAAACTATCAAGGGCGGCCTTTTAATCGAAAGAAGGACTTCATTTGTTAATCAGCTACAATATAAACACCAGGATAGAATTTTAACCGATTTTGAAGTCATCATTTCGAAAAAAAAACACGTTTATATCGTCACCTAAAATGCAAAAGGCCGTAAATAACAAAAAGTTACGACCTTTTCCTTAAAAACTACTATTTTACCATTAATTTGTTTTCATAAATAAAAACCCACCTTTATTTTTCAGCTTGATTCTAAAATCTGGGTATTAAGATTAAAGTAGTTTTTGTTTTATGATGTTTTTTGCTTCTCCTGAAAAAACAATAAAAATATTAGTTACGGCCTTTTGCATTTTAGGTGACGATATGTAGTTTTCAAGAAATATTACAAACCCAGTGTAATACTTTTATATAGCGTTCTGACTAATTTTCTGAGAGTCATGTTTTCTGAAGTAAATTTAATAATTTATGAAATACATTTGATGTTTTCTGACATACATTTGATATTTCCTGAAATACATTTGAAAATTTCAGAAATACATTTTATAATTTCTGAAATACATTTGATGTTTTCTGAAATACATTAGATAATTGCTGAAATACATTTGATGTTTTCTGATATACATTTAAAATTTTCTGAAATACATTTAATAGTTTCTGAAACACATTTGATAATTTCTGAAATACATTTGATGTTTTCTGAAATACAGTTGATATTTTCTGAAATACATTTGATAATTGCTGAAATACATTTGATAATTTCGGAAACACATTTGAATTATTATAATTATTTGGTCAATTGTAGTTTCTTGAAGTTAAATTTTTATTAAGCTAATTAGACCTGATATTGTTGTGTAATTAAAAAGGCATTCTTTTATTACAAATTTTCCCGACGTTTCGTAGATTTTTGTCTAGTTCTTCAGGGGTTGTCTATTTATTAATATAAAAACAAAAATTTTATATAATTACAATGTTTTAGTATTCCAAGTAATTAATCTTAACATACAATGTATATTTGCAGTAATCTATATTATTTACATATAACAACAGTAACATAAAATATAAAAACACAAAAAGACGCAAAAACATTTAAACATATCTTATTACTTCACACCACTGTTTCATTTGCAAGTTTGTAGCTAACGATTATATTATTTGTGTCCTCTTTCAGATTCATAGTTTTGTTTATTTTTTGTTGTATACGTAGTCTTTCTAAAGCGTATCGTTTCTTTTCTATATTTTCTCTGTCAAATATCTTAATTTTGTCAAAGTCAGCTATGTGACCTGTGTTTATTATATGCTGTGACAATGCTGTTGTTTCATTCATTTTTGTTATGTCTGTCTTATGTTCGCCCATTCTCGTTGCTAGTGATCTCTTTGTTGTACCTATGTAAATTTTCTCACAGCTTTGATTGTTATTTCCTTAACGTAAGCAACATTGCTTTGTCCGAGTTCACACGAGGCAACTTTTGTTGCGCAATTCTTTGAGTTTGTAGGAGAGAGGGGAAAGAAGAGCGGTATTTGGTACGGAGTTGCTTGTACTCGGCAACTCGTTTTGTTGTGCCATTCGTAATAATAAACATGAAGTTAACTGCAGCTAATTATTTGACATTTCTTTTTATTCTTTGCTTCGCTGTGAAAAATTATTATTATTTCATTTATTTTATTATTTTTTTATTATTTAATTTTTTCTTTGACTTCCATTTTTTCACACAAATAGATTTTTCACTTTGGACCAATAATAAATTCTTTCTACACAAGCTAATAAAGTGAACTGTCAAAAATGAAAGAATTTGAAAGCAAAAGAAAACGAAAAGTTGCGGCAATAAATTTCTCCGTGTGAACAATAAGGCAACTTTAAAAGAGAATTGAAAAAAAGTTGCCCAACAAAAATTGCTTTGTGTGAACCTAGTTTGTTGTTCTTTTGCAATGGGCGCCTAAATTTAAGAGAATATTGAATTCAGTGTTTTATTTAGTCTGAGTTCACACAAGGCAATTTTTGTTGCGTAATTCTTGAGTTTGTAGATGTTTGCGGTGAGGGGAATAAAAAGGGAAAAAGAATTGCCGGTTCTCGGCTATTTCAAGCAATTCTCTCATTCGCTTTTTTTTTTTTTGTTGAATATTTGACATTTCTTTTCATTCGGTGTTTCGCTTCTTGGTGTGAATAATTCGTAATTATTGTTTACTTTATTAAAATGGCCTTTAAATGGAATCGGGACTTAATTTTTTTCTTTTGAATTCATTTTTCAACAAAACCAATTAAATTAATTTATGTATGTATGTATTTAATTTTATTATTGTTCTTTACGACTAGAGCACAAATGTCAAATTATAAGAAAATCAAAACAAAACAAAACAGTAAAATTGCCGAAGAAATTGTCGTGTGTGGACATAAAAGCAATTTCAAAAGAGAATTGCCAAAAAGTTGCGCAATAAAAATTGCCTTGTGTGACCCCCGACTTAGTTTGTATGCAAAACATATGTTCTCTGTTTCTGCTGTTGTTTTTATGTTTTTTCTATCAGTTAGTCCAGGGATGTATTTTACACTGCAGAATTTTTTATCTTCATTCGAGTTATTGTTTTTATTGTGGTTGGTGTTATTATATTTAAAATCTTGTTGTATGTTCTCTATTAATTTATGGGGCCCATACACGACACCAGCATGCTGGTACAATCAAGTGATAGTACAATCAAGATCGAAGTACAATCAAGATCGAAGTACACACCACACCAGCATGCTGGTACAATCATTATTTCTTTCCAAGTAGCGTGTTGAAAACATCGATACGGATAGTGACCTTAAAAATTTTTTTGTTTTTTTTTTTAATTTATAAACTAAATACATATCTTATTATTATATCTTATTCAGTTCGAATCTAACTCTCTTTACGAACGGTTGTGTAAAAAATCAAAGCGCTTAGAGTACAACTATTAAAATTAAAAACAAGTGTATATTTTTGTTTTTGCAATTGCCTATTCTTGATCTCATTTGAACTCACGTGGTAGACAATCCAGCTTAAAACAGGAATAAAAATTTTGCGATGGCCCGAGGGGCCAAATCTTCATCAAAAAGAAAACTTGTGAATAATATGACAAAACTTCCTCCGGGTTTTGTTAACCCGAACATGGCGTCAACTTCAAGCAACAGATTTAGCCTGCTTGCTGGCCTCAATGATATGGACGTAACTCCCGTATCAAATATTAACGATGTTAAGGAACACAAACCTCCACCCATTGTTGTAGAAGCTAACGCTTCATTTACAGAAATACAAAAGCTGCTTGGTAAGGATTGCATTTTCAAACGTACTTCAATTGGTACCAAAATTTTTGCTGCTAGTAATAAAATGTACGAATGCTACAAGCAAATACTTGAAGAGAATAAGATGGAGTTTCATTCTTATGGCTCCAAAGAAAATAGGTTATACACCACCTTTTTACACGGTTTACCCCGCATAAGCTCTGAGGAAATCTCCAAGGAGCTAAAAAACTACAACCTATCCCCCTCTTCCGTAACTGAAATAGTCACCAAATTCAGTTCAAACAATAATGCAGTTTATAAAGTTCAATTTGTTCGTAAAAATTTTAATCCAACTGCTTTAAAAAATGTACGAACAATTTTATAATTTCTTGGAAAAAATACAAATCGAAATCCAAAAACAAACCAACTCAATGCTGGAACTGCTTGATGTATGGCCATGGCGGTGAACATTGCCATCGAAGTGCTGCATGTATTATATGTGCAGAACAACATCATACAAGTGTGTGTCCGTTTAACACAAATGAAAAAAGGCCAGCTGTTTTTACATGCTTTAATTGCAAAAAACAAGGAAAAGAGAGAACTGATCACTCTGCAAACGATATCAACTGTCCGTTACGTTCTCTCTATTTGGAAACTAGAACAAGAGTTACTTCTAAAAGTCCGAATAAAAGCAGACAACTACAAAATAACTCATTTCAATTTAATGTGGGAGATTTTCCTAATTTAAGAAACAACAACACAAATTGTAACAATAACATCAATAATAACAGCAAAGCTACATATGCTAATCAGCTGAAAACAAACAACGATTTATTTAGCATTGATGAGCTTTTTGATATTTTCACTACAGCTATGGATGATTTGCATAGGTGCACTTCAAAAGTACAACAAATCAAAGTTGTAATGTAAATAGTAAAATACGCCCATGGATTATACTAATAATTTAAACGAATTCAAAATGCTTCACTTGAATGCTAATGGCATTTCAAACTTTTCTAAATTAAAACAATTTGAAATACTAATTGAAAGAGAAAATATTAAAATAGCGTCTTTGAATGAAACATTTTTTTCAGAAAATCATAGACCCTATTTTAAAAATTATTATTTATAGAATAATAAAATCACGTTAAATTCGGATATATACAATACCAAGGTAGTAATTGATCAGGAAATACAAAAATTTATAAATGTAGTCTTCGAAGCAAGGGATGCGTCTACACCTAAAATAACCCAACAAAATAATTACACATTACCAGAAAGTACTGTGAAATATATTAAACTAAGAAGAAGCTTTAAAAGAAAAAGCCAACGATCTTCAAATATAGCCGAGCAAACTTTTTATAATCAATGTACTAAGTTTCTAAGCAACATGATTGATAAAAGTATTAATTCGGAACGCAATAAGAAATGGTGTCAATTATTATCCAATTTAAAACCAGGTGATAAATCATTTTGGAGAATAAGCAGGAACTTGCGAGGAAAAGGAAAAAATCAAATCTCTCACCTTGAGGTTGGAAATACAAGGATAACATCTGATAAGGACAAGGCTGAAGTCCTGGCAAATACATTTGTCAAAGCAAAATATCCTCACTTCGAATTACAACCACTCAGCGGATATAGTAATGAATACAACAGTAAATAATTTTAAGAAGGAAATTCCCAGTTCTGAGTCAGCAATTTATACATCTCTAGAAGAAGTAATGAATATTGTCTCATTAATAAAACCCTCAAAATCTCCTGGTTTTGACAATGTTCCCAACCTGCTCTTAAAGAAACTACCACTCAAAGCTGTAAAATTACTGGTTATAATATTTAACAGCTGCATCAAACTCAACTATTTCCCAAACCATTTCAAAAACGCTAAGGTTATAGCTATCAACAAACCTAGTAAGCCAAAAAATAACCCAAATAGCTATAGACCTATTAGTTTATTAAGTAACTTAGGTAAAATATTTGAAAAAATACTACATTCTCGTCTTAGTGAATTTGTAACGACCAATTCTATTGTTGCTAAAGAACAATTTGGATTTAAAAAAGGGCATAGCACTACTCACCAATTAAACAGAATTAAAAATCAAATAATCACAAATAAAAACAATAAACGTTCAACGGGTCTAATATTGTTAGATATTGAAAAAGCCTTTGACACCGTTTGGCATAATGGCCTAGTATTTAAACTTCTTGATGCAAATATACCAAAATATTTATGCAAACTTATTTCAGATTTCATTCACGGCAGAAGCTTTAAAGTTGCGATTAATAATGAAACATCATCTCCAAAAACCATTACCACAGGGTTACCTCAAGGATCAGTCTTGTCGCCATTGCTTTACTCGATATATACATACATCCGATTTCAAAGTCCCGAAATATATGAAAATTGCTTACTACGCAGATGATACTGCGTTAATTTCTTCAAACAAACTTACAAGTGCACTCCTGAAGAAAATGGAAAAGGGACTTGTAAATTGCAGTAAATATTTTCACAAATGGAAAATCAAAATTAATCCAAACAAGACCCAAGCAATTATTTTTCCGTTCAACAAATCTCCCAAAAGATTGCCAAGACGGCATCTTCATATTGGAAATAATACCATAAATGTAGTTAATCATGTCAAATATCTCGGAGTTGTCTTGGACAAAAAGCTTACTTTTAAACAACATATTATGGCTACGTGCCAAAAAGCTATAAAATCATTTAAAGCATTATGGCCACTTCTAAATAGAAGGTCATTTCTAAACCCCAAAAACAAAAATCTCCTATTCAAAAGTGTTATAAGGCCAATATTAACATACGCGTGTCCTATTTGGAGTGACACTGCCAACTGCCACCTTAAACGCTTACAAATTATACAAAACAAATGCCTTAAAATGATAAATAAAAAGCCCTGGAGGTATCCTACAAATCTTCTTCATGAAGAAACAGGTTATGAAAAAACAAGTAAGAGTGTTAAATTCGGCTGTGCCGAATCTTTGATACCCTCCACCTCGGTTTGAGTCTTGATAATAAATGTAAATGAAGAAGTAAACAATTTGTTAAACTTAATACCAAATTATTTCAGCAAATTCTTTGGGTTGGTTTTCTTCTTTTCTATTATTTCGGATATATTTCGGTGTTTGCTTTTTGGTCATCGTGGTTGCTGATCGGCATGCATTTTGGTTATATACCTATATGCATGCGTTTCCGGTTATATGACATAACTTCTCGTTTAATTTAGTTTTTGCTAATTAAATAGCTCGCCCTAACCTCCATTGCAAAGGTAATGGTTGTGTAGAGTGGCTATATGCATTAAATCGTGCTAATTGGAGATGGCTGTATAGTTTCTTTGAACTGGCCAAATATTTCTTCATTGTGGCCATATAGGTCGGATGGAGTAACAAAATAATAACCAAAAAAAAAAGCTCTCTCAACTTTTTTTTAAAATATTGCCATATTTTGAAAACATAGAGAATAAATTTATAATAATAAATAATCAAATTAGGGATGAAAAACGCAAAAAACGAAAAGTCCCAAACATTTTAAATAAAATAATTTAATGTTATCTTTATTTTCTGAAAAACTTCAAATTTTCATCCAAAAAAAATTGTGAAAATTTATATATAAAAAATAACATTCTCATAAAATTACGTTTACTTATGTAACAATTTTTATGTTAGCAATTCTTAAATATCATTTGAGGTTTTCTTAAATTCATTGAATTTAAATTAATATCGACAAATCTGTTTTTCTATTTATTTAAATTGTAAAGGAGTGGCATCTCTGTCAAAATAAGCGAAAAACACAAAGAATAGAAAAAAACAAATTACTTCGTGTTTGACAGGATGATTTTATGTTTATGTTTAATATCTTTATTTTTTTTACTAATATTTCTGTTTATTTATTTGAAAATGAAATAATGAATTGAATATTTAATTTTTTTATTTATATAAAAAAGTTTTTTAATTAAAGCAAAATATTTTCACTATTTCATGATTTTTATTTATGTATGACGACATTTCAACCTAAAAATTTAAGTTTTTATCGATTGGATAAAACACACAAAAATGGTTGTCGTTTAGATAACAACAACAGCTGACTTTAACAATAGCGAATATCGTTTCAAAATTTTACTGATAATTTTGCAATTTTCTTTTTTTTTACAATTCGACTATCGTTAAAAGAAGTTACTGAATCGCGGTACTGAAAAGTTATTAATATCTCCTGAATGGCAATATTTTTTTTAAATGTAAACATTTTTAAATGTAAAGATATTTCTAAATTTAAAATTATTATTTCCGACGTTTTGATATGATTTTCTGAAACTCAATTAATATTTTCTAATTTATAATTGGAAATTTTATTTTCAGTTTTTATTATAATTGATATTTTCTTAAATTTGAATGGAAAATTTAAAAAGTGAAATTTTGTATTTATGTGAATAATAATGCTTTATTAATTATAAACAATTTTTAAAAATTAGATGTAATCGCAATCAGATATTTTATAGGTAAAGCAGAATAATAATTCTATATAACTATGTAGAACTGTTTTGTAAGCAAAAAACTCATTGACGAACTCGGTAACTCTATTTTGTAAAGACAACAAAAAGTTACCCCCCAATCTCACATCACACTGAAATTGTAAAATCGTTGTGTACGTATTATCAACGAAAAATTGTTCGAATTAGTCGAATCCATCGCCATTAAATTTTATGCTCAAACATCTGACTGCAATCTCATTTTTAAAATGTTGTCGAAGCGTAAACTTAAAAAAATTTGTATACTTCTCTCTCTTATTTTATTTTAAGTAGAGTTACTAAGTTTATTATACAGGCACATGTTTGAGGGAAAATGTTTACATTTATTATTATTAGTATTATTTTAATAATAGTTAATAATATTTATGCTCTATAATTAACAAACTTGCGTTTTTGTATGCGCATTTCAAAAAATAAATCATTATAATAGATTTAACAAGTTAAAACTTTAATTACAATTTTACAGGATCCAGTAAATTTGCATTAAATTTATAACAGGGTAACATTAATCATCGTTAGTGTCTGCCACTATTCGCACGAAAAATTTGGTGCCATTAGTGTGACCACTGCGGAAAATGTGTGTGTATTAGTAAAAAAAAATGTGAGTGTATTGAGTTTTTCGAACTTGCAGTGTGATGTGAGATTGGTGGGTAATATGCCAAACTTATGTTCATATTTGTAAAAGAATAATGAAAAAACGTATGAAATAAAAGACCAACCCGTGTATACTCTTAACATTGTTCTGTATGATATCTAGTTGAAAATATTAACATTCATGTTAAAATAGAAATAACTATTGCAAAGCTAATTAGAACAAACAAAAATTATGGCGGCATCTACTGTGGCATAGTCACGCTGAGCAAAATGAAGTGACACTCTGTTAATACAAAAGAAATGTATTTTCCCCACAACAAAATACTGCAGAATTTTATGTAAATAAAATAACCGATTTATTTCTAACATGCAGTTACTATCAATATACATACATACATATATATAATATATGTACATTATTTGTATTATTTAATATGTGTATGTATGTATATTTAAATATTACACACAAAAAATACAACATCAAACGTTATTTTTGTGTTTTTCTCTTTAAATAAATTAATACATAAATTTTTTTGCTAAATTTACATTTGGGCAATTCACAACAGGTGTTGTATATTGTATGTTGTATTGAAATACACAATACAATCATTTGTTGTGAACACTCAGTTGTATTTTCATATTGTAAAACGCTTTCTTTAGTAATTTTCGATCCAACGAGGAAAGATCGCTTCGTCGCTTCTGCTATTTTGTATAAGAGAAAACACTTGTCAGTGTTTGCTTTTTGGTCGTGAGATATACCCTGGAGTTTTAGTTACGTACCTCTTGCATTTTAATTTATAATGCAAAAAAAAAAATGTTAAATGTTTTGGTTGGTACTGAAAGAGAAAATACATACTAAAAATATAAACATTAATTTTTATATAAATAAACTTATCGATGTATTTGCGTTATTTGCATTATTTGCCATATTTTATTTTATAATTATTTATGCTGATAATATTCTATGTATTTGTTTTTTCTTTTTCATAAAAACTGGCATTCACTTGGAACTGATATGTTATGATACAATATACAACATTTACAAAACATAGCAAATGAAGTTGGATCGTGTATCAGATTTTTCAGTGAAAATTACCAACAACAATTTTACACTATTGTAAAGTGATACACGATACAAGAGATACAACGATACATTACCCATTGTGAATTGCCCAATTGTTTTTTATTAACAACTAGGTATTTTAGCATTATTTGCTTTAGATGTTGGTGAATTTTTACTCCCTTTGTATTAACTCGTAGTGTCTGCTTGTCGAAAAAATTTTGGATCGATTTTAACCACTTTCCCGTGACCCAATCGAAATTTTGCAGGCAGGCTTGTGGTAATGACAGAAATGATCTAACATATTTTTTTAGTGATGCCAAAACAATGGAAACTTTTAAATTTTTCTACCAGAGTTGATAAAAAAATGTACAAAGGGTTTGTTTTTGTTATATTATTACCATAACGACCACAAAAACAACAAGTCCAGCTATGAAAACAATGCAACATTTAGAATAACAACAAGAAAAATATAGAAATATCATGTTTTTCATTTTTTTTTTACTTTTTCAGAGATTTCCCTGGACCTGTTCCACCGATTTTAATGATTTTTGAAGTAGAAATCTTTCCATGAATTTGGTGAATCATTCTCACTAAAAATGATCACTGTAGCTGCACTATTGAGGGCGTGATCGTGACAAGAACAACATAGAAAATTATTTTTTTTTTCAAGACTTTTTTAGTTCTTCATTCAAATCTCGGGCCCTAATCGACCGATTTGGACGATTTTAAATAGCAAACTTCTCATGATGTTAGTGAATCATTTTTATGTCAACGAGTACCCTAGCTGCCGGATTGATGCCGTCATCGTGATTTCCACAGACGGACAGACGGACATCGCTATATCAACTCCGGTTGTTATAAGGATCACAAATATATAAATTTTAAGGGGTCCAAAATTTTTTTTCTAATTATTACAAACGGAATGACAAACTGGAGTGGAGGGTATAACAACTCTACAACAGCAACAATGACAGTCATATGTTTTTCAAATAGGAAAAAACTGTTTATGTGTTAGTTTCGGTCATTCCCCAGTATGCATTGAAATATTATTTCTCCAATGTTGGAGAAAAGTTAAGTTCTTAAATTGATGTCAAATGTAATTCTCAACTTGGGTTGAACAATTTTTCTCCTTGTTTGCTTTCAACTTGACATCAAGTTGAGACTTAACATTTTTTCCGATCTTTGAGAAACATTTTTACTCTCAATTGGATATCCAACACTTTTCTCCACTTGAGACCAAACATTTTTTCAACTTGAATACGATTTGTGTTAAGTCTGAGATATTATTTAAATATGTCATAAATAATAAATTAAATTAAAAAATGCCAAAAAAGTACAAATAAATCATTGATATATTTTTAATTATTTCTGCTTTTTGTCGAATTTTTCAAAAAATGTACAACTAATTAATTCATTTATTTTTAATTCTAGATTTTAAAAAATGTACATAA
This sequence comes from Cordilura impudica, assembly GCA_963682025.1. Classification (NCBI taxonomy): domain Eukaryota; kingdom Metazoa; phylum Arthropoda; class Insecta; order Diptera; family Scathophagidae; genus Cordilura; species Cordilura impudica. The sequence continues at coordinate 140,696,828 of OY821519.1, forward strand.
TATGTACATTTAATGTTAAATATGTACATAGTAATGTTAAATATATAATGAAATTAAATTGAAACATTAAAAAAAGTACATTGTTTTCATTTCTAAAATTAGTATAATATTTTTTAATATGGCAATTCCGTACCTTCCATTTGATACCGATTGGAAATATTTCTTTGCTATCAACTTGAGAATCACAAATTTCTCAATTTGATAACTATGAAAATCGCCATATAAAAATGTGCCTTTTAAGTTGAGAAGACTATATTCGAACTATTGAGGGCATTTGAGAATTAACGCTGGAGATTTGAGAAATGTATTTGATCTCAAATGCACCTCAAGTTGATAGCAAACAAAAATGTTTATTGGGACATTTATTGTAGGGTCGTTTGCACACACACAAAAAATAGAAAATAAATTGTCAATAAGCAAAGCAAGTGGCTTCGAAATTCGATGATGCCAGTTAATCATTTTTTGTTCACGCGGAATTTATAATTGGAGGAATTTTTTTCTCGAGAAATGTATTTTCCGTGAGAAAGAAATTCCTTGAGAATATTCATAATTGGGATGAATAACTTTTAATTGGAACTTTTTAGTCAGAATAAATCATAATTCTAGTTAGATATTGGTTAATATTTAATTAGAAAAAATATTGTGGTGGCATCTACGCAATTATTGAGGCAGTCACGGAAAAATTAAATGCAAGTCTGTTTTTTTTAATATAACAAAAATGGATTTTCCCTTTAACAAAATATGGCAGAATTCTTTATAAATGAAATGCAAAATGGAAAATCAATTTTGTGCTAATTCTTAACAAAATTAATAAAATATATATATGTATTATTATATTTATTAATATTTGTAATTTTATTTGACACAATTTCACACACAGTTCTACAGATCAACTGTTTTCAACTGATTTAGAAGTTTTCTGTTTTTGAAACAGTAGTGCCAATTTGTAACATTTTGTGATGTAATGAAAATCGCAGAATAATAAGTTAATACACAATAAAAAATATTAAATTTTTAAGTTTTATATACATATTGCAATAAAAAAAACTTTGGTAAATTTACATTGAAGATGGTCAGAAATGAATGAGAAAAAATGTATAGACATTTTAGAAAAGCACATTTAATGTTAAACTTTATGCACAAAATATATGGGTTTTTGTTGTTTCGAATTTAACTGTGACTCTAAGTGAAAAGTTTTAGACCGACCGTATATTACATCTTGAGGATCCTCACCTAATATTTTCAAATATTTTAAATTCTTTTTAACTCATTTAACCTCATTACGAAAATAGTAAAACAGTAAATATGGAAAATCCACGCACCTCAAAAAATTGTTTTCTATGAAATAAATTAAAGACATTTCATATTATACAATTTTCTTTCAAAAATGTATCAATTATTGCAAATTTGAAATTTGACATATAGTATTTGTACATATATTTGTATAGATTTCGCAGTATGAAAAGAACTATTATTTCTTTATTTGGAATATATGTAAGTATTGCTCGCAAAAAAATGCAACATCATGAATGAAACACATAGACGACTGCTGGCAGCAGCATTTGTAGTCGTATAGTCAGCTACTTGATTTTTCTGAATACTACAGCAACATATAATACAAATGCATTTTTATTTAAATATACAATTACTTTTACTTATTTAAAATGCATTAGTACAACGTAAAAATAAATAAATTAGTTTAACGCCTTTTGATTATTAATGGAATTATAGCCTTTCATTTTGCGATTTTTTTTTAAACAAAATAAAATATTTCATAGCACTAACTTCTTTTAAATATTTTGTTATATTGTCAACACTATTTTTGTTTTGTAGCCAACAAAACACACTTGCAGTTTTTTTTTTATTTGAAGAACATATGACTGCCATTGTTGATGTTGTAGAGTTGTTTTTATACCCTCCACATCTCAGTGGCAGAGGGTATATATAGGTTTGTCATTCCGTTTGTAACGCATCGAAAAACTAATTTCCGACCCAATAAAGTATATATATTCTTGATCCTTATCACAGCTCGAGTCGATATAGCGATGTCCGTCTGTCCGTCTGTCCGTCTGTCCGTGTGTCTGTTGAAATCACGCTCATTCAAAAAAAAAAGCATTTACTTAGGTCAGGTTACGAAAAAATCATTTGCCATAATTCCCACCAGGTTGGTATTGAAATCGGAGTAAATCGGGAGCCTCTGCGCTGAGAAATGAACAAAAGTTTATAGATACCTCTAAAAAAAACATGAAACCTAGTGTTTTCTTGTAATAGTTTAGTGGTTGAACATACAACAACATAAAAAAAGCCACAAAAAAAATGTGATTCATACATATTAACAATAACAAGAACACAACTACCATGAGCTATGTTAATAGTATTGCCACAAACCGAGGTGGAGGGTATCAAAGATTCGGCACAGCCGAATTTAACACTCTTACTTGTTTTTACTAATACACACATTTTCCGCAGTGGTCACACTAATGGCACCAAATTTTTCGTGCGAGTAACCCAGCTATCTCACATCACACTGCAAGTTCGAAAAACTCAATACACTCACATTTTTTTACTAATACACACACATTTTCCGCAGTGGTCACACTATAATGGCATAAACTTTTTCGTGCGAGTGGTGGCTGCCACTAACGATGATTAATGTTACCCTGTTATAAATTTACTGCAAATTTACTGGATTCTGCAAAATTGTAATTGAAGTTTCAACTTGTTATATCTATTATTATGATTTATATCTTGAAATGCGCATATAAAAACGCAAGTTTGTTAATTATAGAACATAAATATTATTATCTATTATTGAAATAATACTAATAATAATAAATGTAAACATTTTCCCTCAAACATGTGCCTGTATAATAAACTCGGTAACTATATTTAAAAAAAAATAAGAGAGAGAAGTAAACAAATTTTTTTCAAGATTACGCTTCGACAACATTTTAAAAATGAGATTGCAGTCAGATGTGTGAGCACAAAAGTTAATGGCGATGGATTCGACTAATTCCAACAATTTTTCGTTGATAATACGTACACAACGATTTCACAATTGCAGTGTGATGTGAGATTGGGGGGTAATGGCTGCCACTAACGATGATTAATGTTACCCTGTTCTAAATTTAATGCAAATGTACTGGATTCTGCAAAATTGTAATTAAAGTTTAAACTTGTTAAATCTATTATTATGATTTATTTCTTGAAATGCGCATATAAAAACGCAAGTTTCTTAATTATAGAGCATAAATATTATTAACTATTATTAAAATAATACTAATAATAATAAATGTAAACATTTTTCCTCAAACATGTGCCTGTATAATAAACTCGGTAACTCTATTTAAAAAAAAATTCATGTGAATCCGATCACAGGGGAGATGTGTAAACATCTGGTAATAAATAAAATGCAGAAAACAGCGCCAAAAAGGTTATTACATATCTTAATTTTTTCACCAAACAATCATGTCACAACGATTTGTCTTAATGCTCACTGGTCACGCGTAAGATCTTACGCTCACATATTACGCTGTTTTTGTGATTTTATTGTGAATTAGAAATTTACCCCCCTGCGCGTATTGATGTTTACACATCAAAAATAAGAGAGAAGTAAACAAATTTTTTCAAGTTTACGCTTCGACAACATTTTAAAAATGAGATTGCAGTCAGATGTGTGAACACAAAAGTTAATGGCGATGAATTCGACTAATTCGAACAATTTTTCGTTGATAATATGTACTAGAGACCTGCAAGTGTTGAACTACATATACAACATGCGACATGTGTCACATCATGCAAGTGTTAATTCATGCTATGTCGTTCATACATGTTTGACAATGGCATATGAAGACACTGTCGAATAAATTCAAATCAATTCTATGCATAGTTTTTACAGTGATTTTGCACACATGAACATGGAAAATTAAAGGTGCTATTACACGAAGTGTTTTTTACATATGTACTGTCACTTTTTTTTACCCATATGAAATTCCTCATGTCTGTCAAAATTGTCTTTTATATACGATTCATAATTTTTGCTATCACACGTGCATATGTATTTCCATATGACATAACCTCTAAATGTAAACAACAACTGATTTAATTTGTGAATTTACAAAAATTTATTGTTAAAAAAAAGTTATATATTTTTTAATTGTTAATTAATACTACACAATTTATTTTTCTTTCAATATTAATCTTTAAAATTTACTCTGTTTTTCTTTCGCCACAAGCAGTGTTGTATTTTCATATATTTGTCATGCAAAAATAGAACCTGTTCTAATTGAAAAATGTACTTGTGACTTTCCTCATGTATTGTACATAAACAATGTTTCATATGTATCACACGATGTGTACAACTTTTGTTGTGGGAAAATTTGACAGTACATATGTAAAAAACACATCATGTAATAGCACCTTAACATGTCAACACATGCGACATTTCTTTGCTTTCTGTTCTACTGAAATGTATAGCTAATGTTTTGAAGCATATGGATAAAAAAAGTGAAAGATAAATGTAGTAGAATAACGGAACATTTACATTTACTTTATTATAAATCACATTGTATGTATGTACGTGAAGAGATTTTGGAAGCACCTCACATAATAAAAATCATTAAACAATTATTGTCTTAATTAGTTTTTGAATTTTTAATAAATTGTATCGATTCCGTGAAAATGAGCAGTGCAATCGAAATATAATTAAGAATTGAAAGTGGCATATATTCTACCGAGAAAAAAAAAATTCAAAAAGCGAATTATTTAATATATTTGAAGAAATATAAAATCATGTGAGTCCGATCGCAGGGGAGATGTGTAAACATCTAGTAATTAAAGATTTTTTATAGCACTTACCTAAAATCAAACGGAGAGCGTATCATTTATTATTATTATTATTTATTACTTTAACCGGTTAATTTTTAATTTTTCGTTATTTTTTTTATTTTTAATTTTTCGTTTTTCATTTTTCATTTTTAATTTTTTTTTTAATTTTTAATTTTTTATTTTTCATTTTTCATTTTTAATTTTTCATTTTTTAAATTTAATTTTTCATTTTTTATTTTTCTTTTTTCATTTTTTATTGTTAATTTTTATTTTTTTCTTCATTTTTCATTTTCCAATTTTTATTTTTTCATTTTTTATTTCTCAATTTTTATTTTTTATTTTTCATTTTTTATTTTTCATTTTTATGTTTAATTTTTTATTTTTCATTTTTTATTTTTCATTTCTTATTTTTCATTATTCATTTTTAATTTTTAATTTTAGTTTTTCATTTTTCATTTTTTATTTTTCATGTTTCATTTTTTATTTTTAATTTATTATTTTTAATTTTTTAGTTTTAATTTTTTATTTTTCATTTTTCATTTTTCCTTTATATTTTTTTTTTTAATTTTTAATTTTTCATTTTTCATTTTTTATTTTTAATTTTTATTTGTCATATTTAATTTTTCAGTTTTAATTTTTCATTTTTAATTTTTAATTTTTTATTTAAAAATTTTTTTTTTCATTTTTTATTTTTCATTTTTAATTTTCAAACAGGTTATCATGATATCATAATTTTTACACCAATACAATCACATTTTGTCATACGACACACATCTTACGCTCACATGTTACGCTATTTTTGAAATTTACCCCCTGCGCGTATAGATGTTTACACATCAAAAATAACGATGAAGTCATTAAAAATTTTATTGTTTGTTCGCGGTGTAAAAACGTTTACAAATTTAGCGACAAGTGTACATCAAATCTTTTACGTCATAAGTGCTTCATAAAATACAAATCATCGAAAGAGAAAACATTTCCAAAAGTAGAACCAAAGAACGAGCTAAAAAAAGTGTACCGACTTAATTGTTCAGTGGGTATTTGGTAATTGTAGACCTTTTAATGTTGTTAACGACGAATGACTTTTAAATCTTGCTCAGTTTTGGTTAACACTAGCCATGAGTTAGGAAACAATTTAGATGTCAGAGGTCTTCTTCCACACTCTACAACTGTGTCCAGAAATATTGGAAGCCTTTATGAAGATCAACACAAAATTCTAATAGAAGAATTGTGTACTATAAAAGAAATTGGTTTCAGTATAACCTGCGATTTATGGAGCGACAATTATTTAAGAACATCATACAATGGAGCAACTGTTCACTACATAAAATCTGGAAACATACAAAATAAAATTTTTGGAATGATCGGAATGGGAAGTGACAGAAATACCGGTAAGTTTTTTAGAGCTATTATAAACTTTATACCGTTAAATTTTTTATTAAATCATTAAAGGTATTAATATAGAAATAAAATTGAATGTTTACTTCATGAATTCGACTGTGAATTTAATGAAAATATCACAGTAGTAACAGACAGAGGATCTAATATGAAAGCAGCGTTTCATTTTGCTGAACATATTTTCTGCATCAACCACCTGATAAATAATGTCATTGAAGGAGCAATATCTGATACAGCTGAAGTCAACGCAATTGTAGGATCTTGCACCAAGCTAGTTAAATATTTCAAGAAGTCAGGAGGTAATAGTTCTCTAAATACTACGTTAAAAAGCTTTATGCCAACACGATGGAACACTGTTTTCTATTTATTAAAATCGATACAGTTAAACTCGATCTATATAACGCAGATGCTTCAAAAAAAACAGGAGACAAATAGATTGATAAATCTTAATATAACCAATATTAATGAAATAATTGAGATTCTTAAACCCTTTGAGGAAGCTTCTAAGCTTTGGGAAGGAGAAACATATCCTTAAGAAAACTTAAAAAAGTAGTCATAATAAACGATCAAAACGATTCAGAAACTGTTGAAAAATGTAAGGAGCAAATTTCACTTTATATAGAATCTGTGATTGATGCAAACATAAAGGACTTTCATAGAATTACACTCTTTTTGTTTTCACCGGCGAACAAACTGCTAAATTGTTCGGAGAGTGAGAAAAGAGGTACTCATGAACAATGCATAAACATGTTAGAAACATACAAAAATATATTGACTATCGCAGACACTACAATGGACTCTGTAAATTCTGAAGATGATCCCTTTAACGAATTCGTACAAGCTGTATATCCACCCGAATATGATGACCAAGTGCACAATGAAATCTTGAGATGTAAAAGTCAGACAATTTTATACCACAAAAAATTCGATCCACTGGAGTGGTGGGAAGCCCGAAAAAGAGAATATTCTTTACTTTTCAAGTTAAGTTGTTTTGTATTAGCGACACCAGCCAGCTCCGCTGCATCGGAAATTCTCTTTTCAAAAGCTCGACATTTGTTATCTGAAAAAAGGTCGTTACTCGAAAAAAAAAACCCAGTACGTGTAAATCAAATAATGTTTTTACACAGTAACTTATGCCGTTTTCTTTTCTGACAAAAATGTCGCCCTTTTTTTGCCCTTTTTTCGAAAAGTGCATTTTTTTGATATATTCTGAATTAAGAGCAACTTTATCTAATACATCAATCGAAAGGTCTCGAATTCGAGCTCTCGTAAATCACAAAAAATTCCAGCCATTGACTTCTTTCAGGTCATAGTGTGACATTGTTCCCCTTTTTTGAATATTTTCACCCTATGACTTCCAAGAGGAAAATAATCAAATTTTTTTTTGCATTTATGGACACAGCACTTTGAGACCTTTCGATTGATATATAATATAAGGTTGCTCTTAAATCAGAATATGTAAAAAAATACACTTTTCTTTCAGAAAAGAAAACGGCATTAGATTTGAATACCTTGCATACAATAAATTCAAATGATGAGTAAAGCAGAAAAATAGCCGTTGAACGTGTTATTGAAAAAAATTAAAAACTGAACATTTTTTTTTATTTGCCACTAGCTGTTTTTACCCGGTCTTGCCCGGGATAAAAAGGTATTTGACTTGAAAAATGGTTCACTATGCTTACCAGGCGCTGAGTACTTAGTCCCCAAAGAACAAATTTCCCAAGAAAATGAACTTTCTCACCAAAAATTTGTATGGGCAGTAATTCATTTTTTATTTCAATTAAAAATTTCTTGATTTTTTAATTTAGAAGTTTTTCATAAGATACTGGAAAAAAATGGTTCAAAAATAAGCCGGGAAACCGCTTTAAGTTTCTTTTTTAAGTTTATTTGTAAACATCAACTATAACGGAATGGTTTGCAAATTAAACGAATCAGAACTTTTAAAAATTGAATTACTTCATTCAATAAGTGATCATCATTGAGCAGAAAAGTCAAATTCATAGAAGTTTCAACAATGAAAAATTATTGCGACGTTTAAACCGCAAGGTTTCTTTAATCAACTGCTTATAGTATATGTGTGGTCTATTTTGATCAACAGGTAATTATTTCATAAGTCGATAGTAAACTTGGCCTTGAATCTATTGAAGATTGAAATTTTCAAAATAGTACGTTTCACGATCATCTAAATAAACATTAAAACAAACAAAAATAACTTGAACGTTGGCATAAAATTGTCCCGAATAATATTTGCCGCTCCGAATGAAGTCATTTGAAATCCGGAGTTATACGCTTGTATGTTCGCCAGAAAATGCTTTGAAATTTGTGTGCCACCAGTTATCAAATTATGCAAGGGCTCCGGTGGTGGATTCAATTCTGGTAATTTAACTTGTCCGTTTGAACAACACTATCCAGATACCTCATGTTTAAACTTAAATGCCTTGCAATGACTGCAAACAGTAGTCATTGGTCCAATTAAAACCTTGCTATGAGAAACGTAATCAAAGTTTACATAATAATTAAATGCAGCACGCTCCAAAGTACGTCGCACATACGGACATGAAGCTGGATTTTGCAGAGCCCTACCACGTGTCATGGCATTTCGAGCAGCCAAAGTATTATTTGCACGATGTTCGTCACTTTGAGATGCTCTAGATGCCGCAACATTTCTAGCATTACGTGATTGACGCCCCAAATTACTGCGCGGACGTACCATTTTGTATTAAAAAATGTGGCTATCCCAATTAAATATGAAGTAATTGAAATTTTATTTATTTGCGAAATTCAAAAATTGAGACACGTATGTTAGTTGAATAATGCAATTATTAAGAATATAAATATATCAGCTGATCATGAAATGTCAGTCATAGCATGCACTCAAAAGCTAGCGACCTTGGAGAAAAAGTCCGTTACAGCATTACATGTATTTATAAATTAGCTGTTTGATTTAATGTTTGAAATATCCGTTAAGTTAACATATAAGAAAGCTCATTACTGTGCGTAATGTATTTAAATATTTAAGTTTTTAGCGATATGTGATTTACAATAGCTAAGTATATAAATTAATTATTAATTATTAGTATTAAATTAATGGTTTGACTAAAATCGAATTGTAGTGAATTTAAAAACGTATTTCAGTTGTTCGAAATATTAACTGAAATATCTTCAAACTACATGTTTTGAAATGATTGCAGTGTTCACTAAAATGGATATAACTCAACCAATACACATTCAGAGACCGTTTATACATAAAAACCTTGGTATTGACGTCACTTTTCATATAAACTTTGCAGAAACGAAATCGGTTCACGCATTCCCGAGAACACCAATTACTAACACAATGCAACTTATTTTTATATAACGGGTGATTTTTTAAGAGCTTGATAACTTTTTTTAAAAAAAAAACGCATAAAATTTGCAAAATCTCATCGGTTCTTTATTTGAAACGTTAGATTGGTCCATGACATTTACTTTTTGAAGATAATTTCATTTAAATGTTGACCGCGGCTGCGTCTTAGGTGGTCCATTCGGAAAGTCCAATTTTGGGCAACTTTTTCGAGCATTTCGGCCGGAATAGCCCGAATTTCTTCGGAAATGTTGTCTTCCAAAGCTGGAATAGTTGCTGGCTTATTTCTGTAGACTTTAGACTTGACGTAGCCCCACAAAAAATAGTCTAAAGGCGTCAAATCGCATGATCTTGGTGGCCAACTTACCGGTCCATTTCTTGAGATGAATTGTTCTCCGAAGTTTTCCCTCAAAATGGCCATAGAATCGCGAGCTGTGTGGCATGTAGCGCCATCTTGTTGAAACCACATGTCAACCAAGTTCAGTTCTTCCATTTTTGGCAACAAAAAGTTTGTTAGCATCGAACGATAGCGATCGCCATTCACCGTAACGTTGCGTCCAACAGCATCTTTGAAAAAATACGGTCCAATGATTCCACCAGCGTACAAACCACACCAAACAGTGCATTTTTCGGGATGCATGGGCAGTTCTTGAACGGCTTCTGGTTGCTCTTCACTCCAAATACGGCAATTTTGCTTATTTACGAAGCCATTCAACCAGAAATGAGCCTCATCGCTGAACAAAATTTGTCGATAAAAAAGCGGATTTTCTGCCAACTTTTCTAGGGCCCATTCACTGAAAATTAGACGTTGTGGCAGATCGTTCGGCTTCAGTTCTTGCACGAGCTGTATTTTATACGGTTTTACACCAAGATCTTTGCGTAAAATCTTCCATGTGGTCGAATAACACAAACCCAATTGCTGCGAACGGCGACGAATCGACATTTCACGGTCTTCAGTAACACTCTCAGAAACAGACGCAATATTCTCTTCTGTACGCACTGTACGCATTCGTGTGGTTGGTTTAATGTCCAATAAAGTAAACTGAGTGCGAAACTTGGTCACAATCGCATTAATTGTTTGCTCACTTGGTCGATTATGTAGACCATAAATCGGACGTAAAGCGCGAAACACATTTCGAACCGAACACTGATTTTGGTAATAAAATTCAATGATTTGAAAGCGTTGCTCGTTAGTAAGTCTATTCATGATGAAATGTCAAAGCATACTGAGCATCTTTCTCTTTGACACCATGTCTGAAATCCCACGTGATCTGTCAAATACTAATGCATGAAAATCCTAACCTCAAAAAAATCACCCGTTATATAGATTTTTTGGATTTTAAAATGTTTTTTTGTTTTATATGGATTATAAAAATAAAATTTAATTTCAAAATGAAAGTTCTTATCATTTCATAAACAATTATTTATTTGATTTGATTTAGGATCTTTATTTAAAAAACAAGTAAGCGTGTTAAATTCGGCTGTGCCGAATCTTTGATACCCTCCACCTCGGTTTGAGTATTGATAATAAATGTAAACAAAATATTGGAAAAAGTAAACAATTTGTTAAACTTAATACCAAATTATTTCAGCAAATTCTTTGGGTTGGTTTTCGTCTTTTCTATTATTTCGGCTTTATTTCGGTGTTTGCTTTTTGGTCATCGTGGTTGCTGATCGACATGCATTTAGATTATGCGTTTCCGGTTATATGACATAACTTCTCGTTTAATTTAGTTTTTGCTAATTAAATAGCTCGCCCTAACATCCATTGCAAAGGTAATGGTTGTGTAGGGTGGCTATATGCATTAAATCGTGCTAATTGGAGATGGCTGTATAGTTTCTTTTAACTGGCCAAATATTTCTTCATTGCGGCCATATAGGTCGGATGGAGTAACTAAATAATAACCAAAAAAAAAGCTCTCTCAATATTTTAAATATTGCCATATTTGGAAAACATAGAGAATAAATTTATAATAATAAATAATTAAATTAGGGTGCCAAACGCAAAAAACCAAATGTCCCAAACATTTTAAATAAAATAATTTGTTATCTTCATTTTCTGAAAAACTTTATTTTCTGAAAAACATCCAAAAAAAATTATGAAAATTTATATATAAATAACATTCTCATCAAATTGCGTTTATTTATGTAACAGTTTTTATGTTCGCAATTCTTAAATATCATTTGACGTTTTCTAAAATTCATTGAATTTAAATTAATGTTTTCTGTAGTGTGATTCTGTAAATTTCAACGATCCGACAATCGCAAAATATATCGAAAGCTATTGTTGTTTGCACTAAGGATTAATTGATTCACTAAGTACAGACATCTTAACGACAGTCGACAAATCTATTTTTCTATTTATTTTAATTGTAAACGAGTGGCATCTCTGTCAAAATAAGCGAAAAACACAAAGAATAGAAAAAAACAAATTACTTCGTGCTTGACAAGATGATTTTATGTTTATGTTTAATATCTTTATTTTGTTTACTAATATTTCTGTTTATTTATTTGAAAATGAAATAATGAATTGAATATGCTATTTAAATTTGTATTAAAGCACCTCCAATATATGTATCCATTTTAGTTTGCAAATTCAGTATATTTATAATTTATTACTTACAGCAAAAAATAATAGAAACAATTTTATCAGTTATGCTTACGAAACTATATAAATAGACTTGAAGTTGGCTCCAAAAGCAGTAGCCTGTGTAAAGAACAAGTTAGCGACATGTAACTGTTACGTAACGTGTCAGCCTTTTTTTCACATGAAAAGTATTGGGACGTTCCGGTTACGTTCGGTAACTGTTTTAAATGATTTTCATGTAAAAAAAAACAACTGACTCGTTACGGTTACGGTTAGAAAACATTGACCTTTTATATGTATTATAATGCTATGAATGCATTTATTTTTATTTTATTTTATTTATATATTCTTTTTTTTTTTGTATTGTATATTATTTTTTTTTATTATTATTACTATTTCATTTAATTATTTTTTTCTTTAAATAAATTAATACATAAAAATTTGTTTTTTAAATTATTGGTGAACTTTTACTCCCTTTATTTACTGCCTTTATATTAACTGGTAGTGTCTGCTTGTCGACAAAATTTTGGATCGATTTTTAGCCCCTTTTCCGTGAGCCAATCGATCTGAAATTTTGCATGCAGGCTCGTGGCAATGACAGAAATGATCTAACAAATTTTTTTTAGTGATGCCAAAACAATGGAAACTTTTAAAATTTTCTACCAGAGTTCACAAAAAAATGTACAAAGGGTTTGTTTTTATTATATTATTACCACAACGACCACAAAAACAACAAGTCCAGCTATGACAACAATGCAACATTTAGAATAACAACAGGAACAATATGGAAACATCATGTTTTTCATTTTTTTTTTAATTTTTCATAGATTTACCTGGACCTGTTCCACCGATTTTAATGATTTTTGAAGTAGAAATCTTCCCATGAATTTGGTGAATCATTCTCACTAAAAATTATCACCCTAGCTATCCTATTGAGGGCGTGATCGTGACAAGAACAACATAGAAAATTATATTTTTTCAAGACTTTTTTTAGTTCTTCATTCAAATCTCGGGCCCTAACCGACCGATTTGGACGATTTTAAATAGCAAACTTTTCAGGATGTTAATGAATCATTTTTTATGCCAACGAGCATCCTAGCTGCCCGATTGATGCCGTCATCGTGATTTCCACAGACGGACAGACGGACAGACGGACAGACGGACATCGCTATATCAACTCCGGTTGTTATAACGATCACAAATATATATATTTTATGGGGTCCAAATTTTTTTTTCTAATTATTACAAACGGAATGACAAACTTATATATACCCTCTGCACACTGGAGTGGAGGGTATAATTATCGATTTCATAACAAGGATTAACAACAATTATTTTGCCAAAATTGAAAATTCCTCTTACCCACTGATAAGAGAATGTAGAGAAGTAACGTAAAATTAAAAAGAAATCACCAAATTGAAAATTATATGCTTATAGAGGTCTATTATTTCTAATAAACCTTCTATAAGCATATAAATATTTTCAGATAGTATTTGAATTTATTAAATGATATAAAGGTTTTTTCCCTCCCATTTTCCTTTAAAAATCATTAAAAAATAAAATAAAAACTATTTAATGTCTTTAGATCCTATATATTATTTGTTGAAATATCTATGTAAAGATAAGATCTCATATGTAAATATCAAATTTGTTAAAATATGTAAATAAAGGAAGAATATATAATTGAAATTGAAAATTAATCAAGCTGTTAATAATCAAAATCTACCCCCAATTGTGGCGGAATTCAAAAAGCTCGGGGAATATTTCAGAGAGTATAAACCTCAATCGTTAGAATTCAAAATTTTGAATTTTCTTAATTCTTATAAATTAGTGCCATTAAGTTTGGCCAAGCAATTTAATGAATGAGGTTATGTCCCATTATGGCCCGAAATAATTTAATATGTGTTACAATGAATGTAAGGTCGTTAGTCGAATTAAGTAGATGTATCGAATTAGTTAAGATTCTTAACTTTCATAAAGTTGATGTGTGTTTCTTACAGGAAACACGCTTTCGAGTAAACTCAAAAGTTACTTTTGATAAGTATAATGTAATTAGAGATTATTCCAGTCTTGGTACTGCCATACTCATCAATAATAGTATTAATTTTTCTTCTCTTAGTATAACAAATTTTAAATTTCCAAACAGTTTCATTGAATTAAATGTTTCCTTTGGGAGTCAAGTTAAAAAATTTATGTTGGGCAGTGTTTACTTTCCAACTAATCTTCCACGTAATGATTTCAGTTCTAGTCTTGATGCTATTAATAACTTTTCAATGGGTTACGATAGGGTATTTATTGGAGGGGATTTTAACTCCCGAAATACTCATTGGGGTGATTCTATAGACAATTTGAATGGACAAAGCTTCTTTGATTGGTTAAGCTATTCGAATAGTAATTTTACGAGACTGTGTGATGTAAATCCAACTTTTCCTGGGGGGCCATCTTTTCTGGATCATTTCCTGATCAGTACAGTTCTTATAGACTCGGTAAATCGTAATTTTCAGATAAATAGTCTACCGACTTTCTCTGATCACTACATCAAGCAAGGGAGTTTAATAAGAGAATTGAGACAATTAAACCAGGCCCAAAGGCCTTTAGGGAAGTTTTTAGTATTATTGGCAATAGAAAATCGGAAGGTTTTGAAAAACTTATTGTAAATGATAACGTTTACCATGATGATGTTGATAAGGTAGAGAAGTTCAAACGTCATTTTTCAGATATTTATGAATTTACTGCTCCAGACTGTGCTAATATCGTAGAAGTTCCAAACACAGTGAACTCCTACATAAATAGTTGCTCTGAAACTGTCAATTTACGGGTTCTTATGGTGCATTAAACGCTTTGAACCTTAACCATTTTACTAACTCATCAGAAGTTTTTGATATAATTAAGTCCATAAATGCCAAAAGATCTGCAGGCTTAGATAATTTGTCAAATTTTCTAATTAAAAGGCTACCGTTTTCGGCAATAAAATTTTTAGTCATTATTTTCAACAATTGCTAAATAATGGTTACTTCCCCAAGGTCTGGAAAATGGCCAAAATTTACACAACTCCCGCCCAATATCTATGTTGTCAAACATTGGAAAGTTATTTGAGAGGGTTATTAAGAAAAAGTTGGAGATTTCTTTAGCAATGGATTTACTACCCCCCTATCAATTCGGCTTCAAACGTGGTCACTCGTCTGTGGATGCTTTGTTATATTTACATAACGAAGTAATTTGTAATTTAAGGGATAAGCAATGTACTGTAGCCGTTTCGTTAGACATCGAAAAGGCGTTTAATCGAGCGTATCATTTAGGTGTTATCTTTAAACTGATGAAGCTAAGATGTGACTCAGTCTTTGTAAAGTTGTTTAAAAGCTATTTTGAGGATCGAACATTTTTGGTGGAAATGAACGACGTAAAATCGGATTTGGGGAGCATTTACTGTGGTGTTCCGCTAGGAGCCATTTTGGCGCCAATGTTATATAACATTCTGGTTTATGACTTTCCCCATATAAGTAATGGTTCTAAAAGTATTTTGGACAGTAATCCTGAGATCGCGTTAAGTAAGGTTCAAAGACACCTTTTGGTAATTGATAATTTTTACAGAGAGTGGGGTATAAAAATCAACACACAAAAATCAGAGGCTATTTGTTTTCGAAATGATTCAGGAAAAGGGTCACGAAATGTAGTAAGACTAACTAAAATATTGAATCTCTCCTTGCACGGTTCGGTTATTCCCTTTAAAGACCAAATAAAGTACCTTGGGGTAACTTTCAATAAACTATTTAAGTTTAACCAACATGGAAGGATTTGCAAAAATAAGGGATTGCGTATTAAGGGCATGTTTATGAAGTTGCTTGTTAATAGACACTTGGGCCAGAGAGCCAAGCTTTTAATTTACAAAGTATGTATTCGTTCTGCGATGCTATATGGATTTCCCATATGGTTTTCGATTTCTCCAACAGTAATGATGGAGTTGGAGATTTTAGAACGTAGCTGTTTGAGATTTTGTATTAACGCGAACTATGAAAGTTTAGTCAAAAGATTTTCAAATTCTGTTATTTATAGAAGAGCAGATGTAAAACCACTCTCTTCGTATGCTCTGGTCCAACTTGGTAATTTCATTAATCGGCTTGAAAATCACGAGAACAATTTAATGACAACGGTTCTTAATTCACAATCTGGACTTAATTGGTCAATTAGTCTTTACATGTCCCCAATTGGAATTTTACATGAGGATTCTAACTCCTTTGCTAACTTAAATGAATACCGTCTACCAGAGTTCTATTCTCATGCAATTACAGGCTCCAACAGGGGTTAAAGTTTGTTTTCCTTTGTATATATGTTGAATTAGTTTAAGTCCTAGTTTTAAGTTAACCATAAGATCTCACACTTGACTATCAACAGTCTTTGTAAACTTTTATTATATTTTGAGCAATATAATTTTAATGTTTATTCTTTGTTGTAAAACGTATCCGTCCAGTTTAACTGAGCATGTAGCGTTATTTTAAATCATAATGTCTTAAATGTTTATTAAAACAATACTTTATAGTTTTAAGTTTTTTGCATTCAATATTATCTTTATACAGCTGCTTTTGTGATCTAAACTTTTAAGTCTCAATAAAAATTTAAATTAAAAAATTAAATTATTGAAATAAAAATGGAGAAAATTATATAGTGAAACGTAAAGTGTATAATGATGTCTTAATATATTTGTACAAAAAATATAAACGTCAAAATGAAACAAGAACACCCGTCTGGTCTGAACACCAAGGTTCACAATCATGATTCAAAGAGCGAATCAAGTGATTCATTTTGCCGTCTGAACATGCTATTAAAGATTTTTTTGTTTTTTCATGTACATATTTGATAAATCGATAACAAGAAAAAAAATACAACCATGTTAATTCGAAACAATAGGTAAAGCCAACAAGTAGAGTTTATGACGAAATTCTGTGTCAGATCTATTTACTACCAAGTAAATATTCCAAACACATTTAGACCGACGATCGACTCCGGTTGTCATTAATACATTAATGCAGCAGCCTCGGCTGTCTGCTCTCATTTATCCAGCAGCCTCGGGTGTCTGATCTCACTAATCTTTTTTTCTTATTTTTCATATCGCCAACTACCGATCAACGTCACTGAGCTACCAACACTGCCGACGACTACCGATCAACATAGCCGAACTACCAATATTGGCGACGCCTACCGATCAATGCAGCCGAACCACCTATATCGCCTGAGTCTGTCGATCAACGTCGCCGAATTGCCAATCGGGCCTATTCCCATTGGCGTTGTCGTTTGAAAACAAAATTTAAAAACAGTTTGGCATCACTGTTGGCGTTATCGACACGTATCGAAAATATATTGGTATTCTGCAAGAATGATAGAATACAAGATTACGCCATCCCGCGGACACTATTGAAATTATCTGCGCCTTTAGGACAAGTGACGTCACGCAAACTGTCAAACTGATATGTTTATGTGTATGTTTAAACATAAACAATAGCATTGTAACAATGGGAGAATTAACTCTTTTGCTCCTCAAATTATTTGTTAGCAAAAAATTTTATTTTTATAAATTTGTTAATTTATTTATTTTATTCAAATGCATTTTTCGTTTATTGATATTTTCGAAATTTCAGCATTTAGTTACCTTATTATAAAGTACATTCTACATAAAAAAAAAAGTTTTTTCGCTACTTCAGTGTGGTTTGCTTCCAACAAAGGTTTTTTCTTTGCAATATCCGCTTGTAAGCACCAAATTTACACGATTTATACTTAAATATATTGCATCATACTATTTGAGCGCTTCCCTCCATTATTAAATTTTAATTTTAAGTAAAACATATACTCATTTCATTAAAAAGTCGCAAAATGTTAGTTTTTCGCACAATTTCTCACTTGTTTTTTTTCACTATTGCTTTGCTTGCATTTTATAATTTCTGGCCCAGTGCACTCCTCATGCTTACGTTTTTTCTGTTTTTTTCTTTTTTAGTTTTTCTTTGTGCTGCAACTTTTTAACACACTTCACTGAATGTTTTTATTAATTTTAAATTTGTAATTTATAACAAGAACTGATTTAATATTTTTCTGAGAACTGTCGAAGTGATTTTAATTGGAGGGTTGTCAGCTATCACATAAAACATAAACTTTTCGCAAGATTTTATAATTATCACACATGAAACAGACTTGGTAACCCTTGCGAGGGACATACTACATCATATAACGGGAAACCATTTGGATGGCGTAATCTTCTATTCTATCACTCTTGGGTATTCTGCATTTTGAAACGAAGATAATAACGACAAGGAAACTTTTTTTTTTGTCGTCACCATTGTTAGTATCAAAGTTGAAACGACTACAAAAAATTATATTAAAAATTAAAATAACGACAGTGCAGCAATTTGAAAAATTAGTGTCCGAAATGGAAAAAAACCCCGAATTTGCTGAGGGTTTTCGAAAGGGCATAAATCCCCTTAATTTCGATGGTTTCTGGAAACCATAGCATGTTCAGTCGGCAAAATGAACCATTTGATTTGGTCTCTGAAACATGATTGTGAACCTTGGTGTTCAGACGGGTGTTCTTGTTTCATTTTGTTGTTTATATTTTTTGTACAAATATTTTAAGACATCCTTTACGTTTACGTTATACTTTACGTTCCACTATTAATTTTCTCAATTTTTATTTGAATATATAAATGTAAATATATACTTATTATTTGTTAAATGTTTCTATTTATTTTATTGCACAGATTAATTTTTTGTTTTTTTTTATATATATTTTTGACAGCTAGTTCAGATAAACTAGCGATAATTTTTTATCAAAATTGGAGATGACAGTCAATTTTTCTAGATTCACAACTAGGTTCAAAATGAACCAAGTAGGTTCGCTCTCAAAATTTTGTATGGCGAATCATGTAGATTCAATCATGATTGGGGCGCGAACCGTGAATGAGAGAGCGAACCGCGAATCTTGCTGTCCGTGTGAACACAGCATAAGTAATATCAACACAATATTTAACATTAAACATAAGTAAACTTACATGTAATCTTTCATTAAATTTCACATATTATTTATACAAACATTAATTTCCACAACATAAATTATAAAAATATAAATGTAAAAATAAGTAAAAAATTTGTTAGCATCGCAGAATAAATAATGCTTGGTATCACAGTTGAACTATTACTAAATTAAAGCTAAGATGTAATTTGCATTTGTGTTGTCTTTATCTTCTTTTCTGTTTATTGCAATATTTATACCCTATACCACTATGTGGTTTGGGTATAATGACTTTGTGCTGCTGTTTGTAACAACCAAAAATATTTGACCTACACCCATCTTTAATTATACCGATCGAATCAGAATCACTATCTGATTCGATTTAACGATGTCCGTCCGTCCGTCCGTCTGTGTGTCCATGTAAAGCTTGTAATCAAACTGCATGTCGCAAATATGAATATATTTTGATGAAATTTGACATTTATTCTTTTACCGGCCATGGGATGAACGCTATTGAAATTGGTGAGAATCGGTCCATGTTCAGACCTAGCCCCCATACAAATGACCCCTATGAAATCAACATATATTGCCATAAGATCCAAATTATCATACAAATCTTAGTCAAATTGGGTTTATATGTATATATTACATCCATTAATCAGAAGTCCAAAAATGATCCCTATTGGACAACTCTTAGTCATAGGCCCCATATATAGCTGCTTCCCGATCTTCACTTAAATCTATCAAAAAACAAAAATATTGCACTGATTCTTCTCAAATTTTGTTTGTATATATTTTTGCAAAATGCAAGAGACTTTACCAAACATGGTCAGGATCGGACCATTTTTGGGCCTAGTCCCCATATAGATATAGCATCCGATATGAACTTTTTCATATCTGCAGCCGAAAAAATTAATAAAAATCCCACTCAAATTTGGTTTATGCTTATTTTCTATATCCAGTTAGTTGGGCCAGAGAGATAGGGTCTCTAATCGCATGGTATAGGGTATCGTATAGTCGGTCTAGACCGACTATAATTTTCTTACTTGTTTTCTTTTGTTGTATTCATAAACTTTCTATAGTGTTTTTTTTTTCTCTATATTAACGTTCTGTCGTAACATCTTCTGATGTATGTTTACCTTCATTATTTCATCATCTTCACTTGAACTTGAAAAATAAAATTCTATACTTGCCATTGTTTGACTTTTTGTTTAAAATACATAAAACTTTAAAAAAAAAATTTAATAATCTCAAAAATAACAACGTAAAATAATACAGTGCTACCAACCTTTAATAATTTTATTTTTGTTTTCAAAAACTTCTCTTCTTCGTTTCAATATATTTCAAGAATGCCAACGAAGCGACGATAAAAACGACAACGATATAGAAACTATAATTAAAACGACAACGCGAACGGGAATAGGCCCGAATACTACCGATCAACGTGGTCGAAAAATATAAACGTCAAAATGAAACAAGAACACTCGTCTGAACCCAAGGTTCACAATCATGATTCAGACAGCGAATCAAGTGGTTCATTTCGCCGTCTGAACATGCTATTAGGCCTAATTAGCTCAATTATATAAAGCAATTAACAATATTTCTTTATTTAATTCACATTCATTATTTAAAAAAATTAAACATTGGTTTTATAAAGTAAAAGATTTTAAAAAACGTTTACATTTTCTTTTAATGAAAAAAAAACTAATCTTAACGTTATATGTTTATTTAATATTTTTATTTTTTAGGTTTCATGCCATTTGACAATAAAAAAACTGATTTTGAAAAATATACATATATAAATATAAAATTTGTGTTTTTAAGAAACCAAAAATTTTAATTTCATTCTTAAGAGCTGTACGCAGCTTGTTAAGGAATCTTAACAGAAAATTTTCATATATTTCTTAAAGGCCTGTACGCAGCTTGCTAAGGAATCAAAAACTTCATATAAAACAACGCTTCAGAAATGCTTAAGGAATTTTTCTGTAAAAAAATTTCTGTTGATAGTCCGCAGCTTTTTAAAAAAGTAGTATTGTTTTTACTACTTTTTTTTGACGTAAATGAAGTTAGGCAACCCAGGCTTTGAGCAGGAATATCAAATTTTTCGTTCTTTCTGAAAGGAATTTTGACAGGAGAGGTAAGTATAGACAAAATGTAATATGCTAAAAAAAATAAAAGTTATTTTTCAGTTGCAAACCTGGGAAAAAACTAACAAAATTCGGCAAAAAAACAAGAAGCGGATGGGTAATTTTGATACTGAGCTTAAAAAGCGTTTAGCAGGCCAAATAAAGCAGAACCGAAGAATTGATTTGTTTTCAATTTCACAATTCTTAATAATTGACAGAAAACTGCTGATTTCTAGCGTTGCACTGAAAGGTACTTTTGTGCTTTTTTTTCTTTAAGAAATATATGAAAATTTTCTGTTAAGATTCCTTAACAAGCTGCGTACAGCTCTTAAAGAAAAAAAAAGCACAAAAGTACCTTTCAGTGCAACGCTAGAAATCAGCTGTTTTCTGTCAATTATTAAGAGCGTTTAGCAGCGCTTTTTAAGCTCAGTATCAAAATTACCCATCCGCTTCTTGTTTTTTTTTTGCCGAATTTTGTTCGTTTTTTCCCAGGTTTGCAACTGAAAAATAACTTTTATTTTTTTTAGCATATTACATTTTGTTTATGCTGACCTCTCCTGTCAAAATTCCTTCCAGAAAGAACGAAAAATTTGATATTCCTGCTCAAAGCCTGGGTTGCCTAACTTCATTTACGTCAAAAAAAAGTAGTAAAAACAATACTACTTTTTTAAAAAGCTGCGGACTATCAACAGAAATTTTTTGACAGAAAAATTCCTTAAGCATTTCTGAAGCGTTTTTTTATATGAAGTTTTTGATTCCTTAGCAAGCTGCATACAGGCCTTTATTCAAAATACCAACTTTTCAAGAACAGGTCTGAATAATATAAATAAATGTAAACTTACTTTTGGACAAATAATCCATCAAAGCATTCCTTATTTCAGTTCCACTATTATTTCCTTGGGATGGGCAACGACGGGGCTGTTGTAGTACATTTTCTGAACCATATTCTTGCAACTTACACATGTCCAAAAACGTCTGTATTTCTTTATTTGTTTTTTAAGTATGAGAATTTTTCTCCTTTTAATGCGATTGTACATAATAAGAGCATACCGCAAACATATTGTTTTTCCTCAAAAAATAATTTTGTTATTATTCATTAAAAGTAAAATTTTTCTTCGTATATCTTCTTCCAATTTACAAAACATATGGTCAAATGAAACCACAATCTATACATACTACATGTGTGTCACTATATTGTATTATGTATACCATAATGTACATACCATGGATTCTATACCATATGTCTGTCAGGGGTATTAGGTATATAAACCATCTGCATGCCCAGAAGTAACCACGGGGCTCAAAAACAAAACCGCAACATGTTTTCTTTTACCCGAAAGATTTGACGCGACGAAAACGTTGTTTATTCGTTGAAAGTGAAAAAGACAAAATTTGTATTATGTCAAACACTTCCTTTACAGACTTTATCTTTGGGTTTTTTACTTTCTGTTGAATACCCTTTTTTGATTATATTCGACTGAATTGACCTTCACAGATAATTAAAAAAAAAACATATCTAAACTTAATAATTTATAGAGGTATATTATGGATGGCAGCCGAACTTTAGTTGCGTTGTTAAATTAATTTTCAATAAACCATTACTTGTTTTAGTTTCAAAGTTTATTTTCGTCTTCCAAAAGATGCAGTGGTTTATATAGTGGAAGCCTTAAATAATGACTTCAAAAAAAGTCATCGGGCAGCTCGCAGATTTTTTGCTGAAGGTAGTTTTCAGAAATCCCATGGCAACGACTTCAAAATGGGAATGGCTCAATCTACGTTGTCGGTGGTATTAAAAGAAGTCGTTCATTTAATAAAACAAATACTATCTAAAGTGTGGATAGTATCAAAGATGGCAGAAGAGGAAAAACCAAAAAATAAAAACTTTTTTATTCGAAGACTTAAGTGTCCTGTGGTTGTTGGTTGTATAGATGGGAGGACACACGTACATCGGACCGAAGGTAGACATTCGTCACTTCTATATGGGCAACAACCAACAAGATGCAGTTGCCAATATGATTACTATATGACAACTGAAGTTGACAGTTTTCTGTTGCCAGTTGCCATACGTAATACTATTTTGTCAACTGGCAACTAAAGTTGGATTGCTATCGATAATAGAGCCATCAAAACCCTAAATACATAACGGCAAGTTGCGAGTGCGAGTAAAAACTAAGCTTTTTGCATGCGAGAATTTGATCATCAAAATGCTTTCGAGCAGCTGGTTGTCCTACTGTCAAACATAATTCAATTGTCAATTGTACACAAAGCTGTTCATATAACAAACAATAAATATAAAAAATGAATAAAATCGAAATTATTAACTTGTTAAATAAAGTAATTACTATAGTAGGCATCGGGTTTAATGCCTATCAGCTGATTCTCCTGTCCTCTGATTTTTCTCGCACAGAAAATAGAAGCAATTCTATTTCCCTTGCGAGTGTTTTTACAACTTAAGTTGGCAACGCCACACAAAAAAGCTTTACTATCGATCTCGCTTCCACATATAGAAAAAATCATGCTGCCTCATTCTCGTTTTTTCTCGCACTCGCAACTCGCAGTTATGTGTTTAGGGCAGTGAAGGCCGTACCAAACACGCTGGTGCTTGGCTTCTTATATGTATACAGCCGAACGAAAACAAAAATACTCGTCAGAGTAAAACTAAACAACAATTTCATTCAGTCTTATGAAAGCTTTTGAACAAAGGATGTTTATGTCGCATTGCCTTTTGAAATTCATATATATTTTTTTTAATAGGTACACAGAGAATATTTGTTTAAAAGAAACCAAAAATGTTGAGAAAATTTCGAAGACTTGATAAACTAAATTACGCAAAGCAGTTGAATCTGCTATAAATTAAACATTTTCTATAAATTAAATACGTCGCCTCCATTTGACAACACTATTGCTGTCTTTTATGCATTTTTTTTTTTTAATTTTAAAAAATATCCAGTTACTGCAGGCTGTTAAGTTTTTTTAGTTTTTGGTAACATATCAATTATTAACCTTTGAAAATTCGTATCTTTTTAAGTTTTGCTATTTTTTTCTTGTTTTTTAAAGAAATTAATAATTTATTATTACATATTTGATTTAATAAACTTCAAACTTATGGATAAAAGAGACTAAATGTTCTTCAAATTTTCAGAATGTAAGATTTAAAATTTTAAAATAAAATATATTTTAAATTTTACCATATCATTCGCGAACTCAACTATTTTCCCTTTTAGTCATTCATAAACACATTGATACAAAATCTACACAAACCCATTTAATTTAATTGTGTTACGTCCATGGACTTCGATCCGTGTAGTACAACTAACACATGCTCATAAACACTATTACTAACTCAATTCTCTCGATGGCCACCACTGGTTTAGGGCTTAAATTGGGAAAGCGTTTTGCTTTTCACTTTAAGCAAATATTCCTCCAATTTTTCTTTTGAAAATGAATTAAGCTTTTTACACGCACGCCTTTAAGTGGCTGATACACGACATCAAAAATTTTAAGGGCACTATACACTTGTCAACCGCTTGACATCAAGCATCGCGTATGTGTGCTTCACGTTAGGCTATACATTTGCTGTACGACCTGTACAGCATTCATTTTACTTTGAAGTGTCAACAGCGGGAGAAACAAAATAGAAAAAAATTTAAAGTGTTCATTTTAATTCAATTTTTCAATTATATATTCTTCCTTTATTTACATATTTTAACAAATTTGATATTTACATATGAGATCTTATCTTTACATATAGATATTGCAACAAATAATATATAGGATCTAAAGATATTAAATAGTTTTTATATTATTTTTTAATGATTTTTAAAGGAAAATGGGAAATGATTTAATAAATTCAAATACTATCTGAATATTTATGTGCTTATAGGAGGTTTATTAGAAATAATAGACCTCTATAAGCACATAATTTTCAATTTGGTGATTTCTTTTTAATTTTACGTTAATTCTCTACATTCTCTTATCAGTGGGTAAGAGGAATTTTCAATTTTGGCAAAGTAATTGTTATTAATCCTTGTTATGAAATCGATAATTTTTTCATAACCTGTTTCTTCATGAAGAAGATTTGTAGGATACCTCCAGGGCTTTTTATTTATCATTTTAAGACATTTGTTTTGTATAATTTGTAAGCGTTTTAGGTGGCAGTTGGCAGCGTCACTCCAAATAGGACACGCGTATGTTAATATCGGCCTTATAACACTTTTGAAGAGTAGATGTTTGTTTTTGGGGTTTAGAAATTACCTTTTATTTAGTAGTGGCCATAATGCTTTAAATGATTTTATAGCTTTTTGACACGTAGCCATAATATGTTGTTTAAAAGTAAGCTTTTTGTCCAAGACAACTCCGAGATATTTGACATGATTAAGTACATTTATGGTATTATTTCCAATATGAAGATGACGTCTTGGCAGTCTTTTGGGAGATTTGTAAAACGGAAAAATAATTGCTTGGGTCTTGTTTGGATTAATTTTGATTTTCCATTTGTGAAAATATTTACTGCAATTTACAAGTCCCTTTTCCATTTTCTTCAGGAGTGCACTTGTAAGTTTGTTTGAAGAAATTAACGCAGTATCATCTGCGTAATAAGCAATTTTCATATATTTCGGGACTTTAAAATCGGATGTATATATCGAGTAGAGCAATGGCGACAAGACTGATCCTTGAGGTAACCCTGTGGTGATGGTTTTTGGAGATGATGTTTCATTATTAATCGCAACTTTAAAGCTTCTGCCGTGAATGAAATCTGAAATAAGTTTGCATAAATATTTTGGTATATTTGCATCAAGAAGTTTAAATACTAGGCCATTATGCCAAACGGTGTCAAACGCTTTTTCGATATCCAACAATATTAGACCCATTGAACGTTTATTGTTTTTATTGCTGATTATTTGATTTTTAATTCTGTTTATTTGGTGAGTAGTGCTATGTCCTTTTTTAAATCCAAATTGTTCTTTAGCAACAATAGAATTGGTCGTTACAAATTCACTAAGACGAGAATGTAGAATTTTTTCAAATATTTTACCAAAGTTACTTAATAGACTGATAGGTCTGTAGCTGTTTGGATTATTTTTTGGCTTGCTAGGTTTGTTAATAGCTATAACCTTAGCATTTTTGAAATGGTTTGGGAAATAGTTGAGTTTGATGCAGCTGTTAAATATTATAACCAGTAATTTTAGAGCTTTGAGTGGTAGTTTCTTTAAGAGCAGGTTGGGAACATTGTCAAAACCAGGGGATTTTGAGGGTTTTATTGATGAGATAATATTCATTACTTCTTCAAGAGATGTATAAATTGCAGATTCAGAACTGGGATTTTCCTTCTTAAAATTATTTACTGTTGTATTTATAAGTGTATCTGCCGAGTGGTTATAGTTCGAAGTGAGGTTATTTGCTTGGACAAATGTATTTGCCAGGACTTCAGCCTTGTCCCTATCAGATGTTATTTTTGTATTTCCAACTTTGATGTGAGCGATTTGATTTTTTCCTTTTCCTCGCAAGTTCCTGCTTATTTTCCAAAATGATTTATCACCTGGTTTTAAATTGGATAATAATTGACACCATTTCTTATTGCGTTCCGAATTAATACTTTTATCAATCATGTTGCTTAGAAACTTAGTTCATTGATTATAAAAAGTTTGCTCGGCTATATTTGAAGATCGTTGGCTTTTTCTTTTAAAGCTTCTTCTTAGTTTAATATATTTCACAGTACTTTCTGGTAATGTGTAATTATTTTGTTGGGTTATTTTAGGTGTAGACGCATCCCTTGCTTCGAAGACTACATTTATAAATTTTTGTATTTCCTGATCAATTACTACCTTGTTATTGTATATATCCGAATTTAACGTGATTTTATTTTCTAAAAAATTCATATAAATGTTCCAGTTGGTTGCACTATAATCATAATAGTTGAGGTCAACCTGCGAGGCCACTGATCTTTTAAGTGTACACATAATGGGGCGATGGTCTGGTGGTATTTCGTAATCCATTGTCTTTACGTCTATATTTAAAGCGGTATTGCTTAAAATAATATCGACTGTGGATGCTTCTCGATTGTGTTGATGGGGGAATAGGGTTGGACTATTAGGATAGTGTATAAAAAAATTGCTTGATTGCTGTAGATTGTTGAGTGCGATTCCTGCAGTATTATTTGAACGGCAATTCCAAGAGCAATGTTTGGCATTTAGGTCACCTAAAACTATGTATTCTTTGGTGGAAGGTGTTAGGTTCAAGATATCAGCACAGAAGTTATGGGTATATCTTGGTGAATATAACGAAGATACAACAATAGGTCTATTATTTATAATAACTTCAATTGAGATGTTTTTGATTGATGAAGTGTTTGATATAAAGAGGATTTTATGAGCGACAGATTTATGAATTAACAGAGCTACTCCTTCTCCTCTAGCATCTGTTCTGTCACTTCTATATAAATAATAATTTTTAAAATAGGGTCTATGATTTTCTGAAAAAAATGTTTCATTCAAAGACGCTATTTTAATATTTTCTCTTTCAATTAGTATTTCAAATTGTTTTAATTTAGAAAAGTTTGAAATGCCATTAGCATTCAAGTGAAGCATTTTGAATTCGTTTAAATTATTAGTATAATCCATGGGCGTATTTTACCATTGACATTACAACTTTGATTTGTTGTACTTTTGAAGTGCACCTATGCAAATCATCCATAGCTGTAGTGAAAATATCAAAAAGCTCATCAATGCTAAATAAATCGTTGTTTGTTTTCAGCTGATTAGCATATGTAGCTTTGCTGTTATTATTGATGTTATTGTTACAATTTGTGTTGTTGTTACTTAAATTTGGGAAATCAACCTTTGATTGAAATGAAATATTTTGTTGTTGCCTGCTGTTATGATTTTTGGAAGTTACTCTTGTTCTAGTTTCCAAATAGAGAGAACGTAACGGACAGTTGATGTCGTTTGCAGAGTGATCAGTTCTCTCTTTTCCATGTTTTTTACAATTAAAGCATGTAAAAACAGCTGGTCTTTTTTCATTTGTGTTAAACGGACACACACTTGTATGATGTTGTTCTGCACATATCATACACGCAGCACTACGATGACAATGTTCTCCGCCATGGCCATACATTAAGCAGTTCCAGCATTGAGTTGGTTTATTTCTGGATCTAGATTTGTATTTTTTCCAAGAAATTATGATATTTGAAATTGTCCTTACATTTTTTAAGGCAGTAGGGTTAAAATTTTTACGAACAAATTGAACTTTGTAAACAGCATTGTTGTTCGAACTGAATTTGGTGACTATTTCAGCCACCGAAGAAGGCGATAGGTTGTAGTTTTTTAACTCTTCGGTGATGTCCTCAGAGTTTATGCGGGGTAAACCGTGTAGAAAGGTTGTGTATAACCTATTATCTTTGGAGCCATATGAATGAAACTCCATTTTACTCTCTTTATGAATTTGCTTATAGCATTCGTACAATTCTTTAGTTGGTGCAAAAATTTTGGTACCAATTGAAGTACGTTTGAAAATACAATCTTTACCTAGTAGTTTTCGTATTTCTGCAAATGAGGCGTTGGCTTCTACAACTATAGGTGGAGGTTTGCGTTGTTTAATATCACTAATATTTGATGCAGGAGTTACGTCCATATCATTGAGGCCAGCAAGCAGGCTAAATCTGTTGCTGGAAGTTGACGCGATGTTCGGGTTAACAAAACCCGGAGGAAGTTTTGTCATCTTCTTGTTCACAAGCTTTCTTTTTGATGAAGATTTGGCCCCTCGGGCCATCGCTAAATTTTTATTCCTGTTATAAGCTGGATTGTCTACCACGTGAGTTCAAATGAGATCAAGAATAGGCAATTGCAAAAACAAAAATTTACACTTGTTAATTTTAAATAGTTGTACTCTAAGCACTTTAATTATTTACACGACCGTTCGTAAAGAGAATTAGATTCGAACTGTGTTGTTCATTTTAATGTGATTTCAGACTTATTTGCTTTTTAATAAATAAAATTTATTATATAGGCCAAGTTTCCTAACGTTTTATTCAGAAAAGAATTAATTAAAAAAATTACTTTTTTCATCCGACACTTTTAGCGTCCGTTCTGTTTGAAATCTCGTTTTAAGTGTGTACGTGCTTGATGAGAAAATACAATACATTCATCAAAATCTCTCATCCAGCATGCTAATAATCTAAAGTTTTTGATTTTCCATCCAGCATCGTCGGTGTCACACATCTCAACAAATTTTCACGAATACCACCATAAAGCTGTATGGGAATTTGATAAGTGTATAGTGCGCTTAAAGCGCACAGTTTACAGTTTCGCATAGCTTTCAAGCATTTAAAATATATGTACATATATAAAAAACATTGTAAAGCTTTAATACTTTTGAAAGCTTTTTGCTGAATTCAAATTCATTCTTCAATATGAATGTGTTCATTGAGTTCATTTCATACGCAAACAAAATAAAATAGAAAATATGTAGTTTCATATTATATCTTCAACGGTGGTTGTTTTTCTGTAGTCCGTAAAAAACAATGTCATTGAACGAACAAACTTCTGCCGTAACGCAGCAACAATTGCAAATAAAAGATCGCCGTATACTTTTGATACGTAATGTTAGTAAACATCCTTATTTATACAAAAACGAATTTTTACGTACACCATTCCTGCAACGTCACGAGAAACAACAAATATGGGATAAAATTGCTGTAGAGTCGGGATTTGAAAAGAGTAAGTGGAAGAAACAACACGATCAGTTTCCTCACCAAGGAAACTTTCATTGAAAGGAAAAATTAACTATAATGCGGCCTACACACGAGGCAACCGGTTGAAGCAATGCTTGTATCAACAATGATATACACGTAGCAACGGCTGCCTCAATTAGCCAGAAATATCATAAAGTTTTGATATTTTTCGTTGGTTGAGGCAACCGTTGCTACGTGTATATCATTGTTGATACAACCATTCCTTCAACCGGTTGCCTCGTGTGTAGGCCGCATAAAACTATGTATATACAGTGTTGTGCAAAAAAAGAAACCAAAATTCTATCGACAATTTTTGTATTTAAAGCATGTTGTTTTTTTTTTATACTATATTAGAAATAAAAAGACAAAACTAAATTTGCAAACAAAAAGAACCGTTTTAATTTTTTTTTGCAAAAAACTCAAAATGGCACTATTTCAGTTGTGCAAAACAAAAGCAACATTTAATATTCAATATTTAGTGAAGAATCTGTTGTTTTTTATAACTTCGCAGCATCTACGTGGTATTTCCAATTTCCAGCTCTTCTCTTAAAGGCTGTGTAGATGTGTAAGCCAAAGCAGCTGCTCGCTGCTTTAAAATGTTAAATAACTTCTCAATTGGAAATGAATCAGGTAAATGGGCCCGGTAATCAAGTATTTGAACCCCATTTTAAACGAGCCACTCTTTTTACCAGCTTCGAAGTATGTTTCGGGTCGTGTCGTCTTGAAATATCCAACGAAAAGGGGTCTCCCAATCAGAGTGTGCCATCATAACATTTGCAAGAATGTATATATTTAAATTGTCAATTAGTCCTTCGATTTTGTGGAAGGGTTCAATGTCACAACCACAGAAGCATGGCAAATCATAATTGATCCGTCGGCATGCTTTACATTTGGCTTGGGTTTAAGCGTTTAAGCATTCCGTCAGAGTTAAACAAAATAACTTTGGCCTCATCGCTAAATAAAACAGTTTTCCATTTTTCAGGCATCCAGTTTTGATATTTTCGTGCAAAATGAAGCCTACAAATATTGATATGCAAATAATTTCAGCGAAATAGAATTGAAATAAATAACTTCTACCTTTTTGCCAAATGTTTCTTAGTGAGCGGTGTTTTTTTTTTGCTGGCCTGAAGCTTCGGAAACCTGCTTCTAATGTTCGTCGATAAACGATACCTGAATATATATTTAAATTTAATTTATTTCAAATAGTTTTTGTTGATTTAAATGGATATTTCTGTAAGTTGTAGAGACAATCCAAGTTGTTTCTTTCTTAAAGTTCTCTTGTTTTGCACAACTGAAATAGTGCCATTTTGCAAAAAAAAAAATAAATCGGTTCTATTTGTTTACAACTTTAGTTTTGTCTTTTTATTTGGAATATTATAGAGAGTAAGAAATAATAAAGATTTTGGAAAAATAACAACATGCTTAAAATACAAAAAAAGTCAATAGTGATTTTTGTTGCTTCTGTTCTGCACAACACTTTATATATATATATATATATGTTCCCGTCGTTCCTATAAGTAATATTATTGAACTATTTATAAAGCCATATATCTGCAAAATAGTTAACAATATTTTATGAGAGTTATTTTCCATGCGAACAACTAAGAAGGAGACATTCACCCTTATCGCAGAACACTTTATTTGAATTCTTCTTTTGTATGCTAGGAAATAGTAATTACCACCTACGTAACTTAATACAGGTAATTACTATTTTCAGACTGCTAGATAAATTTATAAGTTTCCAATATATTTCAAAAACTATGTGTCCCTAATCCCAAATTTCTATGTAAACGAAATAACAAACATATAAACCCTCACCTCAATTGTCATAGATCTTTAAATCTGTTGTATGAAATTGGTGTATTCCATTACACACCAGATTTTGTAGTGTAGTAACACTTTTTTTTTTTTTTAATTCATACAAATAAAATTTGGAAAGTTTTATAAAACGGATTTAAATTTTTAAATTACCAGCATATTATAAATTTTAATAACTACTTTTTCTTTTTATTTATTTTTAGCTGAAGATGCCAAATGTAAATGGCGTTCATTAATCAATTATTTGCGCCAACATTTAGATTGTGTAGCTCAAAAGAAAGTAAGGCGTTACATACCAAATACTCAGAATCCTGATGATAAATATGTACAATTGACCGATTGGTCCTTTTATCAGGAATTAGAATTTGTTGTACCATATGTAAAATATGCTGCAAGCAAACAAAACAACGGTGGACATCATTTAGACATAACACCAAACGAAATTGATTTGATACTAGAAGGTATAGAAGAGGGAGTTGATGAATATGACAACAATAACCAAGAACTGGAGACTGGGATTCAGAAGGAAAACTCTAAAGATACCGAAGAGAACAATATAGAAACTGAGGAATTTCTTAGGGCAGAAACTAATGACGATGAATTGTCGGAGGGTGAGGAAATTTTAAAAGAATATTTTGAAAATATGTTAAAATCTACTTTAAAATTACCACGATTTCATCAAAATAGAGTGAAGCAAAAACTAATGGATACGATTAATGATCAAAAAATTAATTAAAAATCTTACCTTCCAAAAAGATGAGTAACTGTTCTTTTTTTTATTTGAACTTATTTTGAAATTATTCCAAAATTATTTTGAAAATAAAATAAAATACTTTATTATGGAACGTTAACAGCTTATGGGAATACATCTAAGCCACTTCAACACGGCGTATAACGGATTTACATTCATCATTGCGAAATACACGGTGATAACTATTAATTTTACCCAATGTAGAAATAAATTCTTCATCGTGAGTAATTATAATTAACATAAAATTCGATTGAGACTGACGATCTTCTACAATACGATTAAGAGCATCACATAACGACAATATATTCATGCGATCCAAATTTGTGGTTGGTTCGTCCAAGGCTAGCACACCACAATTACTGCTAAAAGTCTCAGCTAATGCCATGCGTATAATGAGAGAAGCCAACACTCTTTGACCAGCACTACAGCGACCTCTCATTTCGATTTCGGAATTATTTTTCGATTGTATAACACGATACTTATAGCTGCGACGTTTATCCATCGATGAGGCAGCATCCTTTTCCTCTTCCGTTTGTATTTGTATATAATCGATGTCATTGCCACGATAAATGAGACGCCAATATTCACGTATTAAACGATTGATTTCTTGCATCTTTTCTGTATGGAACTGCATGAGAGCCCATTCTAAGGCTACGCGATGTTGACCTAAATCATTGACAACTTTACGTGTCAATTCAACTTCATAAAAGTTACGTCGGTAATTCATGAGAGAATCACGGTATTTGGGTTCGGCCAATTCCTTTTCCAACTTTCCGATTTGATGTTTTACTTCACCACGTTGACCCAGTAACTCACCTTTGCGTACAGTAATCGATTCACGTTGAGCCGTTAACTGGGCTTTTTCTTTGGAAACATTAGAGAAATCTAATTTTCCCAATTGTTGGGAGAGATCTTCATATTTAACATTTAAATCATCAGCTTTTTCTTCTAATATTTTTAAGTCACGATTATCTTTAAGATCACGATCGACAGATTCATGATTAGCAATTTCAAGCTTTATGGCCTCAAGTTTTTCGATAAGTTCTGAAATATTTTGAGACTGAAAGAGAAAAGACAGGGTTAATATATAAAAAAAAAACTATTTATTTGAAAACAATCTTATGTTTACGCCCTACAACTCTATCATATTGAAGATATAAAATTGATATCTCCTAACGAATTCCCTGGTAAATCGTTTTTTTTTTTTCAATTTTACTTAACTCATAAAAAGAAATATTTGCATGCATGCAGCTACAAATTTGTAAGTTTATTGTAAAATGTATCCCTGAATGTCGTGAATGTCATTTTTAGTGCCGATACGTTAGCTTTGTCTATACTTTTCGTGCGGTTATCTTTCCATTTTATTTTGTTATCAAAGATTAATTCTAACAAGTTAATTCACTTCGACAAGCTTAGGGCTGTGTATCATACATCCGGTAGTCAAATTCTTATTATCAACAAAATTAATGCTTTTCGTTATTTGCGAGTTAATTCCCTTTTTTTGTAATAAATTAAGTGAAGAGTCGAAATTTCATATCCAAAAAATTTATTATACCTTAAACTTGTGCTGATGTTTGTAACTGTCAAAAATATCTTACCTAGATCACATTTTTTATTTAGCGATGTCCATCAATCCGTCTGTCTGTCTGCCTGTGTGCAAATATCGTAATCAAACCAGGAGTCGCAAATATGAATATATTTTGAGCAAATTTTGTATATAAGCTTTTGTAGACTATAGCACTTTAGCTATTGAAATGAGTGAAAATTGCTTAATATTCATAGTTTTCCCCATGCAAATGACCGTTATGAGGTGAACTTAAATTGTCCTAAGAACCAAATTATCAAATTATTTTCATTTATTGTTTGTTTAATGGATATTTACAAAAGTGTATATCATAATGTTTGAGATCATATAATAATAATTATCTATAATTGGCATAACGTAATAGTTATTGATTATTGATATTGTTTCTTTATGTAAACATAGAAAATATAATATAACAATATACATTAGGGCGGCTTGATTTTTTTTTTAAATCGTATAGCAAAAACGTAAACTACATAAAATTCTAAGAAAATTCTCCGAAGAAACCATGTATCTAAAATAAAATCCTAATCCGCGCCTCTCGACTTGAAAATTTATATGGCCGCCTTTGCCGAAAAAATAAATGTTAGAAAAAATAGCTTTTTCCAAAAAGAAATCGAATTTTCTGAATAAAATTGTTTAGTAAGGTAGTTCTTTTGCACTTTATATTTTTTCTACACTCAAAATTTTTTTTCATTAAAAAAAATATTCACCCAAGTAAAAAAGTTTGTATATAATTTTATATTTAATATTTTTATAAGGAACATAGATAAAAAAAATTTTCTTTCATAATTTAATAAAAAAGATTGGAAATGCAAAATAAAAAAAATTATGCTCAAAAAAATGTTTTCAGTATTTATAAAATAACATTCTTTTGTTTCGATAAACAATTCTTATTTTATAATGGAATTAAAAACAAACTAAAAAAGTGTTTTCACTCACACAATATTTTACCAATTTTTCAGTAATTTTTTTGTACAATAAACAATTTTTGTTTCATTAAAACAATTAAGGTCTTTAATACATACAAAGAAGCAATTATAGAATACTAAGAAAACTTCAGTTATTGGTTACATGATAATTTTTTAAGTCTTTTTTTACTCTCCATTTTAGGCACTTTGGCACGATTTTCTATAGTTACTGTCAGAACATCATCTCTATTCTTTTCTGTGACACGTCGGGAAACATTGGTTAACAACTGCACACATCGTTCAGTTCCCTGAATGTGCGATGGAATTTTTGGGTCAGGCAATGGTGGCTCATCAAATGCTATGTATTCAAACAAGTGTTCGTATGGTATGCTTGCAGTGAATGGAGGCTCTGATAATATGCTGTCATCATCAAAATCCACCAAATCAACATAATCTGTAGAATTGAAATTAATTGAATGTTTCTTATAAACTCTAAGCTTAGTTGGATCATGCAGTTGCTGTCGATAGTACAGAATTTTTTTAGGGCTCTTTCGCGCACAGCTTTCCTATCATCAAAAAGCATTGTTAACAAAATATTCTCAGGGTGTGGAAAAATGGATTATTTTGAATTACATTGTTTACAATTTCCTGAAAATTTTGTATTAAAAATTGAGTTGAGCGTATAAATTTATATAAACTTGAACTACCATATATAACTGAATTATAGTACTTAACATTGAAGTACATTGGTACATAAACTTTGACTATGTAGGTTGCTAGAATTTTTAAGTTAGTTGACGGTAAACTTGTTCCAACGTATAGGCGCAAAATTCTATAGTATAAGGAATTTTTTGCACCAAAGTTTCCTCTGTTGTATGTGGTAATGCGATTTTAAAATCTGATTCGACGTTTATATTAGAAGGTCTATATGAAGGATCTAAGCTAAGTGCTGGCTCCGTAGATTGTTGATCAGCAATGCTTAGCACGCACTCGGGAATCGTATGTTTTCTAGCGGTATGTTGGTCAATAAGGAACTCTTTTAGATGATCAGGAATCAATACACAGTAGCATTGTGTCGTTTTTACGCACTGGCATCTACCAATATAAAACAAATTGTTATATAGTATATATATGTTATATAGTATATATATAATATAAACATAAACAAGAATTGAATATAGTTAACAATGACTTAAAGTCGTCTGTTATTGTAAACATATTTTTGTGTATATTTGTATATTATTAAATTAATTCAGATAAATTTATTATCAACTTTCTGTACATTAATGCACTATTTGCATGGTTATATAATCTTCTCCATCCATTTGGTGTTTCAGCTTTTAAATGTTTACTAACTCGTTTTGATTTAAAAAGGTTTTTCCTCAAAATCTTATTCTGAATATTCTGGGTGTGGGGCATTTTGCCATAAAGAAGACTAAAGTTTCATTTTCTCACATGTTACAAAGGCTGCATGTTTCATTTGCCGTATTATCGAAGGTATTTCCGATATCACATCTGGGTTTAAAAACTATTGTGATCAGTGATAACGTTGCTTTAGATATTTGAGCTATGCTTTAAATACTTGTAAAATCGAGATCTGCTGTTCAAAGGTTTTTCGTGTATTTGAGTAACGTTTTTCAGTTTTAGTTGCTGTAACAGCAACGACACCATTCTTCTGCTGTAATATCATTTTCGAAACGTATTACAAACTCATTTCCCATTTCATTCATTTGATACGCCCTAAAAATGTTTCTTCTCAGTATGATTAAGGTTAATTTGTGGGGAAGGTTGTTTTGGTGATATTTTTAAATAGTTTTAAATACGTAGTTAATGTGAAGTTTCAGTGTATAAAAATAGCAAATTTCAGCATTTGTCTCCAAATTTAATATATATTTTGGTGTAAAATCCGGCAGTTTTAAAGTTCTTTCTAAAAAGTACCACTGCATGGCATCGACTTCATCAAAAAATAAGTATTTACATACCGATTGAACGTGT
The DNA here is from genome assembly GCA_963682025.1 of Cordilura impudica. Classification (NCBI taxonomy): domain Eukaryota; kingdom Metazoa; phylum Arthropoda; class Insecta; order Diptera; family Scathophagidae; genus Cordilura; species Cordilura impudica. The sequence continues at coordinate 140,733,891 of OY821519.1, forward strand.
AGACATTTTACTTCTACATAGTGTTATATAATTTTTATTAAAAAAAACTACTCCAAGTGGCAAAAATACTATTTTTTTTCTGAATTTGTTATTTTTGCAAGTTGTTTTTAAAAACCATTTGGGTTGTTAGGATTACACCTAAATAGCTATGTATATTAATTTGCTTTTTTATAAATTGTTCTTTATATTTTAATTTTTCATCTGAGATTTCACCAAATTAAGTTCCATATTCCATTGGTCACAATATACCACCATATTTATGACCACAGCTGCATATAATAGTAAGCGTACATAAACACTATCAATAATTAAACCTCAACCTAAATTTTCATGCAGGTCATTCAAAGGCGACAGAAGACACCCTTACTTAACACCAGTATGTGTTTCGAATGATTCTGATAATTCGTAACCTATCCAATCAGCAGATTTTGTGTGACTACATATATATCCGTATCAAATTAGCAACATTTGTAGAAATTCCTAGTACTTCCAGCTTGTATATTAGTTTTGAAATCTACAAAGAAGGCATATGGTTTTTCTTTTCATTGAAATTCCAATGAACTATAGATGCAAAATGAAATATGTTATTAACCGTGGTCTGAACCCAGCTTGGAATTCATTTAAAATATTGTGATTTTCAATCCACTTCATTAATCTCTAATGTATAGTTCCCATAAAGCACCTTAGCCACAGAATTCATAAATGAGATTCCTCTGTAGTTACAAACAAGGATTATTTATATCTTCTTTTTTGTGTATTGGAAATACTATACTTTCCGTAAACTCTTCAACTCTGATTGTTTTAAAAATGATATTTAAAAATTTAACCAATTCATTAGAAATTATACTGATGCGTTTTTTAAACATTTCATAGGGAACTCTATCAACTCCTGGTGATTTATTAGGACTATTTAAGTATCATCTCTATGCCACATTGAAGTATGTGTATCATCATTTGTTATTTGTTGCTGATTTAAAAGACTTTGGAACTATTGCTTAAAAACTGCTGCTGCAAAGACAATAAGAGGTTCCTTTGCTAGCTCCCATGAATTTTTAGAATCATTTGTGTTATTGATTTTGTTGTTGAGCTGTATGTAAAATCTCTGTTTTTGGTTGTTACATTCCAAAACATAACGTTGTTTTCTTGATGATATTTCAATTTGTCCTGCATATTTTTCGTTTTTCCAAATATATTTAGGAGGTCAAACGCAATTATTCTTGCTTTCAAACATTTATAATTAAACCACCTGTTTTTAAAGACGGGCTTTTTTGAATTATTCTCTCGTTTATTCAAAGTTTAAAAAATTTCTTTGTACGTTTTGTAAGCATAACGTAATAGTTGTGAACCAGATTGGTATTATAAAGCTGATTTTCGATTTAGTTATAAATTTAAAATTTATTTTCTTTAAACAAATTTAAAGCTTTTAATACATCACATATATAATGATAGGTTTTAAAATTTAATTATTTAAAATTGGTTTTCTGTGCTTGGAATAAATATCCTAATATTTCAATAAACTATAGTAATAAAAAACTGTGAGTCCGTTCACAGGGGAGATGTGTAAACATCTACGCCCGTATTCATAATCAAATTCTATCAGTGGGCTAACTTTTTTTCATACAAATTTTGAAATTTTCGTATGAAAAAAGTTAGCCAACTGCTAGATTTTGATTATGAATACGGGCGCTAGTAATTAAAGATTTTGTTAAGTTGGAAGTACTTGTGCTTTCAGTATATTTTTTTGAATTTAGAGTTGTTATACATTTAGCCTAGTTTAATTGGCTGTTATACTTCTATATTTTTATATTTGTGATTGTGTTATACTTTTTGGTTGTTGAATTAGTTTATATTGTGAAATTTTTAACGTTGTTATATTTGAGGGTTGTTGAATTCGCTGCAATAATCTTTACACCAATACACTCATACCTCAAAACATTTTTGTCTTTCTCTGTTTTTGTGATTGTATTGTGAAATAGATTTTTACCCGCCTGAGCGCATAGATGTTTACACATCAATAGTTACAATTAAGAATATTTAGAACTTCATTTATATTCAAGATATTTTTCTAAAGTATTTTACGCGGAAATCATTGAAGATAGGACAAATTCCTATAAAATGAGGAGTATTTTTCCATTCATCCATATTACAAATTGTACATAAACCAACAGATCAACGTCTGAAAGATCTGTGATTAATATCTAGTAGCAGTGTTTGCAGGTACAAAATTAATTTTTGCACATATATCTCCCCCACTCTTCAGTCCAAAAAGTATTCCAAAAAATTATTCCAAAAATAATCTTCTCAGCTAATAATCGTGATAATTTATACACAATTAAGTGTAAAACTCTATTACTATATGAAAAATGTAGCTTTAAATTATCCATATATAAAGAGGTAAGACCAGTTTCTAAATAAATAATGTAGTTTGGCGTGTTATACGGTATATATGTATAAAAATTTCTTAATAAAAAATTTAAATATATCCACTTCATCATAATTCTTATATCACCAGATATTATTAATGACCGCGAAGCAGCTATGAAGATTTTAAGCTTATTTTTATTAGAAATCTTAAGATGATTTATATATTTTGACCATGTCAATTCGATTGCCAGTTTAGATGTTGTTAACTTGTATTCCAGATGTTTAGTAAATGATAAGTTGAAATTAAGATCCATTTCTAAGTATTTGTAGTTGTTGACAACTTGTATATTCTCTTCTCTAAAGTTCCACTTCAAGTACTTAGATGTTCTTGTACCACTACGGCAAACAACTATCTTTGATTTTCCAATATTAACCTGAAGATGCCACGTAACGTAATACCCATAGAGAGAATCAATCATATTTTGAAGTACAATTGGAGAATCAGCCAAAATGAAGATGTCATCAGCATAAAGACGAATTTTTAGAAGAATATCTGCAACGTTTACACCACCAGGAACGTAATCAGCTAGGACATGTACATGCAATGCAAACAAAATTGGGCTTAATAAGCACCCCTAAACCTAAGCACCCCTGTTTTACGCCAACATTTATCTTGAAAGGTTCAGAAAAAGTATTTCCATGCAGTACTTGACTAGTAGTATTTTCATATGTAAGCTGTAGAATACGGAATCATGTCAAAGGCAAGGAAAAAGTCCACAAGATTGAAAACGTTATCAACTGTTGAGTAAATTTTCGTTTAATATTAAATATTTAAAGGGTGTGAAGAAATAAATAGCTTTTAATATTAACATCAGCAAACGAAATTTTTTATTAAAGTAAAAAACATATCGAAATAGTTTAATAATTTAATTTAGACTATAAACAAAAAATAAATTTGTTTTATTATTTTTAAATTTCATATAAAAATAACAGTATGTAATGTTCCAGCGACCAAAACAGTTATTTCTAGCCGACCTGCTGATGGTTGTCATATATCAGATGAAAGCCCCAGGAGTAGATTCTAATGATATGCCGCCTATATTCAATTGTTTCGCAGGAAAAAAGGATCATGTGGCCAAAACGGTTATTTCTAGCCAACATGCTGAGGGACTGTAAGAGCAAATTCAATAGTCTATAACTGAATTACCGGCACCGCCGCAAAAACTGTATTCGCCATTAGTATCATCAAACGTTCTGCCATTTAGAATTATCCCACCTAAGTTATAAATTAAAGGCATGGGCTGTTTTCTTTTTAATTACATGTTTTGTCCATCTATCATCTTGTTTAATTAATGGTTAGTAAGTCTTGCAGTAAAATTGTTTTTTAATTATATGTAAAAATATGACTGCAATAAAATATCAAACAAAATAATCTTAGATAATTGGGACAACAGGCAATATTATGCTCAATATTATAAATAAGTCTCTTAGAAATGGAGTTTTCCCTAAAAACTTGAATGAATTGATGGTTGCACCTAAAAAGTAAAAAGAAAACTATCAAATGTGAAGAATACCGTCCAATTAACACATTAAAAACATATGTGTAAAAATTATTGAAAATATAGTTAAAAATCAATTGGAGTATTATATGGAACAACACAAGTTACTGTCAAAGTATCAATCTGGTTTTACAAAGAGATATTCATGTGAATAAGCGGTCAACTATGTTATTAATTGATGGAAATCAAGAGGTTAAATAATAAAGTATTGGCTATTTTTCTAGAGAGCGTTCCAAAATAATTGACAGAAATTTCCTGCTGCAGAAACTGCATAAGTATGGTATTCAAGACAAGGAATTATAATGGTTTAAATCATACTTAACTAACCACAGATAAATTACAAAAGTTAATAATGTTGAATCATATGCAATGCTCTTTTATTTATTATATAATTTAAAGATATGAAACAAAATTTAAACAAATGCGAAATTGTTCTATACGCAGACGATACTCTGATTTTTACCGAAGCAGCAACTGAAGAAATATACATATCATAAAAATTTAACAATATTAATGGATAAAAATTAATAAACTGAAATTAAACGAAAGCAAAACGAAATGAATGGAAATAAACATAACATTTAAAATAAATCTATAATATTAATAGGCTGGGCGATTTCTTGTGACCGATATTTTGTTCTACCGTTTTATCCCGATTTTGACCAAACGTATATTATTTGAAAGGTATTTCTTTTTAGCCGTTTTGCAGATTTACAGATTTTTAAATTTGTTCCTTTATTTTGAGTAAATTGCATTTAAAGTTGCTACTAACACATACATAAAATTATACATCTGCTATGTGTGTTTTATTAAATTTGTTAAAGGTGCTATTACATGATGTGTTTTTTACATATGTACTGTCAAATTTTCCCACAACAAAAGTTGTACACATCGTGTGATACATATGAAACATTGTTTATGTACAATACATGAGGAAAGTCACATGTACATTTTTCAATTAGAACAGGTTCTACTTTTGCATGACAAACATATGAAAATACAACACTGCTTGTGGCGAAAAAAAAACAGAGTAAATTTTAAAGATTAATATTGAAAGAAAAATCAATTGTTTAGTATTATTTAACAATTAAAAAATATATAACTTTTTTTTTAACATTAAATTTTTTTAAATTCACAAATTAAATCAGCTGTTGTTTACACGTGTGATAGCAAAAATTATGAATCGTATGTAAAAGACAATTCTGACAGACATGAGGAATTTCATATGGATAAAAAAAGTGACAGTACATATGTAAACAAGTAAGAGTGTTAAATTCGGCTATGCCGAATCTTTGATACCCTCCACCTGGGTTTTACGTTTACATTAATATCTGGACTTCTTGCACTATTTGTAACAAATGTATATAAAATATTTGAATATGTAAACACTTTGATAAACCTATTACTGAATTATTACAACAAATGCTCTGAATTTTCAGCATTTTATAGAGGTGTCTACATATTTTAGGTCATAAATTGGCACAATGACTCCCGATTTATCCTATTTTAAATACTAACCTGTTCCAGATAATTACAAACAATATTAAGTTTAACCAGGTAAATGGTTTATTTTGTAATTTTCTTTTTAATTTAAATTTTTTAATATAAAGGTGCATTTTATTTTTTACAATCCTTTTCAATTTTCCAGACCTATTAGTATAGGGCACATTTGTGAGTCCGCATAGATCAACTTTCAACTCTTACTTCTTTTTATTGTATTAAATCTATTTTTGTGTCTTTAAATTAATTAAGATAATTAAGATGCAAATATTTAACAAACTGTTTTTTTTTTAGTTAATATCTGAACATTTTACTGATACAAGGCAAAACTAAAACTGCCAAAAATTTCAGTCAAAACTATTTTGAATGTATTTGTTAAATATGGCATAATTTTTTTCAATTTTAAATTTTAAAGTCTTTTTAAGTCTGGTAATAACTCTATAATATGAAGGAAGTAAATATGTGGATTCTTTAATAACAATGACAAGTATAAAACACTTTTTAGTGCATAACATTAAAATATTATAAATTTGAACATAATTAATTTTAGAAACATAATTAATTTTAGAAAAATGTCCGATTCGTTTTTCGATGATGCTGAAAACACATCAAAGAAATACAGAACATAAAGATTTTGCTTCAGTTAGTTGAGAGACGAGAAGCTAATGGATGGCTGGAGCAGGTCAAAGATGACGACTATAAATGCAAATGCAAGGCTTTTGAAAATATATTAAAATGCGATAAATCAGATCTAAGTATATATGCTTACAACCACTGTTATAAAAAATCTTTTAAAACCATAATTTGAAATTGTAAAGATGCTAAATTCCAAAAAAAGATGCTTAAACGTACTGGATGCTAAATTTTTTTTTCAAATTTCATTACCTTTATACTGAAAAATTATATACTTATTAATAAATTCTTTGGTTTTTAAATCGAAAAATTAATACAAAACATATGTTTCGATTTATATTTTTTAAATTTTAATTAAAATTATTTTGGATTTCATCTGAAATTTTTATTAACATCAAATTGAGTTTATTTTAAATATTTTTAATTTTAGAGGGATTTTTTTTTATTTAAAATATAACAGAAATTACATTAATTTTAGAGGGATTTTTTTTTATTTAAAATATAACAGAAATTACATTATCAAAAGATACGATTATATTAGAATAATTGGTTTATGGAATCTAACATTTCTGTGATGTCTTCATCTTCAAGTTCTTCTTGGCTCTGATATTTTTCTGACGATCGACTCTTATCAACGACATCGCTCGGTATATTGTAGGTGTAACAGCACCGATTTTTCAATTTCAATCCTTTTATACGTATTACAGAACATAACAACTCGGATTTTATTCTGTTCGAAGTTTGCTTTTCACTAAAGCCATTAAACTAAACAAACGTTCAACTTCGGCTTTTGAGAAAGACAAAACTAATATAGACAATACAAATATTGATAACTCCTAAAATGGATTTTCGCCAATAGAATTTTTCAATCCATAAAGAGGTTGTATTCAGTGTTGTATCCCAGTTTTGTTCTGTGATATAACTCCATTGGATTTGAATTTTTTCTGTTTCAGATGATATAAATTTAAACTCTTCTAATATATTGGTTATCTGTTCTTTTACCCGATTTAATGTGTTTTGTATTGAAAATTTTGCATTTTTTTAATACAATAATATTTTTTGGCAATCGACTTTCTAATTCATTAAAAACTGTTGTTGGTGTTTACATTCTTCTATTTCAAAATGTTTTGTTATATTTGTTGAAAGAAACGAGCAGAGTGGTAAAGGTGCTATTACATGATGTGTTTTTTACACATGTACTGTCAAATTTTCCCACAACAAAAGTTGTACACATCGTGTGATACATATAAAACATTGTTTATGTACAATACATGAGAAAAGTCACATGTACATTTTTCAATTAGAACAGGTTCTATTTTTGCATGACAAACAAGTGAAAATACAACACTGCTTGTGGCGAAAGAAAAACAGAGTACATTTTAAAGATTAATATTGAAAGAAAAATAAATTGTTTAGTATTAATTAACAATTAAAAAATACATAACCTTTTTTTTAACAAAAAATTTTTGTAAATTCACAAATTAAATCAGCTGTTGTTTACATTTAGAGGTTATGTCATACGGAAATACATACGCACGTGTGATAGCAAAAATTATGAATCGTATGTAAAAATACAATTTTGACAGACATGAAGAATTTCATGTGGATAAAAAAAGTGACAGTACATATGTAAAAAACATTTCGTGTAATAGCACCTTAAAAGGAGTAGTACACAAAATTACTGTACTACACTTTGAGAAATAAAAACATATCAATACCATTAAAATTATATATTCAAAAATAATGAAAAAAAAAATATCAAAAAAAAGATGCTAAAAGCAACTTTTTATTAATAAAAGATTCTAAGTTAGCATCTAGCATCTTTTGATAAATTTTGGATGCTAAACGACAAAAAAAGTTGCTAAATCTAGCAACTAAAAAGCTAAAACGGCAACACTGAAAACCAAGAACAAATATTCTGTTTGAGTTGTAACATCTCATTTGCAAGCCATTTTAATTAAGCTGCGTTCACACTTGTGTTTTGCTTGTGTTTTTCTTATTGTTTTAGCACGTGCAATTTGTACACATAGTGTGAACCCTTTCAAAAATTGTTTATGTACAACACATTTGGCAAGACATATGTAAATTTTTCAATTAGAGCAGGTTCTATTTTGGCATGACAACCATATGAAAATACAATACTGCTTGTGGCGAAAGAAAAACAGAGTAAATTATAAAGATAAATATTGAAAGAAAAATAAATTGTTTAATATTAATTAACAATTAAAAAATGTATAAAATATATTACTTTATTTTTAACAATAACCTTTTGTAAATTCACAAATTAAATCAGCTGTTGTTTACATTTAGAGGTTATGTCATACGGAAATACATATGTACGTTTGATCGCAAAAATGATGAATTGTATGTAAAACGCCAATTTTGACACACACGCCGAATTACGTATGGATCGTAAAACTGAATTTACATATGGAAAATACACATAGTGTAAACACACCTTTAATTGTATAAATTTTAAATGCACATCTAACCATATCAAAAAGATGAATTATAGAGAATTGCAAAAATATTTTTTTTATAATAATATAATATAATATAATATAATATAATATAATATAATATAATATAATATAATATGTTTTTTATATTATTCTTATGTAATTCTCATGATATTTTTATCTTATTTTTTATATTTTTTTTCTTTGTTTTTATGTTATTTTTACATAATTGAAATTGAAAATGTAGAAATAAATTTTAAAAAAAGTAGTGTAGGGAAAAAAGGGAATTTTTTTCATAAGCGTAGAGATTTCTGAAAAAATCTCCTGGCATCACTAGTACCTATTAAAAAACAATGTAAAAATTCACAAGACAACGCGACGTAGACTTGCTTTGTTTAAAAGCTTCCATAAGACTGAATGAAATTGTTGCTTACTTTACTCTTTGGTGAGTATTTTCATTTTTGTTCGGCTGCATACATATAAGAAGCCAATTAGAGTTCGGTTTACTCGTGCTGCTATGCATATGTTTGTGTGTTAACAAAAATATACGATATCCCAGTCATCATTTCGAAGATTGTTTTAACTAAAATTACCTTACTGTCTTCTTCGAGCACTTTTGATGATTAAAAACTGATTAATCACATGTGCTATTAGAAAAAGACTAGAAAACGATTTTAGCTTTCTCTTAAAAAGTGATTTGTAGAAAAATTACATTAAATAAGACTCAAAAAATGAGTCGAAACTGATTAGAAAAGCGGATAAAAAGGACTCTCAAGAAGATTCGTGGGTAAGGTAATATTTAATCCCAACAAAAGAATATTTTGTGATCAGCAAAAGGGCGCATTTACGACTGTTTTAATAGCACATATGAGTCAAAAAGACTCCACATGATCATTTATTGCATAAAATGCTTACTGGGATTTTATTCACTATCTGTAGAAACAGGTTTTTTTTAAGTAAAATCAATCTGCACACAATTTCAATTCTATTTCGTTCACAATTATATGATCACTTTGTTTACTAGCTACCAGTAAAATAAGAAAATAGTATTATAATACAGCGTAATGATGAATTGTACTTCTCAATTAGTTTATTTTTAATGTGCCATAAGAAGTTCGGTTTGTGCTAAGAAAAGCATGAATATATGTTTCCCAGGGCGAAGCTCCATCATTGCACTATGATTGAGTTGAGCTCCGCGACTATTCATAATGTGAATAGCTCGTGTAAAAAATTTTTGGTAGTTGGGAATGGCGTTTGTGTTAAGAAAAGCATAAATGCATGTTTCCCAGGGCAAGGCTCGATCATTGCACATTGATTGAGCTGAGCTCCGCGGTTATTCTTAATGTGGATAACTGTTGAAACAAAATTTTCGGAATGGCGTTTGCCTCCGTCCCCGACATTAAATAACAAATTTTCAAAATTTATTGTAATTAACATCTGACAAAAAATAGTATTTTTCTAAACACCAATTTTTTTACAGGGTAAATAAATATTTTATGGTTTACCTACCTACTACTTTTGAATGCAAGTATGCAGGATTTATACATGTACTAAAAATACAACTCTTAAAACCATACTATTTTTTCAAATTTCAGAATTTTGTGCGCTTATTATGGATATACAGAATATATGAATATTATTTATAGTATTTTGATATTGGCAACAATAGTATGTATCAATTTGTAACATTTTGTGATGTTATAAAAATCGCAGAATATTGATATTGATTTTATATAGTTTCTTTTATTAATTAATTAACTTAAATATTACACCAAAAAATATTGATATTGATGAATTTTTATATTATTAACACAACGACCACAAAAACAACATGCACAGCTATGACAAAATACAAAATTTAAGAAAACAATATAGGAAAACGTCATATTTTTTTTACCTTTTCAGTGATTTCTCGGCACCTATGAAACCTATTTTCATGATTTAAAAACAGGAACCTTCTCAAGATGTTAGTGAATCATTATCACTAAAAACAAGCGCCCTATCTGCCCTATTGAGGGCGTTATCACAAGAACACATATTCAAATCATATTTTCTCATGACTTTTTAATTCTTCGCTCAATTCTCGGGACCAGATTAACCGATTTGGACGATTTTAAATAGCAAACTTCTCAGGATGTTAGTGAATCATTTTTTATACCAAGGAGCACCCTAGCTATCCGATTGAAGCCGTCATCGTGATTTCCACAGACGGACAGACGGACAGACGGACAGCCGGACAGACGGACAGACGGACATCGCTATATCAACTTCGCTTGTTATAAGGATCACAAATATATATATTTTATGGGGTCCAGAATTTTTTTTCTAATTATTACAAACGGAATGACAAACTTATATATACCCTCTGCACACTGGAGTGGAGGGTATAAAAACATTTCGTGTAATAGCACCTTAATGTGTTTGTTAAATGAAATAAAATTTTTATTGAGACTTTTTTCTTCTTTTTTTTCACAAACGAAAGGTTGACATTAACCATATGATACATTACAGATGTTTCTTAGAACTATATTTGTCTTGTTCTAATACATACACGCTAATTGAATACGCTACATGCTAAAATATAAAAATGAATATCACATTAAAATACATGATTACATGAATGTTAAAACACAGTGCTTGCTCATGGCACTTACTCTCTCGAACAGAGCATACGTCTGTAAGATTCGTATAAACTAAATAACACTTAAAACTACATAAAAAACGATATGTTGTGTTAGAAAAAAAAAACAAACATTCTAAACAATGTAAACAGTCATTAACAGGGATGTTTAAATATATGATAAATTGGAAATCGAATCGTACAAAACAAATATGTTTGACAGGTACAAACATTTGAAGTTTAACAAAACAAAAGCAAAAAAAAATTATTTCCTATTTTTTTCTTCACTTAAAAACTAGCTACTATTTCTAATATAGTAGAAGAGGTAAAGCAAAGCAATATAATTAATATGATATAGGTAAGTAAAAATAAATTATTGTAAAGTTAGCCTAAATATACATTATAGGTGCATTCCACTGTTACGTACAGACAAGTTCAACTAATTTTACGGTTTGTATTACATATAGCACTTAATTGTTTTATCAGATATATACTTTTTTTTCTCTAATTTAATAGATTATATACTAGTCTTTAATAGTGCGAAGAAACATTTAAAAAAAATCATGAAATACTGAAGAAAAATGCAAACAACCCACGTCACGTACGGGACACATCAAGTCAACCAACATTCGAAATCGTTATAGTTTTATTCAGATTTCAGCGAATATATTACAGGTGCATAAAAAGTGTCTTCGAAGGAAATTATAACTAAGAATCAAGCTTGCTACTAGCGAAAAAAAATATTAATTAAAACACCTATTTATAATTCAAAAACATTTTTTTATATTTGTCACGTACAGACAAGTCGCGTCACGTACGGGACATAGTTCAACTTAAATCTATAATATATGTAAAAATCAATAGGTAAATACAGTTTTGTCTTGGGACAGGCAATGTTTTCTGCACTCCACAACTTTCTCCTCAGTTTTAATAAAATGGAATTTGGAAACTCCAGTTATCGCTTTGGCATTGTTCCACGGCGATGCACTTTTAATCCTTTCATAAATTTCAGAGGATGGCACATAAATCACACGGGTTTTTGTGACTAATTGAGAAGCTAAATCAGAAAAGTCCTTGGCTGATTGGACAACAACATGTTCATTTTGGCTCATCATTTTCTCTCTTACCAGTCTTTTGATATTTCCGCCAACTCCGTCTATCACACCTTTTCCATGCGATGTAGCAAACTATTTCCAATAAAAGGGCCTTTTGTACTTTTCACTCAACATTGATGTTAGTTTAACCATATAACGGTTCTTAAATTCCGATGAAGGGCCGTCACTCCAAATAATTTCCGCTGAAGGTAAGTCTTCATTTTCTTTATGCATCAAGTCAAACAACTTATTGATGAAAACAAAAACTGTATCCTTGTCTTTCGAATTTGCATCTGAGCATATAAGATATATTTGGCAATTGCCTTTGTAAAAACTTGCAGAAGTAAATAAAAGAACACTTGTTCGTGACCAGAGTGCGCTTTGAACTTCATTCTGGTATTCACAGCCAAAAGACATCGCAAAATCAACTTGAAGGATTCGCACATTTTCATTGCGTTGGTCTTTTTGAAATTCACCGGCTTGAACTCATTTTAAATTAACATGCTTCATCATAATATGGATAGAATCAATCAATTTTTCTTTAAGTCCACCTGAACTTGTTTCGTGGATTACTAAACGTAGTTTATTTTCTGAGTTTTTTCCCATTCTTTCCATACACAGATTGTACTTAAATCCATAGAAATTAATATTTTTTGCCATCAGAACAAGTATCACATTCATTTTTCCAGCACTTCGAATCCAAAGAAGGATCACATAAAATCATAGTCCACCAGTCGTTACAATAATTTTGTTTCAAACCTTTCAATTTGAAGATAAAATTTTCATGAGTTAAACATTTGCACTGGTCTGAAGGTGTGTCTTTCATTAGCAAAACGTTTTTCGGTCTTAGACTAGAAAATTTTGAAAATCCAATTTCGATATTAGGAAAAAATTCTTTAAAAATGCAAAAGGCTTCTCGTAGGTACAAAGTCAAATAATGCTTTTGACACTTCTTCTTAATGCCGTTTTCCCAAACAACGATGAAATCATTTGCGCCTGGGCAGGTATACACAATATCCGGACGATAGTAAAATGCTTTCACATCGTCATAACGTGTATCGTCACCTGATGTGCTAATGTTTGGGCTTTCTGCTAGAGCAATGTTCATTTTACGCGCTAGTTCTGTAACAACCGCTTTTTTCTTTCTTGGTGATTGAGGCAGTGCTTTTAGAGCCTTTTGAACAGCTTTAGATAAAGTCTGTTTCGACTTGTACGGAGATTCTGTACTTACAGGAGAATCAGTAGGATTTTGAAGTTCAACCCGCTTTTTTGCCCTTTGCAATCTCTTCTTATCCCTTTCCTTAAGTGAAATTGCTTTTAACTCACCTTCAGAAATATTTTCTGCTTTTCGTTTACGAAGCTCACGCAATCTTTTAGCCTCATTAGCGGTAAAGTTAGGATCTTCCTCTTTTTGCATTTCTCGAAATTTTCGCCTGCGGCTAGCACTGGTTGATGGTTGCTGGGCGCTCATTTTTGCGTTATTGAGATTTGCAGTACAAAAAAGGGCTTTGTTTATTACAAACGCCAGTAAAAGTTGAAGATGTCAGATAACTTATTCTTCGGCGTCACGTACAGACACTTTATTATCAGCAAGAATATATTGTAAGCAAAGCGATTTCAAACAAAATTGTTTCACCAGTTTTTAGACCGCTAAAAATTAGCTGTTAACAGAAAAATTCAATTTGTATAGTCGACTTGTTTTACAATTATTAATAGAAAAAGGAATTAAGCGTCACGTATGGGACATCGAAACTTACTTTTCCGTTATGATTAATTTTTTATCAAAAAAACACTTAACCAAAAAAATGAGTATGCAGTTAAATACAGCGGACCATACACTATAACTAAGAACAGAAATCTAGTTTCTATCTGATAAACAATAGCGGCAGCGACCTCGCAAAAAGTTGTGTAAAGACTAATGAAAAAATCCGATTTGTTGTTACTCTCAATAAATAACGGTATTTACAAAAAATGAGACATACTCACTACAACTTTTGTAAATTATTTTAGATGAGAACATAATCTCACTATGTACGTGCAATAATATATAAAAAATGCATATTTGTAAAACAGTTCAGAGTTCCACTTTTTCATGGAATGCTCCTATATATATTTCTTAAAGCTAATATCACAGAGGAATGTAAACTAGCCCCTATTGGAGCCTGGTGCGGATATGATGTAGAAGTCCTGGTGGGAGTTGGCATCAAAGTTGACGTTGATAATGCCTATGGGAGAAAGGTATGTGGAATTGTTCCAATCACTATATCTTTCTGCTTCAAAGATTTCGTTCATAAGGTGATTGTCATGTAATTCAAGACGCTCAATCAAACGTTTCTGTAACGTAAGGGCGTATTCGCAAAGTGGTGTTATCTTTGATTTCACGTAGATATACGAGTTGGAGAAGCGTTTAATTGGATTTTGAAAGTTCTTTCCTAGACACTTTCTCAGAATGGACCTCTCAAAGATTTCAAGCTCTTTTGCTGCAACTGGGGAGATAGTGAACCAAATCGGAAAAGCATATATGAGAATTGGCCTAATTGCAACCTTGTACAGTAGTAATTTCGTTTTCTGAGCCAAAAATTTACTATGCATTATCCTGGAGAACATTCCCGAGATTTTTTTGCCTTTGATAAGAGAATTCTGCTGTGACTGTTGAATTTTAGTAAATTATTAAAATGTACTCCAAGATATTTTATGGATGATTTAAATGGAATCTCTGATCCTCCAAGTGAGAGCGAAAGAATCTTGCTTTGCGGCACGACGTTACGGTGACATTTACCAGAAGCGTTTCTGATGCAAATTCCCTCAGATTTGGATGCATTAATTTGGATACCCCATTTTTTGTAGAAATCGTTAATGATGTTGAGATGCGCAGTGGCCTGAGTTAAAGCCCGTAGAGGAAATTCGTCATCGGCATACAATATTGCATTTGAGCCGGCAATACAATGTGGAAAATCATACAAAAGTATGTTGAATAATAGCGGAGCCAACACGCTGCCCTGCGGCACACAACTTTTTACGCTTCCAAAAGACGAGGTTAAGTTATTAATTTCCACACAAAATTCTCGGTCTATGAAGTAATTGGAAAAAATTTTCACAAAGAAGGGATCAACACCTAAATCAACAAGTTTGTACAAAATCGCCTTGTGACACGCAGAATCAAAAGCTTTTTGTATATCCAGGGATACTGCTACTGTACAACGCTTTTCCCTAATATTGTTTGTGATATCTGTGTGAAATTTCAGTAATGCATGCTGTGTAGAATGACATCGCCTAAATCCAAACTGGTAAGGTGGAAGGGGACAGAACACAAATTCATTTTCCAATTTTCTTTTTAGGATGTGCTCGAAAATTTTACCAATATTAGATAGTAATGAGATGGGCCTGAAATCTTCAATCTGTATGCTATTGGGTTTCTTTTTTATTGGAATAATTTTAGATGACTTCCAAGCCTTAGGGAAGTAACAATTGTTTAGGCAATTGTTGAACAGGCATTCCATGAGTCGAAGGGAGCTGACAGGTAATTTTTTAATTATAAAGTTGGAAATGTTATCAATGCCGCTAGATTTTTTGTTGTTGATTGAGTTGATAATTTCTTTAATTTCAGCAAGGTTTGTGAAATGATAGCTGTCGACATTGTGAATGGAGTTAAAGGAGTTGTCAAACGCATAAATATGACGAGGAATTTCTGAGATGTAAGAAGAAGCTCTTTCATTTAGATTTGCAACTGGGCAAACGGGTAAGTTTTCACTGTACACAGACAAATAATACGTACAAAACGCTTCACCTATTTCAGAGCCATTTGAAACCGTTATGCCATTCACGCAGATTTGTTGACGGAAGTTTGATTTATTTTTCCCCGACATGCGGTAAATCCCCTTGAAAGCAGACGTGCCTGGTTTTATTTGTTCCAATTTGCTGTTGAAATTAGATGCTTGATCGATACTAACCAGATCTTTCAGAATTATTTTTAATAGTCAAATTTGTTTGGAGAGAATGTTGTACTCCGTGCTTGATCTATCTCCGTAGCGATGGTATATTTTTTTAAGTTCTTTTTGCCACTGATGTTTCACACGGAACATTTTCTTTATATTTTCAGGTAAAGGTGTTTTATTGGGTTTTACTTCAATTTTTTCTGAATGCCTGGTGCTGGTTGAATTTATGATCACATTGAATTCGTTAATAAGTGCATCAATTTCATTATTTTCAAGAATTTCATAATCAGGAGACATAATAGAGGTGAGAGCAGTATCAATATCTCGTCTGAAATTGTTCCAGTTGTGTTTTTGAATGAAGTATAACAACGAGGAGATCTTAGGGAAAAATCAGCGTTTTCCAAACTCAGTTCCATTTTTAGAGGAAAATGGTCCGAGAACGTTGCCAGACTGGACACTTTAAAATTTGGAGATTCCATGTTTACTAAGTGGGAACTGAGAAGAAAGTGGTCTAAAAAGGAGTTGCCATTGGGGTAAGTCGGCTCACTGTCGCAAATGCGAGTAATATCAAGGGTATGATCATGAAGCCAGTTAAACAAAGATTTTCCATTTGTGTTTTCAGAATGGTCACCCCATGCCGTATTTTTAGCGTTGAGATCACCACCTAGGATCACAGAATCATAGCTACGTGCAGCATCTAAGATTGAATTAAGTCCGATACCTAAAGCATCTCGAGGAAGATTTGTGGGGACATAGATGGAACCAACTAGGATTTTTTTAATGCTGCTGTTGATTTTAATTTCAATTTGAATAAAAGTGGCGTTGAATTGGGAGACGTCAATAAATACCCTTTTAAATGAGATTGTATTTTTCAATAAAATAGCCACACCAAGGGGGGATTTATCATAGAAAAAATTATAGCCGTCAATAGATATTCGCATGTTTCCTCTAAGGTGGCATTCTTGCACAAAGGCAATGTTGAGTTCGAATCTAATTCTCTTTACGAACGGTCGTGTAAATAATTAAAGCGCTTAGAGTACAACTATTTAAAATTAATAACAAGTGTATATTTTTGTTTTTGCAATTGCCTATTCTTGATCTCATTTGAACTCACGTGATAGTCAATTCAGCCTAAAACAGGAATAAAAAATCTAGCGATGGCCCGAGGGGCCAAATCTTCATCGAAAAGAAAGCTCCTTGCCAACAAGAAGAGATGACAAAACTTCCTCCGGGTTTTAACCCAAATATCCCGTCAACTTCAAGCAACAGATTTAGCCTGCTTGCTGGCCTTAATGATATGGACGTAACTCCTGTATCAAATATTAACGAGGTTAAACAACACAAACCTCCACCTATTGTCGTTGAAGCTAACGCCTCATTTACTGAAATACAAAAACTACTTGGTAAAGATTGTATTTTCAAACGTACTTCAATTGGTACAAAAATTTTTGCTCCAACTAAAGAATTGTACGAATGCTATAAGCAAATTCTTAAAGAGAGTAAGTTGGAGTTTCACTCTTATGGCTCCAAAGATAATAGGTTATACACCACTTTTTTACACGGTTTACCCCGCATAAAAACTGAGGACATCACCGCAGAGCTAAAAAACTACAACCTGTCCCCTTCTTCTGTAGCTGAAATAGTCACCAAATTCAGTTCGAACAACAATGCAGTTTACAAAGTTCAATTTGTACGAAAAAATTTTAACCCAACTGCCTTAAGAAACGTAAGAACTATTTCAAACATAATAATTTCCTGGAAAAAATACAAATCTAGATCCAGAAATAAACCAACTCAATGCTGGAACTGCTTAATGTATGGCCATGGCGGTGAACATTGTCATCGTAGTGCTGCTTGTATGATATGTGCAGAACAACATCATACAAGTGTGTGTCCGTTTAACACAAATGAAAAAAGACCAGCTGTTTTTACATGCTTTAATTGCAAAAAACAAGGAAAAGAGAGAACTGATCACTCTGCAAACGATATCAACTGTCCGTTACGTTCTCTCTATTTGGAAACTAGAACAAGAGTTACTTCTAAAAGTCCGAATAAAAGCAGACAACAACAAAATAACTCATTTCAATTTAATGTGGGAGATTTCCCTAATTTAAGAAACAACAACACAAATTGTAACAATAACATCAATAATAACAGCAAAGCTACATATGCTAACCAGCTGAAAACAAACAACGATTTATTTAGCATTGATGAGCTTTTTGATATTTTCACTACAGCTATGGATGATTTGCATAGGTGCACTTCAAAAGTACAACAAATCAAAGTTGTAATGTCAATGGTAAAATACGCCCATGGATTATACTAATAATTTAAACGAATTCAAAATGCTTCACTTGAATGCTAATGGCATTTCAAACTTTTCTAAATTAAAACAATTTGAGATACTAATTGAACGAGAAAATATTAAAATAGCGTCTTTGAATGAAACATTTTTTTCAGAAAATCATAGACCCTATTTCAAAAATTATTATTTATATAGAAGTGACAGAACAGATGCAAGAGGAGGAGGAGTAGCTCTGTTAATTCATAAATCTGTCGCTCATAAAAACCTCTTTATATCAAACACATCATCAATCGAAAACATCTCAATTGAAGTTATTATAAATAATAGACCTATTGTTGTATCTTCGTTATATTCACCAAGATATACTCATAACTTCTGTGCTGATATCTTGAACCTAACACCTTCCACCAAAGAATATATAGTTTTTGGTGACCTAAATGCCAAACATTGTTCTTGGAATTGCCGTTCAAATAATACTGCAGGAATTGCACTCAACAACCTACAGCAATCAAGCAATTTTTTCATTCACTATCCTAATAGTCCAACCCTATTCCCCCATCAACACAATCGCGAAGCATCCACAGTCGATATTATTTTAAGCAATTCCGCTTTAGATATAGACGTAAAAACAATGGATTACGAAATACCATCAGACCATCGCCCCATTATATGTACAATTAAAAGATCAACGGTCTCGCAGGTTGACCTCAATTATTACGATTATAGTTCAACCAACTGGAACATTTATATGAATTTTTTAGACAATAAAATCACGTTAAATTCGGATATATACAATACCAAGGTAATAATTGATCAGGAAATACAAAAATTTATAAATGTAGTTTTCGAAGCAAGGGATGCGTCTACACCTAAAATAACCCAACAAAATAATTACACATTACCAGAAAGTACTGTGAAATATATTAAACTAAGAAGAAGCTTTAAAAGAAAAAGCCAACGATCTTCAAATATAGCCGAGCAAACTTTTTATAATCAATGAACTAAGTTTCTAAGCAACATGATTGATAAAAGTATTAATTCGGAACGCAATAAGAAATGGTGTCAATTATTATCCAATTTAAAACCAGGTGATAAATCATTTTGGAAAATAAGCAGGAACTTGCGAGGAAAAGGAAAAAATCAAATCGCTCACATCAAAGTTGGAAATACAAAAATAACATCTGATAGGGACAAGGCTGAAGTCCTGGCAAATACATTTGTCCAAGCAAATAACCTCACTTCGAACTATAACCACTCGGCAGATACACTAATAAATATTCATGGATATACAGGTCGAAACACAACATAAAGTTAAAAGTATACGAGAAAATACACACAATAAAAAAATAGAACAACTATTGACTATATTGAAACAAAAAATCGGAATTAAATATAATAAAGAATGGTTCATTAATCTAACAAACATAAATATCCCAGAAGAATGTCAATGGATTCTTTCCATGGGGAAAAAATTTGCACTCCCAACACAAAAACATAACATAAACATCATAAACTTAATTGCTGATTTTGAATACTGTTTCTCCTTTGCTAAAACTGAAAAAGATAAAGAAAAAGCAAGAACCTTTTTAACACATCAACTACAATACAATCTTAGAAACCACAACATAAATCATATTGACAGATTTATATTAAAAACATATCAAGACACATTGAACTTATTAAAACGACACAAAAGCGATATAATAATTACTAAATCAGATAAAGGAAATAAAACAGTACTTATGTACAAAGAACATTATATGAAGCAGATGAACAAACTCCTAGAAGATAAAACCACATACAAAATAAGCCGAACAGATCCAACGGAAAAATTAACTAATAAAAACAATTCTATCATTACTGAACTACATAAAAATAACCACATAGAAACATTTACTAAATTTAAACTAAGATGCAATGCAGCTAACGCACCACAATTATATGGACAACCGAAAATTCACAAACAGGACATGCCAATGCGACCAATAGCAGCGTCATATGAACTCCCAGCCTATCAACTATCAAAATACATAGGTACAATACTAAAGAATTTAACTAACACCAAATATAACATTAAAAACTCAACACAACTTAAGAAAGATATACAAGAAATAGACATAGAACAAAATGATTTGATGATATCTCTCGACGTCGTATCACTATTTACAAATATCCCGATACATTTAGCCATTAAAATAATTATTAAAAAATGGGAAACAATAAAAGCTCACACCAGCATCCCAAAAAATACATTTATCAAAATACTTGACTTTTGTTTAAGAGACAATAATTATTTTATGTTTGACAACAATATTTACATACAAAATTATGGTATGCCTATGGGGAACCCATTTTCTCCAATAATAGCGGAAATAGTCTTAGATGACCTATTAGACTACACACTAGACAATCTAAAATCCAAAAACATCGAAATAAAATATATTACCAAATATGTAGATGACTTTTTTGCCATTATAAAACAGAAAGATAAACAAATAATATTACAAGAATTTAACTATTACCATAACAAATTAAAGTTCACGATAGAAGAGGAAACAAACCATAGCCTCAACTTTTTAGACATTACCATACATAAAACTAATAACAAACTCATAACAAACTGGTTTACTAAAGAAATTTCATCTGGTAGAATTATCAATTATTTTTCAAACCACGACCCTATACAGAAGAAAAACACAGCAAAAAATCTTATAAAAACAGCAATAAACATTAGTGATAACATTTTCCTAAAAGATAACATAAAGAAACTAAGAACAATTTTGACTAAAAATAATTATCCTATTAAATATATTAACAAATTAATTTCCACAGTAATAAATGAAACCCAAAATAATAACACACAAAATAACAACGCAATATCTAACTCAGTTAACGGACAAAAAACGACCTTTGCCACTATACCATATTTACCAACAATAACGAATAGGAAAAACATAACAAATCTGATCAACACTGAAACTATTAAAATAGCTTCGAAGCCAAATCAAACATTGAATAAGCTTTTTAACACCCAAAAAACGAAAACAGACTTACACAAACAACACAATGTAGTATACCAAATAAAATGCAATGGTAATGTCCACCAACAATGTAACAGAATATATATTGGACAAACGAAAAGACAATTAGAGATTAGGTTGAAAGAACATAAACGAACAGTTGAGAAAGGAATAACAACAACAGCTCTCTCTCAACATGCATTTGACAATAAACACAACTTTGATTTTGACAACATCAAAGTCTTGGAAAGAGAGACAAAAACAAATAAAAGAATAACACTTGAAAGTTTGCATATTAAGAAACATATTGACAAAACAGTAAACATTAAAGAAGACAGTGATCACATTAGTAACACGTACAATTTAGTACTTAATAAATAAAATTAAAATGTAAAATTTAGATTAAGTGTGTAATAATACTATTAAGGTAACAATTATTTTATAAAAAAAAATTCACATAAATTTGTTAAGTGATAATAAATGTATATTCTTAATTATTATTAAATAAAATTAGACGCCTGATGAGGACACCAACCATAGTGTCGAAACGTCGCAGACAGAAAACAAAATTACAGCATATTTGTTTTAATTATTCCTGCTTAGGACGACCATAGGAAGCTTAATATCACAACAAGTAATTACAATCACTGGTCATTAGGAACATATCAATACAACAGTAAATAATTTTAAGAAGGAAAACCCCAGTTCTGAATCTGCAATTTATACATCTCTTGAAGAAGTAATGAATATTGTCTCATCAATAAAACCCTCAAAATCCCCTGGTTTTGACAATGTTCCCAACCTGCTCTTAAAGAAACTACCCTTCAAAGCTCTAAAATTACTGGTTATAATATTTAACAGCTGCATCAAACTCAACTATTTCCCAAACCATTTCAAAAATGCTAAGGTTATAGCTATCAACAAACCTAGCAAGCCAAAAAATAACCCAAACAGCTACAGACCTATCAGTCTATTAAGTAACTTTGGTAAAATATTTGAAAAAATTCTACATTCTCGTCTTAGTGAATTTGTAACGACCAATTCTATTGTTGCTAAAGAACAATTTGGATTTAAAAAAGGACATAGCACTACTCACCAAATAAACAGAATTAAAAATCAAATAATCACCAATAAAAACAATAAACGTTCAACGGGTGTAATATTGTTAGATATTGAAAAAGCGTTTGACACCGTTTGGCATAACGGCCTCTTATTTAAACTTATTGATGCAAATATACCAAAATATCTATGTAAACTTATTTCAGATTTCATTCACGACAGAAGCTTTAAAGTTGCGATTAATAATGAAACATCAACTCCAAAAACTATTACCTCAGGGTTACCTCAAGGATCAGTCTTGTCGCCATTGCTTTACTCGTTATATACATCCGATTTTAAAGTCCCAAAATATATGAAAATTGCTTATTACGCAGATGATACTGCGTTAATTTCTTCAAACAAACTTACAAGTGCACTCCTGAAGAAAATGGAAAAAGGACTTGTAAATTGCAGTAAATATTTCCACAAATGGAAAATCAAAATTAATCCAAATAAGACCCAAGCAATAATTTTTCCATTCAACAAATCTCCCAAAAGACTGCCAAGACGTCATCTTCTTATTGGAAATAATACCATAAATGTACTTAACGATGTCAAATATCTCGGAGTTGTCTTGGACAAGAAGCTTACATTTGAACATCATATTATGGCTACGTGCCAAAAAGCTATAAAATCATTTAAAGCATTATGGCCATTACTAAATAGAAGGTCATTTCTAAACCACCAAAACAAAAATCTACTCTTCAAAAGTGTTATAAGGCCAATATTAACATACGCGTGTCCTATTTGGAGTGACGCTGCCAACTGCCACCTAAAACGCTTACAAATTATACAAAACAAATGTCTTAAAATGATAAATAAAAAGCCCTGGAGGTATCCTACAAATCTTCTTCATGAAGAAACAGGTTATGAAAAAATTATCGATTTCATAACAAGGATTAACAATAATTACTTTGCCAAAATTGAAAATTCCTCTTACCCACTGATAAGAGAATGTAGAGAAATAACGTAAAATTAAAAAGAAATCACCAAATTGAAAATTATATGCTTATACAGGTCTATTGTTTCTAATAAACCTTCTATAAGCATATAAATATTTTCAGATAGTATTTGAATTTATTAAATCATATAAAGGTTTTTTCCTCCCATTTTCCTTTAAAAATCATTAAAAATAATATAAAAACTATTTAATATCACTAGATCCTATGTATTATTTGTTGCAATATCTATATGTAAAGATAAGATCTCATATGTAAATATCAAAATTTGTTAAAATATGTAAATAAAGGAAGAATATTTAATTAGAAAATATAAAAAAAAAACAAAGGCAATGTCAATTTTATAATAGCGTAGGGTATTAAAAAGTTCGATTTGCCGGCCTCTGTCAACCAGTGATCGCACATTGAATGTCATGCTTTTGCGTCTGCCTTTGACATAAGGCGGTACTCTCTAAGAAACTTTTCAATTTCCTGCTCAATTGTTAGTTCTTCGGGCTGCAAAAAGTAGCTGGCTAGCTTAAGAAACTCATCAACAACGGATTTTTTCTCAGTGTTGGTGTTAGTATTTTGGTTAAACAGGTTAGCAAACGACTTACCCGGCGAAATATATGAGTTCGCGATTCTCTTGACATTGCGACTAGCAATTTCTTTTTCCTCTTGGACTTTGATTATCTTCTGACGTTTCGTTTGAACGTACTTTTTGTAGGCGCTACAACCTCTCCAATTAGATGGATGACTTACTTCGCTGCAATTCACGCACGTTGGTTGATTGCCATCCTGATTCTGTAACATGCATTTGCCAGGTTCATGTTTCTGGTCGCATTTCACACACTTAAATTCTGCATTACAGTTTTTTGAGATGTGTCCCCAGTGTTGGCAACGACGACATTGAATTTCTTTTTTCTTGTTATTGGGCTTCTCCCAAGAGACAACCTGGCTTGCAACTATTTTGATGTGTTTAACATCATCTTTATTCTTCCCAGGGTATAGAGTCACTAGGCAGAGACCAGTGTCATAATTATTTTTGAATGAGTGTGCCGTAGAAAAATTTGAGACTTTTGCCACCACTCATGGGACCTCTTGGTCCAGTTTTTCCTTTATTTCATCGGTTGAGGTTCTATAGTCGAGTCCACGAAGAACCAACGACACTTGTTTTAATTCTTTCGGCGTAAAAGAACAAGAATTAACTCCCTTTTCTATCAAAATGGCCATAATTTCATGTCGCACACCTGCATCTGTAAAATATATTTTGCTTTTACGGCGGCTTACGTTTTTTAATTCTGAAGGAAATCTTCGGTGTTCTCGCCTCCAATTGGGCGGCTAAGGCTTTAATGTCCTGGTCAAAAATAAAAATCGGCGGACAAAGCTTTTTCCTCGGCTCTATAAAAGTTTCATTTGTTGTGTTGACAGCGGCAACATTGGTGTTCTTAAGGTTGGTGATTCTGCTGCTCATGACGTTTGTAGTTTGAAAATCCAGATCTCCCAGAATAGAAAAGCGGTTTTGGTTGTTAACATCAAAGGATGTTACGTCAATATTTTCTTGGGAATCATCGAGTCTTTTCTTCCTTTTCAGGCTACTAAATTGAGCACCATCATCTATGGCCTCTTCTCCCATCATTTCACTATGATGATTTTCGGAGTCAGTTTCGTCTATTTGCCACACACGGTTGTATGATTATATCTTTTCATAAACTCAAAGAAATTTTAATAATTTGTAATATAAATTTGCGATTAGATGTTGCTTGCTTCGCGCTCAAAAAACCTAAACAATGTGTTTGTTAATGAGTTTGTTATCTTCATTCACAATAATAATAAACCATAAAAGTGTTGGTTTGTGAACTAGCTAAGTTGAAAAATAAAGCTGCCTAGAAATTGCACTCGAATTTCGAGCGCTGTAATCTGCTAGTAATATATTAATAGAAAATGATAACAACATTAAATATCTGGGTTTCTTAATAGACAAAGACTTAAATTTTAAGGAACATCTTGAATATAAACAAGTAAGAGTGTTAAATTCAGCTGCGTCGAATTTTTTTGTACCCTCCACCTGCGTCAAACTCAATAATATACCCAATATTGGGTACGATATTGAAACATTAATTCCGGATACAAATTAAATGTAGAGTTAATTGTTTTTTTTTTTTTTTGGGGTTTCTATTATAATTTCTTTTTATACAAAATAATGATCACGTTTTCTATAGAAAGAAAAATACTATTTGAAAAATTGCATTATTTTTCTTTTCTAAAGCTGCGTTCACACTATGTGTTTTGCTTGTGGTTTTCTTATTGTTTTATCACGTGCAATTTGTACACATAGTTTGAACCCTTTCAAACATTGTTTATGTACAATACATTTGGCAAGACATACATAAATTTTTCAATTAGAGTAGGTTCTATTTTGGCATGTCAAACATATGAAAATACAACACTGCTTGTGGCGAAAGAAAAACAGAGTAAATTATAAAGATTAATATTGAAAGCAAAATAAATTGTTAAATATTAATAAACAGTTAAAAATATATAACTTTATTTTTAAGCTGCGTTCACACTACGTGTTTTTCTTAGTTTTTTAACACGTGTAATTTGTGCACATAGTGTGAACCTTTTCAAACATTGTTTATGTACAACGCATGTGTTTGTCAAGCCAAAATAGAACCTGTTCTAATTGAAAAATGTACATGTTACTTTCCTCATGTATTGTACATAAACAATGTGCCATATGTATCACACGATGTGTACAACTTTTGCTGTGGGAAAATTTTACAGCACATATGTAAAAAAGACATCGTGTGATAGTACCTTCAGCGAGTAATGTGTTAATTTAAGGATACATTTAATAAAAAATAATAATAAAAACATTAGGAAACTAATAATTTACTTTATAATCCTGAGAACGCTGGTCGATTGATTAATTTTGATGCTGCATCACCAATTCCATCTGCTTCAACATCTGGTACTTCAAATATAGTGCCTACTACTGGTATTGAATCAATGCCCACTCCTAGGTTGCGAACAATTCCTCCGAAGAAAACTATATTTGCTACACGTTTCGCACATGATACGAAAGCTGATGAGATGAAATTTTATGTGATCTCTAAAATTAAAAACTGTATTCCTGAGGATATTAGTGTTTACAAAATGAATTCCAGAAATAGAGCATCATTTAAAATAATTGTTCCTGAATACCTATTTGAACAAATCGTAGATGCCAGTTTTTGGCCTAAAAACGCATTAATACGTTGAATTTATATATAGAGAAGAAGATAATGCTCGGCTTCCCAAATCCGCTGATCAAAATCCAAAAAACTAATATACATCTTGTATCAAAACGTTAGAGGTATGAATTCAAAACTTTCGTCAATTTATTGTAATAGCTTTGGCTTCAATAATCATATTATTATATTTACGGAGACCTGGCTCAGTAAAAAAGTTAATAACTCTGAGATTTTTTGCCCTAAATATCAAATTTTCAGAAAAGATAGAGAAAGTTGTGAAAGAATTGAAGCCGATAAAAATAATAATCAGTGTAATAATGTAATAAAAAAGTCTGGTGGCGGCGTATTGGTTGCTATACTAAACGAATTTTCGTCTGAAGAAATTATCTTAAACGATTTTTTACATATTGAGATTATATGTGTTTTAGCTAAAATTAATAACAGGTCCATATACATTATTTGCTCATACATTCCGCCTAACTCTCCGCTTTCTGTTTATGAGGATCATCTGAAAGCTGTTGATTTAATCCAAAATTATATAAAACCATCTGATTTATTAATGTTAATTGGAGATTTTAACATGCCGTCTACATCCTGGAAAGCTGATCCTGATACCAATTATTTAGTTCCATCTCATTATTCCGATTCTTCAGCTGCATTTATTCATGGTTTATTGGAAAATTGTCTTTTCCAAGTCAACTCCGTCACAAATGCATTTGGTAGACTGTTGGACCTTATTTTCGTTAATGAACCGAATGACTTTTCAATATTGCGGCATAGCCCTATTTCTAATCCGGAAGATATATACCATCCAACACTTGAGATATCTTGCTTTTGTTCCTATCCTCTTCATAAAAAAAAGTTAACTCACAGCGATAAAATCTTTTGCTTTAATAAAACTAATTACCAAGATTTACAACTCCATCTATTCCAAATTGACTGGATAAATGTGTTATCTCGTTGCAATGATAACTTGAACTTGTGTTTGCATACATTTTATCTTTGAATGTTTCTCGGCATCTGTACCTAAAATGTTACCTCCTAAATCGAATGGTCCTCCTTGGAATACAAAACAACTATCTCAACTTAAAAATAAGAAAAACAAAATGTACAAAAATTATAGAAAATATGGAACATTGATAGACTATATGAAATACTCGTTATCAAGATCGGAATTTATTATTGCTAATCAATTGGCCTATAATAACTATTTAATTAAAGTAAGGAATAATCTAAAAAATAATCCAAAATCATTTTATAAATTTATTAATTCTAAAAGACGTACTGCGGACTTTCCTTCGGTTATGAAGTACGGTGATTTAGAATCTTCAGATGATAACTCCATAAGTAATATGTTTGCAGACTTTTTTGCATCAACTTATTCTTCGACAGTATTTAATAATCTGTATCCATACACAATATCGGAATCTTCAATTATTAATATACCATCCATCAATCAACATACAGTTCTGAATGCCCTGACAAAATTAAAATTGTCGTATGCTGCTGGTCCTGACGGTGTTCCTAGTTGCATTTTGAAGCGCTGCGCACATTTATTGTATATTCCTTTGACTTAAATTGGGTTACTTTCCTCCCATTTGGAAACAATCATTT
This sequence comes from Cordilura impudica, assembly GCA_963682025.1. NCBI lineage: Eukaryota > Metazoa > Arthropoda > Insecta > Diptera > Scathophagidae > Cordilura > Cordilura impudica. The sequence goes on from OY821519.1 coordinate 140,762,266, forward strand.
ATTATTCCCTTCTTTAAGTCTGGATCTAAAGCTGGTATTTCGAATTATAGAGGTATTGCTAAACTAAGTGCTATTCCAAAACTATTTGAAAAACTTATATATGACACGTTGTCACATCATGTGTCCTCTGTCATATCTCCAACGCAACATGGATTCTGCAAATCACGCTCTACAATAACAAATCTTTTGGAGCTTACAACTTTAGTAAATGATGGTTTTATTAATATGAAACAAACAGATGTTATTTATAATGATTTTAGCAAGGCATTCGATAAAGTAAATCATGATCTATTGTTGTTTAAGCTTGACCGTATGGGCTTTGGTATAATGCTAATAAAATGGATCGGATCATATTTAAAAGACAGAACACAATGTATTAAGTTTCGTAACTCGTATTCCAACAACATAAAAGTATTATCTGGTGTACCTCAAGGTAGTCACTTGGGACCTCTTTTATTTACGCTATTTATAAATGATCTTCCTTCTGTAATTAAACACTCAACTACATTAATGTATGCAGACGATGTAAAGTTAATTTTTACCCTCAACAATCTTGATCAACAATCACTTTTACAGAATGATATTGATCGTTTAACTACTTGGTGTAATATGAATCTAATGGACCTAAATGTCAAAAAATGCAAATATATGATTTTTACAAGATCAATTCCAATAAATGGTCGGTATATCATGAATAATGCTGTGCTTGATTTAGTTGATTCATTCAACGACCTTGGCGTACTTCTGGATAAAAAATTAGACTTTAGAAGTCATATTTCGCTAACAATAAATAAAGCTACTGGTGTACTTGGATTCATTAAACGGTGGGCTAAAGAGTTTTCGGATCCGTATACGACAAAACAATTGTTTACTACCTTGGTAAGACCAATACTCGAATATGGGTCTGTAGTCTGGGATCCGCAATATCATATACATTCGAATAAAATTGAATCAGTTCAAAAACAATTTTTGTTATTTTGTCTTCGTGGTTTGGGCTGGGATCCTAATATGAGGTTGCCATCTTATGAAAATCGTCTGGCTCTAATTAAGCTTCCTACATTGAAAAGTCGCAGACATATGCTAAATGTTACTTTCCTGTTAAAACTGTTAAATGGTAGTCTTAAATCTGAATTTCTTATCAACAAAATAAATATAAATATTCCTTTTCGATCATCAAGAAATTATAACTTTCTAACTATCAAATATTATTGTACAAACTATGCTAATTTTAATCCACTACGTAGAATTTGTGATGAGTTTAATATGCGTATCAGTTTATTGATTTTAATAAAAGTTTGGATATTGTGAGAAGAGATATTATATTACACTTAAATGCATTAAATCAACTGAATTAAATAAATGTTATATATCAATTTTGTTAAATGTTTAATTATATATATAAATTATAATATAAATGTACATATACTTTAAGTAGTCTGTAAGGATGATTCCATAGACTGAATAAATAAATAAATAAATAAAGATAGAAGAAATTAAAATTTTAATTTTTATTTTTAAATTTTTAGTTTTCCATTTTTTATTTTTAATTTTACATTTTTCATTTTTAATTTTAACGATAAAAAATATGTGGTAACACTTGCTTGGGCCAATGTGACACGTGCAGTATAAATACACACACAACTACAATGGCTTCAACAATAACAAGAATTACAACATATGCAACATATCTTAAGAAAAACAACAAACACACTGAAAATTTTTATTTTTTTAAGTTTTTTCAAAGTTTCATAATTTTCAAAGTTTCATAACTCGTGACCCCTTTGTCCGATTTTGACGATTTTGAATAGCAACTCCTTTGGGATGTTAATAAACGATTTTATACAAAAACAGACGGTCATCGCTAAATCAACTTCCTTTGTTAATCAAGAAAATATATGGTTTTGGGGCCTCCTGAATTTGTTCCGATGCGTTACAAACGGAATGACAAACCTATATACATATACCCTCTTCACAGTGGTGTGGAGAGTATAAAAATATAGGTAAAAACCTGGATTCTTCAAACCAATAAGAAATAAAATACCACCACAGTAAATATATAAAATACAATTATTAAATTCCATTTTGAATATTGATCAACTGTGTTCAGTGCGGCAAATAACAAGACTACAGAAACTACAAATTAAGGCGATGCGTGCAATTTTGAAATGTAATCGATTTATCTTGTTGAATATACAGCAATGATTAGAGCTAAATGTAATAAATTTCATACAAAAAATTAAAAGTGGATGGAGATGCACCCGATTATTAGATTGAATAAATAAGGTACGTTGGTGAAGTTCAACCGTTTAGTCTGAGGAATGCTATGGATTTCAGGCTACAACGAGCAGACACTAATGATATGTAAAAATCACTATTTTATAAAGAATTAAGGCTTTACAATATGATGCCAAATAATATTAAAATTTAATTAAATGATAATATTTTTAGAAGAAAACTTTTAAGTTTTATTAGAGCTTACATATGTAATTCGTTAAATGAAATGTCATAAAAAAGTATTCAAAAAATACTACTTAAATTAAATTTATAAAATAATACTTGTTCTTCGCTTTCCAATTTGTACAATCAATTTAAATAAAGTGGCATAAAATAAAACAAATTGTCATATACATTTGCTGTTAGAAAACTTTATATTATACAGATCTCAAAAAAAAAAAAAAAAAAACCCTGTGGGACCATGTTTAGTCATACATAGTTCGCATATAAAGCTACTTCCCGCTCTTCACCTAAATCTATCAAAAAACATAAATATTGCACAGATTTTTCTCAAATTTCGTTTATTTATGTATTTGCGAAAAATAAGTGGGCTTTACCAAATATGTTTATAATCGGTCGCCTTAGTTTCCATAAAAAAAATAACATCTGATATAAACTTTTTCATATCTTGAGGCAAAAAATTTATTACAATTAGACCAACTATAATTTTCTTAGTTGCTTTTTTTTTTTTTTTTTTGAGTTTATAAAATATAAGTAAATTTAAAAGTTAAAATACTTACAATTTTCTTAAGCTCATCTTTGCTAGACTTTAAAGAATCTTCTATAGTTTTGAGTTGTTGTTCCAAATTTAATTTTTGATAATCCAAAACTTCTTTGTGGAATCTAAAAAGTTTGCCCGATTAACAATATCATACTAAAACTTACTATTGTATTGTAAAAAAAAAAAAAAATTACCTTTGAATGTCATCATCCGTTCTTTTAAAATTATCTAATTTCGATTGCATTTGATTGACTTTAACACGATTTGATTCCTTAAGTTGTGATTTCTCGGCCATGGCAGAATTTAATTGTAATCTTAAGGGAGAAACTTTACCCTGAGTCTCTTGTATATCTACAACAATTGTAACTAAGAGATCATTGAGTTCATTCTGACGTTCCTTTAACTGGGGTAAATTTTGTATGCCTTCTTGTAATTTCATCTGTTCATCTTTTAATCTAATAGTGAGTATAAAAGAAACATTTAATACACTTTTCTTATATTAAATATTAAAAAAACACCTACGTATTTTTAAGCTCTCTTAGCTTGTTTAACGCATCCATATTCTTTTCATAGTACAATTGATTTTTATCCAATTGTTTGCGTTTATCTTCTAATTCTGCAGATGTGGCGCTTTTTTCTGCTTGTAAATCATCTATAGAAGTATTTTCGTTTTCTGATCCCTGAGGTAGTTTTGTTTTTAGTCTATTGATATCGTCCTTGAGACGAGCCACTTCTTTTATGGCCTCATCCAAAAGGGACATATCACCCATCATTGAATTGGCCAAATCCATATTTACGGTAGGTTCGGCTAAAAACATTTGTATATTTTCCGTTTCACTACTACATTCTGCAAGTTGATTTTCTATTGTTTTCAATTCATCTTTCTTTTTTGGTATTTCTTGTTCAAGACGTGCCACCTTATCAATGATGGGCTTTAAATGTAACAGATTTTCGTATTTCTTTTGTTCATCTTTTAGCTGTTTTTCAACTCTTTCAATATTCTGAGGTAAATCTTGAATTTTGTCAGTTAATTCAGATGTTAAATCAGAGGCCTATTAATAATAATAATAAAAATATTAACAGATAATGATGAGAGTCTCAACAATAGCTTTTGAGAGCATTTTGTATAAATCTTGGCTTGTGTCTTCATATTATTTGTTAACTCTCGAACTTACCTCATTTGCCGACATACATTTTTGACATAAGGGACAGTAGGGTTCCTCTTCAATTTTTTGCATATATTGCTTATAGAATACTTCAGCCGATTTTTGTGCACCAAGTTCTAATTGATATTTACTAACAGCAGCCTTTGATTTTGTTAATAACTCGTCGTATGGTGAAGAATGACACTTTTCAAATATTGTCTCTTTGCAATTTTGCAAATCTTTTTCTGACTTTTGTAATTCATCTTTAAGATTTTGACGTTTAATCTTAAAACTTTCTTGTTTGAAAGTAAGTGAATTTAATTTTTCGTTATAGTCCTTGATTTTAATACGAAACTTTTCATATGACACCTTTAAATGACGTTGAAAATTAGATTCAACTATACGACCCTCTTCGAATACTTTCCTAAAATTATCACTATGTTTACTTTTAACCTTTCGTACTTCTTGTTCTCGTTTTTCTAATTCCATTTCTTTAAGATTAATTTCGGCTACTAGTTTTGATATGGAATTTAAAAATGTTAAACGTTCGTCAATCTTTCGAAATTGACCTTCCAATTTTTTAATATTTTCTTTATCCCTTTTAATCGAATCCCTAAATTCATCTTGATTGAATTTAGCTAAAGCATCTTCATAACATTCTTCGGTTTCCTTTAATTTGGCTGTAATAACTTTCAGTTGTTGCGTGGATTTTTCTACTACTAAAATATTTTTTTCATTTTGCTCAGACTCTTTTTCATAGGAGATTTTCTGTTTCTGAAGTGAAGTTACAGATTCCTGCATTTTGGTAATTTCTACTCTTAATTGATCAATTTTTGTTTGTCGATCTTGATCTTCCTTATCGTGTTGCGTTATAGTTTCTGCTATTTTACACTGTTCACTAGTAAGAACAACCTGTATATCATCTAGAAGCTCTGAAATTTCATCTATTGATTGCATTAAATCAATTGTAATTGGTATTTTAATTTGCTGACAGAGCGCTTTAAATTTGTCCGCTCTTTTTTGTTTACAATCCTCTTCCTTATGTCTTTGTTGTTGGGTTACAAAACGTTTTTTTTCCATATCATTATGTCTGCTTTGTAAAGATTTTTCTTCTTGTTTAAGTGTATTGAGTTTTGATTCAAATTCTCTACGTTCGATACGCTTTTCAGCCATTCTTTGGTCGAATGATGAAATTTCATTATTTAAATCCTCTAAAGAGCCTTCAAATAACTTTTTAATTTTCTTCTTGAGACCGGAAATTTGTTCTTGGCAATTTTTTTGTCTGAAAGAGATATTAACTTAAGTTGTTTTTTTTTTTTCAAATAGATAACAAAACGCTAAAAAAAACAAATGTGTTTACTTTTTTCAACTTATTTCAAAATTATATAAATTTCCTATTAAAATAAATTTGTTCGAAAAACTTACTTGGTCTGCAGCTCGACCTTTTGAGCTTGATATTTTCCCACATCATATTCAATTTTATGGATTTTCTGTAAACGTTCTTCGATGGGTTTCATTTCCTCTACACACAAAGTACATTGGTCATCGATTGTTATAGCTTTTTGTTGATATTTTTGAAGACTTAAAGATTTTTCTTCCATTTCTTGTTTTAAATGTTCCTCAAAACGTAAATTGGCCTCTGAAAATTGTTAGAAAATATCGATTGCTATCAAGTCTTTATTATTTGGAAACAATTTTATTTACCCTTCACTTTTAGTTGTTCCTTTTCATCTTTTCGCATTTTGATAATGCGATCCAATGCCTTATTATACTCAGTTATGCCAAATATTGCATCAAATTTTTCTTTAAGTTTTTTACCTTCATCCAGAGGCCAGCTGGAGTCTTCTTGATGGCAAAATAGTACATTATTAATGATGGCTTTAGATACTCCCATAAACTGACTCATAACCAAATCAACATCGACACAACGTTTGCTTATCGATTCACTCCCTGTCTTACTACCGTCATTCATATAGTTCAAAGTAGAATCCAATGTTTCAAATGTGATTTTGTTACGTTTCATGCCTAGCTTCATAGAACGGCAAATTGATAGGCGAGCACCCTGTATATTCCGTACTTCTAATTTAATTTGTCCCAAAACATCAGTCAAACTGAATATCTTTGGATCATGAACAAAATTTTTACCCCTATCGCTTCCGGGTGGACACTCACCGGTTAAAGCGTATTTTAGGCATTCAATGACGGTGGTTTTACCACAACCATTTTCACCCAATATTAAGGTAACAGGAGACGAAAAGCGAATGACCTACAAAAAGGAATTAATGTACAAGTGTCTTCAACCGGTTAATCCGTATCTCACCTGAGCATCTCCAGCATTGCCACCAAAACTTCGAATTCCCTGAATTTGTAATCTATCTATGGTAGACATTTTTAAACACCCTTTAACTCACACAATGATTTCGACGCGAATTTACATAATACGAACACTAATAAATAAACATAAGACTTATTTTTACATAAATAACAAAAACACACTTTCAAAAATATTTCTCAAATCTAATTTCGCAATGTTTCCATAAACATACTACAAAAGCGGGAATATACTCTGAAGCAGAGTTGTATTTAAGTACCTTTTTATCCAACACTGTTCTGGAGAGAATTAAAGGTGCTATTACATGATGTATTTTTTACATATGTACTGTCAAATTATCCCACAACAAAAGTTGTACACATCGTGTGATACGTATGAAACATTGTTTATGTACAATACATGAGGAAAGTCACATGGACATTTTTCAATTAGAACAGGTTCTATTTTTGCATGACATGTTATGAACCGTTTTTGGACCGATGAGGCTCGCGACTAGCTCAATTTTAGACTCACCCAGGAGGTCCCAACCCTCTCACCGGCCGTACGTTCACACACAAAAAAAAATCATTTGCTTAAAACACACACAAAAAAAAACTGACTTTACCTAACTAACAAATCACCACACAACACATAGGAGACAGATGTTCGCTAATTTTCGCCCACCCTACCGTAGTCGTATAATTGCCACAATTAATATTTCACACGACCCCTAAATCCACTCGACCTTCCCTCCTCTTACTTACCCACTATTGCCATTATCCCTTCAGAAAATTAAGCCAACATTATCCACACTCAAATTCTTTTCATTTAAGTTTTTACATTATTTATTATTATAAATCCTAAACTATTCATTTCTTTTTATGCTTAACATTTATTAGTTCTTATTATTAATATTATTATAGAAAAACAAGTAAGAGTGTTAAATTCGGCTATGCCGAATCTTTGATACCCTCCACCTGGGTTTTACGTTTACATTAATATCTGGACTTCTTGCACTATTTGTAACAAATGTATAAAAAATATTTGAATATGTAAACACTTTGATAAACCTATTACTGAATTATTACAACAAATGCTCTGAATTTTCAGCATTTTATAGAGGTGTCTACATATTTTAGGTCATAAATTGGCAGAATGACTCCCGATTTATCCCATTTTAAATACTAACCTGATCCAGATAATTACAAACAATATTAAGTTTAACCAGGTAAATGGTTTATTTTGTAATTTTCTTTTTAATTTAAATTTTTTAATATAAAGGTGCATTTTATTTTTTACAATCCTTTTCAATTTTCCAGACCTATTAGTATAGGGCACATTTGTGAGTCCGCATAGATCAACTTTCAACTCTTACTTCTTTTTATTGTATTAAATCTATCTTTGTGTCTTTAAATTAATTAAGATAATTAAGATGAAAATATTTAACAAACTGTTTTTTTTTTAGTTAATATCTGAACATTTTACTGATACAAGGCAGAACTAAAACTGCCAAAAATTTCAGTCAAAACTATTTTGAATGTATTTGTTAAATATCGCATAATTTTTTTCAATTTTAAACTTTAAAGTCTTTTTAAGTCTGGTAATAACTCCATAATATGAAGGAAGTAAATATGTGGATTCTTTAATAACAATGACAAGTATAAAACACTGTTTTGTGCATAACATTAAAATATTATAAATTTCAGCATAATTAATTTAGAAACATAATTAATTTTAGAAAAATGTCCGATTCGTTTTTCGATGATGCTGAAAACACATCAAAGAAATACAGAACATAAAGATTTTGCTTCAGTTAGTTGAGAGACGAGAAGCTAATGGATGGCTGGAGCAGGTCAAAGGTGACGACTATAAATGCAAATGCAAGGCTTTTGAAAATATATTAAAATGCGATAAATCAGATCTAAGTATACATGCTTATAACCACTGTTATAAAAAATCTTTTAAACCCAACAGTATTGCCATAATTTGAAATTGTAAAGATGCTAAATTGCAAAAAAAGATGCTTAAACGTACTGGATGCTAAATTTTTTTTTTCAAATTTCATTACCTTTATACTGAAAAATTATCGAAAAATTAATATAAAACATATGTTTCGATTTATATTTTTTAATTTTTAATTAAAATTATTTTGGATTTCATCTGAAATTTTTATTAACATCAAATTGAGTTTATTTTAAACTTAAATTAAATATTTTTAATTTTAGAGGGATTTTTTTTTTATTTAAAATATAAGAGAAATTACATTATCAAAAGATACGATTATATTAGAATAATTGGTTTATGGAATCTAACATTTCTGTGATGTCTTCATCTTCAAGTTCTTCTTGGCTCTGATATATTTCTGACGATCGACTCTTATCAACGACATCGCTCGGTATATTGTAAGTGTGACAGCACCAATTTTTCAATTTCAATCCTTCTTTTATACGTATTACAGAACATAACAACTCGGATTTTATTCTGTTCGAAGTTTGATTTTAATTAAAGCTATTAAGCTAAACAAACGTTCAACTTCGGCTTTTGAGAAAGACAAAACTAATATAGACAACACAAATATTGATTCCTAAAATGGATTTTCGCCAATAGAATTTTTCAATCCATAAAGATGTTGTATTCAGTGTTGTATCCCAGTTTTGTTCTGTGATATAACTCCATTGGATTTGAATTTTTTCTGTTTCAGATGATATAAATTTAAACTCTTCTAATATATTGGTTATCTGTTCTTTTACCCGTTTTAATGTGTTTTGTATTGAAAATTTTGGCATTTTTTAATACAATAATATTTTTTGGCAATCGACTTTCAAATTCATTAAAAACTGTTGTTGGTGTTTACATTCTTCTATTTCAAAATGTTTTGTTATATTTGTTGAAAGAAACGAGCAGAGTGGTAAAAGGAGTAGTACACAAAATTACTGTACTACACTTTGAGAAATAAAAACATATCAATACCATTAAAAGATGCTAAAAGCAACATTTTATTAATAAAAGATTCTAAGTTAGCATCTAGCATCTTTTGATAAATTTTGGATGCTAAACGACAAAAAAAGTTGCTAAATCTAGCAACTAAAAAGCTAAAACGGCGACACTGAAAACCAAGAACAAATATTCTGTTTGCGTTGTAACATCTCATTTGCAAGCCATTTTAATTAAGCTGCGTTCACACTATGTGTTTTGCTTGTGTTTTTCTTATTGTTTTAGCACATGCAATTTGTACACATAGTGTGAACCCTTTCAAAAACTGTTTATGTACAACACATTTGGCAAAACATATGTAAATTTTTCAATTAGAGCAGGTTCTATTTTGGCATGACAACCATATTAAAATACAATACTGCTTGTGGCGAAAGAAAAACAGAGTAAATTATAAAGATAAATATTGAAAGAAAAATAAATTGTTTAATATTAATTAACAATTAAAAAATATAAAAAATATATTACTTTATTTTTAACAATAACTTTTTGTAAATTCACAAATTAAATCAGCTGTTGTTTACATTTAGAGGTTATGTCATACGGAAATACATATGTACGTTTGATCGCAAAATGATGAATTGTATGTAAAACGCCAATTTTGACACACACGCCGAATTACGTATGGATCGTAAAACTGAATTTACATATGGAAAATACACATAGTGTAAACACACCTTTAATTGTGTAAATTTTAAATGCACATCTAACCATATCAAAAAGATGAATTAAACAGAATTGCAAAAATATTTTTTTTATAATATCTGTATGTTTTTTATATTATTCTTATGTAATTCTCATGATATTTTTATCTTATTTTTTATTTTTACATAATTGAAATTGTACAAATTAAAAATAAATTTTAAAAAAAGTAGTGTAGGGAAAAAAGGGAATTTTTTTTCATAAGCGTAGAGATTTCTGAAAAAATCTCCTGGCATCACTAGTACCTATTAAAAAACAATGTAAAAATTCACAAGACAACGCGACATAGACTTGCTTTGTTCAAAAGCTTCCATAAGACTGAATGAAATTGTTGCTTACTTTACTCTTTGGTGAGTATTTTCATTTTTGTTCGGCTGTATACATATAAGAAGCCAATTTGAGTTCGGTTTACTCGTGCTGCTATGCATATGTTTGTGTGTTAACAAAAATATACGATATCCCAGTCATCATTTCGAAGATTGTTTTAACAAAAAATACCTTACTGTGTCTTCTTCGAGCACTTTTGATAATTAAAAACTGCTTAATCACATGCGCTATTAGAAAAAGACTAGATAATGATTTTTGCTTTCTCTTAGAAAGTGATTTATAGTGATTTATATATAAAAATTACATTAAATAAGACTCAAAAATGAGTCGAAACTGATTAGAAAAGCGGATAAAAAGGACTCTCAAGATGATTCGCGGGTAAGGTAATATTTAATCCCAACAAAAGAATATTTTGTGATCAGCAAAAGGGCGCATTTATAACTGTTTTAATAGCACATATGAGTCAAAAAGACTCTACATGATCATTTATTGCATAAAATGCTTACTGGGATTTTATTCACTATCTGTAGAAACAGGTTTTTTAAGTAAAACAAATCTGCATACAATTTCAATTCTATTTCGTTCACAATGATACGATCAGTTTGTTTACTAGCTACTAGTAAAATAAGAAAATAGTATTATAATACAGCGTAATGATGAATTGTACTTCTCAATTAGTTTATTTTTAATGTGCCATAAGAAGTTCGGTTTGTGCTAAGAAAAGCATGAATATATGTTTCCCAGGGCGAAGCTTCATCATTGCACTATGATTGAGTTGAGCTCCGCGACTATTCATAATGTGAATAGCTCGTGTCAAAAATTTTTGGTAGTTGGGAATGGCGTTTGTGTTAAGAAAAGCATAAACGCATGTTTCCCAGGGCAAGGCTCGATCATTGCACATTGATTGAGCTGAGCTCCGCGGTTATTCTTAATGTGGATAACTGTTGAAACAAAATTTTCGGAATGGCGTTTGCCTCCGTCCCGACATTAAATAACAAAGTTTAAAAATTTATTTTAATTAACATCTTTTTTTAACATCTGACAAAAAATAGTATTTTTCTAAACAACAATTTTTTTTACAGGGTAAATAAATATTTTATGGCTTACCTACCTACCTACTACTTTTGAAAGCAAGTATGCAGGGTTTATACATGTACTAAAAATACAACTCTTAAAACCATACTATTTTTTCAACTCTAAAAATTTCAGAATTTTGTAAAAATAAAATAAAATACCGATTTATTTTAATATGTGCTTATTATGGATATACATATACAAAATATATGAATATTATTTATAGTATTTTGATATTGGCAACAGTAGTATGTATCAATTTGTAACATTTTGTGATGTTATAAAAATCGCAGAATATTGATATTGATTTTATATAGTTTCTTTTATTAATTAATTAACTTAAATATTACACCAAAAAATATTGATATTGATGAATTTTTATATTATTAACACAACGACCACAAAAACAACATGCACAGCTATGACAAAATACAAAATTTAGGAAAACAATATAGGAAAACGTCATATTTTTTTTTACCTTTTCAGTGATTTCTCGGCACCTATGAAACCTATTGTCATGATTTAAAAACAGGAACCTTTTCAAGATGTTAGTGAATCATTCGCACTAAAAACAAGCGCCCTATCTGCCCTATTGAGGGCGTTATCACAAGAACACATATTCAAATCATATTTTCTCATGACTTTTTAATTCTTCGCTCAATTCTCGGGACCAGATTAACCGATTTGGACGATTTTAAATAGCAAACTTCTCAGGATGTTAGTGAATCATTTTTTATACCAAGGAGCACCCTAGCTATCCGATTGAAGCCGTCATCGTGATTTCCACAGACGGACAGACGGACAGACGGACAGCCGGACAGACGGACAGACGGACATCGTTATATCAACTTCGCTTGTTATAAGGATCACAAATATATATATTTTATGGGGTCCAGAATTTTTTTTCTAATTATTACAAACGGAATGACAAACTTATATATACCCTCTGCACACTGGAGTGGAGGGTATAAAAATAAAACAATATACACAATTAAAAAAAAACATTTGATTATACATTTACCATCCTTATTAATTATGAACTTATTTTTTACAATTTTTTCCTAGACGCCTTTCTTTTTATTTAATTTAATTATTACTTAAACAAAACTTTATATTTTTGAAACTTTACTTTCATATATATGCATTGTTTAAATTCACCAAAAAAAAACTTTTTTTTTCTCTTATACAGGGTCCAAATCTCTTCTTTTATCTCAGATTTTTCTTTCTGAAGCCGCTCTAAATCATCCTATACCTAAAGGAGCTCCCTGAGGATACTAGATTTCTTTCACCTTTATTTTACTACCGCGCTGAAGATGTGCACCCCTAACTGAACTAATTATATCTTTATCTTTATTTTTTTTTTTTGCAATATATATAAAAGTTTCCCTTTCTAATTTACTTTCAGGCTTACAACATTTTTGCTTTTTTTACGGCGCTGACTTTACCTCAACCCCTACACTCTATGATTATATGGATACTTTATATACATCAACAATTACTACAAACCAAAAATTAAATTCTTAAACACTACTTAGACTAATATACTATAATAACATTTCAACTTTTCATATATTCTCTATTTTTAAATCTTTTCCATTTTCAATAAAAAAAATAAATATTTAATATCAAAATAACTTCACACGTATATATCTTTTTTTTTTTTACTTTTGTATCTTTTTAGCGTTTGTTTCTTTGAGTTATTGCTCGTATATGCGTATGTAACAATATCAATCACAATTCTCCATCTACCTTCGTTATCGCTTTATTTTATAAAAATATAAATATTTCCTTTCCGCTTTAAAACACCGTAAATAATACTTAAAGATGACTTTAATCACGCCTTTTTCATTTGGTAGATACGTACATAGGAACTAAAAAATACAATTTTCAAAATACCTGGCTACCATGGACTTAGCTTTGGTGATGATTCCGGAACACAAGACAAACTGCCGGCCGCCATTCACAGCCGCCGTCCTTTGAATTTTACAAACAGGCTTAAATGTCAACAGCCTCTGGTTGGAATATCCTCCCTTCCGTATCTAGTGATGTAGCCAGGCTTTATATTTGATTTCTTTTTTTTTTCACTTTTACACTTTACACTGCACTGTGGCCGTTTACTTTTGTTCCGACCTCTCTTGTTAGCATACGACTTGATACTGAATTCTAATATTTTTAAAACAATACCTTCGCTGTTCTAAGTTTTTGATATTCTTTCCAACCTTCCAAATCTCTATTTACCTTAACGTTATCTATTTATACATTATATATTGCAATTTTACCGCCAAAGCTCCATCTTTTTTTTATTTTAATAATATATACCAATTGCTCTAATCCCGCCAATACTCCATCTTTTATTTAAATATTATATTATTAATTTGTTAAACCACAATCTATCTTTTTCCAGAATTTATACATTTAAATACATTAACCAACCTTGATTTAACCTTTCCCCCTTTTTATATCTCCTCCGTCCCACGAAAAACCGTCACAAACTACTCCCAACCTACCAGGCTATCATCAATTTCAATACGGTTATTACTTTTAAAATTTTCAAAACAAAATCAATTTACCTTATTTGAAATTTTACGTTCTTCAATGTAATATCCAACGCTGCGTTTTACTATTTTACAAATTTTTTCCGCATTGCCAATTTTTTCACTATCTTTCTATGTAAACCCTACACACACATAACATATGTCTGTCTTCTTCTCATTCATATAAATTCACAAACACACGTAAGTATGTACATTATAAAAAATATACTTATTTTTTATTTCTATTTTATTTACAGATTTTCCGGCAAATTTGCGACTTCGGACGACCTCATAGCAATGCAGGTGAGTATTTTCCTTTGGTAAAACTAAGGTTTGTTGGGTCAATCATCCTATTAATGTATTATTTTCATTTCTGTTTTCAGCCTTCTAACAACAACATGGCCACCGCCTACAAGTAAGTATACACATTAATTCGTTTCCATTTTTCTTTCTATTGCAGATTTCCTACTCTACTGGGCCAAAGACGAGGATAAACGCTACAGGTAAGTATTTAATCCAAATGCAAAGTATCGTTCCAAAAAAAAACATTCAGTACACTTTTTCTCTACATCATCTTTTCTTTATTTTCAGGTTCGAACACAAAATGAGCAAGATGGGGCAAACTGCGGTGTAGCTCTGCCGCATTGGTTCAGGTTTGCCCATAATTACCAATGAAATTTTAAGAACTAGGACATGGGGCAGGAGTTCAGTTCGCTCCAATAAAATTTTAGGAGCCCCCTCCTTTACATGGTTAGGGACAGAGCAAATATTTAAAAACTAAAATAACAAAAAAAAAACTAACCCCAAAAAAAAAACAAAAAAAATACTAACAAAACTAACAAAACAAAAACAAGCATTTGGGACTGGAGGTTTCGCCCGATCCTTGGGCGGAACATGCACTCCCTAATATTACTACGCGGACTGGTTTCTTCGCCCGATCCATGGGCGGACAAAGCACTCCCGGATACCATTCGAGGCTCTTCGTTAAACCTCCGCCACGCAAAATTTTTTTTTTGGTCGTTGACTTCGAAAAATTTTGAGTGGCTTATCCGACCCGCAACAGACAAACAAATGAAAATACAACACTTCTTGTGGCGAAAGAAAAACAGAGTAAATTTTAAAGATTAATATTGAAAGAAATATAAATTGTTTAGTATTAATTAACAATTGAAAAATATATAACCTTTTTTTTAACAACAAATTTTTGTAAATTCACAAATTATATCAGCTGTTGTTTACATTTAGAGGTTATGTCATACGGAAATACATACGCACGTGTGATAGCAAAAATTATGAATCGTATGTAAAAGACAATTTTGACAGACATGAGGAATTTCATATGGATAAAAAAAGTGACAGTACATATGTAAAAAACACTTCGTGTAATAGCACCTTAAACACATAACAGCGAGTTGCGAGTGGGAGTAAAGCCCTAAACACATTCGCTGCGATTGCGAGAAAAAACGAGAATGAGACAGTATGATTTTTTT
The DNA here is from genome assembly GCA_963682025.1 of Cordilura impudica. Taxonomy (NCBI): domain Eukaryota; kingdom Metazoa; phylum Arthropoda; class Insecta; order Diptera; family Scathophagidae; genus Cordilura; species Cordilura impudica. Next base: position 140,777,835 of record OY821519.1, read on the forward strand.
CTAATGTGGAAGCGAGATCGATGGTACAGCTTTTTTGTGTGGCGTTGCCAACTTAGGTTGTAAAAACACTCGCAAGGGAAATAGAATTGATTCTGTTTTCTGTGCGAGAAAAATCAGATGACAGGAGAATCAGCTGATAGGCATTAAACGCGATGCCTACTATAGTAATCACTTTGTGCAACCCGTTAATAATTTCGATTTTATTCATTTTGTTAGATTTATTGTTCGTTATATGAACAGCTTTGTATACAATTGAATTATGTTTGACAGTAGAACAATCAGTTGCTCGAAAGCATTTTGTTGATTTTGTAAAAGCATAAAAGCACAAATTCTCGCATGCAAAAAGCTTAGTTTTTACTCGCACTCGCAACTCGTCGTTATGTGTTTAAGGCTTCAATTCTATTTCCCTTGCGAGTGTTTTTACAACCTAAGTTGGCAACGCCACACAAAAAGCTTTACTATCGATCTCGCTTCCACATATAGAAAAAATCATGCTGCCTCATTCTCGTTTTTTGTCGCACTCGCAGCTCGCAGTTATGTGTTTAGGGCAGTGAAGGCCGTACCAAGCACGCTGGTGCTCGGCTTCTTATATGTATACAGCCGAACGAAAACAAAAATACTCACCAAAGAGTAAAAGTAAACAATTTCATTCAGTCTTATGAAAGCTTTTGAACAAAGCAGGTCCATGTCGCATTGCCTTTTGAAATTCATATATATATTTTTTAATAGGTACACGGAGAATATTTGTTTAAAAGAAACCAAAAATGTTGAGAAAATTTCGAAGACTTGATAAACTAAATTACGCAAAGCAATCGAATCTGCTATAAATTAAACATTTTCTATAAATACGTCGCCTCCATTTGACAACATTATAGCTGTCTTTTATGATTTTTTTTAATTTTAAAACATATCCAGTTACTGCAGGCTGGTAAGTTTTTCAGTTTTTGTTAACATACCACTTATTAACCTTTGAAATTTCTTATCTTTTTAAGTTTTGCTATTTTATTTTTTTGTTTTTTAAACAAATGAATTACTTATTATTACTTATTTGATTTAATAAACTTCAAACTTATAAATAAAAGGAAATGTTCTTCTATTTCTTTTTTTCCATTTTCAGAATGTATGATTTAAAATTTTAAGACAACAAAATATATTTAAAATTTTACAATATTCTTCGTGAACTTAACTATTTTCCCTTTTAGTCATTCATAAACACATTCATACAAAATCTGCACAAACCCATTTAATATCGGCATTGTGTTACGACCATTGATTTCGATCAATGCTCATAAACACTGTTACTAACTCAATTCTCTCGATGGCCACCACTGCCCTAAATCAGTGGTGTAGTAATAGTGTTTATGATTTAGGCCATGAGTTACATATAACCAAATTTGCTATGTCAAGGTATAATACTTACAGTTTGCATTTAATTTTTTTTTTGTAGTTTGTCATCAAATTTTTCCAAATCATCCAGAGTGTCGAAAAGCAATTTTTGCACGACTTTATATCCATCGATAGTTGTGTTGTCATTGTTGTGTTTCCTGATTTCAAGCTTCACAGCGATGACCTCCTCTGTCAATTTGGTAAGCGATCGATTATTTCCTTCCTACAATTCTTTACTTTCTTTTTTCATAAGGGTAATTTCAGACTTCAAAGATTAAATTTTATCACGCAATTCTACTAAATGACTTTGAAGGCAGTCGGATTTCGACTAATGAAAAAATTCGTTTGTCTAAATGGAAAAATATTAAATTTAATTTTTTACTTACAATTTGCTAAACTTTTAGTAAATGTATATTGAAACTCTCCAGAGGTATATGAATTATTCTGCGACATTGCTGTGTAAACACATCCCCGGTTTGGGGATGAAGATGTAGCTGCCATGGATGATTTTGTCTCCTTTTGATGCTTACCAGGTGATTGCCACACTTCTCTGGTTCTTTATGTGTCGACCTTGTCTTATTCCAGAGTTTAAGGTGTTCAATCTATTATTTTCCTCTGCTATAAAGCTTCTTGTTTATGCGAGCATGGTTGGCTAATGGGTAGGAATCTTGTGACGCCTAATGATTGAACTCACACAAGCCACGTCACTTCGCTAATAATATATGTGAACGGAGCTTTGTCTATTACCGTTATTCACTGCCGTTATTGCTAATCTCGTCGATTTGTACTCTAAGTTTCTGACCGTGATAAGGGGATGTACCAGGATTCTTCTATTTATTTCTGCTTTTTGTCCTTTCTTCTGTGCCTTTTGTTGGTTTTTGTAGCTGTTCGTGGTGTTGCTTAATAAGCGTCCCACCAATAACGAAACAAGATATACTCAAAATTTGGTTGGTTTTATTTTTCTTTATGAAATCCTTGTTGGGAAACTTGAAGTTTTTTTCTCTATCCCAAAAGAGGAAGCCAGTATTAGTGTTTGACTGGCGTGTGATAAGACCTATTGCATTCACGTGACCAGTGCCTTTGATGTTCTCTTTGTCCGCTGTCGACCTGCCGGTTTGGAGTATCAATCAGAAAGAACGCGGAAATGCCATCGTCGAGATGGTGACAGTCTTTTATCACCTGCTACGACCAACTTCACGCATCATAGTTATTTTTTTTCTTTTTGCTACCTTTTCAATAGTCAGTTTTAAAGGTATTGCCCACCTTTCTCCGGTAATAATACACTGAAACTTATTTTGTAAGCCGCTGACCTAGTACAAATCTTCCAAATGCTAACACTATAGTGCCCTTAATATTATGCTACATACACACATTATGTTGAAGAAACCATTGCTTCGCGTGTAGCTGTGTTGCCCATAGATTTTCGTGTTGTGGCAACCGTTGCCAGAAATATCAAAAAGTTTTGATATTTTTGGTCGCTACACACAGTACTGAGGTTGCTGCTATAGTTGTTGTGTGTAGTGTATAAAGCACGTTGCTATAACACGTCGCTTCAACGGTCGCATCTTGAGTAGCTAGCATTAGACCTAAAGTATTATCTACCTACAAGGGATCAAATCGATGTGATTTACCATTTTGCTTTGATTAAAAACTGCAGCATCAATAGTTCGACCGTTGCAGCCAATGTCCACAAAAAGAAACTTGCAAGTAGCATCAACAAGTGCCATTAATACTATGCTATTCGCTCCTTTATAATTATGGAAATACGCGCCGTCTTTCCGTAATGACCGGAATTTTTTATGCTTTCCATCGAAAGCACCGAGACAATTGGGAAACTGCCACTTAATACTAAATTTTTTCCCTACTGCTTCCCATTCTAATTCACTGTTTGGAAACTTAAAAATATCGGTATATTTTTTTAGTTTAATGTGTGCTTGTTAGAAATTTTGTATGTTCATACTTTCAAGTAATCATCTTTGAGTCGTCGCCAAATACTTTCACTTACCCGTGGTATTATTCGAGAAATACTACTTGATTAAGACTTTTAAAACTCTCTCCTAAGTAAATACATTTTAGATTATGCTCAGTTGACTTTTCGTATCTTACCTGTAGCAAGGAATCTTAGTGTAACGGCCAACTGTTCTGCTGGTGGAATTGCTTCTCGCATATTCGTATCTTCAAGCTGAATATCTTGTTCTATCAAAGATAAAAGGTGGTCAAAATGAGCTTTTTCCATCCTTAACAAATGTTTATAAGAAACATCGTTTAATCGCAATTCGCGGGTAAGAAAAGCAAATGAACCACGCTCATTTTTGTTTGTCTCCATGGTTTCACCCAATGGCCTTTTTGACTTGATACTGGTAATGAAGACGCCTTACTGCACAAATCAATTAGTCCCGCAAGTAAATGTTTTTAATTCAAGAAAATTGTTTTAAATTAAATTTTACGAACCAGCAATTCTGTCGTCTTTATCGCTGTCTTCAGAATCAATATCGAAAGCGATTATGGTGCACTCCAAAACTTCCTTAACTAATTTTTTTAACACATTTGTCCATTATATTAATCTTTTCTTGTTCTTTAAACAAGCAAAAAATATTTTGACGTTTCTTTTAATTCTTATTCTTGCAGCCAAAAGTTTCGAAACAAGAATTTGTGTGTTGAAACGCCAACGAAATTCATAATGAAATTCGAACAAGGTTTGGCAAACTAAAATTTGCGTGTGGAAATCGGGACTTAAGGTGTGTTTACACTATGTGTATTTTCCATGTGTAAATTCAGTTTTACGATCCATACGTAATTCCGTGTGTGTGTCAAAATTGCTGTTTTACATACAATTCATAATTTTTGCGTTCAAACATACATATGTATTTCCGTATGACATAACCTCTAAATGTAAACAACAGCTGATTTAATTTGTGAATTTACAAAAAATTATTGTTAAAAATAAAGATATATATTTTATATATTTTTTAATTGTTAATTAATATTAAACAATTTATTTTTCTCTCAATATTAATCTTTATAATTTACTCTGTTTTTCTTTCGCCACAAGCAGTGTTGTATTTTCATATGTTTATCTTGCCAAAATAGAACCTGCTCTAATTGAAAATTTTACATATGTCTTGCAAAATGTGTTGTACATAAACAATGTTTGAATGGGTTCACACTATGTGTACAAATTACACGTGCTAAAAAAATAAGAAAAACACGAGCAAAACACGTAGTGTGAACGCAGCTTTAGTATGTACAACATCTATTTGTTAAATGTGTGGAAATAATATACATACATACATAAGTAGTAATAGAGTATAATGTTCCCGTATACACATTTAAGTTGAACCATTAGAATAAGACCCCAGAAAGTTTTCGTAGTTTTCGCCTGTGTCGAAAACTCAATATTACAACCAAGGTTGGGTACAGTTACTGTTTCAATGCTGTTACCAATTCTAAACATACTTATAAATTTGATATTACCAATTCGGCCAATATTGACAAATTTGTTGTTTATAATCAAGCCAATTACCAATATTCTCAAGGAATTTCTTTCTCACGGAAAATACTTTTCTCCAGAAAGATTTATAATTTTTTTTTTGTGTGCAAACGCAAATAAAATTATTTGAAGAAAAATTAAATACAAAATGAATAGCATAGCCATGATGCGAGCTCTTGTGGGGGAAATTGGTGTTGTAGAATAACAACAACGAAATGGCCAAAGTATTGATAGAAGACAATTGCGCGATGAACCTATGGCAACCACAATGAATGCCTGAATTAGCTTCCATTAAAGTTAACAGAAGTTATAGTTCGTCTTTATTTGTGGTCTTTGACCTACAAGAACAATAAAATATTTTTTTAATTAAATTTTGTTTTATCAAAATACTACTAACATTTTTGTGTAAACTCCCGTCTGTTTTGCAAGTGAAATTTTTTTTAGGAAAAAAACCAAATTCAAATCCATTGAGAATTACTTTTTTCCCATCGATTTTTTTCCGTGGGCTGATAAAAATGGGATAAAAGCCTTAAGCGAAGAAATTTTTATTCACAATAGGAGAAAAGGGAAAAGTGAGAAATTCCTGCGTAATTTTTGTTTAGAATAAGGCTGAATATTTGACCGGTTTAATAATAATCTTATTCATAAGAAATTATAAATATTTTCCGAGTGTTTTTATGCTTATAAGCTTACATATGTGTTTACATATATACATGGTTCTATGATAATAAGCTTATATGAAATTTTATCAGTTTCTTTACAATTAGAGACAGAATTTCAAGTTGGCAGCCTAAAGGCACCAAATGAAATCCAAACTGCTTCACCAGATTATGACGAACATTTTAAAACTAAGTTATTTAACCCACTCGATCTTTCTGCACAGGAGGGTGTTTTAAAGGGTCTCCGGAATTAGTTTCGATAAGTTACGAACGGAATGATATGTGGGAGTATATTGTATATGGCGCCGTTGATGAAAGCTCTCCCATCCATATATTTTTACATTTTTTCCTACAATTCAATGCTTCCAAACATAAAAACGCAAGTAGTTGCAATAAATCGCCTTTTCTGAAAAAGTACAATTTCTGTTATGGTGTGACAGATATTTCCAACACTGTATTCTACATTTTTATACCCTATAGCACTATGTGGTTTGGGTATAATGACTTTGTGCTGCTGTTTGTAACAACCAAAAATATTTGACATAGACCCATCTTTAATTATACCGATCGAATCAGAATCACTTTTTGAGTTGATTTAACAATGTCCGTCCGTCCGTCTGTGTGTCCATGCAAACCTTGTAATCAAACTGCAGGTCGCAAATATAAATATATTTTGATGAAATTTGGTATATAAGCTTTTATCGGCCATGGGATGAACGCTATAGAAATTGGTGAGAATCGGTCTATGTTCAGACCTAGCCCCCATACAAATTACTCCTATGAAATCGACATAAATTGCCATAAGATCCAAATTGTCATATAGATCTTACTCAAATTGGGTTTGTATGCGTTCATTACATCCATTAATGAGTAGTCCAAAAATGATCCCTTTGGCCCCATATAGACTGCTTCCCTATCTTCACTTAAATCTATTAAAAACAAAAATATTGCACTGATTCATCTCAAATTTTGTTTGTATATATTTTTGCAAAATACAAGAGACTTTACCAAACATGCTCAGGATTGATCCATTTTTGGACCTAGTCCCCATATAGATATAGCATCCGATATGAACTTTTTCATATCTGCAGCCAAAAAAATTAATAAAAATCCCACTCAAATTTGGTTTTTGCTTATTTTCTATGTCCAGTTAGTTGGGCCTAAGAGATAGGGTTTCTAAACGCATGGTATAGGGTATCATATAGTCGGTCAAGACCGACTATAATTTTCTTACTTGTTTGTTATGTAGATCTTCAAGCTGGCAGTTCTATTATAAGTTTGCGCTTCCCTACAAGAACAGTGACGGTCATTTAACCGGTGATATGACTGTCACTTCTGACTAAATTTAAATATCCATAAATTTCTTCAGTGTTGGTTATTAGGGATCGATGTTTTGATAGGAACGATATATATGTTATAATAGCTGAACGACAACAAATATTTTGCCAATGGCGGGAATTTAAGAATTCTGAAGTTTATAGTAATTTTGAAAGCTGAAAACCCCCCAAAAACAAAAAATAGTGGCTCACCTAAAATTAGTAAAAAATTTAAAACTTATTCATTCGGACAAATTAATTTTAATTAAATTGCACAGAAAAAATTTTGTATGTAACAACTTCAAAATCGTCGAAAGCATTTTTGTGTAAACTGAAAAATAAAATCTTTAAATTTTTCTTTATGTTAAGTGTTTTTGCTTAAATTTTTTCTTGGTCAATGAAAAATAACCTGTTTTTTTTTATAATCCATAAATTTATGTTTTTACTACAGACTACAGACTCTTATTGCAATATCAAGGTGAATAAAACACATTCTCAAATTTTGAATTGTTTTTTAATTGTCTTACATTTAAACTTGTATAAAATACACTGTCAACAGTATTATTTCTTAAATTAACTATGTTATCACATTCAATTCTGAAAACCTTAAAAATTCTACCAAAGTTTTTCTCTTGAAATTAATCTTAAAAAAATTAATATTTTCGCGAATGAATTGTTTAACAGCCATAAATTAATTTAAAATACAATGTATTTATGATTATGTGCGTAAATTTTATTACTTACTCCATTTTTACTTGTGTACAACCTCATTAAAATTTTTTTGCCAAACTCTTTTTTATAAGTGTATTTTCAACAGCTGATTTCTTTTGTAGAGTTTCTAAAGGTATTACCCCATCAAAAACAACTGGCTTGATTTTGATAATTTGAGTTTAGATGAGTTTTCGTGAAATATATATATTTTTTACAATAACAATATTTTTAAAAAATGATTGCAAGAAACATGAAAAGCAAGACTACAGTGGTATGTTTACAAACTTTTATATCTTGCACTCTGACTTTAAAAGAATCTATTCCTCTGGGTTTTGGATTTCATCAATGTTTTAAAAAAGATTTTGTTAAATTATTAAATCCACCCCGGTCCAGATTATTTCAGCTCTTAATTGTGAACACCTTCTTCATTTTTGGGCTAATCCTTTAACGCGTCTAAGAAACCGCTGTCTACAACCTTTCCCTGTTACAGATGATTTCGCCCTTAGGATGGAAACACAATTTTCCCAAGGAGTCTAGCAGATCTTACTTTAGTGAACTTTTCGGTGAATACGAGTCTTCATTTATCGTTAAGGCAGTTGCTTCTCTGATGATTCTGGTTGTGCAGTATTTCATGTGTCCATTGATAGTTTTTTTTTTGTGTAAATGTTTTACGCGCTTGTCTTCATTGTCTGCTGTACTAACTGCGGTTACGGGGACGTTAATGGCTGCTGTTGATGATTATGTTAGACTACTTTTATTTTCACTGATGTTCGCAATAAGTGTTTTGCGATAAATAATAGTAAATGCGATAATTTTTTAGTATCAGAAATTATTCAGAAGTTATTAACAGCGCTGATTTTTAGTCATTCCATTTGATTTTGGTTCGAAGTCATGTTGGTGTCCCCTTCAATAAGAGGGCTGTTGAATTGGCTTAGCTGGCCTTATATTATTGGGTCAGAGCAAGTGATTGTTCTATTTTACTTTCAATCCTGAGGTTCCTATGAAACCTTGATATCGGAGAGTTGCCTTCGATCCCATTGAAACTTGCAACTTGATAAAATTATTGCTGTGATAAAAATAAATTCAGTATTTTTGAATAAAATATTTTAATTTTTTTATCATATAATCACGTAAATTGTTTATTCCAAGGATGAAACTTAGGATTTAAGTCACATTTGCTTTATTGGGAGCAATTACTGTGCAACTTATGCATGTTTACAACAAATGTGGAAAGAACGTGATAAATTTGTTTAACAAAAACCATTAGTAACGAACCATTAGTATTAACGCGCCATTTATATGGGCGGACATGACCGCAAACAATAATACTTTAACTCTTTTTGCTGAATGCCCATATTTTTTATTGTATTATTTGTTAAATCAGATTTAGAACATTTTGAATTACATTTCCATTTATTTAGCTTTTTTAAATTTCAGCACATTGATTTAACTTTGATACCCATAAAGAAACAAGTTCACTGCATATGGCTTTCAAAAGTAATAACAAGTCATGAGGAATTGGAAAAAAAAACTGGCATAAATAAAATGTATATTAAACCTATACTCGATAATAAAACAAACATTTTACAACGTTGGAGAGATGGGATGCTTACAAATTGCAAAAGAGACTTAAGTGCAAGCGAAAAAGAGGACGACAATGGCATTGATATATTGTTATTAGAATGGATTAGATGTTCCATTTTAAATAAGATTGTTCTATATGATGCAGACATTGAAAGACAAGCGGAAATGTTAAAACAGATTTTTAAAATACCAAGATATCGTATAAAACCGAAAATTTGGAATAAAATAAAATCTCTAACGGAAATGAGCTTAGAAGATAAATGGCCAGTATTTGTACCACACAATATTTTACAAATTTTTAAAACTAATGGCAAACAATTACTAAAATATGAGACATATTTAAAATTTTCAAAAAATATGTCAGACCAATCCAACAAGATAACAAGTGACAACCAAAGTGATGATTTAATACTAATTGAAAAACCTGTCGAATGTATTGATGTAACGGACGATTGTAATGTAACCAGTGTTAACAACAATGTAGATATTATGAAAATTGAACCAACAAATTCGCTAGACTCTGATCATACTTCAACATCATATCTCACTGGGGAAACACTATCCGGCAAGTATTTATTAATGGTTTTTTTTATATGTAATTTTTAATTTAGAAATTTAGTGTAGATGGTAGAAAGGTTTGCGCACATAAATCGAGCATTATCTTAATAGAAAATAACTTTTGTTTTGGCTAAATGGGTGGTGGGGGTGTTTTTTTTTCTAGATTTCTTCGCATTGGCCCAATAATGATGAATAATATTTTACACTTATTGTTTTTCCTTTTTTTCAAGTACATAGTCAATGTAGTTAATTCCATGCATATCTGAAAAATTCGTGGCCATGACGTGGCCATGGTGTGTACTGATGAATCCATGTTTCATCTAAAATTATGTATTGCTGAAGAAATTCATCAGGATTAGGACGAAGCAGCTCTAAAGCTGCTACTGAATGAGTCATACGATTGCGTTTATTCTCGATTGTGAGCAAACGCGGTACCCATCTTGCCGACAGCTTTTTAGTACCCAATTTCTCGTGCAAAATGTAAACCACTGAACTGTAACTCGTCGATTTTATCGTTGATATCCGAAGTAACTGCCTCAACTGGGCGTCTAGAACGAGGTTCAACATTTGTGCATCTACGACCACGTTTAAATTCATATTCCCTATTGTAAATAGTCTTAAACGATGGTGCAGATGTGCCATGGACTTCGTCTGACTCATATTTGCTTTTTTTTAGGTGTTTTGCCTTTGAAGTTGAAGTGTTTGAAAACGGCACGAAATTCGTTTTTCCATTTCTAAAAATAGCAAAAGTTGTCTAAACCAATTGCTTTAATTTTCCCAGGAATACTTCCATAAGCACGTTTTAAGAATATTCAGTGAGCACACTCTTTTTGCAAGAGCCCAATATATTTCTTTGAATCTTATTATTTTTAATCCATTCAACAAACGATTTGGTGTAATGAAATCGGTATTCATCGTACCTTTACCTTTTATCACAAATCGACTGTTTCTTTTTCATAACTAGAAATAGCAAGCCACACTAGTTTGAATAATGTAATTACAAGAAGAACTAAGGAAGGATATTAACGTTTATAAGAAAAAAGTATTAGCGCAATTAAGTTAACGTATACAATTTTTACACAAAACTAGTTTTAATAATGTGTCAACAACTCTTATTTTTTTATTACTTCATTAAGTGTATTTTTAGTAATGTCGGAACCAATTTTATACCATTCTTCCTTAATAATTTCTTTTAATTGTTATTTTTTCGAAATATGATGGATCCTAATGCGTTTATCCAACAAATACCACAAATGCTCTATAGTGTTTATATCTGGCGATTCTGGCATTTAAAGCATGTGGGGCATCACAAAGGATTCATTCCTTAACAAGATGTGCTATATATTTTGGGTTATCTTGAGAAACCCATCTTTTCAGAACTTTTTTGTAGTTTTTGCCTAAGAATGTCTAAGTAGACCATTTTGACCATTACTCGATCAATGAATACGAGCTCTACATATATCGAAAGACCATAACACCACCACTACTGTCGGTATCATTTCTGTACCATTTCCGTTTGGTTTACGCTATAGTAAAGGCGTATAAGTTGCTTTTCAGTCAAATTTTTAGTCGCTACAATCTTATTGATTTTCTATTTTTAATTTGCTTACATATTTTTCCTTTAGAATGCAGGTTTTAAATAATTTTTCTCTCTGAAGTTGTGATTTCCGAGATCTTGTGTCTCATTTTTGTTTTTAATTTTAATATATCTGGGCAAAAATTGCCAAAAATAGTGAAACTGCTTTTTATACCCTCCACACGTCAGTGGCAGAGGATATACCCTCTATATGTTTGTCATTCCGTTTGTAACGCATCGAAAAACTAATTTCCGACCCTATAAAGTATATATATTCTTGATCCTTATCACAGCTCGAGTCTATATAGCGATGTCCGTCTGTCCGTCTGTCTGTTGAAATCAAGCTCATTCACAAAAACAGCCATCTAACTGGATAAGGTTTCAAAAATATCATATGCCATAATTCCCAGCAGGTTGGTATTGAAAATGGGCTACATCGGGCATCATTGTGATTAGATACGAGCAAAAATATGTAGATATCTCTAAAAAACATAAAACCCAGTGTGTTTGTTGTAACAGTTTAGTGGTTGAACAAAATAATTGTACAACAACATAAAAAAACAAGTAAGAAAATTATAGTCGGTCTAGACCGACTATACGATACCCTATACCATGCGTTTAGAAACCGTATCTCTCAGGCCCAACAAACTGGATATAGAAAATAAGCATAAACCAAATTTGAGTGGGATTTTTATTAATTTTTTCGGCTGCAGATATGAAAAAGTTCATATCGGATGCTATATCTATATGGGGACTAGGCCCAAAAATGGACCGATTCTGACCATGTTTGGTAAAGTCTCTTGTATTTTGCAAAAATATATACAAACAAAATTTGAGAAGAATCAATAATATTTTAATTTTTTGATAGATTTAGGTGAAGATCGGGAAGCAGCTCTATATAGGGCCTATGACTAAGAGTTGTCCCATAGGGATCATTTTTGGACTACTGATTAATGGATGTAATAAACACATACCAACCCAATTTGACTAAAATTTGTATGATAATTTGGATCTTATGGCAATATATGTTGATTTCATAGGGGTCATTTGTATTAGGGCTAGGTCTGAACATGGACCGATTCTCACCAATTTCAATAGCGTTCATCCCATGACCGATAAAAGATCAAATACCAAATATCGTCAAAATATATTCATATTTGCGACCTGCAGTTTGATTACAAGCTTTACATGGACACACAGACGGACGGACGGACGGACGGACATCGTTAAATCGAATCAGATAGTGATTCTGATTCGATCGGTATAATTAAAGATGGGTGTAGGTCAAATATTTTTAGTTGTTACAAACAGCAGCACAAAGTCATTATACCCAAACCACATAGTGGTATAGGGTATAAAAATGGAAAATGAAAATTGAAAAATTAAAAATGGAAAATGAAAGTTGAAAAATGAAAAATTAATAATGGAAAATGAAAATTTAAAAATGAAAATTGGAAAATGAAAATTGAAAAATGAAAAATGACAAATGGAAATTGAAAAATTAAAAATGAAAAATGAAAACTGAAAAATTAAATATGGAAAGTGGAAAATGAATAACGAAAATTAAAAAATGAAAGATGAAAAATTACAAAATGAAAAATTTTAAATGGAAAATGGGAACTGAAATATGAAAAATGGAATATGGAAAGTGTAAAATAAAAATTGAAAAATGCAACATGAAAAATTAAGATTGAAAAATGAGTAATGAAAGATGAAAAATGAATAATGAATAACAAAAATTAAAAATTAATAATTAAAGCTTAGAAATTAAAAATTAAAAATTTAAATTAAAAATTAAAAATTAAAAACTAAAAACTACAAATTAAAAATTAAAAATTAAACATTAAAAATTAAGAATTAAAAATTAACACTAACTTGTTTTTCATGCATTTAATTATTGGATCTTGACATAGTGAAATAATAATTATTCAAATTTTAGAACTAATACTTAACTTATTAAATCCGGCCAGTGCCAGAAAAAATTTAATATTTCTACATAAATTTGAAATAAATAAATATTCATTGGATTAGAAAACCTCAAGCATTTCTTATAAATCTGCAGTCTCTGTCCTTCTAAGGCGTTGGTGGATGCGATTGTTGAGAAGGTCACGTGCTAAAAGATTCTGGTGAGTTTCTAGTTTTTTCAAGTAGCTTGAACAGTTTATCATAATTTCGACTTTAACTAGGGGTACGTTTAATTCTCTATGCAATTGTGAGTTTCTCACATAACATGGGGCGCGGGTAATCAACTTTAGGATCTTATTTTGGCATCTTTGTATTTTCTCTATATTAGAAGTTGAAGCGGTTTCCCATAACTGTATACCGTAGCACCAAATGGGTTTCATGATTGAATTATAAATCAATAACTTGCAATCAAGACTTTAGCTTTGAATTTCTGCCAATTTGCCACGTAAGTTGGACTAATTTTAATCTTATTTGCGTTAATTTTGATTCTATGTGTTAGTTCCAAGTAAGGCGGCGGTCAAGATGAAGTCCCAAATATTTTACATCAGAATGTTGCGGTATTTGCTGATTGTTTATTCGGATTTATCATCTGAGCGTAAAAGTAACGTGGATACATTTTTGTTCATTTAGTCTTATTTTACACCTGTGTAACCAGTACTCCAATTGGAAAACTGTTGTAAAAGTGTAGATGCTGTTGACGGGTATTCATGAATATTCAGAATTGTCGTGTCATCTGCAAAGGTTGAAGTAATCGTATTTTCATTAGTTGGCATGTCCGCTGTATAAAGGATCTATAGGAGCGGACCCAGAATACTGCCCTGTGGAACACCACCTTTTATATCCTGATGGGGGCTTGTAAAGTTGGTCTCCTTTATTGAGAATTTCCTGTTAATTATATAGTTTTCCATTAGTTTATGAACGTTCGGGGCAGCAACGTTTTAATTTTATAGAGTAGACCCTCATGCCAAACCTTATCGAAAGCTTGCGAAACGTCAATAAAGAGAGCAGAGCGGTACTTTTTTTCTTCAAAGACTTCTTATAGCGCTTACTAACCTATGGACTTGCTCAGTGGTGCTGTGTCTTTGCCTAAATCCGAATTGATGTGCTGGGATGACGTTATTTTAATCTACAGCTACAGTAAGCTTATTTACTAGTATTTTCTCGAACAATTTTGACAGATTTGGCAATTTACTTGGGTTTTGATACGCCATGTTAGCGTATGATTGTGCGTTACATGTTCGGGTGAGACATATTTTTTAATTTTCATATCGCTATAAATTGTTTTGTTCTTTTAAATAAATAGGAGGAGGTCTTGATAGCTTGATTGCAACTGGTTCAGCTTTATCTTCTTCATCCAAAATCGAGAAACGATTTTTGGGATTGGAGGCAACATCATACTTGAGAATTTTTGATGAAGAGGAATTTTTTTCTGATTTGGGGCTGCGCACTCTTTTAACTACTGTAATGTATCTATCCATACCAGTTTGTATTGATGATTTTGAACAATTTGAGTTATGTGGATTGTTTTTTTGAAAAAACACTTCTGGTTGATTTATTATTTACTCAATACATATTTTAGGGGAACATGAACGCGCTCTCCCAGAGGTCTTAGCTGTTAAGTAAAGCTTTGTGAATATGGGATCGTGTAGATTGTCTTGATCATTTAATACAATATATGCATTATTGCGGTTTATGCTTATTCTTATCTCACTTGTTGATGGGTGAAACTGCTATGAAGTAAATATACTGTAAGATTACCGTTACTTTAAAGTAGATGCAGAGTTGCATTTATGTCTAGTATTCTTCAAATTTTTATCCCCCTGTGCCAATACTTATTTCCTTAAAATATGGAAGAAATATACGTTTTGTAAATTTTTGTTTAAATCTATTGTTCTACATCACAATTTTCACTATAATGAATAAATTTCAGTTGAATTTGTACCGCAACGTAAGTTAAGTTTATTTGAGTCTTTTTTTAACAACATAAAACAGGCAATTACATAAAAAATTTAAGAAGACGTAAAACTATAATGTATTGTTTTAATGAAGTGTATAGTGGATACAGCAACTAGCTTAACAATTAAATGTAATAACAACTGTTACAATCGTGATAATAATTGCTTGCTCCCGGCACAACATTTTGTGAAAATTAAATGATTAAAAGATATTCTTAAAAATAGGCTTAAATATAAACTTAAAACTAATAACAAAAACATAAATCAAAAACAAATACAAAAAAAAGTTATCCAACAATTAACAATTGACAAGATTTTCTAAATATCCCAATGCAGATAAATATTGAGTGTTGGACCAATTTAAATTAATTTGGTCATCAATTATATTTTTTTATTAATATATTATTGTTAAAATGAAGCTTTTAAATAAACTTCCTCATTAAACCGAAAGCATAAGAAGCTAACGGTGTGAGTTTAGACATGTCATAAATAATTTTGTCTGAATATCGTTTATTGTCCTCTTCAAAATGTTTATTCATACATACATAACCGAATAACTTTACGATCTAAAATTTCAAAGTCTTTCATTACAGTAGGTGAGCAAGAGAACCATATTGGAAAATCATATAATAAAACTGGCCTGATGCTTCTTTTATAAATTAAAAGTTTTACTTTTAAGTAATCTTCCAAACGATCCTTTAATGCGATATGCTTTTGCAATGCAGTGTTCTTGCATTTGTTTCTAGCGTGCCCCAACTTCTGGCATTGAGTTTGAAATGTATTCTTCTACTAGTACTCATTCCCAACCTAGTTTCACAATATCTGGTCTATGTGTAAGATCGAATATAAGAACAGCAGCACCGGTGGGAATGAAATTGTTGCCATCTTTTTTAATCAATTTGCGAATGTCAATAACTTTTTGATCTTCTAAGGATTTTATGATATCGTTTTCTAGTATATCAATAAATTTTCTAGAAAAAATTCGGCCTTTTACTGATTGAAGAGTCTTGTGCATTTAAAATTTAACGGGAACAGTGTCAATATATTTAGCCTTTAGGAATTTTTGAGCTGATTTCATGTTCGAAGTCTTAATCATTAAATCACCACTACGCACCTCAGTAATGTCCAAGTAGTCTCTTGATATGTAGTTAATACTTTTCTCCATTTGAAATACATTGTGCGATGACAGAGGCTTTGTTTCTATGGAGTCAGATTGGGGGAGTGATGAAATAATCAAGTATCGTGGAATGTGATCATCATTATATACAATTCCAGGCAATGGCATGAAGTCGTCTGCTCTTATCCGTTTGTTCCTTTTATTTGGTATTTCATGTGAAGTGTCGAGAATGCTAAAACTATTCCGTTTAGGGGGAACGTCCCCGTTCATCTTGAAAATGGTCCTTTACAACCACTAAATTCTTATTCAATCGCATTTTAGAAAAAATCAAATTAAACTTTATTCAAATGATGCAAAAGAATGAAAATTAAAACCTGGCGCCAAATCACCGCATTCGATATCGAGTAAAATCAATCGAAATTCCATATTTTGGTTTAATATTTGAAGAAGACGGACAAACGCTCGACCACGATTCGCTTTTTTTCTTAACCAGAGGCCATAATTCTTCAACTGTGAGAAAGAAAATTTATTCTTAACATGTTATTTTGGGAAATAAAAAAATGATTTCGATCGAAAAATTTCGAACTCGCCCCAGAGTTCAGAAAAAAACAAACACTGAATAAAAAACTCGTACATATATGTAAACAAACATAGCTCAGACCAACAAACACATATTTTTATTTTCATATCAATTATATGTGTTTTTAAATTTTGTGCGGTGCCGAACACATCATGACTGTGTTTCGTTTTAACATTTCGTTATCTACACGAACATTTTTCTATCACGTATTTTTTGTTTCGAACAGACATAAACCACACAGATTCGAGTGTAGCCTTATTTAATTAAAACATCCACTCGCGACCGGAAAAATTTGAAACACGCCTATAATAACGACAACAATTATTTCAACCAAATTTATTAAAAAAAATTTAAAATAATTCATTAGCAGTTATAAAAAAATCAAAATAAAAAGATAATAAAAAAAAATAAAAATAAAAATTTTATATGTTGTTTATAACTTAATTTTATTTTTTACCCGATCGCGAGTGGATAGTGTTTTAATTTTTAGATGTACGCGTTGAAGAACATGTTCTGTTTTTTTTTAGCAGTACAGGTGCAAGAAAACGAACTTAAAATAAAGATGTTGCTTAATATATGTAGCTTCTGATATACGATACGTTCAAGATTGTTAAAAATTTTGTCATTTAGAAGCGATAATATTTTGTTCCATAGACTCTCGGGAAAGCAGGAAAAGTCATAAGATTTTCTTATACAAACTTTAAATTTTTACTACTGTGCCATCTTTCTCAACTATAGAAATTTATTATCGGTTCAAATCGTTAGTGTTACGATTTTTTTGGTATTGATATTTTATAGACATTCGTCATCGCACATAATAAACTTTTCGTTATTGGATGCAGTTTCAGT
This sequence comes from Cordilura impudica, assembly GCA_963682025.1. Classification (NCBI taxonomy): domain Eukaryota; kingdom Metazoa; phylum Arthropoda; class Insecta; order Diptera; family Scathophagidae; genus Cordilura; species Cordilura impudica. The sequence continues at coordinate 140,795,581 of OY821519.1, forward strand.
TGGGTGCGAATTAGAGCCGCTGGATAAGATGCATAGAAAAAGTGTGAATCAAAAATATTTTGGGATTTGTTGGCTCCTTTATGAAGATATTGTATGAGATAAGATAAAGTTGTGCGTCTCTCTTTTATTGTATATTTTTAAAGGAGTTTTCAATAATATTTTTTAATAGTTCAAAATGTATATCTCACGCTGATATTTTGTCCATTTTTATATATTAATAGCAAAATTATTTCCAATCTAATATCAATTTTTGTCGTCAACTAAATTACAAATAAGTTGTCAACGTATGTATTTCTAGGCAAATCTAATCAGTAATGTGATGCATAGATTACTGTATTTTGTATTTTCATATAACAGATATTTGAAAAAATTTAAATTTATTTTAATCAGGCTAATAGTCAAATGTTTTTACTTTAAATAAAGCAAAAACTTTAGCACTTTTGGTTTCAAACAATGATTCATATTTGGCAATAACATTTATTAATAACTTAATTAAATTGGCTTTAAGTATATGTCATTAAATATTAACTTTTTACTTCTTTGGGTCGACTACGTACATTTATAACTAATGAACTCGCACAAAGTTTCATAACTCTCGCTATGATAGTACTCTCGATTTGTTATGATAAATATTAAATTTGTATAGGAGGTGATACGCCTACTGATACCAAGGGGTCCAAAATAAAAGAAAAACCCACAAGAGCTCGAACCGAACCTATGGTCTAAATCTTAGTTCGATAGCTCTTATGGTTCCGAAGATCATTTCGTACGTTACCCGTGTTCCACTAATCTTTACAAAGAGGCTAGCATTTATAAAAAAAAGTTAATTTTATGAAAAAGGTATTTTTTATAAAAAGCTGATTGAGCTGATTTTTAACTTTTAGCGTTAGAACTAATTATGTAGATTAAAAAATAAAATAAATAAATATATAATATAATAAGTACATTTATGTTAAACGTAAATTTATTGTACTTTGACAAGATAAATAATTCATTTAGAGCCAGAAAAATATATAAATTCATTAACTATGTTTTCATTGTCTGAATTTCTTATTATTTGCTTGAATCACTTTTTTATTACATGAATAAATAGTTCTTTCTAGTCAAAAAATTAATAATAAATATTATTTTACAATCAAAATACAGATTTTCCAAAACTATTGCCACTCAACTTGAATTTCGACGTACCAAATAAGGAAGAATCCAATGAAAATGATAAAAACTCAGTAAAGAAATTTCCTGAAGTTGTTATTAAAAAAGAAATTTTAGAAAATTATGATCAAACACAAGGATACCCACATAAAACCGCCATTAACGATGAATTATCAAATAAAATTAATAAACCACTACAGTCAAAACCCGATGTAAATATAATCAAAGTAGAAGATCAAGAAGAAGATTGTAGTATTATAAAATCGGAACCTTATGTCCAGGAAGAATTCATTGACATTACAGATCAACGGCTGAGTGAAAATTTAGGTGGAGAACGTGAAAAAACGATGCTAAATATTAAACAGGAATTACAAATTAATTATGATTCTAAAACCGGCAATAGTGGCAAAGAAAATGAACATAAAAATGAGATCGAAGAAGATGAAACCCAACAAAGAGAGACAACAAATTGCATACAGGGTGGTTTTGAAATTCTTGAATTCGAAGATGATGAAACTGAAATTCATATTGTTGATGACGACGACAGTGAAATTGTTGCTAATAATGATCCTAATTTCCGAAACATGTCTATAACTGATATTAATACTGATCTTAATTCGGATAAAACCAATAACAAAGTTACTGATATAGATTTAGAACCTGCAAAAGAAGTTAATAAGACTGTCATGTCCAAACGAAAAGGAGAATCTCAAGAAAGCGCCAACGACGTAGATAATAATTACAGTGACAGTGAAATTGAAGTTGTTTATGAAATAGAAGACTCCGATGATGATATGCGAAAGGAATTGCAACAAATAATCAATAATTATAGAAATAAAACAAATAAAAATACTGATTTAGAAATCGCTAAAAACAGTACAAATTCAGCGAACGATGAGCGCGAGGAAGAAGATACTATTACTGTTTTAGAAATTATGTCTGAAGATGATGAAGATTGTGTGGATGAAAATGAAGATGAACTTAGTGTTATAAAAGGAATAAAATCTAAAATACCCCACAAACGTAAAATAAATGAAACTGACATAAATGTCAATGATAAACTAAGTGATAACTCATTAACAACCATCAACAAGAATAACAACAATACAGAAAAACGAAAAAGATTTGATAATCTATCAGATACAAAAGAACTTTTTGATCCAAATTTACCATCAACCTCGCGTTTAGCTGCTGTCAATCTTCCATCATCATCATCATCATCATCATCATCCTTAACTACCACCAAAAAAGCACTTCCTTTCAGTTTACCAGAACAAAAACCATTACATGAAATAACATTACAAAATGATATTGATGCTGTAAAATATCTGCAGCATATTAAAAATTATCTTTTATCACAAAATGATGAACTCGCTGTTGAACTTGTACTGAATTTACAAATGTCTTTTATAAATTTTAAATAGTATTTTTTATTTGTATTTAATTTTAACCACGTTATTATAAGAATTTTCAAAGTTTCAACCCTCACGCAAAATTAAAATAAAATTTTTGATTATTTTTGTTTGAAAAACTTGTTTATTTCTAAAGATTCTAAATTTAATTACATTTCTAAAATTAATATCAAAATTTTATAACTTCGTATAGAAATATATATATATATATGTATATATATGTGTGTATATTTGCATTTAAAAACTTTTCGAGGACTTTTCAAAAGTTTACTGAAAAAGAAGAAAACACGTTTCATTAATTTTTTTATCGCTGACATGTGTGAGCTTTTGTAGGTATTGTATATTTTAATGAATAAGTTATTATTGAAATGTCAATAAGTTTTTTTTTTTTAAATAAACATATATTAATTTGAGGCTGAAAAATATTAAGCTGTGATATTTATTAAAGACTGATTTATATAATGTTAAATAGATTTTAAAACAATGTTTGAAAATAAAAAAAATTGTTTACATGAGAAACTGCTGTGTTTTTTATTTAGCCTGGACATAAACCATAATTGAATGGGTTTATACATTCACTACATATGCTTTACAATTCCAATCACAATATTATGGGGTGTTTGTTTTCAATACGAATACAGAATTAAATTCTATTGGCGGTGTATGTCTAAAATAATTTTTGTTTACCGTTTACTCATTAGTAAATATTAGTAAATATGTCTCTGCTATTTTGTATATATCAGACATAGACCATACATGCGGAAAATACACTGAACAGACTAAACTGTATATTTTTTCTACTTTAAATTAAAATATAATAAAATAAAAAAAATAAAAAAACTACAAGTTGTGTATAAGAGAAATTAAAATAAATTTATTTTATTTTGCATTAGAAAAAAATAAAATTTATTGGAGTAAAATTATAACCATAATAATAAATCGTATTTATTTATAATAAATCGTATTTATTTATGAAAAGCAAGTATTTTATTTAATTTCGTCTCTCCTTCCGAATACGAAAATTATAAGTAGAGTGCTAGAGTATTTTTAATATTTTTTTTTAAATTAAAATTTTCAAATTACTTATTTTGGTTTCGTTTTATAAAATTAATCAAATAGTTCATATATGTATGTATGTACAATCGAGTGGGTCACCATAAAAGGCAATAACTACCAGTAAGCTGGACTGTTTTTAAAAAACTGTGTTTTTTTATTTTTTTTAAATGTTTTCAAATTTCTTTTGGGGGTGCATCTAATGATATTTTGGACATGTTGAGCATGTCCGCGTATTATAAATATTTAATAAACAATTTTAATTTTTATGAGTTTTGTATGAAGATGTTCAGATTTTAAACGAACATATTTTAATCTTTATTTGATATTTTTATTCGGATTTTAGCTGAATTTTACCGTAGTGAAAAAATTTAAAAATGCCACATATCTGGAGTACGAAAATAATGAAGGCCTTGCAAAACATATACACATGTATATCCATAAGTTTTGATAAGTCGTATCGAAGCACGACAGGGCATACTAGTTTTGAATAAGAACTAATAAAAGAATAAAAACAATATAAAATTGATACCCTTTTAATATTTCAATATACCTATGAAGGTAAAATTAATAGATATTTGTACAACCTAATATGTATGTAACATATTTTTAGTATATATGTATGCCCATTTACACGTCTTATGATTTTTCGAAATAAAAATCCGATGAAATTCATCGGACTGTCTTAAAGTCGTACCGACATTATATCTGCATACTTAAGGCCTAGTTACCCACACGTTGTTAAAATGTAACTGTATCGTATCGTAACGTTGGCAGTTAGTCCAATTATAGAACGTAAAAAACGTACCAGCATGTTGCTGTGTCCGTCTGTTTGTGGAAATCACGATCACGCCGTCAATATAAGCTAGACCGTTCGTTTTTGTATAAAATCGGAGTTGCTATTTAAAAAACGAGTTGCTATTAATACTGCACGTGTCACATTGGCCTAAGCAAGTTTTACCACATATTTTTTTATCATTAAAATTAAATATTAAAAATTAAAAATTAATAAAAATAAAAAATGGAAAATGGAAAATGAAAAATGGAAAATGAAAAATGAAAATTGAAAATTGAAAAAAGAAAATTGAAAAATTAAAAATGAAAAATGGAAAATGACAAATGGAAAATGAAAATGAAAAATGAAAATTGGAAAATGAAAAGTGGAAAATGAAAAATTAAAAATTGAAAATGAAAAATGAAAAATTAAAAATGGAAAATGAGAAATGGAACATGAAAAATGAAAATTGAAAAATGAAAAATGAAAAATTCAAATTGAAAAATGGAAAATGAAAAATGGAAAATGGAAAATGGAAAACGGAAAACGAAAAATTAAAAATGGAAATTGAAAAATGGAAAATGAAAAATGAAAAATGAAAAATGGAAAATGAAAAATGAAAAATGGAAAATGAAAAATTTAAAATTAAAAATGGCAAATGGAAAATTAAAAATGAAAAATGGAAAGTGTAATATGGAATATGGAAAATGAAAAATGGAAAATGAAAATATAAAAATGAAAAATGAAAAATTAAAAATAAAAGAAAATGGAAAACGGAAAATGAAAAATGGAAAATGAAAAATGAAAGATGAAAATTGAAAATTGAAAATTGAAAAATGAAAAATGGAAAATAAAAAATGATAAAAAAAATTAAAATTGAAAATGAAAAAGGTGGAGGGTATCAAAGATTCTGCCCAGCCGAATTGAACGCTCTTACTTGTTATACCCTCCACTCCAGTGTGCAGAGGGTATATATAAGTTTGTCATTCCGTTTGTAATAATTAGAAAAAAAATTTTGGACCGCATAAAATATATACATATATTTGTGATCCATATAACAACCGGAGTTGATATAGCTATGTCAGTCTGTCCGTCTGTGGAAATCACGATGCCGGCATCAATCGGGCAGCTAGGGTGCTCGTTGACATAAAAAATGATTCATTAACATCCTGAGATGAGAAGTTTGCTATTTAAAATCGTCCAAATCGGTCGATTAGGGCCCGAGATTTGAATGAAGAACTAAAAAAAGTCTTGAAAAAATATAATTTTCTATGTTGTTCTTGTCACGATCACGTCCTCAATAGGATAGCTAAGGTGATCATTTTCAGTGAGAATGATTCACCAAATTCATGGGAAGGTTTCTATTTAAAAAATCATTAAATTCGGTCGAACAGGTCCAGGGAAATCTCTGAAAAATTAAAAAAAATGAAAAATATGATGTTTCTATATTGTTCTTGTTGTTATTCTAAATGTTGTATTGTTGTCATAGCTGGACTAGTTGTTTTGGTGGTCATTGTGGTAATAAAATAATAAAAACTAACCCTTTGTAATTTTTTTTATCAACTCTGGTAGAAAAATTTAAAAGTTTCCATTGTTTTGGCATCACTAAAAAAATTTATAAGATCATTTCTGTCATTGCCACGAGCCTGCCTGCAAAGTTTCAGATCGATTGGGTCACGGGAAATTGGTTAAAATCGATCCAAAATTTGTTCGAAAAGCAGACACTACGAGTTAATATAAAGGGAGTAAAAATTCACCAGCATCTAAAGCAAATAATGCTAAAATACCTAGTTGTTAAGAAAAAAACACTGTGTAAATTTAGCAAAAAAAATTTTTTGTATTAATTTATTTAAAGAGAAAAACTCAAAAACAACGTTTGATGTTATATTTTTGTGTGTAATATTTACATATACATACATACACATTTAAATAATACAAATAATATACATATATTCTATATATGTATATCCATAATAACTGCATGTTAGAAATAAATCGGTATATTATTTTATTTACATAAAATTCTGCAATATTTTGTTGTGGGGAAAATACATTTCTTTTGCATTAACAGAGTGTCACTTTATTTTGCTCAGCGTGACTATGCCACAGTAGATGGCGCCACAATTTTTGTTCTAATTAGCTTTGCAATAGTTATTTCTATTTTAACATGAATGTCAATATTTTCAAATAGATATCATACAGCACAATGTTAAGAGTATACACGGGCTGGTCTTTTATTTCATACGTTTTTTCATTATTCTTTTACAAATATGAACTTAAGTTTGGCATGTTAACTTTTTGTTGTCTTTATAAAATAGAGTTACCGACTTTATCAATGAGTTTTTTGCTTTCAAAAGAGTTCTACATAGTTATATAGAATTATTATTCTGCTTTACCTACAAAATATCTGATTATTACATTTAATTTTTAAAAACTGTTTATAATTACTAAAGCATTATTATTCACATAAATACAAAATTCCACTTTGTAAATTTTCCATTCAAATTATAGAAAATATCAATTCTAAAAACTGGAATTAAAATTTCCAATTATAAATTAAAAATATTAACTGAATATCAGAAAATCAGATCCAAAACGTCGGAAATAATAATTTTAAATTTAGAAGACATCAATTGCATCTTTAGTATATAAATTTTATTCGTTAAACACAAATTGAAATTAAAAAAAAAAAAAAAACACCAAATATGTTTACATTTAAAAAATGTTTACATTTAAACAAAATATTGGCATTGGCATAATAGCTTTTCAGTAACTTCTTTTAACGATAGTCGAATCGTTAAAAAAAGAAAATAGCAAAATTATCAGTAAAATTTTTAAACGATATTCGCTATTGTTAAAGTCAGCTGTTGTTGTTATCTAAACGACAACCATTTTTGTGTTGTTTATTCAATCGATAAAAACTTAAATTTTTAGGTTGAAATGTCGTCATACATAAATAAAAATCATAAAATAGTGAAAATATTTTGCTTTTATTAAAAAACTTTTTTATATAAATAAAAAAATTAAATAGCATATTCAATTCATTATTTCATTTTCAAATAAATAAACAGAAATATTAGTAAACAAAATAAAGATATTAAACATAAACATAAAATCATCCTATCAAACACGAAGTAATTTGTTTTTTTCTATTCTTCTTTGTGTTTTTCGCTTATTTTGACAGAGATGCCACTTGTTTACAATTTAAATAAATAGAAAAATAGAGATGAAATTTACAAAATCGGACTACAGAAAACATTGATTTAAATTCAATGAATTTTAGAAAACCTCAAATGATATTTAAGAATTGCGAACACAAAAATTGTTACATAAATAAACGCATTTTTTTTTTTTTTTTTTTGGATGAAAATTTGAAGTTTTTCAGAAAATAAAGATAACAAATTAGTTTATTTAAAATGTTTGGGACAATTAGTTTTTTGCGTTTGGCATCCCTAATTTGATTATATATTATTATTATAAATTTATTCTCCATGTTTTCCAAATATGGCAATATTTTAATAAAAAAGTTGAGAGCTTTTTTTTGGTTATTATTTTGTTACTCCATCCGACCTATATGGCCGCAATGAAGAAATATTTGGCCAGTTAAAAGAAACTATACAGCCATCTCCAATTAGCACGATTTAATGCATGTAGCCACCCTACACAACCATTACCTTTGCAATGGAGGTTAGGGCGAGCTATTTAATTAGCAAAGACTAAATTAAACGAAAAGTTATGTCATATAACCGGAAACGCATACATATAGGTATATAACCTAAATGCAAACACCGAAATAAATCCGAAATAATAGAAAAAACGAAAACCAACCCAAAGAATTTGCTGAAATAATTTTATTAAGTTTAATAAATTGTTTACTTCTTCATTTACATTTATTATCAAGACTCAAACCGAGGTGGAGGGTATCAAAGATTCGGCACAGCCGAATTTAACACTCTTACTTGTTTTTGTTTACCTTTGTTTTTAATATTACCATAAAAACAAATCTGGTCCGATGAAAATGGCAAGTTTTTAGAAATGTTTCTAAAACCATCGGACTTCGAAAATAAAATACTACAGACTGTCAATTTCATAACATAAGCTTTTTACATGATACGACTTTTTCATAATACTCGACTTTTTGACAGGTCGTATTACAAAGTGTGGTACTGTAAACTGTCCTTATGTATGTATGTATGTATGTATGTCACAACAATGAGCTCTAATCATTGAACTTAGTTGATTATTCATTATACTTCTAGTTTTCTGATTAAACAGTTGAGTAAAAATGAGATTTTGTAATTAACTATATAAATAAGCCTCCAGAATTTTGGAAACAAGTCATATTCTCAGACGAATGTAAGTTTTGTATATTTGGTATAAAGGCCCTGGAACTGTGTGGCGCAAATCAGGAACTGCTCTTAAAAAACAAAATCCTCTCAAATCGTATACAATGCTCATTTGCCCGATCTCAAACCTATTGAGCATCTTTGGAATATATTAGAGAACAATTTTCGGCAGCATGTAATAATCAAGTAGAGATTTTGTGAAGTGTTATGCAGATAGAGTAGGCGAAGATTTCAGTTGAGAAAATACAAAAGTTGGTAAATTCAATGCCAAACAGTCTGAGTGAAGTCTTAAAATAGAGCGACTTTCGAAAAAAAAATTTCTTCATTATTTCTAAAGCTTTTGTAATTTATTTTAAGACTGAACGCAGACCCTTTGATTGCTACATTTACTTGTTGTGGCACTTACACTCCGTTATCTCTAAAATGAAGAGAGAAATTTTGTTTTTGTTTTTGCTTTTTGGACTAAGGAATGTAAACAAAAATATTTAATAAAATTTTAATCGGTCTAGACCGGTATAGACTGATTAGTATCTATAATATTAATAGGCTAGGCAATTTCTCTTGACCGATGTTTTGTTCCATCGTTTTTCCCGATCTTCACTTAAATCTATCAAAAGATTTTATGCAAATTTGGTTTGTATATATTTTTGCAATAATAAGTGACCTTTGCAAATACAGTCCGGATCTGCCCATTTTTCGACCTAATCGCCATAGAAATATAGCATCCGATATGAACTTTTTCATATCTGCAGCCAAAAAAATTAATAACAATGCTACTCAAATTTGGTTTATGCCTATTTTCTATATCCACTTAGTTGGACCGAAAGGATAGGACCTCTAAACCATGGTATGGGGTATCGTATAGTCGGTTTAGACTGAATATAATTTTCTTACTTGTTATACATATATGCACTAGTATATACATAAGTATATGTATGTATGTATGTACGTATGGTACAACAACGTGCTCTAATCATTAAACTTAGTTTATTATTCATTATACTTCTAGTTTTTAGATTAAACAGTTGAATAAAAATGAGATCTTGTAACTGTACGAGAATTTTTTTTGTAATCTTAATTATTTCTTGTGTAATGATGGTATGTTGTTCTACACAAAATATTAATTTATTGTAGAATCTAACCCCATAAGTAAATATGTAATTATACAGGTCATGTCATTCAAAGAGGAAAATATGAAAGATTGGTATCCTAAAGATGCCGACGTAAGGAAGAAACAATGTGATGATGAACATAAAAGCCGAAATGAAAAGAGTGAATTTTCTGAAGATGAATCTTTACGTGAATACGTTTTGTGTGTGGCCAGAGAATTGAATGTTTACTCCAAGATTTCGGGTTTGAACTTGAAACGTTTGGCACAACTTACATTTGCAAAAGGATATATTGATTTTAAGTCTAGCAATTATTTAATCAAATCTTGTCATGAGAAATTCAAAGCAGAATCTGAGGAAGAAGTCAAAGTTTATAAGACAATAACATGTACTATGGATGAATATCATAAAATCTTATTAAAATCTGAAATGTGATAAAACAATATTTGTAAAACTTAAATAGTGAAATAAGCAGAAACAAGTAAGGGTGTTAAATTCGGCTGTGCCGGATTTTTTGATACCTTCCAGCTGCATCTTAAACTCAATATAACAACCAAAGTTGGGTACGGCTACCACTTTAAAACTGTTACCGACATTGAAACTTTAAATCGAATAAAATAAAATTTATGGAAAGAATTAATTACTATCTGAAAAATTTCATTATTTCTCTCTTGCTAGAGTAGAAAACCCATAAGTTCCCTAAGTACTTCATCGCTCAATGAAGTTCATTATTTAATAACACAGCCGGCGTTATAATACCCAAAGTGTGATCCCTATAAGAATCTTTCGAGACTTTAGAAGTCATATGGTAATTCAAAAAAATTTAAAATGATTTTCGCTAAAAATCTCCAGGCAAATTTTCTTAAAGGGGTACTTTTTAAAATAATGATATATTTTTTTAAAAAAGAGGTTCTTATTAAAAAAGGGTACTTTTAAAAAAGTGGTTTTTAAAAAAAGGATAATTTTTTAAAAAAGAGGTACTTTTTTAAAAAAGAGTGTTTAAAAAAGAGTAAATTTTTAAAAAACAGAGTACTTTTTAAAAAAGGGTACTTCTAAAAAAGGGTATTATTAAAGGGTATTTAAAAAAAAAATTTACTGTTTAAAAAGGGTAGTTTTTTAAACGAGGTACTTTTTTAAAAAGGTTACTTTTCTAAAAAAAATTTACCTTATTAAGAAAAGAATATTTTTTGTTAAAAAAAGTATACTTTTTTAAAAGTGAGGCATTTTTAAAAAAATACAGTTTTTTTTAAAAAGGTAATTTTTTAACTAAAAGGTACTTCTTTAAGAAATTTGTACCTTTTTAAAAAAGGTACTTTTAGAAAAAGGTTCTTTTAAAAAAGGATACTTTAAAAAAGGTACTTTTTAAGAAACGTACTTTAAAAAAATTTTTCTTTAAAGTGCACTTAAAAAAATTTTTACATTTAAAAAAGGGTACCTTTTTAAAAAGGGATATTTTTCAATAAAAGGGTACTTTAAAAAAGGGTTCTTTTTTAAAAAAGGGTAATTTTTTTAAACAGGGCACTTTTTACAAAAGATGGATAGTTTTTAAAAAAAGGGTACTTTTTAAAAAAGTAAGCTTTTTTTTAAGAAAAATATTTTTTAAAAAGTACCTCATTAAAAAGGGCACTTTGTTAAAAAATGGTAATATTTAAAGAAGGGTACTTTTAAAAAAGGAACTAATTCTTCAAAAAAAAAGTAGTTTTAAAAAAGGTTGTTTTTTTTAAAGAAAGGGTAATGTTTTTTTTACTTTTTTAAAAAGGTTAAATTTAAAAAAAAATTAATTTTTTTGAAAAAAGAGTACTTTTTAAAAAGGGCACTTTTTAAAAAAAGTAATTTTTTAAGAACGCACTGTCTTTACTTCTTTAAAATTTTAAAACCAAATTTAATTTTTTGAAAAGCGGGTACTATTAATAAAATACTTTTTTAATAATTGTACTTTTTAGGAGCGTGAGCGTTTAAAAAAGGGCACTTATTAAAAAACTGTACTTTTTTACAAAAATGTAATATTTACAAAAAGGGTACTTTTTTAAAACATGGGCACTTATTTAAAAAAATTTAAAAAAGGGATAGTTTTTTCAAGAAAGGTAAGGTTTTATACCCAATACCACTATGTGGTCAGGGTATAATGACTTTGTGCTGATGTTTATTATACCGATCGACTCAGAATCACTTGCTCAGTCGATTCAGCGATGTCCGTCCATCTGTGTGTTCATGTAAACATTGTAATCAAACTATAGGTCGCAAATATGAATATATTTTGATGAAATATAGTATATAAGCTTCCATCGGCCATGGGATGAACGCTATTGAAATTGGTGAGAATCGGTCCATGTTTAGACCTAGCCCCCATACAAATGACCCCTATGAAATCGACTTAAATTGCCATAAGATCCAAATTATCGTATAAATCTTTGTCAAATTGGGTTTGTATGTGTTCATTGCATCCATTAATCAGTAGTCCAAAAATGATCCCTATGGGACAACTCTTAGTCATAGGCCCCATATAGAGCTGCTTACCGGTCTTCACTTAAATCTATCAAAAAACAAAAATATTGCACTGATTCTTCTCAAATTTTGTTTGTATATATTTTTGCAAAATACAAGAGACCTTACCAAACATGGTCAGGATCGGTTCATTTTTGGGCCTAGTCCCCATATAGATATATTATCCGATATGAACTTTTTCATATCTGCAGCCAAAAAAATTTATAAAAATCCCACTCAAATTTGGTTTATGCTTATTTTGTATGTCCAGTTAGTTGGGCCTATGGGGTAGGGTCTCTAAACGCATGGTATAGGGTATCCTATAGTCGGTCTAGACCGACTATAATTTTCTCACTTGTTTTTTTTTGACGACTCCACAGCCTTGGTTACTCCATAACGAGTTAATGATTTGAATAATATTGCACTTCATTTAAAAGATATTTCAGTTACCTTCCTAATGATACACATTTAGTTCTGATCCGATAATAAATAGATGCCTTACGTACAAGCAATTCAATTTCAGAACTTAAAATCATGAAAACTCGCGAGATAGGAGTCACCGACAAGAAAAAAAAAATATACAACAACATATTTACAATAAAATATGGTAGCGAAATATTTATCAGAAGATTTTTAATGATATCAATTGTTTTTACAAATGTTACGTTAAACAGATATTTTCGATTCTTCTCAAAATATTGAAATTTATTATGCATTCATCAAATGAAGACTTTGGGGATGATATAGATTTAATTTGTTTTAATTGGTATTTTGATGTATGTATGTGTGTGTATTTTATCCACTAATCAATAGTCCAAAAATAAACCCTGTGGGACCCTTTTTAATCATAGCTCCCATCAACAAAATAGATATTTATCTTCCTTTCTGACCTACATAACAAATTCATAAAACTGAATTTAGAAATCTTTCATAAAAGAGGAATTCATTGGAAGTATTATACATGTGAGGACATAAATATAATACAATAATAATATTATTCTTCAATCCTCCCTTGAAGGATTATAACGACTAAAGAAGGGCGGGGAAGTATGTGAAGTAACTAAGTAAATATAAAATAATTCAAAGTAAATTTTTTTTTTAATTATTGACCAACACTCAGGGGATGCCCCCTACAGATGCAGTGCATTGTGTTTATCTCAAGAAAATAGATTATGGGAAGGAAGAAAGAGGAGTAGTGTTTGTGAATAGTTGACTAAAATTTTGTTAGATTATAACTGTCAGGAAAGACCTGGGAGGAAAGACCGGGGAGTTTATTCCACATACGGCTGGTTCGGCATTACATTGAATTTTCATGCCTAGAACATCAAGATGAATATGAACATGTCCCTATGGGTCAATAAACAGCATTGAGTCTTCTGCGTATTAAAATCAACCCTATTCGTTTTGTCCCACTCGGAGATTTTTAACAGGTCTTGATTAAGTCTCTCATTCATTGTCCGCCTTTTGCCCTCCAACCTCCAAAAGGCATGGCCTACAATTGAAGGAAAATGAATGACAAATGTTGCTGTCATCTGCGAAAGAGTATATAGAATAGAAAGTACGGCCAAGAAGGTCGCTCAGAAAGGTAAGGAAAAGAAGAGGTAAGGAGAAAGAACAGAACCTTGGGGTACCGCTGAATTAAGCTGAAACTCATTGGATGAGACCCTATAAATATCAAAACGTATTGAGCGGTCTCTGAGAAAACTCGATATAAATCGAGAGAAGTCAGTACCGACCCCAAATGCAATAAGCTTTGATATCAATGTACCGTGCCACATGCGATCGAATGCCTTGGAAATATCTAGAGCAACCACTTTAATTTCACTAAAATTATGAATGGATCGTCTCCAGCGCTCAGAAATTAGAGCTCGCAGGTTTGCCGTAGGACGATTTCTACGGAAGCCATACTGGCGGTCATTAAGAAGTGAGTTGGCCTCTAGATAGTTCACAAAATGGAAATTGATCATGTTCTCCATCACCTTTGACCTAGACTCACACTTTTTAGGGATTGGCTGGGCATTGCCAATCTTCCAGCAGGATGAAAAGACTCCCGGATGGTACGAAAGGCTGAAAAGATTGGCCAATGGACTGGCTAGCGTCGAAGAGCACTATTTCAGCACCAGTGCTGGAATGCCATCCGGCCCCATAGATTTATTTACGTTGAGATCCGAAAGAATATTTTTAACTCCACGTGCTTGAAAGAATATTTTAGGCATAGTACAAGATACTCTTTCGAGTTCGGGCAGTGGTTGATCGCTATCCGGAAAAAACGAATTTTTTGCAAAAAGTTCAACTGGGTCAATGAATATTTGCTCATTTATTATAAGAGTTGGGATCGCAGAACTAGCATTATTCTTTACTCTTTTCACAAATGACCAAAAGCTCTTACTTCCCCGAAGAGCAGAAAGATTTTTTAGCACGAAGGCGCTGATCGTAAAGAAACTTTTCGCGCCTTAGTGTTTTGGACATTCAATTCTCGCCTGTTTGCGTTGCAGTTCAGTTGCGGAATTTTTATTGTCACGCCAATATCTTAATGCTTCCTCTCTGGATCTGACTGCATCTCTGCAAGTCTGGTTTAACCAAGATTTTTGATTAAGTTTAGCCGAAATGTGCTTTGATGGAATGAATAATCGCATACCAATCACTACGATTTTTTCCACCATTTTTGATGCAGCATCAACATTATTATCCAGGAAACAAAGTTACCAGTTGAAATGCTTGAATAAATCGTTAATCTCAGCGCAACGAGACTTTTCGTAAATAAAAACTGAGCGTTTCATAGCTGGTGTTGAAAAACTTTGAAGTTCAGAGTACGAAAAAGATGCGGAAATGTTGTAGTGATCCGAATTACCGAGAGGTGCAAGTGCTTTCACTTCATACTTGTCAGGGTGTGAAGTTAGAAAGAGGTCGAGAGTATTTTGTCTTTGCCCTTCAATACTCGAAATGTGCGTTGGTTCATTCACTAAGATTTTACTTCTATAAAGTATTTTTGTTGATTTTGTTGTTGATAAATTTGACGAGGTTAATAATAAGTCAAGTCAAGTGGTTGATGAATCTTTACACATATATAATATAATGAGTTTTTAGAGTTCGTATTACTCAGATAAACAAGTTCTTCAACAGTTATTTTTTCAAAATTCTGTTTAATCCAGTAGTAGTAGCAGCGAGTACATTTTTAACTGCTTAAGTTTTTGGTTTTTCTAAAATAACAAAATAGTTAAATAATTTTAATTTTAGTTCAGCTTGAGGTCATAAATTTTAATGAAATAAAATTATTTAAAACCCAATATTTCGATCGAAATCTTCGATCGTCTTCAGGGGATATTTTTAAAAACAAATATTCCATGATTATTTCTGTTTGTTGATTATTTCTGTTTGTTGTTTGAAATAATCGCGGAACATTTGTTTTTTAAAAATATCCCATTCTCCTGTCCGCATTAGGTCGAGTAGGTCGTACTACTTGGACTTATAATCTTCGCCATAATCCGGCCTCTAGACCAAATAGGTGAGGAATGACGTATGAAAATGTAGAGATACTACGATAAGATTTCATATAAAAAACTAAACATAGTGAAAAATGTTTATACGTAACAGAACATGTACATGTAGATATGAAAGTATGTATCAGCGATGCATACACTTTTTGGTTTGCTTGTTGAATTTTTTTGTACGTCTAAACGTTCTAGCAAACAAAAATGTATATGTTCAAGCAAACAAAAATGTATGTATTTACATTTATGCTGATTGCATTCTATAATTGATTTCAATTAAAAAAGCACGAAAATATCTAAAATATTTGTAATTATCGTATTAATTTTAAATATCGTTGTAAAAAATCTAACAATTTTAATGTGAAATCTAGTCTTTTTTCTCTTAGTGTTAACAATCTTGGTTATAATAGTGTTCAGAATACGGGCGGAGGGCATCAAAGAATTTAATACTTTTACTTGTTATCATAGTGATCCACTCAAAATCAATTTCTTGCATCAGAATCTGAGTTATGTTTTATAAATAATAATAAGTATTAGAAACATAAAATAATTAATTAAGTTTTAATTTCCTCTTCACTGGATATAATTAAATTTGAATTAAATATGTAATAACACACCGGATGCTTAGTTTGAGTGCCGTAAATACTTGTTATACGATTTGTTACATTAACAAGTGGTATGTGGTTCTGATCACTGCTGTAGTCTGGAACATGTTGTTGTCTTTGCTGTTGCTGTTGCGGCTGCTGCTGTTGATCATTATGATGTCGATCGATGCGTGTCGTTTAATAGACACCCATCCGGCCGGTGTCATAAACCTGCTGTTAAAAAATCAAATAAATGCTGAATTTAACGCGTTTTTATAAACAAATAAAAACAAAAACAACAACAAAAAAAACATAATGCCAGTTTTCTATGACTTTTTTCTTATAAATGCTCTGCTTTTTTTATACTGCAACTCATTGAGGGGGACACATATGCGTAGAAAAAAAAGGCAAAGAATTAATGCACCTGTGCTCCTAAGTATTTAACCAGTTTTGTTCCCCTTGTGCAGTTAGATTGTGTGGTTGACTAGTCAATTGGTTTTGTATTCGGTCAATACAGCAGTTCGCTGTGATTTGTAAAGTTAGTGGGTTTCTGGTGTCTTATAAAACTGAGTGTTTGTGTGTTTTGTTTAGCTTCCATAATTTAATGCACAAGCGGCAAGGTTGTTTTTCTTCAACTACCCCAACAGCAATAACAAGCATCAATTGATAAATTGGCAACTAATGCAGCTGCAACTAAATTTATATGAAGTAGTCTATACTTTGTAACTAAATATTCGACCGCCACCTCTCTACTCTCCCCACCCTCGATCTCAATTTATTTTCTAAAATCAAAGAGATATAGAGACTACATAAACTAGTGTAGTGACTAATATCTTTGACTAGCAACAACCAGCTAGTACATAAGTAAACATGTTACTATGGGTCAGAAGATCCATTTTTTTTTAAATATATTTTTTATATCTCATCTCTCATTGTTCCGGTCTCAGACAACAACCCAGACAGAACCGGTGTCGCATAAACTCTAGACGAGGTAATCAGTGTTTGTATAAAAAAAATCATGTGAGTCCGATCACAGGGGAGATGTGTAAACATCTAGTAATTAAAAATTTTTTTATGTCATTTTTTTAAAATCAAACAGAAAGCGCCATCTGTGTATCACTTATAGCAAATTTGTGGGGTTGTTGAATTATGTATATATTATACGTTTATATTGTGAAATTTTTAACATTTTACAGTAAAGGGTTGTTGAATTAGCTGAAAAAATTTTATATAATAATTTTTTCATCAATACAATCATAAGTCACACCTATTTGTCTTACGGCTCACAGCGTAACATGTAAACTCACATGATACAATTTACCCCCCTGCGCGTATACATGTTTACACATCAAAATATAAATTTTGAAAATAACAATTTTTATAGTTAATAGTAAAATACTTTTATTATAATTAAGAAAATTGTATGCATGTTACATAATATTACAAATAAAATATTTCTGATTTTAGTTTTCTCTAAAAATAATAAAATTTTTGTTTTTTCATTCTGTGTTAATCCACACAAAACATCCCAACAAACCAAAACAATATAAAAAAAAATCATGTGAGTCCGATCACAGGGGAGATGTATAAACATCTAGTAATTAAATGCCCTAATTTTCTAAATCACCTGCGTTGAACGCCTCACCAATGTTAACGCGAACGCGAGATGTAAAAAACGTTATTTTGTAAATCACAACGCCTCAGCGTTGACTCAACGCTGAGTTGTTACGTTATCACTTGCATTGTCAAATCGTTACGTAATTATTGTTACCTACATATAGGTCAGTATAGGAATTAAAATAAATAATTTGAAAATATTAAGTTTTTTGGGGCTTGGTTACCCTATAAACTGTCTTATTTACACAAATGTAAACACGGCTGATTCAATTAAAAACCAAATTTGTATTTCTGTATTTTTTGCTTATATTGCTGTTTAACATTTGTGTAATTTAAAAATGTTCGCGGCAATTTTGTGTGACACGTCTTCTTCGGATGAAGACAATTCTAACAATATAGACATGAGTCTTGCAAAACATCAATTACGCTCCAACATTGAAGTTATGGATTTACCAAACAATGAGTAAGTAAAAAGGAAATCTGTGTTAAAATATTAATACTGAAGTTGTATATTTAAGATTTGTAAAAAATTTCCGTATGAATAAGGAAACATGTTCCTATATTCTGAGCGAGCTATCCCCTCATCTTAAGGAAACACACCGTGTATCTGCAGTGACAAAAACTACCAAATTGGTCACAACATTACGTTTTCTTGCAACTGGAGGTTTTCAAAAAGGCATTGGTAACGAATTCATGTTATCGCTTTCACAGTCAAAGGTCCCGGATGGATGAAGCAGAAATAGGAAACGAAAATGTCAGCGTTGGTCTGGAAAATGATGATTCGATTTCATCAGCTGCCCGAAATATTAGAAATAGAGTAGCAAACAGTTTACTGTAATTATGTATTAACATCTAATTACATATGTACAAACTATAACAAAACTCTAATAAGTGTTAATATTTTATTATATTATTATTATTACTGTATTTGTGTATTTTTATTTTATTATATTATTATTTTTTTTATATTGTTTGTAGATGATTAACACTGAGTGGTATGAGCTTAAATTATTGCATTTGGAAGTTGGCACAATCGAAAAAAAAAAACACTTTTATTAAATTTATTTTTCCAATATATAAAATATATACATTTATATTTCCAATATATATTTTAGGAGAGGTTTATTTACATAAATATTTACAAACATAAATACCTACTTTAAAAAAATATGAAATAAATGTGTTTTAAAAAATTAAGCAGTATCATTTGTTTCCTTGCAGTATTTTATTTTGAGCTTCTATAGCTGCAGCTAATTTTTCCAAAGCCAACGTATTTTTTGAAATTTCTTTTGTATGTTCTTCGGTTAACTTTATCAATTTAGCTCTTTCTTCTTCCTTCACTTCTAGCCGTCGTTTTCAAGAACGATAACTTCTCTTTGAACTAAAAGGCGTTCCCATTGTCTTTAAAGGAGTTTCGACTTCAACTACCAGTTCATTGAGTGGCATTTCGAGCAATGGGGAACATATTATTTCAGCTGCTGGAGATGATGATGCTTCCTCCAATGATGGTATTGGCAACTCGACCTGTTGACATGGCTTAAGAGGTGAATTAACGCACATGTTAAACCTAAATCTATTTCCACGGGGATCGGCAGCTAAACTGGTACTCACAATACCGTCAACTGTTGTCTCTAAATATGTGAGCTCGGAGTATTCGGATGGTCCACCATCAGTTTGTCGAATGCCCACTTTATTACTGGAAATTTTTTTAAAGTCTACCTCTATAGTCAGTCCATACCTAAAGCAACACAAATAAAAGTTACAAATAATAATATAATAATAATTGGAACTTTTTCTAGGAAAATGTTCCTGAAATATGTTGTCTATCTACAAAATTTTATAAATAAATTGTTTACAAATGTTTGCAACAAACCTTTCTCCACTTAGGTGCTGTTCTAGTTGGAGGGCCAATTGCGTTAAGTTTATTTGCAATAGCATCCCATACCTATTCAACTCTTGCTTTAGAACTTACAAACTTAGGAGTTCCTCGTGCCACATCTGGATGTATCTCCATTTCCGCCACTAATGCTTCAAACTGCGCAGCATTTGTAGCTTCTTTTTAAGCGTTGCGTTTTATAAAATTTACTTTTTTTATTTGTATATAAAAAAAAACGTAAGAAACAGCTGTTACAACGCGTCACTTGTGCGAACGCTGCGATTTATAAAATTAAAATTTGGTCATCGCAAAGTGAAGTGAGGCGTAGCGTAGTACAAAATAAGGACAAAAGATTTTTTTGTGTCATTTTTTTTTATATCAAACACAAAGCGTCATCTATGTATCACTTATAGCAAAAACTGTTTCAGCTAATTCAACAACCCTTTGCTGTAAAACGTTAAAAATATGCCAATATAAAAGTATATTAGGGATACATAGATGACGCTTTTAAAAAAGTGGCATAAAAAACAATTTTATATTATAATTTTTTCACCAATTCAATCATAAGTCACACACCGATATGTGTTACAGCTCTCACCGATTTGTGTTACGCTGTTTTTGTGATTGTATTGTGAAATAGAAATTTACCCCCCTGCGCGTATAGATGTTTACACATCAATAGTTTGTAACAAACTTGCAACCGTAAGCCTTAAATTGAGAAAAGTGTTATGAATATTATTGTGAAAGGCTTCTTAACAATTGTTTTATAAAGAAAATTGAAGTAGTATACAACAAGCTTAGAAGTATAGCATATACTTAGAATATACTTAAAGGAAAATAGTTTTCTAATCATGCTGTTATTATGTAAAGCGTTTTTAATACAACATTTAAAAAGTGTTCATATTTTGCAATTTAATAAAGCTATCATAAAAATTATTCTGAAGAGTTATAGAAATTTTATTATGAAAAACTTATTCAACAGTTACATTTTGATTATGGAATAGTTTGTTGGGATACAATTTCTTACGTATGGTTGCGTATTTGTAGTCAATCGCAATGCAAGTTACACTTGTAACGTTTATTTTTCAACGACGCTTTGTTGCGTTGATTTAAATTTTTGTTAAAAGGTTTGATTTTCTATGTCGTTTTTGGGTTTAATGCCTGGTTTTCACTATGTCATCTTCAATATCAATATTTGTTAATTATTGTCAGTTGTATGAAAACGGGTTGTAATGTGTTGCCTTTTGCAATCCCTGGCAACATTTGACATCAAAAATGAAATTACCAACTTGTTTTTGTTTGACAACTGGATTTTTATGTTAGTTTATGCGATGTAATGTAAGCTTAGTTAATAGAAAATTACGAGATGTCAGTTGAGGCAATTGTTTGTTGTCAGTTTATATGACATAGTGAAAACCAGGGATAAGTAATGTACTGACAAAACGGCCAAGAAACATTTTGGTAGCTGAATGCGTAGAGCGCTTGATATTGAGCTTTTCTTCCAGGTTTAAAACCCAATTAAGACATACAAATTTTTTTCTTTTCATAAATAATTTTTATTTATATTAAAAAAAATCTTTTTTATTTAATAAAAAGTACTAAAAATAATTACTTCTATTCTTTACAGAACTTAGATTATTTAAAACCAAAAAAAGAACATTATTTACTTATATTTAATTAATTTTATTAGAAATTCTAAATACATATTTTTTTTTATACAAAGCAACATTTGTATATTGTTGATGGATAAAAAAAATCTATAAATATGAATCATCATATTTGGCAATATGAATCATCATATTTGGCAACATGTTTGCACATCCTCATATTATATCATTCTTGCATTTTCCCGAAAAAACCATTTATGAAAAAAATTAATTATTGTTAATTATAAGGGCATGTACTCGTAAGTACATACATGCTTACAAGGGCTCCGTTTTTACCATTATAGAACTTATTTGTTTTGTAGCCTGTTTATATTGCAATAGTGTTGCAGTTTTAGCCAACACTTTCATTTGATTAGCGTCTCATTTATAAATTGAGCTTACTATAGTGCGAGTTAAACCAAGGATTCTTTCAAAGTCAAAAGATTTTTACGCTTTTTAGTATTAATCTAATTTGTTTTTCTTTTGACTCATTTTTATAATTTTTTTTTATAGAATTTTTTTTACTGTAACTTTACCCCAGTAATTAATAACCAAAACTACACACACAAAAAGGATTGGTAGGAATTCCATTAGAAATAGTAAAACTTAATGAGGTAATAATAATTTTTATTGTAATTCAAAAATATTTTCAAATGCAATAGATTTATTTCATTATCTACCATATAAACATAATTTTCAGAAAATGTGTGTACCTTCAATAGAAAAATATGTTTAATTTATCAAAGTTTTTATGAAAATTATTAAGCTAATTCAATTGAGGGAACTAAATAAAACCTTCTATAATACGACTTGTTGTTAAATATTGCTGATTACAACAACTAATTATTTTAACACAATATACTTTAAACCGAAAATGTACATATTTTCAGATATTGCAACAAATTGTCGGTGAATATAAAGAAACAAATTAGTAATCTATAATATTAATAGGCAAGGCGATTTCTTGTGACCGATATAAAAATGTAGTTAGTAACCGATTTTTATTTATTTATTTATTTTATTTATTATTATTAATCTATGGAATTAATCCTTACAGACTATTTACAAAAACATTTAAAATTTAATTTAATGTGTTCAAATAAATTATTATATTACTTTTTATGACATTTGTATTTGAAAAAAAATCTATAAATCTATAAAGCTTATTAAATTCAGAACACATTCGTCTAAGCGGATCACCGTTTGCATAATTTGATCTATAAAACTGGACAGTTAAAGGTGAGAAGAAACGTGTTGGCCGTTGGGGGATGTTAAATGAAATATTGTTGATCAGAAAACCAGAACAAACATCGCCATTAATTATGTTCAAAAGAAACGAAACGTTTAGCATAGATCTGCGGCTTTTTAAGGTTGGCAGCTTAACAAGGGCGAGTCTGCTGTTATATGACGGAAGATTTAATTGGTTAAAATTTAAGCTGCGAAGACAGAATAGTAGGAATTGTTTTTGCACCGATTCAATGCTATCAATATGAGTTTGATAGATAGGGTCCCATATAATAGATGCATATTCCAAAATCGGTCTCACAAGTGACGTGTATAGTGTTTTTGTTACATACGGATCGTTGAACTCTTTAGACCAACGTTTTATAAAACCAAGAACTCCTCTGGCTTTGTTTACCGTAATTGTAATATGAAGAACGAAACTAAGTTTTGAATCTAATAAGACACCAAGATCTAAGAAGTTATCAACTTTTTCCAATTGAAAGCCTCCCAACACGTAATTTGATCAAACATAACTCATTTGAAAAGTATTTCTTTGTAACAGTCCACCATATTTACAGATTTGCAAAATCTGGAATATTTTTTTGGAGTAATGCTCATTTAAATTTGCTACTAACACATACATAAAACACGTACTATGTGTGTGTTTATTATAAATATCAAAAGCCCTGTGTTGAATTGAGAATTGGCTAAAATTGATTAGCATACCTTTAGGCTCTTATAAAATTATTTATTTAATGAAAAAATGCCTAGAATTTGCACTCAAATTTCAAGGCCTGGGTTCTGCTAATAAGAATTATTGAATTCGGTTATAACAAAAGAAAACCAATTATTTAACTGGGTTTGGTAGATTTAACCGAAGTGAAATTGCATGAATCAAATTCTGTTGTATGTACCAAAAACTTTTTGTTGCCGCTGGCAACCGAAATATCGGTAAATAAAATATACAAAAAAAAAAATTGACTTCAAGCCCTTTTCATATACAAAAATAACAAAGGTCGACAAAAAAATCGTATATTAAAAAAGAATAATAAAAATAAAATCCTCTTATTGAGAGTTTTCATGTTCTCAGTTGTTAATTGTAAAAAGTAGAAAAAAAAAATTGTGAATAAAAATGGATCCGTCTGTACCCAAAATACCCGGCATGGCCTAAATGATGAAAGAAGGAGCCCGTGTGTATAGCGGTTTGGAAGAGGCAGTTTATCGTAATATTACTGCCAGCAAAGAATTTTCTCAAAACATGCGCTTGGCCTACGGTCCAAATGACATGAACAAAATGATTATTAATCACCTTGAAAAGCAATTTTGTAACCAGTGAGGCTGGCACCATAATGCATGAGATGGGTGTTGTACATTATATTTGCCGGTTCTTTGCTCGAGAAAGCCGAAGAACTGTTATTTTTGGGCATTACCACTTCAGAAATAGCTGATGGTTATGAGAAGGCTTTGAAAACAATTTAGACATTGCTCAAATCAGTGAATGCTTACATGCCTACATTATGTCCACACAATATGACCAAGGAGATTTCCTTACGGATTTAATTGCTAAAGCCTGTGATTCTATCTTACCAGATAAGGGTATCTTCAATGTTGACAACATTTGCATATGCAAAATCTTGGGCATTGGTTTATCCAAGTCTGACGTGGTGCATGGCATGGTCTTTAAACGTTTTGTTAAAGGTGATGTTTATTTGCTGATATAACCATATTTTCACTGCCCCGTTGCTATTACTTAAACCAAGACAAAAGTTACTGTCTTCATTAAATCCGCTGATGATAAATGAATTCCTCAGCTGGTAAGGAGAATTTGCTGGTAATTCAAAGTTTGAGATATGGCTTTACATTTCCTTAAGAAATATGGCTAATGGCTGTTTGTTTCAATTCCAAATTCAATATGAGACGTTTGGCTAGATCAGTCAATGGTACTGTTTTGCTACGCATCACCAACCCTGCCAAGAAGATTTATGTGACATAGTATGCATTGAAGAATTAGATGATATCGGCATTGTAACAGTGAAGGAAAAGATGCTCGGTTTTCCAGAATTGAGGTACGCGGTGCCAACGATAATTGCTTGGACGATATTAAACGTGCTATCGATGATGCTGTCAATAACTTTAAAGGTTTGTCACATGAGCCCGTTATGCGGCTGGAGCTCGTGCTACTGAAATTGAATTGCCTACCTTATACCTGAACTGGTTTCGAACAGTATGCCTTTAAATTTTTTACCACTGCTTTGGAAGTATTCCCTAAAGCTTTAGCTGAAAATTCAATGGTTCTAAAATGGTCAACAAGTTATATTTCACTCATAAAGAGGAGACTTGTAAAAATATTAGTGTCAATATTGAAGCATAAACTATTACAACGCAGTGTTGTATATTACTTGCTACAAGTTGTTAAAATTCACAATAATGATAATTCAGAAATTAAAAAATTCAATTAAACTAAACAATCTATACTAATAATCCTTATTAATATTATAAAAATGACTGTTGGTTTGTATGTTTGTTTGTTTGTTTGTTTGTGTGAGCATCACGCCTAAAAGACTAAACCGATTTTATTGAAATTTAGCACATATATAGAGTAAGCTCCAGAAAGAACTATAGGCTATAAAAAATTTCGACATGGTGGGCGTGGCCCTTTTACGCCCACTTATTCTTTATCTAATAAACGGCTGAACCGATTTGATTGAAATTCGGCACATAGACAGTGGAAGCTCCGGAAGGAACTATAGGCTATAAAAAAATTCGATATGGTGGGCGTGGCCCTTTTACGCCCACTTTTTCTGTAACTTATAAACGGCTAAACTGATTTTATTCAAATTTGGCACATATGTAGTGGAAGCTCCGGAAGGAACTATAGACTATACAAATTTTGATCTGGTGGGCGTGGCATTTTTATGCCCACTTTTTCTGTTTCTTATAAACAGCTAAACCGATTTCATTAAAATTTGGTGAATAGATAGTCAGTCTACTAGCAGCCATTATAGGCTATATTACATTCTGATACGAACTAATGAACAAAATTTATTCAAAAAAAATTTGTAATAAATGGTCAAACAAATTATTAGCGAAGTAACTGCAGCTTAATCTTGATAATCAAGACCATTATCTGGATTAATCTATAATCCGGCCAGCATTTCTCAACTCTTTCCCTATTAGACAGTTAGGGTTGATACCAACTATATAATTTGTATATAATGCAAACAGTTATTTTTATTGATTTCGATAGAATAAAATAATAGGCATCAAACAATCCTTTACGATTTTTTTCCAAGCGAAATTTTTACTGTTTTACGATTACTTCTTATTTTTTTTCATTATTTTATTGAACATTTTAATAAAACCGAAAAGACGGATTGAGTTCTGCAATCAATTATTCAGATTAACGAGTTCCTACTGGACATAGTATTTTCACTTTTAATCTATAATTTTTGTATATTATTTATGCATTTTCAAGTTGCCACTTCACTCATCGTTTTTGTAACAACATATGATTTCTAATAACTTCCACAATAATACAAAAATGAACATACCAAATAATTAATGATTAAAAATTAAGGGTGCATACTTCCAGACGTATTCAGTATCGAATGTAGCTCACATTACATTAACCTTTTTCTATCGTGACTAATCTAAGCTAATTAACCATGATTTTATTAGCTCTTAACTTTCTTATTATTAAAGTTTTTAATTGTTCTTCCATTTAAGTAAAATTTGAACCTTCCTTATATTAAAAAATATGTTCATTTCACGTATATTTAGTTATCCCTAAAAGTATGCTTATAATAATTATATTTAAAACGACTTCATTTTTGGAATGTATTTAAATCATGTGTTTAACAATATCATTTTTGGAATGTATTTAAATCATATGTTTAACAATATAATTCATCAAAACTTAAAAAAGTAAAGAAAGTTTCTTCGTTTTTTAAAAATGCCAGAAAGAAAAAAATCAAATCTCAGTAAAGTTTTAAAAAACACGTTACGTACTAAAAATGCCAGAAATATTGAATCTGTAAGCCAACATTTGCAACGCCTGACCAACTTTTTGTATCAATTTATTCCAGTAAAACGAAGGAAACCCAGGCAACGCCGGGTACACACAGCTAGTTAATATAATAAAGAGGAGGTGGAGGAGGAGGTGATCTCCGTAACTACTCATCTGATCTTCCTGAAATTTTCACAGAGTCTTACTACGGATATGGGAAGTGCTATAGGCTATAATTTTTTAAAAATTTTAAGTGGGCGTGGCACCTCCCACACAAAGTAAATTTTTAATATCATATATATTGAGTACTATGAGGTCACCTATTGTTAATATTAGTAGCTACGCCGGAAATGGGTGGGATCGGACAAGTGGGCGTGGTACCTCCCATACAAGTAATAATTCAATATTATATATCTCGAGTACTGTTATAGAGAGAGCTTTTCAAATTTGTTTGATGTCACCTATTATTGATGTGAGTAATCGGAAAGAAAAATGGGCAGTATCGAACCAATAGGCGTGGCACCTGTCATACAAAGTAAATATAAAATGCCATATATCTGGAGTACTGTAATAGTGAGAGTCTTGGGACATTGTGTGAGCCCATAATTTATTCATGTGATTAGTTAGACAAAAAATGGGCGTGATCGGAGCAGTGGGTGTAGCACCGCCCGTAAAAAGTAAATATATGATAGCATATAACTGGTGTACTATAAAAGGAAAAGACTCGACATTTTGCACGAGTTCATCAGATATTAATGTGAGTAGTCCAATAAAAATTGGGCGGAATGGGATTAGTGGGCGTGGCACCTCCTATATAAAAAATATGAAGTACTACGAAAGCAAAAGTCTTCTGACAAGTACATTAGTTATCAATGTGATTTGTCGTGGAAAATATATCGCCAAAATTAAAAATCGCCAAACCCTAAAATCGCGAAAAATAAAAAATCGCCCAAAAACAAAAATCTTCAAAATCAAAAATGAGCAAAATCAAAAATCGCTAAAAAGAAAAATTGCCAAATGATATTTTAAGTTAAAGGCCAATAGTGTTGCCAGATCTAATTTGGAAAATCCATGTTCTTTTCATGGCAGCTACCTGTACCTTGCGCCAGGGTAGGAACGCCGAATGAAAAAACAAAAAACATTGTATATCAGTATCGAAATAAAAAAATCTATACAAATAATCTATACTAGCATAATAAAGAGGTAATGTGTGTTTGTTTGTTTGTAGGAGGTAATCTCCGTAACTACTCATCTGATCTTCCTGAAATTTCCACAGAGTCTTACTGCGGATATGGGAAGTGCTACAGGCTGTATTTTTTTTTTAAATATTTTTAGTGGGCGTGACACCTCCCATACAAATTAAATTTTTAATATCATATATATTAAGTACTATGATAGAGAGAGCTTTGCAAATTTGTCTCAGATCATCTATTATTAACGTGAGTAGTCAGACAAAAAAATGGGCGGGACTGGACAAATGCGCGTGCACCTACAAACTTAATATTAAATGTTATATATCTGAATTCCTGTAATAGTGAGAGCCTTGGGACTTTGCGTGAGCCCTTTCATTACGATTCGGGAGGGGAGGAGGGGGTAGCGAAGCACGACGGGTTACATCTAGTTATTTATAAATAAGAAAAAAAAACGGGAATACAGCATTATTGTGCTGAGCAGTGATAGTACATGGGACTATCGAAATTCGAGGGGCAACGAATTCGTTTTTTTTGTGTGCAGTTTGTCCATCAGAAAATCTTACTTGGCAGTATCTCTTAAACATATTAGAGACGCAAATCGAAATTTAAACGTCGCAAATCATAGCAACTACGAAACCAGGAAAATACACAAGGACGCAACTTCGAACCGACGAAAATCTGATGTTTGGTGTATGTATAATGTGTTTCATAACTATAAATCATTCGGTTTTCCTGATTTTCTCTTGATCGATTTAGTTTTTGGAATTGTTTGCTTTACAAGTTATTTTAAAATAATTTGAGGTCTTTTTAGAATGTAAGACCTCCCTTACTTTTATTAATAATCATGTATATTCTACTACTCATATTAATTTTTGATGATTTCTTCACCGATTTGGTTCCAACTTTCCAAAATAGGCGCTTTTGAATAATAAAATAGTTGAAATATTATTCCTTCAGATCAACTCTACCTGACAAAGAAAACATAAAAAATGTATGTTTATTTCTCAGTATAACCTCATTTTAACTCAATTCACTTTTCCTGCGATATTTAACAGCATCGATACCCTGTTTGTAATAGGAACTGTCTAGCTCCTTAAAATAGCCATCAATCGCAGATTCCACCTGTTTATCGTTAGCAAATCTTTAACCTCCGAATCATAATAAATTAGCTGAACTTAATAAGGTGACGCTTATATGTGTACCAGGTCACAAGGAGTATGAAGGAAATCCGAAAGCCGACGAATAGGCAAGACGAGGAGTGGAAAGACTACTCATTGGTCCAAATCCTCAATTCGGATTCACCAGAAAATTCATAACCGAGAACATCGACAGATGGATTAAAGATGAATCAGTGGAGTATTGGAATGGACAAATACTACTTCAGCAGGGATGCCCTAATATTGAACAGGTCCAATCTAAGACATCTATGTGGGGCACTCACGGGGCGTGCAATTTCATCCTATACAAAATGTATTTAGCTGAAGATAAAACCTGCAGATACTGGAGGACGATGAAACCATGGACATAAACTGCCAAAATGTCCAGTATTTGCATATCTAAGGTACAAACTTTTTGGCGAATCTGAAATAAGGAAGGAGGCATACAAAACATTGGCGGTGAAGGATATCATGAAGTTCCTAAACTCTGTAATTGACTAATAAAACAGGAGAGTAAACAAAACTGAAAAAGGGTGCACAATAGATCTACTTGGTCGCAGTGCAGGAGGGAATAACACTCAACCCGGAGACTTCGTAAATCGCAAAAAATCATACATCTGAATCATATTTTCAAGTTTGGATATAGAAAATAATCCCAGGGATTATCATAGGGTGCATGATGGAGCAATTTGAACTTTAGTTCATGTGTGAACTGGTGCATTATCTTTTTGAAAAAAAGCTTTATCGTTCGCCAAATGCGGCCTCTTTCCTTTTATTTCATCACTCGCATTAAAAACCAGCGCCATAACCTTGCCTGAAGATGGAACTGTCTTTGCCTTCTTTGGAAACGATTCTCTCATTTAAGTCGACTGTCTTGACTGTACCTTGGTATCAGGCGTGTAGCAGTGGACTCAGTCTCATCTATGGTTACGTATCGACGCAAAAACTCGACTTTATTGCGGTGAAACATCGCCAAACACTCTATTGAAACATCTTCACTACGCTGTTTTTGTTCTGTTGTGAGCAAATTTGCGATGTATAGCACTTTCAACTAGCACGCACACCTTCGTCCGGCGATCTTCGTATACCATTTGGTGGATTTTCTTAACCGTCTCTAATGTCATCTATACGTCAGGTCGGTTTTGCTGGGACCGCTCTCGTACTGTTGGAGAGTATTTTTTTTGGTCGTTTCCAGCATAGACACACATGCCATAGTGTTCATTCTTAAAAAAATTCGACCAGTACTACTAAAAGATAGTAAACTCGATTTCAATCTAAATTGCATTCATTTTTATCTTACAATGCATAGAATGAAAAAATGGTTTTTAGCATTTGAAAACCGCTACCCATGTTTTCACATCAAATCGCCACATGGTCGATTTGGAAACAGAATTTTGGAAACAGACAGTATTCAGGCTGTAGGATGAATTCCATGCCAAACGAGTTATGTGTGATGTTGCACGCTATGGAAGCAGTTTTTTGGCTCACATCTAATTGTTCTATATTCTCTTCGAACTACGACTAGAATTCGTTTTTTTAAACCAATTTGACATTAAGACATCTTTGTGTAAAAAAAAAACTATTTTTATACCCTGCACACCACTGTCAGAGACCCCCTTATAAACGTAGAAGTCGATCTGACATTATCCGTCTGTCTGTCCGTCTGTTTGTGTATCTGTCTGTCTGTTGAAAACATTCTCCTGTCCGCAATAAGTCGAGTTGGTTGCATTATTTATGCTTAAAATGTTCGCTATAATCTGCTACAGTTTGGCATTGAAGTTGGCGCCTCTAGACTGAATAGGTGAGGAATTACGTACGAAAATGTAAAGTTATTATGATAAAATTTTAAATAAAAAAAAAACTAAAAATTGTGAAAAATGTTTATATGTATATAACAGAACATGTGCATATAATGTGTCAGCGATGCATACACATTTTTGCATGTTGTACATGTGAAAAAAAAAAACAACAATAAAATGTGTATGCATCGCTAATAAAGAAACCAACAAAAATGTAGAATGAGGTTACATTTATGATCATTGCATATAATAATTGCTTTCAATTAAAAAAGCACGAAAATACTACAATTTTGTTAAATATCTTATTAATTTAAAACATCATTAAAAAAGTCTAGCCATTATAATTTGAAATATTGCCTTTTCTGTCTTTAAGTGTCAACACCTTGGTTATAATATTGTCTTTAAAACAGAGATGGAGGGTATCAAAGATTTGGCACAGCTGAATTTATATACAATTCTGAATGTTTTAAATCAACTACAACAACTTTTTCCACTTTTTTATATTGTTGTTCAAAGAGCACCCTACGGCAATGTCATACAATCCAGTCCTAGGACCTGTTACTTTTACATGACATGGCCATACCATAAGCGGTCAAATTACCCAGAAATGTAAAAATGACAGTTCCTAGGACGGTTTCGTATGACTTTTCCCATAGGGTTGATATGAAGATCTGTAACTCATACGAAATAAATTTGAAAATCAAATGGCTTTATACATATAAAAGAAACTACATGTATTCTCAAAGTTATCCAACATTGCTTGTAGATTTGCTTTATCTAGTATAATATTTCTCTCGTCCAAGAAGAGGTTTTTTTGGAAATATTTTGCTCCAGTTGTCTCAAGATCAAGCCCATAGTGCATGCTCTAACTAGCGTACAAGCATAGACATGTGAATTTATGATAAACAACAAAATCACTGTCAGTTAATACCTCCTAACTACCACACAACAAAACTATGTATTTGCACCTGTCGCCACAAATGCACCCAATTGCCACAGCAGATATAATTGTAATGCAAACAACAACTAAAACAACTAAAGCAACATCAACTGCTTTATTAGGTTCCCCTCTCCACAGTATAGATTTAAACATCACACTTATTACACTTTGATTCCTAATTTATATGGACTCCTTATTGCATCAACTTGTTCCATTATCTATGAAAACCTATTACACCACTAAATATACGAGTACATGTTTTTATTACAATGGAGGGGAGTTTATTAACATGCCTTAAAGGATAATGATCCTAGCAAAGCACAAACATCTGTCTTAAAATTGTTGTTTTCACAACGTTTTGATTTGAAGTAATGAAACATCTGCTTTTTAAACTAAAGATTTTGAAAATCTTTTTTAAAAACGTTTTCCAAGAAACCCCACTTCAATAGCAGAAAGTAACCCCCCTTTAAGAGAATATCATTTCGATTTAGAAAATTACTGCATAAGAAATAGAGTGACAGGTGCTAATCGTTAATAGTCGTGGACATAATTTTATTCCAACTTTAAAATTACAGGATGCAATTATATCAATTCTTAAACTTTCTAAGAGTGAACGAGTTTGTTTTTTATAATTCTAAATAGAAAAACTTTTACAAGCCTAACACAATGGATCTTTGAACTTTATAAAGTTATCAGTAAGGTTGGTTGTGTCATAAATACGAGCATGTAAATTGAAGTTATTTCTTCTTTGAACCCGGATGAAAAATAACCAGTAAACAGGTATTTGTATAATGCAGCAGAAAAACAATACAAATCCTACAAATTTTGTACTGAATAACAATAGTTGAATACTCCCTAGTTTTGATCATGATCATTCATTTATAAATCATTATTGTATTGAACGGGGGCGGTCCCAAAAATTCCCGAAATGACGTATAGATGTCGGCAGTAGTTTGAAAAAAATTACTTCGGTTGAAACATATGTTTTAAGTTTTATCAGAAGTAAAAGTTCTCAGAGAATTTGTAAACATCGACAGCTTTTGAACAGCTTAATTAATTTAATTTTTATATCCTCCACTCCAGTGTGCAGAGGGTATATATAAGTTTTTCATTCCGTTTGTAATAATTAGAAAAAAAATTTTTGACCCCATAAAATATATATATTTGTGATCCTTATAACAACCGGAGTTGATATAACGATGTCCGTCTGTCCGTCTGTGGAAATCACGATGACGGCATCAATCGGGCAGCTAGGGTGCTCCTTGACATAAAAAATGATTCATTAACATCCTGAAAAGTTTGCTATTTAAAATCGTCTAAATCGGCCGATTAGGGCCCGAGATTTGAATGAAGAACTAAAAAAAGTCTTGAAAAAATATAATTTTCTATGTTGTTCTTGTCACGATCACGCCATCAATAGGACAGCTAGGGTGGTCATTTTTAGTGAGAATGATTCACCAAATTCATGGAAAGATTTCTATTTCAAAAATCAATTAAATCGGTGGAACAGGTCCAGGGAAATCTCTGAAAAAGTAAAAAAAAAAATGAAAAACATGATGTTTCTATATTGTTCTTGTTGTTATTCTAAATGTTGCATTGTTGTCATAGCTGGACTTGTTGTGTTTGTGGTCGTTATGGTAACAATATAATAAAAACAAACCCTTTGTAAATTTTTTTATCAACTCTGGTAGAAAAATTTAAAAGTTTCCATTGTTTTGGCATCACTAAAAAAATTTGTTAGATCATTTCTGTCATTTCCGCGAGCCTGCCTGCAAAATTTCAGATCGATTGGGTCACGGGAAAGTGATTAAAATCGATCCAAAATTTGTTCGACAAGCAGACACTACGATTTAATATAAAGGGAGTAAAAATTCACCAACATCTAAAGCAAATAATGCTAAAATACCTAGTTGTTAATAAAAAAAAACAATGTTAATTTAGCAAAAAAAAAAAATTATGTATTAATTTATTTAAAGAGAACAAGTAAGAAAATTATAGTCGGTCTAGACCGACTATACGATACCCTATACCATGCGTTTAGAAACCCTATCTCTTAGGCCCAACTAACTGGACATTGAAATTAAGCAAAAACCAAATTTGAGTAGGATTTTTATTAATTTTTTTGGCTGCAGATATGAAAAAGTTCATATCGGATGCTATATCTATAAAGGGACTAGGTCCAAAAATGGACCGATCCTGATCATGTTTGGTAAAGTCTCTTGTATTTTGCAAAAATATGTACAAAAAAAATTTGAGAAGAATCAGTGCAATATTTTTGTTTTTTAATAGATTTAAGTGAAGATCGGGAAGCAGCTCTATATGGGGTCAAAGGGATCATTTTTGGACTACTCATTAGTGGATGTAATGAACGCATACAAACCCAATTTGAGTAAGATCTATATGACAATTTGGATCTTATGGCAATTTATGTCGATTTCATATGGGTAATTTGTATGGGGGCTAGGTCTGAACATGGACCGATTCTCACCAATTTCTATAGCGTTTATCCCATGGCCAATAAAAGCTTATATACCAAATTTCGTCAAAATATATTCATATTTGCGACCTGCAGTTTGATTACAAGCTTTACATGGACACACAGACGGACGGACGGACGGACGGACGGACGGACGGACGGACGGACGGACATTGTTAAATCAACTCAGAAAGTGATTCTGATTCGATCGGTATAATTAAAGATGGGTCTAGGTCAAATATTTTTGGTTGTTACAAACAGCAGCACAAAGTCATTATACCCAAACCACATAGTGGTATAGGGTATAAAAACACAAAAATAACGTTTGATGTTGTATATTTTGTGTGTAATATTTGCATATACATACATACATACACATATTAAATAATACAAATAATGTACATATATTCTATATATGTATATCCATAACAACTGCATGTTAGAAATAAATCGGTATATTATTTTATTTACATAAAATTCTTCAATATTTTGTTGTAGGGAAAATACATTTCTTTTGCATTAACAGACTGTCACTTCATTTTGCTCAGCGTGACTATGCCACAGTAGATGGCGCCACAATTTTTGTTCTAATTAGCTTTGCAATAGTTATTTCTATTTTAACATGAATGTCAATATTTTCAAATAGATATCATACAGAACAATGTTAAGAGTATACACGGGCTGGTCTTTTATTTCATACGTTTTTTCATTATTCTTTTACAATTATGAACATACATTTGGCATATTAACTTTTTGTTGTCTTTACAAAATAGAGTTACGGAGTTCAGCAATGGGTTTTTTGCTTTCAAAACAGTTCTACATAGTTATATAGAATTATTATTCTGCTTTACCTACAAAATATCTGATTGCGATAACATCTAATTTTTAAAAATTGTTTATAATTACTAAAGCATTATTATTCACATAAATGCAAAATTGCACTTTTAAATTTTCCATTCAAATTTAATAAAATATCAATTCTAAAAACTGGAATTAAAAATTTCCAATTATAAATTACAATTAATTGAATTTCAGAAAATGATATCAAAACGTCGGAAATTATAATTTTAAATTTAGAAGGCATCAATTGCATCTTTAATATATAAATTTTATTCGTTAAACACAAATTGAAATTCAAAAAAAAAAAAAAAAAAAACACCAATTACCTATGTTTACATATAAAAATTTTTACATTTAAAAAAAATATTGACATTCAGGAAAAATTAATAGCTTTTCAGTACCGCGATTCAGTAACTTTTTTTAACGATAGTCGAATCGTTAAAAAAGAAACTTGCAAAATTATCAGTAAAATTTTTAAACGATATTCGCTATTGTTAAAGTCAGCTGTTGTTGTTATCTAAACGACAACCATTTTTGTGTTGTCGTTGAAATGTCGTCATACATAAATAAAAATCATAAAATAGTGAAAATATTTTGCTTCTATTAAAAAACTTTTTTATATAAATAAAAAAATTAAATAGCATATTCAATTCATTATTTAATTTTCAAATAAATAAACAGAAATATTAGTAAAAAAAAATAGAGATATTAAACATAAACATAAAATCATCCTGTCAAACACGAAGTAATTTGTTTTTTTCTTTTCTTATTTGTGTTTTTCGCTTATTTTAACAGAGATGCCACTCGTTTACAATTTAAATAAATAGAAAAATAGATTTGTCGACTGTCGTTAAGATGTATGTACTTAGTGATTCACTTAATCCTTAGTGCAAACAACAATACCTGTCGATATATTTTGTCATTATCGGATCGTTGAAATTTACAGAATCGGACTACAGAAAGCATTAATTTAAATTCAATGAATTTTAGAAAACGTCAAATGAGATTTAAGAATTGCGAACATAAAAACTGTTACATAAATAAACGCAATTTGATGGGAATGTTATTTTTGATATATAAATTTTCACAATTTTTTTTGGATGAAAATTTGAAGTTTTTCAGAAAATAAAGAGAACAAATTATTTTATTTAAAATGTTTGGGACATTTGGTTTTTTGCGTTTGGCATCCCTAATTTGATTATTTATTATTATAAATATATTCTCTATGTTTTCAAAATATGGCAATATTTAAAAAAAAAAAGTTGAGAGAGCTTTTTTTTTTTGGTTATTATTTTGTTACTCCACTCGACCTATATGGCCACAATGAAGAAATATTTGGTCAGTTAAATGAAACTATACAGCCATCTCCAATTAGCATGATTTAATGCATATAGCCACCCTACACAACCATTACCTTTGCAATGGAGGTTAGGGCGAGCTATTTTATTAGCAAAAACTAAATTAAACGAGAAGTTATGTCATATAACCGGAAACGCATGCATATAGGTATATAACCTAAATGCATGGCGATCAGCAATCACGATGACCAAAAATCAAACACCGAAATAAATCCGAAATAATAGAAAAGAGGAAAACCAACCCAAAGAATTTGCTGAAATAATTTGGTATTAAGTTTAACAAATTGTTTACTTTTTCACTTACATTTATTATCAAGACTCAAACCGAGGTGGAGGGTATCAAAGATTCGGCACAGTCGAATTTAACACTCTTACTTGTTTTAGATAGAACTTATGAAAGGGTTAGGCTGTCAAACGATATATCATACTGCAAATTATCATAAATATATTCACGCCTGAACAACGCTACCAAAGTATCCAAATTTAATTTGAAAATCAGGCATCGATTCGCGCAATTTATAGACGATTTCGTGACTTTTATGGCGCACATATTCTTTATACCATATCGAGGGTTCATATTTAAAAAGTGCAGTTGGGAACTGATCATATGTTTTATCGCAAAATTGTGTGCAGCGATGAGGCCCATTTTTGGCTTAACGTGTTTTTAAACTCTTTCTTTTAACTCTGTCTGTCGTGGGACAACCCCATTCTCCCTTATCCAATTGATCTGAAACTTGGCCCCTAGTCTTGTTGTTGTGACATTGAACTTTTCATTGACTTATACAGTACAAACTCGATTACTGCAACTAATAGAAATTCGGGTAGTTGCGATAACCGCGGTAGTTGCGTTAACCGAGTCACAAAATTTTAATGCTTTTTCCTCCTATTTTTCACGTATTTCCAATATGTGTTCAAATATTTATTAAAAAAAACTATTTATTTAGTATATTTATTCGCTTATACTTTTTATTTAGTAGTAAAAAAAACTTAAAAAATTCATATATGTTAATATTGATACTTATTATACATATTGAGAGATCCAATGTAATCTATACTAACTTAAAACCAAAACATATAGATAAAACATCTAAAACATATTTACTTTTTAAAAAAATCAGAAATTTTTGACAGTGTTTTTTTGGCTGATATATTTTTCTGCACAGCAGATTCGCGATGATTTTGAAGCACAAGAATATCTTTAAGATCCATTTCATTTTCTTCAGCCCATTGAATGCAATTGTTATATGAATCAATAGCAGTCTGATGTGTAATTCTAGAAAGTTTTGGAATTTCAACGACATTTTCATCAGAATTATCGATTTCTTCCACTTCATCTAGATTTTCACAACAATAGTTCGAACCGTTATCAACGTTTTCAAATATCCATTCATTGATTTCGTCATTAGAAATTGTTTCCTCTGGCATAATTTCTTGAAAATAGTCGGAGACAGATAACAATAATGAATTTTCTCTTTCGACTTCTGCTCTTATTACACTCAGTGGTAAATTATCTTCATCTGTCCAGTGGTTTTTAGGAAACATAATCTTCTTCCAGCACTTCTTAATCATATCGGAAGGCAATTGATCCCATGCATATGAAAGGAGACAAACTGCATTACGTAAAGTAAAAGCCTTAATTTTTTCTTCAATATTTGAGCCTTTACTTCCAATTAAATGCGCTAAGAGGCTTTTCTTATAGTACAACTTTGTTATGTTAATGACATTTTGATCCATTGGCTGAATAAGAGCTGTACAATTTGGTGGAAAACACATGACTGTTATTAACCCGTCATCACTTTTTAACTCGCCATCCTTAGGATGGCAGGGTGCATTGTCCAGCAGCAATAACGCTATCTTTGGAAGTCCTTTAGATTGAAGATATGACCTCACCTAAAAAAACACTCTTTCTATTTTCCCACTTACATATTTTTTAATGTTTACTTACCTCAGGAACAAACGTATCATGGAACCATTGCTCAAAGAATGCCAACGTCATCCATGCATTTTTGTTAGCCCTGTAAACTACGGGATTGTTTTCAAAACCTTTGAAAGCTCCTTGGATTTAATGCTTTACCAATGACAAATATTTTAACCTTGTGCAAACCAGATGCGTTAGTGCAGGCTAAAAATGTAATGCGCTCCTTGCTTACTTTTCGACCAGTGGCAGATGTTTCATTAAAGTTAACCAGTGTTCTGTTCGGCATAATTTTATGAAATAATCCAGACTCATCGGCGTTATAGATTTGTTCCGGTGTTAATTTAAGCTCTAATACTTTGGCATGAAATTTTTCCAAAAATGGATCAATAAGTGTTGGTTTATTTGAAAGTTTTTCGCCACAAATTTTAAGCATCCGAATACCATGACGTTTTTTAAAATTTGAACACCATCCATTGCTTGCATGAAAATCACCACGACTTTCATTAATTTTGTTATGTAGCTGAATAGCCTTTGACTTTAAGATTTCAGCCGAAACAGGCAAATTTAATTCTCTTTGTTTTAAAAACCATTTATACAGAGCTTTTTCCATTACTGGATACTCACAGGCTCTAATTACTATACGCTTTCCTGGGCCGGATTCAGCATTTGTAACAAATTTAATTAATTTTGATTTATTTTGCTTAATTCTAGTTATTGTTGATTTATGCACATTGTATTCCTGGCATAATGCTTTGACCGATAAGTTTTTATCAAGTTTATTCAAAATTTCACTCTTTTGTTTAATTGTTAATTTACTGCACTTTGTCACCTTCACCATTTTTATGCGTTGTTTTTAATAATGGTTCTGATCGCGAAAATCTTTTCACCAAACTGATAAAAAAACAACAGACACGTGCTGTTTGTCTGTTTTTTTATGAAAACTATTCCAAGAAATTACGGTAAAATAAATCAAAAACTATCCAGGAACAAAAAAACAGAGTTAAAAAAAATAGTTGCGTTTATTGAGGTAAATTTTTTAAAAAGTTGCGTTGACTGAGTCTACAATGCATTTGATTCAGGTGTTGCGTTAATCGAGTTGTTGCGCATAACGAGAGTTGCAGTAATCGAGTTCGCACTGTATCTAGATTTCAATACTTAGCAAATAGATTAATCTACAATCTTGATATCACAATCTAGGAAAAAAAAACTAACAATAGTGTAATACAGGCTGTATTATCATTGTGTAGACATGATAAAAATGTATATAATTAAGGGAAAGTTTTTATCCTATATGCTGTTTAAAATATATATCGTTATACCAAAATGCCTCTTTTTAATACAGCTCTTCGTTCACATATCGTTCTCACAGAGATAAGAAGAAACATCTGGTTTAGTTCCTATGTGAAAGAAAACTCTTGACTAAACATCACACGAATATCCTAAAATGCGTTCTGTCTGCCTTTTAAAATGACAACCCATACACAAACTAATAATAACAGTCAACAGTTCATACACATAATCATACAATAACAAAGTGGCAAACAATCATTAAGGGTTTTATTAAATGAAACATTCCCACCAACACGTGACTCATGGCATTACACGTGCCAGGCTGTGAAACCAAATTAGTGCCACCCTTAAACTAACAGAAATACGAACCGTTAAAGTTAAAGGCTTAAAGAAATATCATTGCGCCAATGACACTCATATAAAAAGGCGCATGTGAACTCGATCAAGCTACATACACAGGTGTGAAAGCGAGTGAACTTATGTATGTTTCGTATGTGGGATTTACAGGGTGGAAATATTTGCAGTTTTTGTCAACCACGAAATTGATTGCAACTTGATAATGATATGATCGATCGATCGATGATAACTGATTAATGCAACGTGAAAGTTCTTATTAGGGAATTATACACAAAAAAGTGACGTAGACATTTAAGTTATATTCAAAATTTGAATTTGAGCGACTATAGTCTATGTATAGTATTTCATTTTTTTTTTTAAATTTTTTGAAAAAAATAATACATAATTAAAATTTTATTACAATAAAATTTTACAAAATTGTCATAAAAGTCAATAACATTTTGTCTGTTTGTTTGTTTGACGTGAAATTTTGTGACTGAATTTTCACCAACTGTCCGATTATATAAAGCTCTAAAACTTTCAACATTTACGTAAAATGGATGACAACATATTTAGTAATTTTCTATACGATTTAATTATTTCATGCGGTTATTTTGAAGCCGTATAAAGGTTTGTCTAATTTATTGCAATTTAAGTTGGCATAATATTCATCGGTTATTGTTTTTCGCTTTTGAAGGCATTTAATTTGGATTATGCCGTCCCCATGCCTTGTTGGCTGATAAGCCCATACTCGAGTACGGTACGCCCAGAGAAACCTTTTGTTTAAAATACATGGTCTTCGATGTATTATAATGGATGTAAAAACTCATCCGTATTGCAGTTGAACAATGACTAACACTGTTAATTGTGGGTCATCTTTCTTTCGGATAGCTGATCATTTAAAATCGAAATCAACAATATTGTGCAGTTTTACTCTGCAATCGGCCAACGCCAAATCGTGATTTTTTTTTGACATTTTGGAACTTAATGATCGCCACTTTTATGGGGATTCCTATATTGTTATGATTTTCAATCACAAAACAAAGAATTCGTTAAAACTCATTTTAAAAATCAAAGCCTCGATTACCGGGATTATGTTGTCTTATTCGTAACAAATTTGAGTTTTAAAGATCTTTTGTCTTGAGAAGAAAAACAAA
The DNA here is from genome assembly GCA_963682025.1 of Cordilura impudica. Taxonomy (NCBI): domain Eukaryota; kingdom Metazoa; phylum Arthropoda; class Insecta; order Diptera; family Scathophagidae; genus Cordilura; species Cordilura impudica. The sequence continues at coordinate 140,836,820 of OY821519.1, forward strand.
TAAGCGAAAATAAGACTGAATTTTATTAATTATACAAATACACGCATATGTACATTAAGGATGAAACATTTTTTTGACTAAAAATTTCCCAGACACTACGCTATGGCGAATATTGTACTGATAATAAACCCCATATTTTAGGTCAGTTTGAAACAAAAACCTTGCGCACCGAATGCGATTTTTAAAACCTTCAAAGATTGTTTTTATTTTTTTTTAGCAATTTTAAATTTTTCAAATGAAATTGAGAAAATACCAATTGAAATTGGGATTTTCCATTTGAAATTAGGAAAATTCCAAATGAAATTGAAATTTTTCTTATTTAATCTCATTTCCTATAATCATAATCTCAAATTCAATTTAATTTTTTCATAAATTTTCGATAAAAATCTTTAATTAATTTTCACCAACAAAACGCTTGTTATTTTCTAAATTTCATTTGTAATTTTCCCAATTTCAAATGAAAAATTCTCAATTGTAATTGAAACTTTCTCAATTTCAATTGAAATTTTCTTAATTTCAAATGAGATTTTCCCAATTTCAATTGGAATTTTCTCAATTACAAATGGAAAATTTCAACTTTAAGTTTAGTGTTCGCGTTGATTTGAGTAACGGAAACAAAAATTGCATTATTTTCACAGCTCTTTCTGTACATATATTGCTGCGCTGTTGTCTATTAATTGCAGACGGTTATGGCACTGGGTGCAAGACACATTATTGAGTCTTCTTAAATAGTGTATGACAGTTTTTTAATAATGAAAATTATGCAAACAGTGATCCGAAAAACATACATCATACCATTGACCACATATGAACTTACAGATAGGGAGCAGCTTTTCTGATAATTTGGAAGAAGAATAAATGCCAAGATACCAAATATTGCTCTGCAGTTTCAGCGGGCATTACTCATTGGTGGTAAAGTTAAAGTTAATGAATGGAATCCTTCCATTTTCATTATAATATCTGAATGCTCTACCGAGCTCACACAAAAATAGCATATCATCACGCCATTTAAAGTCCATCGTTTTGATTAAAAATATTTTTGAGATGTGTGTAGTTATTTTGTAGCTCAACAACAAAATCATAATGAATATTAGGAGATGATGTTTTTGTACCTAAAATCTCATTCATGACATATCTTATTACCAAATCCAGGATTTCGTGCTGGCAACCAACATATTGCGGTGGTGGTAAAACAATTGACCCGAAGTAGTTTTTGAGTAACATAACAACGCGATTTTTGTTTTCGGTATTTACACTAGTCGTGTCACAATCATTTCGATGGATTTCCATAAATCAAAACCATCCAACCTATCTTTGATATCGTTATATATATAAAGCGGTTTTCCACTATCAACTACAAGAACACCTAACTTTACGTCTTTGAATTCGTTTTTGATAACTATAACCTGCACTTCTTTCTTTCCAATCTTCTTCCCATCGAAGCGAAGGCACCAACCTTCGTTTTTGAATGTTTTATATGGTGTTCACACTACGATATTTTGAAGTGTTTTAGCTCATGTTTTGCTAAACAAAACACAGTCGTTCACACTTGATTTAGTGTGTTTAAGTTAAACATTTCAGCAAATTGAACAGCTGTTTCAAAAATAAAAAACAATTGAAAAGTTATAAAATTGTGAAAATTGATAAAAAAAATAATATCATTAAATTGGCGGCCAACTACTTAAATTATATTAATGATGAAATTATCAATATAGATGCGTTATTTTCATTTTTGTATTGTATTTTGTATTGTATTTTTATGATTGTAATGCCACTTTAATAGTAATGTTAAAAAAGCAAGGATGCCAACTTGGCAAACATGAGAAATATTGCACTGAACATGCGCAAAGTTAAATACAACTCTGTCATATTTTCGGTTTTTGAGTTGTTTAAGATTTAAACATCTCAATTGAGATGTTTAGCCAAACGAAAAAATGTATGGGAAAACATCTCAATTTGACTTGTTTATCGCATAAACACTAAACACTTCGCTAAACACTTAAGTGTGAACGCCATATTAGCCAGTTCTTATCATTTTTGTTTAGGCATATATTATATGCCTGCTTGTGTTGGGGTGCTAATGGTTATTCTAGACCAGTGAAGGCCGTGCCAAACACACTGGTGCTCGGCTTCTTATATATATACAGCCGAACGAAAACAAAAATACTCACCAAAGAGTAAAAGTAAACAACAATTTCATTCAGTCTTATGAAAGCTTTTGATCAAAGCAGGTCTATGTCGCATTGCCTTTTGTAATTCATATTTATTATACCCTCCACTCCAGTGTGCAGAGGGTATATATAAGTTTGTCATTCCGTTTGTAATAATTAGAAAAAAAATGTTGGATCCCATAAAATATATATATTTGTGATCCTTATAACAATCGGAGTTGATATAGCGATGTCCGTCTGTCCGTCTGTGGAAATCACGATGACGGCATCAATCGGGCAGCTAGGGTACTCTTTGATATAAAAAATGATTCACTAACATCCTGAGAAGTTTGCTATTTAAAACCGTCCAAATCGGTCGATTAGGGCCCGAGATTTGAATGAAGAACTAAAAAAGTCTTGAAAAAATATAATTTTCTATGTTGTTCTTGTCACGATCACGCCCTCAATAGGACAGCTAGGGTGATCATTTTTAGTGAGAATGATTCACCAAATTCACGGGAAGATTTATCTTTCAAAGAACATTAAAATCGGTGGAGCAGGTCCAGAGAATCTCTGAAAAAGTAAAAAAAGAATGAAAAACATGATGTTTCTATATTGTTCTTGTTGTTATTCTAAATGTTGCATTGTTGTCATAGCTGGACTTGTTGTTTTTGTGGTCGTTGTAGTAATAATATAATAAAAACAAACCCTTTGTACATTTTTTTATCAACTCTGGTAGAAAAATTTAAAAGTTTCCATTGTATTGGCATCACTAAAAAAATTTGTTAGATCATTTCTGTCATTACCACGCGCCTGCCTGCAAAATTTCAGATCGATTGGGTCACGGGAAAGTGGTTAAGTGGTTTCGACAAGCAGACACTACGAGTTAATATAAAGGTAGTAAAAATTCACCAACATCTAAACCAAATAATGCTAAAATACCTAGTTGTTAATAAAAAAAAAAAAACAATTGGCCAATTCACAATGGGTAATGTATCGTTGTATCTGTTGTATCGTGTATCACTTTACAATAGTGTAAAATTTTTGTTGGTAATTTTCACTGAAAAATCTGATACACGATCCAACTTCATTTCCTATCTTTAGTAAATGTTGTATATTGTATCATAACATATCAGTTCCAAGTGAATTCCAGCTTTTATGAAAAAGAAAAAACAAATACATAGTATTTTATCAGCATAAATAATTATAAAATAAAATATGGCAAATAATGCAAATAACGCAAATACATCGATAAGTTTATTTATATAAAAATTAATGTTTATATTTTTAGTATGTATTTTCTCTTTCAGTACCAACCAAAACATTTAACATTTTTTTTTCATTATAAATTAAAATGCAAGAGGTACGTAACTAAAACTCCAGGGTATATCTCACGACCAAAAAGCAAACACTGACAAGTGTTTTCTCTTATACAAAATAGCAGAAGCGACGAAGCGATCTTTCCTCGTTGGATCGAAAATTACTAAAGAAAGAGTTTTACAATATGAAAATACAACTGAGTGTTCACAACAAATGATTGTATTGTGTATTTCAATACAACATACAATATACAACACCTGTTGTGAATTGCCCAAATGTAAATTTAGCAAAAAAAATTTATGTATTAATTTATTTAAAGAGAAAAACACAACAATAACGTTTGATGTTGTATTTTTTGTGTGTAATATTTACATATACATACATACACATATTAAATAATACAAATAATATACATATATTATATATATGTATGTATGTATGTATGTATGTATGTATATTCATAGTAACTGCATGTTAGAAATAAATCGGTATATTATTTTATTTACATAAAATTCTGCAATATTTTGTTGTGGGGAAAATACATTTCTTTTGCATTAACAGAGTGTCACTTCATTTTGTTCAGCGTGACTCTATGCCACAGTAGATGGCGCCACAATTTTTGTTCTAATTAGCTTTGCAATAGTTATTTCTATTTTAACATGAATGTTAATATTTTCAACTGGATATCATACAGAACAATGTTAAGAGCATACACGGGCTGGTCTTTTATTTCATACGTTAAGTTTGGCATATTAACTTTTTGTTGTCTTTACAAAATAGAGTTCCCGAGTTCATCAATGAGTTTTTTGCTTTCAAAACAGTTCTACATAGTTATATAGAATTATTATTCTGCTTTACCTACAAAATATCTGATTGCGATTACATCTAATTTTTAAAAATTGTTTATAATTACTAAAGCATTATTATTCACATAAATACAAAATTGCACTTTTTAGATTTTCCATTCAAATTTAAGAAAATATCAATTCTAAAAACTGGAATTAAAAATTTCCAATTATAAATTACAATTAATTGAATTTCAGAAAATCATATCAAAACGTCGGAAATTATAATTTTAAATTTAGAAGACATCAATTGCATCTTTAATATATAAATTTTATTCGTTAAACACAAATTGAAATTCCAAAAAAAAAAAACAGCAAATACCTACATATGTTTACATTTAAAAAATTTTTACATATAAAAAAATATTAACATCGGGAGAAATTAATAGTTTTTTAGTACCGCGATTCAGTAACTTCTTTTAACGATAGTCGAATCGTTAAACAAAAGAAAATAGCAAAATTATCAGTAAAATTTTTAAACGATATTCGCTATTGTTAAAGTCAGCTGTTGTTGTTATCTAAACGACAACCATTTTTGTGTTGTTTATTCAATCGATAAAATCTTAAATTTTTAGGTTGAAATGTCGTCATACATAAATAAAAATCATAAAATAGTGAAAATATTTTGCTTTTATTAAAAAACTTTTTTATATAAATAAAAAAATTAAAAAGCATATTCAATTCATTATTTCATTTTCAAATAAATAAACAGAAATATTAGTAAAAAAAAATAAAGATATTAAACATTAACATAAAATCATCCTGTCAAACACGAAGTAATTTGTTTTTTTCTATTCTTTGTGTTTTTCGCTTATTTTGACAGAGGTGCCACTAGTTTACAATTTAAATAAATAGAAAAACAGATTTGTTGACTGTCGTTAAGATGTATGTACTTAGTGAATCACTTAATCCTTAGTGCAAACAACAATAGCTGTCGATATATTTTGCGATTGTCAGATCGTTGAATTTGAAATTTACAGAATCGCACTACAGAAAACATTAATTTAAATTCAATGAACGTAAGAAAACCTCCAATGATATTTAAGAATTGCTAACATAAAAATTGTTACATAAGTAAACGTAATTTGATGAGAATGTTATTTTTTATATATAAATTTTCACAATTTTTTTTGGATGAAAATTTGAAGTTTTTCAGAAAATAAAGAGAACATTAAATTATTTTATTTAAAATGTTTGGGACTTTTGTTTTTTGCGTTTGGCATCCCTAATTTGATTATTTATTATTATAAATTTATTCTCTGTTTTCAAAATATGGCAATATTTTAAAAAAAAGTTGAGAGAGCTTTTTTTCTTTATGCTTATTATTTTGTTACTCCATCCGACCTATATGGCCACAATGAAGAAATATTTGGCCAGTTAAAATAAACTATACAGCCATCTCCAATTAGCACGATTTAATGCATATAGCCACCCTACACAACCATTACCTTTGCAATGGAGGTTAGGGCGAGCTATTTAATTAGCAAAAACTAAATTAAACGAGAAGTTATGTCATATAACCGGAAACGCATGCATATACTATAGGTATATAACCTAAATGCATGCCGATCAGCAACCACGATGACCAAAAAGCAAACACCGAAATAAATCCGAAATAATAGAAAAGACGAAAACGAACCCAAAGAATTTGCTGAAATAATTTGGTATTTAGTTTAACAAATTGTTTACTTTTTCATTTACATTTATTATCAAGACTCAAACCGAGGTGGAGGGTATCAAAGATTCGGCACAGCCGAATTTAACACTCTTACTTGTTGTACCTAAAATCTTATCTTATTACCAACTTCAGGATGTCGTGCCAACATATTGCGGGGGGTGGTAAAAAAAATTGACTCGAAGTAGTTTTTGAGTGGCATAACAACGCCATTTTTGTTTTCGGTATTTACACTAGTCGTGTCACAATCATTTCGATGGATTTCCATAAATCAAAACCATCCAACTTATCTTTGATACCGTTACATATATAAAGCGGTTTTCCACTATCAACTACAAGAACACCTAACTTTACATCTTTGCATTCGTTTTTGATAATTATAACCTGCACTTCTTTTTTTCCAATCTTCTTCCCATCGAAGCGAAGGTACCAATCTTCGTTCTTGAATGTTTTAGCCAGTTCTTATTATTTTTGTTTAGCGGATCTCATTACAGCTTTTTATATGCCTGCTTGTGTTGGGGTGGTAATGGTTATTCTAGACCCAGCCAATTGTTGCAATTCTTAGCTGTATTTTTGGTGTTTACGTTAACATTGATGACAACAGTTACAGCTGGATTTTCATTAGTATCGTCTTCATATATTGATGATAAATCAGAATCATCAGAATTTATATTTTGGACTTGTTCAGGAAGAGATTAAAGTTACCTTCATTCGGACGTTTTAAATGGTTTTGGTAAGATGGTGTCAACTTTTTATTTTTTTAAAATTTCTTCCACACTATTATATTTTATTTTAATCCACAAGTTCAAAATTTCTTCAGATTTTTTATTTTTACTCTTTCCTTCTTTTTCTAAGGCGTAAAACCTTCCAATAACATCTTTCTGCTTTGTCATTTGTTTAAAGTACGATAATGATATTTCAACGTTTTGTTTTTCTGGGCATTTTACCAAACTCTTGGTCCAGACTTTGGATCTTTTTCAACAGCGATTTTCTTTTTTTTTAAATTAAATTTTAGTTTTAAAAATACATATGGGAAATAATCAATAACGATAAAAATTCAATAAATCACAAGCGAAAAAATATAGAGCGTATAAAAGTGATATACATTTCAATACCTCCCTAGATATTAAAGTAAAAATTTCATTTAAGTTACGAATTCTATTTCCCGGTGTTGAAAAAAAGAGTAACTAAAATATGAAAAATTATAATAGTGATCGCATTTTTCATGGAACCTTTTTTACAATCAAGAAAAAGTAAAACGCTGTTATTCATATTTTTCCATGGACTATTCAGCCGATTTATTGTGACCGATGTTTTGTTCTTCCATTTTTCCGATTTTGACCAAACGTATATTATTTGAAAGGTATTTCTTTTTAGCCATTTTGTAGATTTGCCGATTTTTAAATTTTTTCCTTTATTTTGAGTAAATTGCATTTAAAATTGCTACTAACACATACATAAAATTATACATATGCTATGTGTGTTTTATTAAATTTGTTAATGTGTTTGTTTATGAGTTTGTTATCTTCATTCACAATAATAATAAACCTTGAAAGAGTTGGTTTGAGAATAGGCTAAGTTGAAAAATTAAGCTTCCTAGAAATTGCACTCGAATTTCGAACGCTGGAATCTGCCAGTATCAAATAATGTACAATGCCAAATTCGATAAACAAAATAATTTGTAGGCTTTATATTGGAAATGTGAGATTTAGAAAAAAAAAATTGTTCCAGAAAAAATTTTAAAAGCAAATTTTTTTTATTTGGAAATAATGTCTTTACGCGTATCTTTTAAGATTATGCGAACTTATTTTTTTCAACCCATTTGATTTAAATGTCTTTTGTATGAAATACATAATTGAAATATTTCACATGAATTGACCATCACAAAAATACGTTTCTCATCGGAACTTTAAAGAGTAACTGAAAAATCACACGAGAACTAAATTATTTGCTGTGTGAAACAACTCAATGATATTTAATCGTGGCAAATAGTAGGAATGTGTGGTAAATACATGAGGGTGAATTTTAGTTTTTGTCTACTTTTCGATACAGCTCTAAAAATTCTCACAACATTTAAACTGAGGGTAATTTGTTGAATAGTCAGAGCTCTTCATAATGAGAATCACGACGCATACGATAATTGGCCAAACAAAAAAAAAAAAAAAGAAAGAAAAATTACAGACTACAACCATGCTAACCTAAACAATGTGATATTATAAAGGTTTTCCATTTTTTTGCACAAAAAATGTGTTGGCGTGATGTTAAAGAATTTATATAAAAAGTCATAAATAAACATATGTATGTATGTTTGTATATCTACTCATATATGGGACATAAATAAGTACGATTCTCTGCTAATGATTAATTAGCCTCTTAATGAGTTTGAAATTCAAGTGGATATTTTCGGCAAGTGGAAACAGTAGTCAACGAACAATTACTTTTCAATTTGTTTGTGGACTTTGGTTTGCTGATAACACACACTCCATTATAGAGTAAAAGAAATTTAAATAAAAATTTCTGAAATTATTTTCACACGCCATCATTTGGTGGGAATACATAAAATGTGTGTGACTGGGAAAATTCAGATGGGAATTAAGTAAAGCTTAGCTTGTTTTTATGTTGGCTTTTTTTTTTTTTTTTTTTTAAACTTAAATGTGATTTAATTTTGAGGTTAGCATTTTGATTATGAACTGGAATTTCATGTCAAGTTCGTCAGCTTAACTTTTGTTTGTAGTTTATCCTTGCTAAAGTATGGAAAATATTTCTTTTAACGAGGGAATCCACATATAACATCTGCTTAATATTTTTAAATTTTTTTTGAAGAATTAAAGAAAGATGACTTGAAATGAATTGTTTTAGTGTTGTGCACGTTTTAATACGATTAAAACAGTTAGATGGCTTAACAATACATTAAGGATCAAAAATGTTACATAGTTTTTACAGTTTTAAACAACTTATTGAACCGGACATATTTGGATGATTTTTCATTAAGGAAACTATATGGAAATTACGCACCTTAAATCTAAGATATGTTTTTAAGCTTTAAAATGATACATAAATAAACTGTTGTCCAGGTGAATATTATCATATTCGAAAATTTATGATCATCTCTTTAGGTTTATTATGATTCATATATATTTGGACCCAGAAATTGAGGGTTCTTTGATTTTTTTTTTAAATTCCATTTTTTTCCACTGTCGTATATAAGTTTGTCATTACATTTGCAATAATTACAAAAAAAAATCTGGACCTCATAAAATATATATTCTTGATCCGTATAACAAGCGGATATCAAGATCTCAATGAAAATGTAAGAAAACTCGTATGAATTTTCTATTTTATTATTGTTATTGTTTTCATTATAAATTCTGTATTTTGTATGCGATTGCTGTAGTAATTGTTGTTGTGACAAAAATAATTCACTAATAGGGCCGGTACACGACACCACCTTGCTGGAACAATCAATTGATTGTGCAAGCCGTAGTGTCACGTATGGGCTTGTTGTGTGATTGTACAAGCAAACTGTGCAAAATCAATATGAGTTTAATATTTTTGCGATTGCACAATCATGCAGGAAATTTTCACACATTTAGCTTCGACGCAAGCAAAAAATACCATCGTTTTGAAATACAATACCTTTTACAATGTTTTTCGAAAACATAAATTTTTTCAGAAAATAACATTTGTATTTCAGAAATCATCAAATGATTTTTAGAAATCGTCAATTGTATTTCATGATGATCCCGCGGTATTTAGCATTGTAAGACAGGGTAGGTTCACCTTTAGTCTTTCAATGGCGCACAGTGGACCATATTTTGAGAAGGCGGCCAAAAATCATTTTTTTTTGTTACCGATTTTAAAGTTATGTTATTCATTTGAAAGTAAATACTAGTAAACCTCGGGAGCCGAAAAATTGCGACTCTATCTCAACCATATCACAGCGAACAGGTTCTTCGAAAATGGGCTTTCTCAGTATTTTGCTAAAATTAAAAATTTCTTTGTAAATTTTTATTTTTGAATGACTGTAACTTTTTTGGTTTAAAAGATTTTGAAGTGAAATAAATTTTGTATAATTTTGTGGCTTCCATACTATTAATGTTAAAAATGTAAAATCACTGAGTCATTCCGAAATTTAAAAAAAAAAATTTTGAAAAAAAGTCAAAATTTTCCGAAAATCTCCTACTTAATAGATCATAACTCCTGCCAGTCAAAAGCAGTCAGAAAAAATCTTGCGGTGTATTTTTTTGCGTGTCGGTAGAGTTGTCAGGAGTTATTATATACTTATAAAAAAGGTCTGAATTAGAGTTATATACATAGTTTAAATACCTGACAAAATGGGAAACAATTTAAATAACAGGTAAATGGTAAAAAAAAACTATTGCGACATAGCCCTTTAAGATATGAGCAGGTATGCTTCACCTATTAAAAGGGGTTAGGGTGTGGGTTTTTTATGCTTCTAAAAGTGGTAATAAAAGATAAAAATTTTTATTTTACATAATTGCAAGAAAGAGTATTTATAATAATGTTTCCACAATTATTATTCATTACAATTTGTGCAATGGCTAAGTACTGTTACAGAGATCTGACAGATATTTATTTTCAACGAAATGATGTAGACGATGTAATTTTGCACATAGTGAGCAACGACTTCTTTAAGAATTGTAACCTAGAAGACATTGAAATGCACAAAGGAAAAATTACTAATTTTGCATCGAATTTGAAAAGACGGTACATTGAATGCTCTCATAGCAAGACAAAGATGTACAAACGTTACCAAGACTGGTTAATAATGGAACTTATTTTTGAGAGTGCATCTACAACTGCCAACGAAAGTGGAAAAAAGGGTCGACCAGCAAAACCAATTGACGGATGTATTGAAAGATCTCGAAGGCGCTAGCTGGAGAATATCAATGAAGAAATTTCCCAAAGAATTATTAAGGATTCATTTTTGCACCAAATTCAACCAACCCAAAATAAAAAAATAAAATTGAAATAATTGAAAAAATAGTAGAAGCGAGCCCAAGGCGCACAAAGAGGATTTTGAAAAGCATTCCTACACCAATTGAAGATAAGAAATTTACGCCGGAAGAAGCGTCGCCCTATTTTTGGATTTGAAATTGACCAAAAACCAATATAAGGAATTGCGGAAGCGAACCAATGAAAAGAATTGTGGGATTTTTCCAGAGTATCGATATTTAGTTTATGCCAAAAAATGAATGCTTACCTTCACCATCTGCTATTAGTGTCACTTCAACATCAGCAGAAATAAAATTGCAAGATCTCCTTGAACATACTGCAGAACGATTGCTAAATACGCTTGATACTGATCATTTAAAAAAAATTGGTAATGGCAGCATTACTTTAATTTCTAAATGGGGATGTGATGGATCCTCTGGTCAGAAACAATACAATAAAATAGCTATACTTTATAATGAAAAATACTCTTGGAGATATATGCCATCCACAGTTCATAAAATTTTGTACCATGGGGAACAAATAATTCAAAACAATATGCTACCAATAGGAGATCTATCTGAAGAAGCGCAAGAAAAAAGGAACAAGGACTACAGATTCTTTCGCGAGCACAACACAAGGAAAATGTCCAGATGTTGTACTAATGAAGACCTTATCACTATTTTGTTGTGCACTTCAGATCCATATATGTCCAACATTCGTCAAAAATGGAAAACTACCTCTATTGAATTAGACGAAGAAGCTAAGCAACTTCTAGAAGATGAAAATCAAAGCTATTTAGAAGAAATTTTTACTAAAATTGGTTGATTTAAAGTACTTTTTCATAACATTAACAATAAGTTACACTTTTTTTTTATATAGTTAAAAAATTTTCTTGATTTAAAAATTTATATATTTTGTAAATCTACAATAAAAATTGTTATAAATCATAAATTTACCATAAAAATTGATATAGAAATATTTAAATAGACAATAAAAAAAAATTAACTAAAGCAAAAACATACGAGTTTTTCATTGAAACTTCTCTATCTTGAACCAATATAAGGTAACTTTTACGTTCGCTGCTTAATAAATTATATTTTAACTTGGGATCTTTCAAAAAAGAAACAACCTTTGGCCCTTGTGCACATTAGGACTAAAAAGTTTACGGGGACCAAAGTTTGGCATTTTCTGAAAAAATTAACTTAAAATATTGTTAAAAAGTATTAGTTGTAAAATTAACTGAAAAAATAAGACATTATGTTAAAAAAAACCTTTTTTTTACCTTTTAACACTTCACTTTTGTACTAAAATTCAACTACAAATGAAAATGTATTTTAAACCCTCCGTGACTTTTTTTATTTTCGGTCAAGAATTATGTTTTATAGCAAAACTTAAAGGCTAAAGTCTCACCTACCAAATAAAAAAAACAGCATATCAAAATTCCAATCCAATCAAAAGTTATAATTTTTTGACCGCCTTCTCGTCAAATGGTCCACTTTGCGGCGGAAGTCTGAAGCTTGACTTGGAGACCGTAGTAAAAAGTAGCAATTACGAGCACTTAGAATGAACTTTCCACAACAGATAACTTCCGTCTTATGAAAGCCCTGTGTTAAGTTCATTGGAGTTGATCCGGATCACTAGTATATTATGATCATCTTATTTACTTCTTCCGCTATGTAGATATGACAAATAAAATCCTAAATCCCCAATTTTTTTTGTTTTTTTTTTTATAAATTATTTGAAGTAATTTTTATCAAGATTTACTTGCATACATGTTAAAACTGTTTACTATTTTTAGATAAAATTTAGGTTATGTATGCTTGATATTAAAGACACAATATGGGTTAAAAAAAAAATAATACACGATTAGTAAATTAAAGTAAATTCAGCTTTTATGAAAATAGTTCATATAGAGTGAAACTTATTTAACTTGTTTCTGAGTATCGTGAAGGAATTTATGAAATTTAATACTCGCAAATACTCTCTTTCATATATAAGACATTAACATTGGGATAATAACTTTCTTAAAATCAACTTTTTATAATCTACTTTCATATTAATTAATGTATAATTTTTGACAGGATAGAGGCTTATGTTTGATAGCTACAAAATTAATATTTCAACATTAAACCAATATAATGGCGGCTTTTATCGGTGCTACATTGATTCTCTTCGGAATAGCTCAATATAAAGTGACTATGAGCGGCTGTGTATATGTTGTGCCAAAAATTTCAACTTTTAATTAGTTTGTATGTATAAGACGAACAATTAATCAATCCTTAGCACTTGCAGCCCGAGCTTTGAAAGAATTAATTCTTTAATTAAGTTATTAAAATTTGAAATAAATGATTTTTCCATTCATATGATTTAAAAAATAGTCTTATTTGCTAAAACTTTTTCCTTTTACGGAAAATTAAACAGATAATTTTATTTCTACTGAAACCTTAATAAATCTGTCCAGCAATATTGTTAAACAATTAAAGTTAAGTCTCATGCATATCGAAAAGATTGTTCTAATTAATTAAGAAATTAAGTATTTTTCAGAATACAACAGCATTAATTTATTAATTACTACCTGTTTTTACCCGGTCTTGCCCAGGATCCAAAGGCCTTTGACTTGAAAAATGTTTCACTATGCTTACCAGGCGCTGAGTACTTAGTCCCAAATGAACAAATTCCCCAAAAAAATGAACTTTCTCCCTAAAAATTTTTATGGGATTGGGGGAATTTGTTCATGATGAAAAAATTCCCCAATGTTCACATTTTTTGGGGAGTAAATGCATTTTTTTGTTTCAATTTAAAATTTTTTGATTTTTTAGTTAAGAAGTTTTTTTTGTATAAGACGCTACAGCAAAAATGCTTCACGAAACCGCTTTTACTTTTTTTTTGAAGTTTATTTATTTGGTAAACCTCAAATATAACGGAATCGTTTGCAAATTAAAGGAATCAGAACTTGATTGAAATTGAATTAGTTCATCGCACACCCGATAGTAGTATGGGGAATTTGTTCATTCCTTTTGGGGACCTTTTTTTTTTAAAAAATTTTGAGAATTTGCTTATCATGAAGTTATTCCCCAATTTTTGGGGGAATAAGTTCATTTTTTTTGGGAATTTGTTCATTGTAGACTAAGTACTCACCGTCTGCTTACCATTACAACTAACTATGCTTATGCATGGATTATTTTGAGTGCATGATGTCTAAAAATTGCGAATTTTAGTTATTTTGGAGCTCTGGGATATACAATATTTCTGGTTTCTCCTCCTGGTGCATATACGAAATAATTGTCTATGAGACAAACAGGGAGATTCTACGTTGATACCTGCTACCGTAAGAGATTGTTCTCTTATGTACGTTATGTTAGGAAAAACTTTTTGTACCATCTCTTGTAATGAAGGAACCAATTTACAAAAGTTTTCTGGTAGGGATATTACAGTCGTTTCAGGAGTTTTACATTCCCTGGAGTTAGCTTGTCTTATCCGTTGGGCCTCAAGACTTCATTGTCGCGTTCCATGGGTTTCTAATTCCCTGGAGTCAGCTTGTCTTATGCGTTGGGGCTGAAGACGTTGTTGAGTCGTTTCAGGAGTTCCACATTTTCTCGACTCAGCTTGTCTTAGCCGCTGGATTTCTAGACACACTTGAGTAGATACAGGCATTTCCGCTACTCTTAGCAAAGCTTGTCAGGATCTTTGGACTTCAAGACGTTATTGGGTTTGCTCAGGTGTTTCAGCATTTCTCGACCCAGATTGTCTAACTCGTTGAGACTCGATACGAATTTGGGTCTGATCGGGTTCTCTAGAGTTCTGTTTAGTCTAAGCCTTTTTGCATTTGAGGTAGTATGGCCCATATGCTATGCTTTCATGTGCAAGTCACAATTGCAAATAGTTCTTTTTCTACATTTACAACTCATTTATGCAGTGAAAAAGATGAAACGGAAATTTTGTAATAGGTTGCTTTCCAATATAGCCAAAAGGCGAGATGGAAATAAATGTAGTATTTTGTTTTCCAATGTACTTAAAAAGGCAAGATGAAAATATTTGTACGCATTAACCTCATCGGAGTAATACTACAGTAGTAGTCAACCTATATTTATTGAACAATGAAATAAATCTGCTCTAATTTTGGGGTGTTACAACTCATGTAGTGTAAAAGGCAAGACGGGAATATTTGTAATAGGTTGATTTACAATATTTACTTCATAATGGCGTAAACTCAAGAGTAGTAAGTAAAGAGATTTATCCACAAAATTTTAAGGAGTCCATTGAAAAATTTAAATATGTTGACAAACACTAAAATCGAATATAGAAAATTAAAAAAAGTGGGCGTGGCGTGGGATATGAGAATAATGTGCAGTAAATTTGAGCGAAACCCGTAACAAATTAAAAAAAAGTGGGTGTAAAAATAAGCGTGGCCGGTAAGAAGCATATGGCGACATTCTCTGTGGTATAGAGATCGTGTGTATCAAATTTCGGAGAAATCCGTTGAAAAGTTAAAATGTGTGTAGCGAACAAATATAACAAAAAAACAGAAAATTAATTGTATATAAAAAGCGGGCGTAGAAGTAGACGTGGCCAATAAGAAGCATATGGCGGCTTTTCCTGGGATACAGAGAGCGTGTGCACCAAATTTCAGAGAAATCCATTGAAAAATAAAAATTTGTATAGCGGTCAAACAAACAAACAAACAAACAAAAAATGTATTTTATATATCTGTGGTTACAAGTGATAACCGTCTAAGTCGACTTAAGAATGAGATCGGTTATGTATGCTATCATATTCTACTAAAAACGCTTTATATTTACGTGAAATCCCTATTTCTCTAACACTGTTTAATAAAAAGTTATTAATGAAAACATTCTGACCTAAGTCGTAATGAAGCCCCATTACATTTATATAAAAAGTCATTTTTCTCGAAAGCATGGTATTCGACGATTTGGGTTATCTTTGCTATCATGTTCTACTAAAAACGCTTTATATATACGTGAAATCCCCATTTCTCTAACACTGTTTAATACAAAGTTATTAATGAAAACATTCTGACCTAAAGGTGGAAACACAACTGGAACGAACGACGAATTTGGCACAGCTCGACGAATATGTATGTCGGCAACAATTCGTTGCATAAATTCGTCGAATGAAATACAATAAGAAATTGTTTGTAATTTATATAAATAAGTATTGGGAAAATATGAATAAAAGCATTTTTAACTTTGTACGAATTATTACAATTGTAAACATCATGTTCACGATGGTAAAAGCCTTTATTTTTGTACGGCAGCGTTTAACTTTTTAAATCTGAAAAAATTACATAAATTTTCATTAATAAATTAATTTCATGTCATTTTTGTTTACATGTTGTAGCTGATAGTGTGACCATATTTAACAAAAAGAAGCACTAAACGAAAAAAAACAAATATTGACAAAAAACTCTGTAAAAGAAAATTATATAATTAAAAATTGATTTTGTTTAACTTATAAGTTATAAATAAAATATAAAACAATTCTTAAAGACCAAAATATCTTTATTTACTAAAACATTTGAAAAACTAAAATAAAATACGGCCACTCTACACCAAATTTTTCGTCGTTCGTGTATTGTGTATTTTGTGTATTTTCATATACCCAAATGTGTTTTAATTCTGACGACGAATATTCGGAACGAAAAATTCGTCGTTCGTCCCAGGCGGATAATGCTTGTGAGCACAGATACATATATAGAAGATAAGCTTTCCTTTACAAAATGTATGAAAAGAAAACATTTGATTTGATTCAAGCAATTAATCATTCGATCTCTCTCTATTTCAACTTACGCAAATGAAATTATTTTGAGATTGAAAATACGATTCTGAAAATGTCGAAAAATATTTACGATATTGTGTTGAACGACCAAAGATCGAAAGTGCGTACGATTGTTGATGCCATAGGCATATCATTGGCTGTGTTGTTTCGATTTTAAATGTTTTTTTGAATTGTTAATAACATTTGCTTTACGACTAAATTTTGATAACATTTTTTAAATTAAAATTCACCTTTTTAAACGCAAGTGTTTCAGCGCTAATAAAGAGTCTCTTAAAAGCTCATCCATTATCGCATGATACCTATAATCCATGCAGCTGCAAAGATATGAATGTATATCTGTTTTTTGGCAAAATTTTTAATTGTCAAAAATTTTAAAAACAAAAACTTGAAAAAAAAATATTTATATTAAAATCGGCACCGAAAACACAACTCACAACCCATGCGATAGTAATCTTGTACAGTTCTCTTAATAAAAAAAATCCAAAAATAAAAAGAATCTACTTTAGTGAGATTTTTGACATGTTTAAACATGTTTTGCCAATTTGAAAATCACCTTACTTACCACAACATCATCCGCATTAGCAGAACCATTAACACTGGGATTCATTTTATATAAACAGAAACAGAAACAAAAAAAAAAAAAAAAACTCATCAACTATCAACCAAATAAGAATTTGCTTCTTTGTGTTTTTTGCGATATTAATTTCTTAAATAAAAAACCAGCAGCTGCTTCTGTTTCAGTTGAGATTTGTGTGTTGCTGTTAATTTCAAAATTGCCACTGCTTCTTGATTCTTTACTTTAATCGTCTCAACATTTTAAATGTCTGTGATTCAATTTGCAGCAATTCGCTTTCTTTGACTTCTATCCTACTTTAAAGTGTACTTCTTCTTATTAAGTTTAAGCAATATACTCGTACAAAAAGGATGTTTGGTAACTAGTTTTATTAGGGTGGCCCTGTTATTCATAGTGCCTTTTTTTGTTACTAAAGAAGTGTGACGACATTAGTTTATATATTAAGAAAGTGGATGTATGACGAATTATAACATGAGCTTATTAAATTTCTCTTATCACAATATTCTTTTTTTTTTAGCAAAAAAAATTAGAAGTATAAATGCGTAAATATTAAAAAAAAAATCATGTGAGTCCGATCGCAGGGAGATGTGTAAACATCTAGTAATTATAGATTTTTTATAGCACTTCTTAAAATCAAACAGAAAGCGTATCACTTATAGCAATCAACTGCAGGCGCTCTATTAATATAAAAATATTTATTATTATTTATTATTTTAACCGGTTAATTTTTAATTTTCCGTTTTTTATTTTTTATTTTTAATTTTTCGTTTTTTATTTTTCATTTTTAATTTTTTATATTTTTTTTAATTTTTCATTTTTTATTTTTAATTTTTCATTTATTAATTTTAATTTTTCATTTTTTATTTTTCATTTTTCATTTCTTATTTTTCATTTTTAATTTTTTTTCTTCATTTTTCACTTTTCATTTTCCACTTTTATTATTCGTTTTTAATTTTTAATTTTTTATTTTTCATTTTTTATTTCTCAATTTTAATTTTTTATTTTTCATTTTTTATTTTTCGTTTTTTATATTTAATTTTTTATTTTTAATTTTTTATTTGTCATTAATCATTTTTAATTTTAGTTTTTCATTTTTCATTTCTTATTTTTCATGATTAATTTTTAATTTTTTAGTTTTAATTTTTTATTATTAATTTTTTATTATTAATTTTTTATTTTTTATTTTTCATTTTTTCCTTTTTCCTTTTTATTTTTTTTAATTTTTTATTTTTCATTTTTAATTTTTTATTTTTCATTTTTAATTTTTTATTTTTCATTTTTCATTTTTAATTTTTTATTTTAAATTTTTAATTTTTAATTTTTAATTTTTAATTTTTAATTTTTAATTTTTAATTTTTTCTTTTTTATTCATAATTTTTTATTTTTAATTTTTAATGTTTTTTTTTTCATTTTTCATTTTTTATTTTTCATTTTCTATTTTTCATTTTTCATTTTTCATTTTTCATTTTTTATTTTTCATTTTTCATCTTTCATTTTTATTTTTCATTTTTTATTTTTCATTTTTCATTTTTCATTTTTCATTTTTAATTTTTCATTTTTCATTTTTAATTTTTAATTTTTAATTTTTAATTTTTAATTTTTAATTTTTAATTTTTCATTTTTTATTTTTCATTTTCTATTTTTCATTTTTTTAATTTTTTATTTTTTATTTTTCATTTTTCATCTTTCATTTTTATTTTTCATTTTTTATTTTTCATTTTTCATTTTTCATTTTTAATTTTTAATTTTTAATTTTTAATTTTTAATTTTTAATTTTTAATTTTTAATTTTTAATTTTTAATTTTTAATTTTTAATTTTTAATTTTTAATTTTTAATTTTTAATTTTTAATTTTTAATTTTTAATTTTTAATTTTTAATTTTTAATTTTTAATTTTTAATTTTTAATTTTTAATTTTTAATTTTTAATTTTTAATTTTTAATTTTTAATTTTTAATTTTTAATTTTTAATTTTTAATTTTTAATTTTTAATTTTTAATTTTTAATTTTTAATTTTTAATTTTTAATTTTTAATTTTTAATTTTTAATTTTAAATTTTAAATTTTAAATTTTAAATTTTAAATTTTAAATTTTTAATTTTTAATTTTTAATTTTTAATTTTTATTTTTAATTTTTTTAATTTTCATTTTTTATTTTTCATTGTTAATTTTTCGTTTTTCATTTTTCATTTTTTATTTTTCATTTTTTATTTTTCATGTTTCATTTTTTATTTTTCATTTCTTATTTTTCATTTTTAATTTTTCAGTTTTCATTTTTTATTTTCATTTTTAATTTTTTATTTTTCATTTTTTAGTTTTAATTTTTTTTCTTTTTTTATTTTTCATTTTTAATTTTCAAACAGGTTATCATAATATCATAGTTTTTTCACCAATACAATCACATTTTGTCTAACGACTCACATGTTACGCTCACATCTTACGCTCACTCACATGTTACGCTGTTTTTGAAATTTACCCCCCTGCGCGTATAGATGTTTACACATCAATAACGATTGTTCGTTTGGACAGAGTTGCATCTTCTGAGAATAATACGAAGTAAAAGCTGTATGGTATGAAAACTGATTCCTAACCACACTGCTCGTACGCCTAAGTTTAAGTGACTGTGTTAATGCGCAAGTACGCAAAAAGTACAGGTACGAGTGTATGTGAGATAGACGCAGTATAAAAATTGTATATAGAAACAATCTATTCAATTATAACAAAACAATTATCACAATGTACAGTGTAGTTATGAATTTGAGAAATTTATGCTTCTTCTTCTCTACCATGCACCATTGAAAAAAAAGACATTCACATTTGTTGTCGATAATAATGCCTTTCGGCATAATTTTTTTAAAATTATGTCTCAATGTCACTCATTCTTTTTTTATTTCATTTCTATAAAATTTTTCCTGCATTAAAAAATGTTTATTATATAATTTATTAATACTAATATTTCGAGCCATTAACATTTAGAATCCGACACATCTTTTTTCGCTACTGGGCGATCCCAGCTCGGGCGCCAGTTAAGCACGGCGGTGAACTTGCATTAAAAAAATTAGGCCACCTATGGGAGCCAATAACTTGCGTGTGCGTTATTGGCTGAGTCAATATATTGTGTACAGTCAGAATCTAGTGCAGACGGTAGATTGAGCTAATCTTGAGTCAAAGTTTGGTTTAATCACTTAATCATAATAATAAACACACATTAATGGGTCCTAAGATTATCAATGTAAAATCAATTAACGAAAAGTGCAAAACAGTACTTTTAAAAGCGCTAGTTATATGTTTGTAAAAAAATAAAGTTATTTTTGTTAGTTGTCAAAAAAACTATATATCTGTGGTCTCAAGCAATAACCGCCTAAGTCGAGTTAAGAACGTTTTGAGTTATGTATGCAATCATATTGTACTAAAAACGCTTTATATTTACATGAAATCCCCATTTCTCTAACACTGTTCAATAAAAAGTTATTAATAAAATCGTGCAATTTTCAGCCTCTTCGTCAGGCCATAATATTATTTTATTATAAAGTTTTGATTTTTTATAATTTTGAAGAGAATTAATTTTAATATTAGCATTTGATGGGACTTTATAATTTAGTCCATATTTAATGTGTATTAAGAATTTACATTATTTAAAGATGTTCTATTATATATTTTATTTTAAAAGACTCATTCCACTGAACACTTTTTCGACTCCAACTTTTGAGCACTGAAAAGTCAATATATCTTCAACGAAACTTTATAATTTATAAATCGGAAATTCATAGACTGAGTTTTTCAGGTTATGTTCTTCAATCCAAAATAAAACGGTTCTGTCTCTATTTTCCAATTGACGTACATAGTTTTAACTTATCGAGCTAATATTCGAACTCTTCGATTTATTTTTTATCTTTTCCATGTGATTTTATAAATTTTGTAACATCCTAAGAGTTTTTTGAAAAAATATTTTCCACGCTGAGCAATGAATATTTTGTAGTGTTAGAATTAAATGATAATTCAGCTCAATTGACTTTTGTTGGATATAATAGTTTGTCCGATTCTTCAACATTATTGTCAAAATAGGCCTTTTCAAAACTATAACATAAATAGCAAATTTCATTAAGCATAGCATCGACCTCATCAACAGGTTTTGTGTCGTTAGCATTTTCGGCTTTGAATGCCAGTTTCATTTTTTGTATTTCTGATAAAGTTGGACAAGTACGTTATATATAAATACACGTTTATGTATAAATACACTAAAACCTCGATTTGCGTCGTTTTCGCAGTTGCGTCGTTCTTGAATTTTCGTGATTTCAGAGTTGCATCGTTAAAATTTTTATTTGCGTCGTAAAATGTTTTATTTGCGTTGCTTAAATTTTATATAAAGGGGATTTCCCATTTAATTCTGTAGAAATGTAAGGAAATGTTTTATTTTAGTACTAATTAACAAAATATTTATGTATAGGAAAATTAATTTCGATTTGCGTCGTCTTTTTTGGGTCCCAATTAACGACGCGGATCGAGGTTTTAGTGTATATAACATATTTTTTAACAGCGTCGTCCCTATTTATTTTTTATTAACAAAGTTAAACTCAAGCTACATATCTTTCTACTAGCATTCCGATTGGTGCTACCATTGAAACTTTTCGTGGCAAATCGGAATCTTTGTGAATAACATTATATATCTTGTTATATAATTTGGTTTTACTGACAAATTCTCTGATGAGTCTCTTTGAACAAAAAGTTTAAATTTGAAGTGAAGTACAATATTGGTTAACATGAACTGTTATATTTAAAAGGCGCTAAAAGCACTTCAAAGGCGCTAAATAGAGAGAAATGCGTTTTTTGGGTAGTTAAAAGACGTTAAAACTATCTCGAAAAGCACTAAGTTGGAATTGCTGTATTCAAGGTTTATTTCGTTAGAATAAATCTACTTCCAAAGTAGTTCTTTGTGCTATGTGAAAAGTTGATCTTTGGTGTACACCAGGAAGATTTTAGCATGATAATTTAAAGTTAAATCAGTTAGAG
This sequence comes from Cordilura impudica, assembly GCA_963682025.1. Lineage (NCBI taxonomy): Eukaryota > Metazoa > Arthropoda > Insecta > Diptera > Scathophagidae > Cordilura > Cordilura impudica. The sequence goes on from OY821519.1 coordinate 140,859,143, forward strand.
TGAATATACTACTTTTATAAATCAATTCCGGCCGGTCAAATGATGGCATAAGAAGTTATGATTCACTAATAGGTACCTCACTTTATTGACTAACTGGAGTATTTCCGGCTTGTGTAACATTGTTAAATCGACCATGGAATATGTTCTACCATGATAAGTGAGGCCAGGGTGTCCGTTTTTTAGTTAACTGTTCGATAGCTAAACTTTCCTGCATATTAAAATTAAGTGTTACTGATACTTCATTCCCCTTTACATAATACATTATTATCTCACCAACTCACTTCATTCCATTATTGGCAGACATCCTCTGCCTATTGGCAATGTGCTTAAACATATAACTGCCACCCTACTGTTGATGGTCACATAATTGTGTTATTTTTAATGTTTATTTTCAACATCTTTCTTAATTGAAATCATCAATTTTCTTAAGTTTATAATAAAATGACAGCCCATCGCACTGCAACGCACTAAGTTGATGGTGAAATTAAAATTATTAAAAACTGCTTTGAAAATCTTTCAACATAAAAGACCAACTTGCAGTGCAAAGACTTGACGCAAGAACACTTCATGCCAAAATCTATAATAAAAATATAAATTCATATGTGTCGCAAATTATTTCAAAATCGATTGGTTTAAAATTGCGGTTCAATGTTAAAGATTCCAAAATAAATAGAAAAATAACGACTTTTTCTGCTTTAAATTATTTATATTTATTGCCTAATTAGCGTTTTTCAATATTCAGCAGACTAAAAAATATTAAGTATGTATTTATAATTTTGAGAGAATCTAACTGCTTATCGATGACTAAGAAACTAGTTCTTTAACTCGTTATTATTAATTTAAGCTAAATGAAGCGTATTTTGAGATAGTTTTGAACGTTCCTAAAGCACTTATTTGTAAAAGATGAATCTTGAATTTAGTTTCTAAAATAATTTTGCACTGAAATTTTGTTTTATAAGTTGATCCACTTCGAGTTAGTTGCTGTTGTTGTTTTTGGTCTTCAGAGATATGTGAGCAGCAAGACACTAGTGTTCGGTTAAGTTAACGCGAGGAAGTTAGAGATAGTACCGATCTTTTGCACGAATCTGCAGTTTCAGATTATCGCATGTGTTCCATAATTAAAAGAGGATGCGAGACCTATTGGTTAAATCAATGAGATGAGAAAATTTAAATGACACAACTATTTATTATCTCTCGTTGCTTTGGTTGAACTACTAGTAACTAGTAAGGCGCCAAAATGTTATAGCTTTTGTTGTAAAATCAAGTGTACATGTGCAACAATTAATAACGCGTATACACCGTTAGAGTGTCAGTGAATCAGTGATGGGCGTACATATTACATATATGATGAAAGATTCAATTTCCGATTGCATTTTTCGCACTCAATAATAAGCGAATTTAATATTTGAATCTCTTATATTATATTATTTCGGGGTTGGTATCCATGATCTATATAAATTATGAAAATAAGAACATGGACAAGTTCCATATAAAAGCTATGTAAAAGCGTTGGAGCTTTACAAACAGTATAGCTTTTCCTCAAATAAAACATGTAAGAAAATTATAGTAGGTCTAGACCGACTGTACAACACCAAGCACTTTGAAAGAGGGTATTGGATCCAAATTTGATGAGGCAATAACTGGCTACAGAAAATAAGCATAAACCAAATTTTAGTGCCATTGTTATTAATTCGTGGTGTGCAGATGTTAAAAAGTTTATTTCTGATGTAATTTTAATGTTGGGACTAGGTCAAAAATGGACCACCATATTTTGTAAAATCACTCACTATTCCCAAAAACATATAAATATAAACCAAATTTGAAAATCTTTGCAATACTTTTTGTTTTTTGATAGATTTAAGTGAAGGCCGGGAATTAGCTTAATAGTGGTCATATAGGCCTTATTTTTGGACTACAGATTACACCAAATTTTATCAAATATGATAACCTTGATCTTAAGACCACATTAGTCGGTCTGATAAGGTATAAAAAATTTATCTTACGCCATATTGGTGTTGGGTATAAAAAATGTACTGCTTATATGGGTGCTGCATTTACTTCTTAAGACCTAATCAATTTTTTATTTTAAAAATTTGGGCAAATATTTTTGCCCAGTCTATAAACTATTTATACGATATCGACGATATACGCCAACCGTCACACAGTGGCGCCCGTAGAGCAAACGAGGTTGCAAAAATCAAAATTTTCATGTGCACCGACGAAGTTTTGAATAAACCCATGTTATAGGAAACTTTTCAACGATTTCAAATATGCTACTCTTAATAATATCACATTTTTAGTTTAGAAGATATAACCGTTCAAAGTTGACCGACTTTCGGTTTTCAAAAAAACACACAATTTTTAGTCAATTTGTTGCGATTTCAGGTGTAATATCACGAAAACTAGGTAACGAATCGCCCTATTTTTTGTTTGTATTGATTAATGTATTTATTAAATGTATAATGATAAAAAAAAAATTAACTATTTGCTTTGTGTTTCTCCAGGTAAATCACTATTTAAAAACTATCCGTTTTTTCACTATTTTTCAATTTGACGGAAAATAAAAAAATCTATATTTTTCTATATTTGCCATATTTGCAAAACATGTTCTTTGATTATTTCTTTACATAATTCAGAAGGTTTTATCTGCCCGTACGTGCCCGTTTGGCTTCTAGAGGTAAAAAAGGTTAAAAAGACATGGTTGCAGAAATTGTATGGCATGCATCCCTTACATGTTTTGACTGACAGTAGTTTGATCTAATAGTTTGAAAATTGCATTTTAAGTCGGTTGTCTACCTGTGAGCTTCTGCCAAAGTCTACTCCCAATATTCTGTTACAGACACAGGATACACAAAAAACTACTCATTGAAATTCGCAGGTACGCACCTCAAAAATTACTTTGGAGTACAAATGGTCAAGAACAATATTGACTTATGGTCCCTCCAGGTAGGCACAAATCTTATTTAGACACGAGCATAATATCAAAATTGCATAATTCAGCCTAAATCCATATGTATGCAGGGAACAAGTAAATTTTTAGGCATGGTAGCATAAGCCTATATATTGCAAAATAAGCATAATGCCTGGATTAGTCTACGACTGAAAGTTGGCGCAACAAGTACTGAAACCATGGCGTTAAACAATTTAAAATTATTTGAACTGTTTAGAAGGTCAACCACACCAAAGTTTTTCACGGAAGCTGCTTTAGTAGAACTTGATAGCTTATACGGAAATATTGAGAGAAGCGAAATTATAAAAAATAATTTTTATCTGATATATGCAAACTTCAACTCCAAATACGAGGACTGGCTTAATGAAGACACCATCCTGGATATATTGGCAGTAGGTAAACTCACCACATCAACCAGAGGAGCAAAAGGAAGGCCAAAAAAAGTATTGAGGAATGTTCAATTTTCACAAGAAAGAGGAAACTTGCCGATGCCACCAATGACTTGACCACGAAGCATTTATCGGACGCGCTGTCTATTAAATATACAAAGGATAGTGAAAGAGTTATGTCGCAGATTACAAAATCTGTTGCTGATGCAAGCCCACTGCGACTAAAAAGGATTACGGAAAGCATTCCCACGCCTACAAACGCACGCATTAAAAAGTATGGTTCCGAAGAAGCCTTGGCCTTGTTTATGGACTTACAATTTTCCAAAGAAAAATATGAGATACTACGGGCATCCTTGATGCGACACGGGGCTGACGTTTTACCAGGATACAAGCATATTACGCAAGCCAAAATAAATTCACGACCACTGCATACGGAGTTTACGGAAGTCTCTGTGAAAGCCAATCTGCAGGATCTCATGGGCCATATAGCAAAACGGTTGTTGGAGAGTCTTCCTGAAAATGAGGTGAACATTCTTCCTGAGAAACTGACATTGATCAGCAAATGGGGCTGCGATGGATCATCCGGACAAAGCGTTTATAAGAAAGGATGTCTTCCGATGACGCTACAATAAATCTGATGTTTCCCTACACTGGAAAAATCCACGTCCGTCATCAGTGCATTATTGCCTACCAATAATGTTTCAGTTTGCAAGGGAATCGGCAGAACTCATAAGGACCACGGTGAAGGACATTGAAGAACAAATAAGCAAGATTAAGCCTACAAAGCTGCAAATTGGAGAAGGCAAATATAATGAATGCAATTACGAGTTCCACCTGACCATGGTTGACGGAAAAGTCGTAAACGAACTGACAGAAACAACCTCAACATTGTCATGCCCGATTTGCAAAAAGAGTCAGAAGAACTTTGGTAATTTAAACGATTCTACAAACGAGGAGAATTACGAATATGGAATGTCACCATTGCACGCAAGGATAAGGTGTATGGAGTTCTGCTAAAACTGGCATTACCCTACCACAAGAGGAGGAAAACTTCGATGAAAATACATCAATAAAGGATAAGGAAAAGATCAGAAAGAAGCAAATACAGGATGCTTTTTTAAAACAAGTTGGACTAAAAGTAGACTGTCGCAAGCAACGGTAACTCAAACGATGGAAACACTTCTAGGAGATTTTTTGAAAATGTTGAGGCAGTAACTAGAATCACTGGAATTGACAATCAAATCGTGAAAAGATTGGGAATGATCTTGAATGTTTTAAACTGCAAAAAAAAATGTCAATTCTACAAAATATGGAGAATATGCATCGAAAACTGCATCTCTTTTAGCAGAAATGTATCCACAGAAGAAGTTGACCCCGACCGTCCATAAAATATTGGCGCATGGCAAAGATATAATTGAGTACCAGTATTTGCCAATTGGAGAGCTTTTTGAAGAAGCACAGGAGTCTCTTAACAAATTTTATAAAAAAATATAGATTGCAGAACACATTCAAAGCATCAAGGGTAAGGCAAAATGAGGACCTCTTCAACATGTTGGCACCATCTTCCGATCCACTTATTTCTTCCCTGCGGCATGTGAAGTCACGAATAGAGTTAGAAAATAATTATAGTTTAGAAATGATTAGTCTTTTAGATATACCTTCTCTTACGAATTGTGATGAATATTTTACAGAAAATTTAAAAAATAAATTTAAAAAAGAAGTAATTTTTTTTTAATTTGTTGGGTAATAATTTAAAACATAAAACCCTAAAGAAAAAAATAAAAACAATCTAAAAATGTAAAAATAATTTTTTTTAGTTACCAAAAAATTGATTTTTCTACAAATTTTAACTTTGATAACCCATAAGTAGGCCCCTACAAATCGTAGCACCCTTTCCAAACGCTCATTTCATAGGCTGAACAGTTATCTATCATAAGCTGTTTAAACTGTTCAATTATGTTATTCGGTTCAAAAGATATGATTTTTGCAACGAAAAAACTCAAATGGCGCCACTGTGCGTCAGTGAGTCGCTGACTTCTTAATGAAAAAAAAAGAATAAATGATTTGTAAACATTTTTTTTAACTTCAAAGAAAACAAGTAGGAGTGTCAACACTAGGCTATGACGATTCTTTGATAGCTTCCATCTAGGTGTTACGTTTAGATGAATATCTGGACTTATTGTACTATTTATAACATATGTAAACAAAAAAAAAATTGTTGATAAACTTAATACAAAATTATTACAGCAAACACACTGGGTTTTTAACATTACAACAAACACACTAATTTTTAGAATTTTTTAGAGATCAATCCGCTCGAAATAATGAAATACAACACAGTGCAACACATAAAATGCAAACTCATTCTTGTGTGCGGTTTTCGAAGTACTTATAGAAACTAACAAAACCCCTTTTGGTGTCGAACCACCTAAATCTCCGAATCCTGAGCTTATGTCCATATGTCACTCAAAAGTGTGTTCTCCTTACCATCCAATTTGCATGATTCCGATTATGCGGCCAATGTAGAAAATGATGTACTAAAACCTCTAACAAAAACTGAAACGGGGTTCAGCAGAATGTTAGCACCACGGTATACCGGAAACGCCAAGCAGAATTTCAATATTTATATATATGATAAAAATACGTTCACTTACTGCAATGACATCAAAGGTTTAGTGAATAAATTCGGAATGGAAAATAACGCTGGCGATTATTCATTGACGGCTCAGTTTCAATTCTATTAGCATTTAGGCATGTTGTTATTTTGAGATACTACACTTTTTTCTCCTAGCCTGTAACTATAATTGCACCGAAGACAGGAAAACAAAATTCCAATTACCCAGATATAGCCGTGAGAAAAATTGAATGTTCTTCGGAAAAATCAAGTTTTTGCCAATATATACATGAGGCCATAAAATCCGAACAGCAGCTAAACCCATTTGGCCTCATTTGCGTTATGTTAGTTTCGATAGGTACTTCGAAAAATCGTACACGGGAAGGAGTTTGCACTCGATGACTACAAAAATGTTGCACTGTGTCAATAATATATATACTTTTTCGATGCGTTACAAACGGAATGACAAACTGATATATCCCTCTGAATAGAAGTGTGGAGGGTATAAAAAACGGAACAATTTGAAAAAATACAATACAATAATTCGTTATTAATAAGTTGATATAAATATTTCTTCGGCAGACAACTACATTTTCATTTGAAATAACTTTACTCAAAATTAATTGATTAAACTACAAACTGTTAATGTAATATAATTACATTATTAATTATATTACATCTTGAGACCTATCTAATCAATACTTATTTAAAAAATTTTAGTAAAGCTTTTAGGAAGAGATTTTAAACATCTGTTAGTAATATTCGTACCATCATCTCCTGGGGATTTTCTATATTTCAATATCTATATAATGCGATTTATATGTGAGGCATTTATGGAAGAGTGTGGGACTGATGATTGAAACGATCGAAGGTTGTCTCTTACTAGTGAATATGTTTCTGGAGCTGCAAGATTAGAAGCAATCGAATGGTTTAAAGCAAAAGTTTGAGCTAGGATTTCGCATTTTTCAAAGTTAATTGTATAAAATTGGAATGTTATTACATTTTAAATGGTGCGTGGTAAAGAAGAAGAAAGCATATATTTCAAAAATCCATAACTGCACTGTATTCTTAATCGGACCGGTTTCTGACATTTCAGCCTTCATCAGCGATTTATGGAACATTGTGATAATTGTTATGTTTTAATTGAATAGATGGTTTCTATATGAAACTTTTATACTTAGGGCAGCCGTGAGGTTTTGAACCATGAACCTTCACATACACTCGTACTTGCACTTTTTGGTCAGCGCTTTAACACACTCACCTAAAGTCAGGCCTACAAGCAGTGTGGTTAGATTCAGTTTTCGTACACTACAGCTTTACTTTGTATTAATTTCAGAAGATACAACTCTGTCCAAACAAACAATCGTTATTTTTGAATTTTGAATATTTTTTGCATTTATACTTCTAATTTCCACTATTCTCATTTTTTCGTTATTACATTTCTTTCTTAAAATTTTCTCAGCTTCCAAAAAGAGATGGAGCCTTTATCCAACGTAGAAAGAAGACGATCCTACGAATTGTTTTAAAATTTATCAATTTACTCGCAAATAATTTTAAGTGATCTTAATTCTTTTAAATGGACGACAAAGTTCCAAAGGATAAATTTTTTCAAAAAAATATATTTAAATGCACATACTAGTCTTATTATGACACTGTCAGTAAAAGGGTTGGATCTTGTCTATTTTGTAAAAAAAAAAAATATTTCAACATACCATAGCAACAAAAGTATGTCAATAATTAACTTTTAAACATCTTTCAACATCCTTTGAAAATTTCAATAAATTCTTAAGAAAAATTGCTTACGCACCAAAGATTTATAAAAAATTAATATTTTGTAAACTTGATGTAAGTTCTACCTTTTCATGGAATGCTCCTCCTAATAATCTCTGAACTCAATTGTTCTGCTCATATAGGAGCGGGTTATATTTTGATCATTATAATCCATTCGTTTCAGCGATAAACTGTTTCACTTTTTTTAAATTAACATTTAATACCATTTGAAAGTTGTTGTATGTTCCCATTGTTTGCCATTTCACCCCTCTTAAAAATAATAGATCTTTATTATTCCCACACCCTCTAAGCTGATATAACAGTAAATAAATTAAGCATTACGAATAGTGAACACGTGCTGGTTGTACTTTTCTCATACAATGATTCAGTTGTATTTGCACAGTTGGCTCTATTCTCATAATTTTTATGTGTACAAAAATACAACCCCTCAGAGAGTTGATCGGAATCAATAAATTTCCTTTTTGATATATTTCTCCTTGCACATAAAATCACCCCGTATATCTCCTTAAAAGGAAATTTATATGGAGTTGGCTCTTTATTTTTTTTTTTGATTTCTATATACCCCTGCGTAAATACCCACGTACCCCTTATATTAGTGTAGACTTTTCAAGAGGATTTTTTTAAAGAAAGGGTTTGATCAAAGTTTTGGTTCTATTTGAGAGTGTAGTTTTATTCATGAGAATATTTTTTTTTCTAAAAAGGCTATTTAATAAGACATATTTTGAGGGGTGGTTTTATACGGGTTTATATGATAGATATCGGTCTGACAGAACAGAATTATGTCAATTGTCATGTTAGTTGTATGTAGGTCATGAAGCATTGAACAATTTATTTTTATTGAAAAAATATATTTTTTATCCATACAAAGTTTAGTTATTTCTCAATTTATTTATTATTAAAGTTGTGGAACTATGTACATATTTTATTTATTGTTAAGATATTTAAAATTTTAATTTTCAAAAAAACTGAAAAATTATTTTGGATATGTATTAAAGTAATTCAGTCTATTACCTAAATATTTAATAATATTATTTATTATTCAAATCTTAAAACTAATACTTAAATATGTCTACTTAATCATTGTTGTTCTGACTTTCGATTAATTTTTAATTCAAAAAATTTTTTTTCTTTTTTTTTTTGGAATCAGTAATGTTAGAACATGAAACTGTTCGGAATCGTTTCCTTTCAGGAGAATGTGAAAGTAAGAACAGGGGTGAATATTAGGTATGGTGACTGTTGAGTAACTTATGTGTTAGATGATTCGGGTTATACCCTGTTTATAGTAAGAACTGCCTATTGTTGTCAAATCAATTACTACCGAGGCATTTTTTTTTAAGTTTGGAAATAGAAAATAATTCGATGGAGCTAAATCTGGCGAATAAGGTGCGTGATGAAGCAATTAGAACTTTAGTTCATGGATTTTGCCCATTTTGGATGTGTGAACTACTGCATTGTTTTGATGAAACATCATTTTCTTTTTCAGCAAATGCGCCATTTTTTCCTTAATTTCATCACTTAAACGCTGCAATAAGTTAGCATAATACTCGCCGTTGATTTTTATTTTCCTTTTTGATGATAAACTATTAAAATTATCCCACGCGCAGCCCAAAAAACAGACGCCATAACCTTGCCTGCTGATGAAACTGTATTTGCTTTCTTTGGTCACGATTCTCCCATTTCAATCCACTGTTTTGCCTGTTCCATATCTCATCAATGGTTACGAATCGCTGCAAAAAGTCTTTATTGCGGTGAAACATCGCCAAACACTCTAATGAAATATCTTCACCCATCTTGCAGGCAACTTTCTCATCTCCAAATTTCCGGTCAATATGCGATGTATGGTACCTTCAGCCGTTGATCATTCAATACTATTTTGTGGATTTTTCTTAACCGTATCTGGCGTGGCCACCTCAATTGCTCGACCACTTCGGTGTTCGTCTTGGCAGTTCGAACGGCCTCACTCAGAGTAGAATCTAGCTCGCTTTTAATTTTGGTTGGACTGAAACTTTTCAATGGTAACCAATTTATTCCATGTTTGCAAATTCATTGAGATCGTTTACTTTTGATGCTTCCAAAAGAAATCCTATAAGGTTGTAATTTGTTCAAGCTACTTCCGTCCTGTATACGTCAGGTCGGGCTGTCCTGGGACTGCCCTCATAGTACATCGAATTTTATAAACATGAAGTTTCTTAATTCAAATTTGAGAACAAGCTTCTCTTTTAAGGGTTAAAGTTAGGTGTATTAAGCATTGCTTCAAAACTAAATTTCTTTTAAAGTCATACAAATAACATTTCTCAAATTTGGTTTATTAATGTTTTTAGCACATTTAGGTGACCTTATTAAATAAGGTCATAATCCAAACACTTGTAGATCTAGTCCCGATATAATTACATATATCCGAAAGGTGCTATCATATAATAAATATTTCATTTTTGAGTCAATCTAAAATGGTTGGCCATTTTTTGATCTCGAACTTATTTACTAAACACATATTATACAGTATTGTATTATATTGTCAATCTAGATCAACGGTCTCTCTTTATGCGATTTTTTATTTGTGCGATTTGTTTACTGCTGTATATGTAAAAATTTATTTCTTAAGAAACTTTTTAAAGTTAAACTTAAATAAGAGTCAAATCTCTTTAATCTCGATCAGTTAAGTAATTCCCCTCTTTATTTAAATTTGACTTAAGCTCCTCTTTAAAATTTCAATTTCATAAAAATTTTGCTCATTTTATTCTCCATATAATTTCCTTTTTGTGCATCCATATTTTTGATCTCCTCTTAAAAATTCCCCTATGCATTCTCCCCTTAAACGCTCCTCAACTTCTCCTCGTAATCTCCTTTATATCTCCCCACCATGTCTCCTAATTATATCAATTTCTCCTTTTTTAATTTCCTAAGATATCTCCTTCTTAAGCCCCGCTTTAAAACCCCTCCTGATCAAAAATTACCTTTTATTCTCCTCATAGTTTCTCCAACACTACCCCCGTTTGCAAAAGAGCAAATTTTCCCATTGGGGATATTTTTTGCAAATGAGAGACTTAAATGTTTACTCAGAGAAAATTTAAGCTTAATTTGGGATTACAACTCAGAGAAGTAGAGAAAATACCTCAGTTAGAGATTTAATGTTTTCTCTGAGACATTTTACCTTTAATTTGCAGATTACAACTCAGAGAAATATCAAACTTACATATTTTTAGTTTCATTACACGAAGTGTTTTTTTACAAACTTCGTTCGTTGGAAATACGTTACGAATAACCGAACTTAAGGCTTTAAACGAATATGACGAAGTTTTAAACGATGGCTAATAACGATCTGGTAAATGTTATTTTTGTTTCTTTATAAAGATTGTTATGATACTATTACCGCAAATTGGTAGTTAGGTGCGCCAAAATACTTACATATTTGTATGTATGCAAGTGTATGTATTTATGTTGGCAAGTACGAGTATTTGCAAAGAACATTCATGCTCTATTGCTGAAGTTTGCTTTTTTGTTGTTGTTAAATATTAAGAGCATCATGCATCTGTTTCTTATTTTTGTTGTTGTTATTAAAGATGATCATTGCTGCGATTGTTTGTGTATTTTAAGTCCGTATAATACTCGTACTAGATGGTACAAAATATACAACAGTTGATTTCGTTTCGTTTTTTTTTTATTTATATGAGAATAGTTTAAGGCATTCTAAGTGTACTTGCAGTTTTATTTATATTTTTGCATGCACTCGGGTGCTCCAATCATCGTTGTATGGATTTTTGTTGATTTGTAATCATGCGGAAATGATCACAATGACCTTTCGGCAAGATCATTTATGTTTAATGTTTTACTAGACGTTTGTTTAAATCAATGGTTGATGTTGATGTTGGGTCGGTTGGCTGGCTGAATGGCTGACTAGCTTAGCTAGTTGATTTCGTACGATTCAATATATAAAGATCAGTAGAATTTTTAAAGTTGTACTTTTGTATATGAAAGGTTTTTGTGTGATCTTTTATTAACAAGATGGACCATTGACATCTGATTTTTAAGACTGACGATCGATGATGTTCACATTGATTTTTTGCTTCTATCCTAGTATTGTTGTAAATACAGATGGGTAATATTAATGTTTGGGAACATTTTTGCTGTGAAATGGTAAAATCAGTTTGAAAGAAAAACGCAATTTTGACCATTTTTATGTGAATAACTTTTGGATTGTTTTTAAATGAAAATTATAACCTAAAGTGATTGTATAAAAACCAAATTCAAAAAATTAAATTCTTAAAAAATTAATGTTTCTGGAAATACCAAGAATAATGGCCAGCATAAGCAGTATCACAAAAAAGCTTGGACAGGCTTTTTGTACAAAACTGATTGTATATGTATGAATACATATAGGAAATATTGTTGCAATAGTGTTCAATATTACTTATATTGAGTTTTCTGACAAAAGAAAGGAAAGCCTGAAGACTTAAGCATAAAATAGGTAAAAGTCAATATATATTTGTGACCAATATTACTTGCAAATTATGTTATTTAGTGCTAATAAAACAATCAGCTTAAAAGTAGTGAATTATGTATGAAATAGTTGGTCACTTATATAAACTCTGTTCTGCTGTGCTATTTGCTTATTCTTTAAATATTCTACTAAGCAGATCAGTCCTGGATAACCAACTAGCCGTAGGTTCTTTATTGCAAAATTCTAAATTCTCGAAAAAAAAGATACACTCTATACGATTAAAATCAGCTTCTCATTTTAAAGAATATATAAAGGTTATATAAAGTTTGGCAACTAAAATCCGAACAAATGTTTAATAGTATAAATTCTGTAAACAAAATCCGAACAAAAGAAAAATTTAAATCTTTCACCATTTTAAAGAAATGGCATTTAAAAAAACTTTCATATATAACATAATAAACTGAATTCTCTAAAATAAAACAGTCCGGATCAGGAAAAAATGCAGTGTACTAAACTCTAAAGTTCGCGCCAGGTTGAAGGCTAACGCACTGTCCAACACACCAAATCTTTTCGTCCGTTAGGGAAAAAGTATAAATGTAATAAACGAAGAATAAAAAAAATATTGAATATCGAACAAACGGTGTTCAGGAAAAAAATAAAAAGTAGCTCCATTTACAATAAAAAACAGAAAAAAATCATAAAAACCAGATTATGAAATCATACCCAAAACTACTTTTAAATAGCGTCAAATCATATATACATAAATGAGGGATGTCGCGTCATTTTCACTGTTGAAGGCAACGAATGGCGGTCCAACTACTACTTTGGGTCTTTCAGTCACGATGTATCCGAAAACTCTTTATATATGGGGCGTTTCATGTCAAGTGACCAAATTTTGAAACAGATATCTTCCGATCGGGATCAAATTTGCACCAGGGTTAGTCCTATTGGATAGTAGCTTAGACACAATTTTTCAACAAGATCGGTCATGAACTCTCTGAGTTAGAGCTGGTCAAAATTTGAAATTTTGCCCAAACAGGTGTTTCTTCTCATCCATGTAACTTTTTATCTAATGTTCTTAGCAAAATTTGTCCCAATTAGTTTAGATAGCTATTTCTTCAATCTTTCGGAAAAAAATTTAAAAAAATAAAAATTCTTTTTTACTTTCCTTTTGCAAAATCAAAAATTTTTTTGACTTTTTTTTTCAAAAAAGCTTTTTTTGCTCAAAAGAAAGCTTAGGGGTTTTCTTTTAAGATCTTTTTGATGCAAGTGGGATATCTAAAAAAAAAAAATGTTTTGTAACTCAAGACAACGGTTTTTACATTTTTTGCATATGCACTAACATGAATTTTTTCTTATTAGTGTGTAAGTGTTTCTAAAACCTTAAAAATAAAACGTATGCTGAGAAACTAGGCAAATTAACCTTTCCGATGGTATGTACTATACCTTCGATACTGTAATATCCGCAATATATTTACCTCAGGAAAAAATCACTTTTTTCTATAGAAAGGTTGAAAAATTATTGTTTTTATTTATTTGTAATAAAAATAAAGTTAATATATAGATAATAATAATAATAATAGAAAAAAAAAATAAATAATTTAATAAAATTTAATGTTAATCACATTAAATCCATTTATAACATAACTATTTCTTAAATTAATTTATTGTAGCTGATGAAGTACTCGTATTTTAGTTTTGTAAATTTTTAAATAACCAGCTTATTTATCGCCTTTATTTTGTTTTTAAACTGTTGACGAGCTAAGTCCGATACTCATAAACTGCAACGGTATCATGTTTAAATCGTGGGATATGTAGTAAATAACCACTGCGAATATAGTTGCGTGGTCGTTATTGAAGTGGAAAGCTTGTATGGTTCTGCGAAATCATATGAAATAACGAATTCACCAGACTTCAAATGTATCTTCAAATCCGTGAAGAATGACCACTGCTCTTTGACTAAAAAGTCATGGGTTTTCAAGTTTAGCAATCCTGTACACATTTCTTCCACAAAATCATCCAATTTAAAATTATTGTTTTCAATGTGCATCTGTAAGTCTGAATCCAAGATTCAAATTTGACCTCCTTTATATATTCGCGATCAAAAGAGTTGTGTAAATTCTCTTTGATGAATGTGGTCTCCGGGTAATTTAAACATTCACCTAAGTGGCAAGATACATAGTCAATTTAAGGTAATCGCGGTAATCGTGTAAATCTTCTGGCAAATCATCTGTTAAGTACTTTAAGTTGATTTCCTTCAACATCAGTTTAATCAACAACTGAACCTAGTAACGCCAAGAAAAGCTTGGCAAAAAAGCAACAAATAAAGGCCATAAATAAGCTGGATGAAAGACTGGGTATTTAAAAATTTACAAAACTTAAATACTTCATCAGCTACAATAAATTAATTAAAAACATAGTTATATTTTAAATGGATCTAATAAATTCTTTATTTTTTTTTTTATTGTTATTTTATTGTTTATTTTATTAATAGGCTAGGCGATTTCTTGTGACTGATGTTTTGTTCTACCGTTTTATATTTTGACCAAACGTAAATTATTTGAAAGTTATTTCTTTTTAGCCGTTTTGCAGATTTTCAGATTTTTAAATTTTTTCCTTTATTTTGAGTAAATTGCATTTAAAGTTGCTACTAACACATACATAAAATTATACAATGCTATGTGTGTGTTTATTAAATTTGTTAATGTGTTTGTAATAAAAATGAGTTTGTTTTTTGTGTTGATTTGCGAATTGGTTATAATTGATTAGCATACTTTTAAGGTCTTTATTTAATGAAAAAATAAAATTTCCTAGAATTTGCACTCGAATTTTGAGGGCTGGAATCTGCTAGTTATATATTAATTTAATTATTATTACAAATAAATAAAAATAAATATTTTTTAACGTTTCTATACAAAAAAAAGTGATTTTTTCTTGAGGTTAATATAATGCGGATAACCGTTCTCTTGAGTTACAAAACATTTTTTTGACAGATATCATCCCACTAAGTGACCAAAAAGCTCTTAAGAAAAAAACCTAAGCTTTCTTTTGTGCAAAAAAGGCGTTTTTTGAAAAAAAGTCAAAAAAATTTTTGATTTTGCAAAAAAAAAAGTCCAAAAAAATTTTTTTAAATTTTTTTTCCGAAATATTGAAGAAATAGCTATGAAAATCCAAAATTTATGCATGAACACAATATCCATTAATCATCATTCTAAAAATAAACAGTGTAGATCCATTTTTATTAGTGTTCCTCATATATTGTAGGGTATCGCATAGATGGCTTACAATTGCTTTTTTTTACTTGTTTTTTATTGATCTTGTAAATAATCCTCATATCTACATTATTCTTTGTGCTTTCAGTTTCTGTACTTTTTGGTTGTGCCGCAAAAATAAAAACGACCTTTTGATCTGTTTTCATCTCATAATTTTTTTGCTTCTACAATTGAGGTGCAATTTAAATCTTTCTCTTTTTGCATGGAAATCTTTGTTTAATAGTAAAGGTTGCTCATGGAAATGTTTTTGCAAAATTGAATTTAAAAATTGTTACAAAGTAAATTATATACATTAACTAGAAGAAAATACTTTAATGATACAGTTCAGCTCATTTGAATTATATACAATCTTATGATACATATATACCTTTGTTATGTACATATATATACCCTATACCACTATGTGGTTTGGGTATAATGACTTTGTGCTGCTGTTTGTAACAACCAAAAATATTTGACCTAGACCCATCTTTTATTATACCAATCGGCTCAGAATCACTTTTTGAGTCGTTTTAGCAATGTCCGTCCGTCCGTCCGTCTGTCTGTGTGTCCATGTAAACCTTGTAATCAAACTACAGGTCGCAAATATGAATATACTTTGATGAAATTTGGTATATAAGCTTTTATCGGCTATAGGATGAACGCTATTGAAATTGGTGAAAATCGGGCATTGTGTAGACCTAGTCCCCATACAAAAGACCCATATGAAATCGACATAAATTTCCATAAGAACCAAATTATCATATAGATCTTAGTAAAATTGGGTTTGTATGTGTTTATTGTATCCATTAATCAGTAGTCCAAAAATAATCCATATTGGGCAATTCTTAGTCACAGGCCCCATATAGAGCTGCTTCCCGATCTTCACTTAAATCTATCAAAAAAACGAAAATATTGCACAGATTTTTCTCAAATTTGGTTTGTATATATTTTTCCGAAATATAAGTGACTTTCCCAAATATGGTCAGGATCGGTCTATTTTTTGACCTAGTCTACATATAAATATAGCACCCAATATGAACCAAAAAAATTTATAACAAAGCCAAAAAAATTTATAACAAAGCCACTCAAATTTGGCTTTTGCTTATTTTCTATATCCAGTTAGTTGGACCGAAGAGATAGGGTTTCCAAATCATAGTATAGGGTATCGTAAGGTCGGTTTAGACCGACTTTAATTTTCTTACTTGTTTTTTTTTTGTAAGTTTACATGGAATATACGTAGAAACGTGAATACTTTTTTATGCGCCTTCTTTATGTTGCAGTAGGTTGAATTATTTTAGATCTTTTTATTTATCATAAACTTGGAGTATTGTTGCTGTCTTTGTTTGGTGTATTTTGTAAGTTTCCCAAGGTGAACCTTTTAAATAAAATTTGTTGATTGTTGCTTGGAAAATTGAATTGTTCAATCTTGGTTTGGTTGTTTGGTTTGGTTTCGATTGTTGGATGCTCGATTGTGCCATCATCATCATCATGATTTTTTAAGTGGTGGTGATCTTTGATTGGGCATGATCATCCCATCTTTCTACTACCATGTAATGCAATTTTGTATGTTTTAAATATGTAATAATTTTACTCCGAAAAGACTATACTCTTGGTGATGTGGACGAAGTAAATGTATTGAACTTTATTGTGTAGTTGAAATTGTTGTTAAGATCAATACATGTTTATGTGTTCGCAGTAATTTTGATTGTTTTATGCTTAAACTGTAAGAGTCAGTATTGTTTTTATGCATACACTTAAATGCACCCAAGATGCTTTAAGACGGATCATTACAGATCATAGGTCAGTTTTGTTAATGCTGATTTTTTTCCATCTGGTAATTCAATACGTGTCTTTAAGTAATTTCAAGATCACGCATGTATTCGAATAAATATCAGGTTTTGAAAATTGGTTAGCGCACTTGTGTGCCCTAGAAAACAAAAATGTATTATTTTACTCGTATGAAACAAATTTTTAAAAATATATGAAGAACCAAATTTGAATCGAAAAAAAAAATTATCTAAAATTTATTAATTTAATCATATCATGAAAGATAATAATTACTATTAATAATTAATTATGGTGAAATCTAAGCAATAAAATACCAAAATGGCCAAAATTGGCCACCTAAAAATTATGAATATACTATTTAAAAGAAAAAGCGGAACAGGAATTGTTTTTAGGGAAAGGTATTTTTTTTTTAGGAAAAAGCTTATTTTTTAAGAAATGGTACTTTTTAAAATAAAGGCAGTTCTTATTTCTTATTTCTTATATTTTTTATAGTAAAAGTTCTTATTTAAGAAAGGATAATTTTTTCAAGAAGAGATATTTTTTTATAGAAAAAGTTACTTTTTTAACAAAAGGTACTTTTTGAAAATAATATACATTTTAAGAAAACGTACTTTTTAAAAAAAACGCATTTTTAAAAAAAGGTACTTTTTAATGAAATTGAATATTAATCATACAGCGTTACAATATGAGTCAGGAAGTCATTGATGAGCGTAGATTTATTAAGTATATATTTATATTTAGATATCTTAAATAACAAGCACAATTAAGAAAATTATTATCGGCTTTGACCGATAATACGATACTTTGTACCATGAGTTTAGAGACAGGGTTAAGTCCAACTAATTGGATATAAACATTAAGCATAAACGAAACTTGAGTGGCATTGTTATGAATCTGCTGAGAAAACTTTACGCAAAATTTTGATTTTTTTTGATAGATTTAAATGACGCTAGGAAAGCAGCTTTATATGAGGACTCTGATTAATGGTTCTACAGAGATTATTTTTGGACTACAGCTTAATGGGTGTAATAAATAAATATAATGAAAATTTTACAGATATTTTTATTATTATTATCTTAGGGCATTTTATATGGGTTAGTCTGAACATATAGCGACTTCAATTTGAATAGCAATCGTGTTATGGCTGATAACAGCTAATATACAAAGTTTCATCAAAATATATTCATGTTTGCGACCTGTAGTTTGATTAACAAAATTTACATGGACACACAGACAGACAGACAGGCAGACAGACAGAGGCACGAAGACGGACGAACGTAGATAAATCGATAGTGAGTCTAAATATTAAAGTATTAAAGTATTAAAAATGTGGCCTTAGGTCAGATAATTTTGGTAGTTACATACATGAGAACAAACTCACTATACAGGGTATGATAACATTTGTAAGTAAACTATTACAACAAACACATTGAATTGTTAGCATTTGTTAGAGATTTTTCTTCACATTTTAGGTCATACACTGGTGCAATGTTGTCCGATTTATGCCATTTTAAACAGCAACCTGCTAGAAATAACGACAAATGATATTGTCCTAATATTGCCTTAAAAGATAGTCTATTTTATAAATGACCCTGATTTAAAACGGACAGACGGACAGACGCTGTCGCTATATTGACTCTAGTTGGTTCTACCATTTCTAGATTGTAACAAAATAATCGGTTGTTATCGAGACAATGTGGAATACAAACCATCAATTAATTGGTACTGTTTTAAGCAAGACGGCCAAAAAATCATATAAATCTAAAATCTAAAATCATACTCTACATTTCTATCAGCAGGCATCAAAATTAGATATTTATTGTTGTGTGGCATCGACCCTTTTGTTGAAGCTATCGCATTAGTAAGTTAAATATTTTGTGATTATGGTCAAATCGGTATGATTATATATATTTATATGTTTCCACTGATTAAATTTTTTAAAATTTTAATTTTTTGGATTTCTCCTTTGTTTGCCACCAATTTTTAAATTTTCAATATTAATTCCCTTAATAGAAAAAATTATATTTTTGTTTTTATACCCTCCACTCCAGTGTGCAGAGGGTATATATAAGTTTGTCATTCCGTTTGTAATAATTAGAAAAAAAATTTTGGACCCCATAAAATACATATATTTGTGATCCTTATAACAACCGGAGTTGATATAGCGTTGTCCGTCTGTCCGTCTGTCTGTCTGTGGAAATCACGATGACGGCATCAATCGGGCAGCTAGGGTGCTCGTTGACATAAAAAATGATTCACTAACATTTTGAAAAGTTTGCTGTTTCAAATCGTCCAAATCGGTCGATTAGGGCCCGAGATTTGAATGAAGAACTAAAAAAAGTCTTGAAAAAATATAATTTTCTATGTTGTTCTTGTCGCGATCACGCCCTCAATAGTGTAGCTACAGTGATAATTTTTAGTCAGAATAATTCACCAAATTCATGGAAAGATTTCTATTTCAAAAATCATTAAAATCGGTGGAACAGGTCCAGGGAAATCGCTGAAAAATTAAAAAAAATAAAAAATATGATGTTTCTACATTGTTCTTGTTGTTATTCTAAATGTTGTGTTGTTGTCATAGCTGGACTTGTTGTTTTTGCGGTCGCTGTGCGTTGTGCGTTGCGGTAAAAACTAACCCTTTGTACATTTTTTTATTAACTCTGGTAGAAAAATCTAAAAGTTTCCATTGTTTTGGCATCACTAAAAAAATTTGTTAGATCATTTCTGTTATTACCACGAACCCGCCTGCAAAATTTTAGATCGAATGGGTGACGGGAAATTGGTCAAAATCGATCCAAAATTTTTTCGACAAGCAGACACTACGAGTTAATAGTAAAAATTCACCAACATCTAAAGCAAATAATGCTAAAATACCTAGTTGTTAATAAAAAAAAAAACAATGTAAATTTAGCAAAAAAAAAAATTTTATGTATAAATTTATTTAAAGAGAAAAACACAAAAATAACGTTTGATGTATTTTTTGTGTGTAATATTTATATATAAACATAAACATATTAAATAATACAAATAATATACATATATTATATACGTATATCCATAACAACTGCATGTTAGAAATAAATCGGTATATTATTTATTTACATAAAATTCTGCAATATTTTGTTGTGGGGAAAATACATTTCTTTTGCATTAACAGAGTGTGACTTCATTTTGCTCAGCGTGACTATGCCACAGTAGATGGCGCCACAATTTTTGTTCTAATTAGCTTTGCAATAGTTATTTCTATTTTAACATGAATGTCAATATTTTCAAATAGATATCATACAGGACAATGTTAAGAGTATACACCGGCTGGTCTTTTATTTCATACGTATTTTCATTATTCTCTTACAAATATTAACATAAGTTTGGCATATTAACTTTTTGTTGTTTTTACAAAATAGAGTTACCGAGTTCATCAAGGAATTTTTTTGCTTTCAAAACAGTTCTACATAGTTATATAGAACTATTATTCTGCTTTACCTACAAAATATCTGATTGCGATTACATCTAACTTTTAAAGATTGTTTATAATTACTAAAGCATTATTATTCACATAAATACAAAATTGCACTTTTTAAATTTTCCATTCAAATTTAATAAAATATCAATTCTAAAAACTGGAATTCAAAATTGCCAATTATAAATTACAATTAGTTGAATTTCAGAAAATCATATCAAAACGTCGGTAATTATAATTTTAATTTTAGAAGACATCAATTGCATCTTTATATATAAATTTTATTCGTTAAACACAAATTCAAATTTCAAAAAAAAAATAAAAAACACCAAATTCCTATGTTAACATATAAAAAATTTTTACATTTAAAAAAAATATTGACAGGAGAAATTAATAGCTTTTCAGTACCGCGATTCAGTAACTTCTTTTAACGATAGTCGAATCGTTAAAAAAAAGAAAAGCAAAATTATCAGAAAAATTTTAAACGATATTCGCTATTGTTAAACTCAGCTGTTGTTGTTATCTAAACGACAACCATTTTTGTGTTGTTTATTAAATCGACAAAAACTTAAATTTTTAGGTTGAAATGTCGTCATACATAAATAAAAATCATAAAATATTGAAAATATTTTGCTTTTATTAAAAAGCTTTTTTATATAAATAAAAAAATTAAATAGCATATTCGATTCATTATTTCATTTTCAAATAAATACACAGAAATATTAGTAAAAAAATAAAGATATTAAACATAAACATAAAATCATCCTGTCAAACACGAAGTAATTTGTTTTTTTCTATTCTTCTTTGTGTTTTTCGCTTATTTTGACAGAGATGCCACTCGTTTACAATTTAAATAAATAGAAAAATAGATTTGTCGACTGTTGGTAAGATGTATGTACTTAGTGAATCACTTAATCCTTAATGCAAACAACAATAGCTGTCGATATAGTTTGCGATTGT
Source organism: Cordilura impudica (assembly GCA_963682025.1). NCBI lineage: Eukaryota > Metazoa > Arthropoda > Insecta > Diptera > Scathophagidae > Cordilura > Cordilura impudica. Next base: position 140,880,787 of record OY821519.1, read on the forward strand.
CGGATCGTTGAAATTAACAGAATCACACTACAGAAAACATTAATTTAAATTCAATGAATTTTAGAAAACGTCAAATGATATTTAAGAATTGCGAACATAAAAACTGTTACATAAATAAATGCAATTTGATTAGAATGTTATTTATATAGAAATTTTCACAATTTTTTTTGGATGAAAATTTGAAGTTTTTCAGAAAATAAAGAGAACAAATTATTTTATTTAAAATGTTTGGGACATTTGGTTTTTTGCGTTTGGCATCCCTAATTTGAATATTTATTATTATAAATTTATTCTCTATGTTTTCCAAATATGGCAATATTTTAATAAAAAAAATTGAGAGAGTTTTTTTTTGGTTATTATTTTGTTACTCCATCCGACCTATATGGCCGCAATGAAGAAATATTTGGCCAGTTAAAAGAAACTATACAGCCATCTCCAATTAGCACGATTTAGTGCATATAGCCACCCTCCACAACCATTACCTTTGCAATGGAGGTTAGGGCGAGCTATTTAATTAGCAAAAACTAAATTAAACGAGAAGTTATGTCATATAACCGGAAACGCATGCATATAGGTATATAACCTAAATGCATGCCGATCAGCAACTACGATGACCAAAAAGCAAACACCGAAATAAATCCGAAATAATAGAAAAGACGAAAACCAACCCAAAGAATTTGCTTTTCCATTTACATTTATTATCAAGACTCAAACCGAGGTGGAGGGTATCAAAGATTCGGCACAGCTGAATTTAACACTCTTACTTGTTTTCTATAAAGCTTTCTATTCTAACTTCGAACAAAAAGCTTTTCTTTCTTAATTATAATTTCTTTGAAACTAATCTTTGATAATTTAAAAAAAAAAAACATAAATTGAAGACAAGACTTATAACCGAAAGAATTAACACAAAAAATATCTCACTACTGTTAATCATCATGAGATCAAGATCGTGATCATGCCCATTAAGGTTGGTGATGTCGATGATGCCACTTGCTTATTATTTGTGTTCTTGTTTTGTTTATTTTTTTGGTTTTGCCATATAACAAAGCGAAAGCTGTCTAAGCTGCAAGATAATTTGCTGCAGTAGTCGTCCTTTATTTAAAAAAAAAAAATAAAAAACTCAATTGAAAAGATTAAAAAAGGGCAATATTTTGTGGGAATAAATATTTCTAACAAAAAATATTAAAAACAATTCAATTGTTTTTTTTTTTTTTGCTAATATAATTATCTGTTTGAAGTGATTTATTTATATATGTTTTTCGTGGAAGTGTTAAATGAAATTTCCTGGTTTTTTATGTTTGCTAAAATTATTTCACATACCATATAAAATTCATTTTTTTCTAAGAATTTTATGAATGATAATGATTTTATAAAAAGTTAAAATAAGTTTTAAATTTCACGTGTATTAACGATATATTATATTAAAAATGTAGAATATGCTTTAAAAAGAAAAACAAACGGGGGATGGTTTGTAGGAAAGTTGAAATAATTATTTTCTTTTGATTTATATATCTTCACTTATAATCAAGTTCGTATCTTAAGTCATTCGATTTATAAGTTTTGTACCAAACTAACAATCAAGTCTGTGCCTTTAACCTCTTATGAAACAGATTTTAACAATATACTTAACTTTTGATTAGATTTTAATGAAAAACTATACTTAAAGGATGTTGTTGGGACTTCGAATGCTTGTTTGTGAGTGCGTGTTGTATCAAGAACTTCTGATGACTTTAGAGATCTTTGTAACGATTGCTGGTGGCCTAGAAATAATATAAAAAAGTTTTTAGTATTTATATATAAATATAGAAGACGGACTTTAATACAGCTATTGGGACCATGACGACTTTTTTACCCTTGATATCAATATCACAATCCTTCTAATGAACTAGAAAAAGGTACCGAAATTTTAGATTTGTATAATACTGTCAAAAAATCAACTCTATTTATTTTATTTATTTATTTTTTTTTAATCAAGAACTAGTCTTATCTAAAAGTGCTGGGAAGAAAACAAATAATATTTGTAACATCGAAAAGAAAAAAGTTAATACATTTTGCATATAAAAGTTAATAAATTTAAGAGTATAAGATTAGTATGCTAAGTAGTTATATATGGCCATTTTGAAATATTGTTATATATGGCCATTTTTATATTGCTTATGGATTAAATATTTGGTGGAAGTTGGCGCCAAAAAGTTAATAGCATTGAAAAAAATAATTATTATTTTGTTATATCTAAAGCGAAATGTATTTGTTTTGTTTTCTCTGGCAGACCTTGAAAAGATAATTCTATTATACAGGTATTCAGGCTTTATGAAAAACAGTAATGTTCGAAGTTTGAACAGGCTATCGAATGATATATCTGTGGTTTTCTAGAATAACCGCATATGTCCTAAAACCAAAATGTTCAGGGGAGCCAAAAAACGTTATATTTGAAATTATGGCTCGATATAAAGTTTTTAGAGCTTTTTATTTAACAGTCCTGTAGATGTGGGCAATAAATACTTTATATAAAATTTTGAGTCAAAAATCTTCAGAGAAATAGATCCTAGAGAAGGACGAGAAAAACAATATGTAAATAACAGATAAAACAACTTATGTCGATAAACGTTGTTTTCTTTGAAAAAGAAAACTACCAATGCAACCGCCCATGTATACATAAGTTGTTGTTGCTTGAAAAATGGATTTTTTTGTTCGTCAACAAAAAGTTAACGGGACTTAGGATGAGAAAATAACAACGTATCAAGAATAAAAGTGATAAAAAATAACAGAAATAAACACACAACTTTTTACAAGTGGTTATAAACTGAAAACAAATCCAAAACTATTTTGCATTTTTTTTCATTAATAGCAATGTATGTCGCTATGTGTCGTTTTCTGATCAAAGTTGACATACGTCCATAGTGCTGCAAATTAATATAATAAACATTCAAGTTACGTCGTTATTTAAAGAAAAAACTCAGAAATGGTCAATATTTTTTTTAAAAAAATTTAACACATGTAAAGAGCGTTAAAAATTATCAAAACTGACAAAAATGGACATACGTGGTTATTCCAGAAAACCACAGATATTACATATTTGTCTAGAGCATTGTTCCGCAAAGCATGTGCGGCGGCACACCGGTGTACCGTGGTCATCAGTTGGTGTGCCGCGGAAAAAATTCAAGTTATTGTGAAGATAAATATCGAGTAAGTACTTGTATTTACTCGTACCGTCTCATCCCTAGTCCTCAGTCGTCATTATCGCGCCTGACTGAGTGGGTGCAACGTCATTTTTTGCCAGTAACTAGACGTTAAACAAATCGTTATTCGCCAGTATCTACCAGACTTTTTAATAACAAATAAATAGCCCATAATACATGTGTATAATGGATAAATTCGTTAAACGTACCGCAAGTTTATCAAGTGAAACTAAGTGATTTCGAAGAAGAAGTAGAGTCAACGAAGAAAATATGATGAGAGCTATGTAATTTATGGCTTTATATATTGCGGAGACGAATCGTGCTCAATTTCAAATTGTTTTGTATGTTGAGAAATTTTGGGCAATAACTCGTTACTGCCTAGTAAATTTTTACGATATTTAACTACGAAATAAGCATCGATAGCTAAAAAAGATAAAGCCTTTTTTCAGACAAGTCTAAGAAACAGGTAACTCTCATGAGTTCGTTTTTCAAAACATCAGACAAAGCACAAGGAGCAATCTACGTGGTCCGTAATATGCTAGTTAAATTCAAGAAGCCTTATTCTCTCGCTGAAACTTTAATTATACTTTTCTCCAAAGAAGTTGTCAAGATTTTGATAAGTCAAGAAGCCGAAAAAACTCAGACTTAGAGGAGTTATTGCGGTAGAAGCCGACGAGTCTACTGATACCAGCGCTCACTAGCACCTCATCTCAAAAGTGAGGTACACTGATGGATGTGAAATAAAATAGGACTTTTTATTTTATCTGCCACGACCTGGTATAACACCACAGGAGAAGAAATATTAGTAAAACTTGCATATCTGGCATACAGATTCGCTCATTTAAATTAGATCAACAGAAAAATGCCAGACGGGAATACTAATACTTTAACGTCTTCGGACAAAATTGAAAGCTTTCTCACTAAGTTGGTGTTATGGATCAGCCACGCTGTCAACGGTAGTACTAAAATGTTTCCAAATGTCATGGCTGACGATTCAAAAAAAAAAAAAAAAAGCGAGTAAGAAAATTATAGTCGATCTAGACCGACTATACGATACCATATACCATGGTTTGCGGTCCAACTAATTGAATATAGAAAATTAGCATAAATCAAATTTGAGTGGCATTGTTATTATTTTTTTTTTGGCTGCAGATATGAAAAGTTGATATCGGGTGCTATATTTATATGGGGACTAGGTCGAAAAATGGACCGATCCTGACCATATTTGGCAAAGTCGCTTATATTTTGAAAAAATATATACAAACCAAATTTGGAAAAAATCTGTGCAATATTTTTGTTTTTTGATAGATTTTAGTGAAGATCGAGAAGCAGCTCTATATGGAGCCTATAACTAAGAATTTTCCTAAAGGGATTATTTTTGGATTACTGATTAATGGATATAATAAGCACATACAAACTCAAGTGGACTGAGATATATATGATAATTTGGACCTTATGGCAATTTATGTCGATTTCATAGGGGTCATTTGTATGGGGACTAGGTCTGAACATTGACCGAATTTCGCCAATTTCAACAGCGTTCATCCTATGGCCGATAAAAGCTTATATACCAAATTTCATCAAAATATATTCATATTTGCGACCTGTAGTTTGAAAACAAAGTTTACATGGTCACGCAGACGGACGGACGGACGGACATCGCTAAATCGATTCAGAAAGTGATTCTGAGTCGATCGGTATAATAAAAATATTTTTGGTAGTTACAAACAGCAGCACAAAGTCATTATAGCCATACCACGTAGTGGTATAGGGTATAAAAAAAGCAGACGTTGCAAAGTGGCGCCATTTGAGTTTTTTCGTTGCAAAAATCATATCTTTTGAACCGAATAACATAATTGAACAGTTTAAACAGCATATGATAGATAACTGTTCAGCCTATGAAATGAGCGTTTGGAAAGGGTGCTACGATTTGTAGGGGCCTACTTATGGGTTATCAAAGTAAAAATTTGTAGAAAAATCAATTTTTTGGTAACTAAAAAAAATTATTTTTACATTTTTAGATTGTTTTTATTTTTTTCTTTAGGGTTTTATGTTTTAAATTATTACCCAACAAATTAAAAAAAAATTACTTCTTTTTTAAATTTATTTTTTCAATTTTCTGTAAAATATTCATCACAATTCGTAAGAGAAGATATATCTAAAAGACTAATCATTTCTAAACTATAATTATTTTCTAACTCTATTCGTGACTTCACATGCCGCAGGGAAGAAATAAGTGGATCGGAAGATGCTGCCAACATGTTGAAGAGGTCCTCATTTTGCCTTACCCTTGATGCTTTGAATGTGTTCTGCAATCTATATTTTTTATAAAATTTGTTAAGAGACTCCTGTGCTTCTTCAAAAAGCTCTCCAATTGGCAAAGACTGGTACTCAATTATATCTTTGCCATGCGCCAATATTTTATGGACGGTCGGGGTCAACTTCTTCTGTGGATACATTTCTGCTAAAAGAGATGCAGTTTTCGATGCATATTCTCCATATTTTGTAGAATTGACATTTTCTTTGCAGTTTAAAACATTCAAGATCGTTCCCAATCTTTTCACGATTTGATTGTCAATTCCAGTGATTCTAGTTACTGCCTCATCATTTTCAAAAAATCTCCTAGAAGTGTTTCCATCGTTTGAGTTACCGTATCCGTGCTGCTTGGGACAGTCTACTTTTAGTCCAACTTGTTTAAAAAAGCATCCTGTATTTGCTTCTTTCTGATCTTTTCCTTATCCTTTATTGATGTATTTTCATCGAAGTTTTCCTCCTCTTGTGGTAGGGTATACGCCAGTTTTAGCAAGAACTCCATACACCTTATCCTTGCGTGCAATGGTGACATTCCATATTCGTAATTCTCCTCGTTTGTAGAATCGTTTAAATTACCAAAGTTCTTCTGACTCTTTTTGCAAATCGGGCATGACAGTGTTGAAGTTCTTCCTGTCAGTTCGTTTACGACTTTTCCGTCAACCATGGTCAGGTGGAACTCGTAATTGCATTTAATATATTTTCCTTCTCCAATTTGCAGCTTTGTAGGATTAATCTTGCTTATTTGTTCTTCAATGTCCTTCACCGTGGTCCTTATGAGTTCTGCCGATTCCCTTGCAAACTGAAACATTATTGGTCGGCAATAATGCACTGATGACGGACGTGGATTTTTCCAGTGTAGGGAAACATCAGATTTTAGCCGCAAAGGAACAACAGATGCCATAAACATATTTCCTCTGATATTGTAGCGTCATCGGAAGATATTCTTTGCTTATAAACGCTTTGTCCGGATGATCCATCGCAGCCCCATTTGCTGATCAATGTCAGTTTCTCAGGAAGAATTTTCACCTCATTTTCAGGAAGACTCTCCAACAACCGTTTTGCTGTATGGCCCATGAGATCCTGCAGATTGGCTTTCACAGAGACTTCCGTAAACTCCGTATGCAGTGGTCGTGAATTTATTTTGGCTTGCGTAATATGCTCGTATCCTGGTAAGACGTCAGCCCCGTGTCGCATCAAGGATGCCCGTAGTATCTCATATTTTGGAAAATTGTAAGTCCATAAACAAGGCCAAGGCTTCTTCGGAACCATACTTTTTAATGTGTGCGTTTGTGGGCGTGGGAATGCTTTCCTTAATCCTTTTTAGTCGCAGTGGGCTTGCATCAGCAACAGATTTTGTAATCTGCGACCTAACTCTTTCACTATCCTTTGTATATTTAATAGACAGCGCGTCCGATAAATGCTTCGTGGTCAAGTCATTGGTGGCATCGGCAAGTTTCCTCTTTCTTGTGAAAATTGAACACTCCTCAATACTTTTTTTTTGCCTTCCTTTAGCTCCTCTGGTTGATGTGGTGGGTTTATCTACTGCCAATATATCCAGGATGGTGTCTTCATTAAGCCAGTCCTCGTATTTGTAGTTGAAGTTCTGAATGGTTCGATTAGATTTCACCCATTTTGCCTTAATATTTGCATATATCAGATAAAAATTATTTTTTATAATTTCGCTTCTCTCAATATTTCCGTATAAGCTATCAAGTTCTTCTAAAGCAGCTTCCGCGAAAAACTTTGGTGTGGTTGACCTTCTAAACAGTTCAAATAATTTTAAATTGTTCAATGCCATGTTTTCAGTACTTAAATTGTTTAACGCCATGGTTTCAGTACTTGTTGCGCCAACTTTCAGTCGTAGACTAATCCAGGCATTATGCTTATTTTGCAATATATAGGCTTATGCTACCATGCCTAAAAATTTACCTGTTCCCTGCATACATATGGATTTAGGCTGAATTATGCAATTTTGATATTATGCTCGTGTCTAAATAAGATTTGTGCCTACCTGGAGGGACCATAAGTCAATATTGTTCTTGACCATTTGTACTCCAAAGTAATTTTTAAGTGAGATGCGTACCTGCGAATTTCAATGAGTAGTTTTTTGTGCACCCTGTGTCTGTAACAGAATATTGGGAGTAGACTTTGGCAGAAGCTCACAGGTAGACAACCGACTTAAAATGCAATTTTCAAACTATTAGATCAAAATACTGTCAGTCAAAACATGTAAGGGATGCACGCCATACAATTTCTGCAACCATGTCTTTTTAACCTTTTTTTACCTCTAGAAGCCAAACGGGCACGTACGGGCAGATAAAACCTTTTGAATTATGTAAAGAAATAATTAAAGAACATGTTTTGCAAATATGGCAAATATAGATTTTTTTATTTTCCGTCAAAGTTGAAAAATAGTGAAAAAAACGGATAGTTTTTAAATAGTGATTTACCAGGAGAAACACAAAGCAAACAGTTAATTTTAATAATTATACATTTAATAAATACATCAATCCAAACAAACAAAAAATAAGGCGATTCGTTACCTATTTTTCGTGATATTACACCTGAAATCGCAACAAATTGACTAAAAATTGTGTGTTTTTTTGAAAACCGAAAGTCGGTCAACTTTGAACGGTTATATCTTCTAAACTAAAAATGTGATATTATTAAGAGTAGCATATTTGAAATCGTTGAAAAGTTTCCATGGGATTATTCAAAACTTCGTCGGCGCAGATGAAAATTTTGATTTTTGCAACCTCGTTTGCTCTACGGGCGCCACTGTGCGTTGATAGCGAAACTCTTTGAGCTATTAGTAGAAAAAATGAACTGTTATTTTTCTATTTGTGGCCTGCATTCTATGGACTGGATAGAAGATCTATTTTCGGACAACATTTCCCCTGGACACTTACCTGAGAAGAGATGAGGGCAGCCTTATCAACGATTGCTCCAAATATTTATCGTTTGTGCTCAGTTAAACACGATCACATTTCTCACTAAACATCATATCATATTAGGTAGATTGATTTCAGTAATAAATAAATATTAAATAAACATTGCTTTTTTCTCTGGTGTAGCTCTAAAATTTCTTGATTTGAACACAAAAAGTTTGCGGAACACTGGTCTAGAGTACTGTGAGATTCTACTTCGCCTACTGCGACCAAACACATACCTTACAATTTTATTGTACGTTACATTAAGCCTTTTTATACACACAGAAATTCATTGTGGCTACCGAATTTATTACCAACCGAATTGCGATAATGCTAATAACCGAATTTCGGGTTCACTATGATTACAATTCTATTTCTATATTTTATCATAATAGAAGATTTGCAGATACTATAAAATTTCTGTTGCTACAGCCGAAAATACAGTTGTTCCACTTTAGGACAATTCGATTGGCAAATATTTTTTCTGTCTGTACCTAATATACATATTGCAGCTAGCGAATAGTTTACATCCATACAAGAGAGTTAACATTGCATAAGTTCTACCACACATAACATTTATGTGATTAGACCAGTCTAACTCCTTTTTAAAAATTTCACCTAGATTTTTGGCAGTTTTACCTATCACGGTAACAGAAATACTTATTAGAATCGGTAGTAAAACTGTTGTCAAAGATTCGATTTTTCCAATTATCATAGGTTTCGACTTCTGTGCATTTATGGAGAGTCCGTTGACCGATGCCCGTTCTTTTATACTATCTAGATCATAATTAATTTTTGTAATGCAATTATTGACATCAGATGGTTTAGAACTTATAAAAAGTTGTACATCATCTGCGTACATCAAAGCAAACAAAATGAAAAAGATAAATGTTAAGTATTTTATGCGTGTCACTTTTATTCTAAAGAAATTTTAATTTTTGAAAAGAAATTTTCTTAAAAACCATCACTCCTCATAGAATTTCAGCATTTATCGGTGTGATAAATTATTACCACATCTTGCAGCGACATTAAAACAAAATACAAAATTTATAGTTTTTGCTAACAATAAAACAATAGTACAAATTATAATAATGATCTCAATTTTATGGATTTTAAGCAATGGAAATTTAAAACCCATAATTTTGAAATTTTACAAGAAACAGAAAAAAAAAAAAAAAATAAAAACAAATTTAACCAACTTTATAAATTTTTTCCCATGACCTCGAAAAAAGGAGTAATTTTCTAAACAAATTGCGGCTTAAACCAAACTAAACCCACCAACATTTTGTAATTTCAATAGCAAACGTGCTGGCAAGTTAAAATAACGTAACGTTGAAATTAAAGCATAAAGGCTGGGAGCATGATGCCTGACTGTAATTTACATGCTCTGATGTCTTGATGTCTAGCTGAAGTTTTCAACAACAACTACTGACTCTTAAGAGTCATTTGTTTTACTTTTTTTTTTGGGTGTCTAAAGTTTTTAAATGTTTATTTAGCTTTTTATTATCACATATTAACTACAGGCTTTTTGTTTTGAAATTTTTTTTTGTGATGACAATTTATTATAACTTTTAGTTTGTTGTAAATTTCCGGTTATGGATTTCTTCAATAAAAACAAAAACTTTTAATTTTTGAACAGTAAAGATAACTATTTACATACTGATAATTGTGATGATCACTATGATGCTGCCTGTGTTGTTTTAATTAAATAATAATTTAACTTTTAACTTTAACTGAGACTTCGTGATTTCTATTAATTAAAAAACCCCGAAGCTATAATTAATTTTAAATATTATTAAGTTAATTGAATGTTCATACTTAACAGTTGTGAACATAAAATGGTTAAACAGGAGACAGAGTAATTCGGCTGAGTAAATTTTAAAAACTATAAAAATTATTTAACTCATGAGAAAAAAATGAATTTAAATTTTTTTATTTGTAATTTTATTAGTAATCCTCCATGGAAAATCTGAGATCTGAGGATGGTTTTCTTTGCTGTGAATCAGGAATGGATAACTTCGTGCTGATTTTGGTACTTTTTTTAAGTACAAAAAATACTGTAGTAGCCGACCGATTTGGAATATTTTCATTACACGTTTTTATTTGCAAATACGAAGGAGTATCAATAAATTCATGACTTTCTAAATGAAAAACTTGAAAAAATTCTAGTTGTTATAATTTTTGATTTATTTCTGTGTGCGTCATTCTAAGAGCTGAACTATTTCTAAGATTTATTTTTGATTTGCATTTTATGTGGCCACAATTCTGCAAACAATTTTCAATAGCAATTCCAACTTTTTCTAAGCAAAAAGCGCAAGATAGCACCGCAAAAAGCGCTTAAAGGTGCTAAATTAGAACGAAACGAAAATCGCTAAAAACGTCAATATACATATTAAAAGCTTAAATAAAAACTTGTGTCTATCGTTTGAGTATCTGCCCAATAATAATTTTTATTTTTCTTTTTCTTTTCATACAAATATTTTCTTTGTCATATAAAATTTAGAAAATGTTTCTTTGATTATTTGAAAATATTCTCAGCACAGTGCTTACAACTCGGCCACGCTCCTTCACTCAGGTCCTCGTGAAGCATCTGGAATTATATATTATTAATATACATATGTACAAGCATTTTTTTTCATAATAATATAACAAAAATTCATTCTCATATATACTTTCATATTATCTAATCATGACACATATCCGTATTACACAATTTAATTTTATATGAAGAAGTTATTCCTTCATATGGTTTCTGTGATCTATTAGCACCTGGCGTGTCCTTCATAACATACCTATCATTGCCCAAAAATTTCACAATCTGATAAGGGCCATTATATTTTGGAAAAAGTTTTCGATTCCCCTCCACTAATTTAGTTTTCCGTACTAGTACTAACTGCCCCTTTCTATAAATTTCACTTGGTTTTCTCCTTTGGTCATATTTTTGTTTTTGATATTGTTGCATAGTTTCTATCAATGAATTTGCCTGTCTTCTAGCATTTATACCGTCTTTAGTTTTAATTTCATAGACTTCACTACTTAAATATGAATCATATTTTCCCCTTGGCATAAACCCAAATAAATATCATTTGGTATTTTTCCTGTCGATTTGTTAACAGTAGAATTTAATCCCCATTGAACATCATTAATAGACTCATCCCATTTTTTTTCATTTTCTACAGATGTACCCAAGGCCGATAAAAATCGTTCTATTATAACTTTCTGCTTGTCCATTGGCTCGTGGAGATGCGGTCGCATTATGGATTATTTTCATGCCATACTCTTGGGCATATATCATAAATTTATGACAAGTAAATGTACTAGTTCTATCACAAATCATTCTTCTGGGAACTCCAAAAACTCTCATAAATTCATCTAAAAACTTCAGAAAAGGTTCTACTTTTGTACTCTGTACTGCTTTTAACATAACATATTTCGTAAAACCATCTACCAAAACAATGAGATACATATTCTTGTGAATACTCTTCGTAAATGGACCAATATGGTCATCATAATCAGTATGAAAAGGTATGTTACTTTTATCAATCGGATGCAACATTCCTGCTTGTTTACCAGCAGGCACCTTGTTATATGAACATGGAAGACAACATACAATATAACGTTTAACATAATTTTGTCCAATTTAGTCATGATGGTTAAATAAAATTTCCTTTCTCGAAGATTGTGGAACAACCCACTTACTGCCGTTTAATGTTTTCTTATATAACCTGCCTTTTTTTAGTAAATATTCGCTATATATCTGTTTTTCCTCTTTATCTGTTGGAGTCTTCTTTAATATTTCAATAAGATATCTACACCTTTCATCATTTAACTGTAAAGCTAATATCCAATCCATTTCAGTAATATCGACATACAAAACACCTACCGGGTTTCCACTTAATGCATCAGCATGTGCCATTTGCGACCCTTGTCGATATTCGACAATAAAATTGAACTCTTGAATAGTAAGCCACCATCTCGCAATTCGAGGCACAAGATCTCTTTTTGAAAAAGCAGTTCTTATAGAGGAACAATCTGTAACTACTTTAAACTCTATCCATAGTAAATATATTCTAAAACGTTTTAAAGCATATACAGCAGCTAATGTTTCTAACTCATAAGAATGATAGCTCTGCTCCTCTTTTGTTGTTGTGTGACTAAAGTATGCAACTGGTCTCAAAGTTTCATCACATTGTTTTTGTAATAAAACAGCTCCAACTCCCCATTTACACGCATCTGTATGCAACTCGGTCCACGCTTTCCTATCATACAAGACTAATACAAGAAACGTAGTAAGTTTTCTCTTCAACTCATCAAATGCCTTAATTTGTTCATTCTCCCATTTGAAATTAATTTCTTTTTTTAATAAATTCTGAATAGGTCTGGCTATTAAAGCATATTGTTCTATAAATTTTCTGAAATAACTCGTTAACCCCAAAAACTGACGAACCTCATGAAGATTCTTAGGACTTAGGAAATGAATAACAGCACTAATATTTTCTTTTCCTGGTTTTACACCCACTGCATTTATTTCAAATCCTAAATACTGTATTGTACTGTGCAAAAAAAAAAAAAACATTTGTTTAATTTCAGTGTTGCACCATTTTGCATTAATCTTTCTAGAATTATCTCTAAATTCTGAAAACCTCTATCAATCGTGTCTGAAGGAATTAAAATGTCGTCCATATAAACCATAGCAGTTGTAAATCTCAAATTTCCAAGTATTTTATAGTTTTTATAGTTCGTTGAATAACAGCCGGAGCATTTACTAATCCAAATGGCATTCTCTTAAATTCATAATGCCCATCAGGGGTTATGAACGCTGTCTTTCGGGCTGACCTCTTATCTAATGAGAAGTGATAATAACCACTTGCGCAATCTAAACTAGTAAAATAGCTGCTTCCTCTTAATCTATTAATTTCATCATCCATTCTTGGCATTGGAAACGCTTCTTTTGTTGTATTCCGATTCAGAGCTCTGAAATCAATGCACATCCTGTATTCCCCTGTTTTCTTTTTAACCAAAAGAATAGGACTAGAATAAGGAGAATGATAAATCTTGAATAAGATCAGCTTTTTTTAGATCGGCTGTCATATCACGAACAATTTCTCTTTCAGACCATGACATTTGATATGGCTTATATGAAACTGGAGTTTCATCGTTTAACTTAATTTTCATTTGTACATCTTTTATATTTCCTAGTTCTGACATGTCCTGTGCAAAAAAAAAACTTCTGTATTTATTAATCAAAGCACATAATCTTTCTATATTAGTGTCATCTAAATGCCTTACCTGAGGTACAATTTCACTTTTCAAAAACTGTTTCAATCTACTAGATTTTACCCTAAAATTCGAATATTCAAATTGTTCATCTAATCTGCAAGGAAAAACTCTTCCTATTCTAAACCCCTTTTTAAAAAATAAATACTTACACGACTCATTTTCTATTAAAATCAATCCTATACTACCAACAACATTCTGTATTCGTTTTTCGGCTTATTAACGAACATTTCTTCCAAATAAAAACATGATTTGGAAATCTGATCAGTCATAACTTCAACAAATCGAGCATGTTCTTTAGGTATAGTAACTGTTTTGTGAATCCAAAGTGAACATTTATCTTTTGATATGCAATCAAAATCTGAAAAATTTTCACTTTCTTTAGTTAATAATTTAACAGTATTATTTTTCACTACCGTAATAACAGATTCATGATTAATAAATGGTTGACCAATAAGGATATCAATTTCTTGAGCATAATCGGGAAAAATAAATATTGTAACAAATGCCCATGCTGAATCTACATTTAATGTAACGAATATTTTGGATGTTACAGATACAACTGATCCTCCGTATCCTGTAACTTTTATGCTACAACGTTTAAAAGCTACGTTTAATGTATTTGCATTGGATTGTCTTATTAATATTACTGAGCAACCGGTATCAATAAAACCTCTCATTGCAATTTCATTTACCTTACAATTCACTAAATAGCACTCTTTAAATTCACCGGATTTTGTTTCATTATTTATAAATAATATTGAAGACTTACTTTTTTTATTCATATAATGTCCCCATTTTCTGCAATTATCGCATTTCTTGAGACCACTTTGACACTTGTTTGCATAATGTCCTGATTTCTTGCAGATAAAACATATCACTTTCTTTTATCCTCAGAACCATCTTCAATTATAGTGATAGTTCGTCCATCAATACGTCTATTTTTGGGTTGAACGTCCATCTCATGCGGAAATGTTGACAAATAATTACCAAAGAGGTCTTCCGGAGTCTGAAATCTTGCAGCCCTTGCACTCACTTGTACACTTCCACCAGGTAATCCATCAATTATGCATGACACAGCATCTTTTCCAACACTCTTACATGTGTCATCCAAAATTTTCTTTTCAAAATAATATCTCGTCATTGACTCCGTCGGACGCTTAACCCGTTTCACTAAATGCTTAAGATTTTCAGAAAAATCTTGATGCTCCGGAAATGATTGGCATAACAAGGATCTCCATTCTTCCCATGTTGAGGCGTATTCATTTAAATTCCCAAACCATGTTCGTGCTAAGCCTTTCAATCTAGTTTGCATTGCAAATATTTTCTTACGATCATCCCAATTATGAATTTCACCAATTTGATCAATTTTTTTTTGCAACCATAGGGACACAGGCAAATTTAATGACCCAGGTTCAAATTCCGGAATACAGTCAATTTTAAAATTTACATTGTTTCCAAAATTTTCTCGACGTTTCTCGCTCAATGTCTTCACCAAACTTTCCAAAGCGTTAATGCGTGTAATCAATTCCGTTTCGTCCACAATTTCTTCTGGGGGCACTTCATGACCATCCGAGCAAAGGATTCGATTTTGAGAGCTTTCCCGCAATTCAGATGTCCTTCGCATATTAGTATACGCTTCGCTTTCTGCTTGATCTTTGCATAAGACTTCAAAATAATTAATCTTTTTTTTTTATTTGTAATCCCACCGCTGCTTTAAAAGCTTAAATAAAAACCTGTGTCTATCGTTTGAGTATCTGCCCAATAATAATTTTTATTTTTCTTTTTCATATCATACAAATATTTTCTTTGTCATATAAAATTTAGAAAATGTTTCTTTGATTATTTGAAAATATTCTCCGCACAGTGCTTACAATATGATGTTACTTTTAAAGTGTATAAAAAAAAATAAATAAATAAGATAAGTATATGCTATTTTAATAAAAATATATCATGTGCTCATTTTCAGGCCGTGGTATTGTTTTTATATAAAATTTTGATTTTTTATTTGAAAGGCAACTATGTTCTGCCTAAAATAATTATATATCCGAAGATTTATTTGATATTTATTTCAATTATGGAATTTTTTTTAGTAATCATGAAGTGAATTTCAATATTTTATTTCCAATTCAGATTTTATTTTCGATTTAATAAATTTAATTTTGTTTCACATAATACTATCTTCATCAGATCTTATTAAATAATAGTTTATTTTAAAGCGAATGTGTGGACAGTATTTTTGTTTCTCCATTTCTGGCGTGTACAAAAGGATCATTTGGGTTACCAACTCTGGAGTAGGCTCCTTTTTTGATTGACATTGTATGCCAGACGAATTGGTAATTAACGAATTTCAATGCAATTGGACAATCTGGTGATTTTTGGCAATATAATATGCTCTCATTTGAATTTTCCAGTAATATTTGTCGATTCAATAATGTTGCCCAATATTTTGCTAATAACGAACCGCGTTCCTTTATATAATTTTGGTGCAGTTAGGTTTCGAAGCAGTATAATTGGTCATCCAAATTTCAGAAAAAATTATGGTGCAGAAGACCAGGCAAATGAAGTGAATTTAAACGCCCCGGTAGGTGAGTAGGTAGCATGCTTGCCTATCATGCGGGGGTCGTGGGTTCGATTCCCACCAGGGGCTTTTGTCTGTCGCTGCAAAACTAGCCAAAACCGGCTTATCCTTGGACCCAAAAATTAGAAACTGGAGATAAGCCACTCGGATTCGCGAAACTAGGCTTAAAAAGCCAGTTCGCAAATGTACTCCTTCACACAATTTTGCAGGGATCTCCCTATCATGATATATGAGATATGTGATTTAAATAATTTGTTTATAAGGGAGGTCTACACCCATTTAGCCGATTTTGTCCACTTACATCACAGCTGCTAATATTAATAACAGATGACATCAAGCCAATTTGTAAAGGTCTCCCTATTATAGTATGCGAGATATTGAATAATTGCTTTGTATGGGAGGTGCTACGCCTATTGATTCGATACCGCCAGTTTTCAGCACGGCTACATACACTAATAAGCTATGAAATCACACAAAGTGCCGTTACTCTTACCTTTATTTTACTCAATATATAGGATATTGAAAATTCACTATTTATGGGAGGTGACACACCCACTTATCCGGTCCTGACCATTTTTGGCACAGCTACTCATAGTAGTAATAGATATCGTCTCACAGATATACAAAGCTCTTCCTATTAAGTTATTCGAGATATGTGATATTGAATAATTACTTTGTATGGGAGGTGCTATGCCTATTGATCCGTTACCGCCAGTTTTCAGAGCATTTACTTACACTAATAAAGTGTGAAATCACACAAAGTGCCGTTACTCTTACTTTTATTTTACTCAATATGTAGGATATTGAAGATTCACTTTTTATGGGAGGTGACACGCCCACTTATCCGATCCTGACCATTTTTGGTACGCCCACTCATAGTAGTAGCATATATCGTCTCACAAATTACAAAGCTCTTCCTATTAAGTTATTCGAGATATGTGATATTGAATAATTAATTTGTACTGGAGGTGCCACGCCTACTGATCCGATATCGCCCATGTTCTGCAAGACTATATATAGGACATTAAAATTCACTTTGTATGGGAGATGATTCTACAATATCTAACATTAAAACGGATGTGTTTTATCTTTCAATAAAATTTATTTATAAAGGCTTTATCAAAAATCATTGTAAATATTTTTAATTCAAAAACTTACAATCGACATTTGGGCAATCGGTAATAAAACATCGTTAATGAAAAGGAATAATAAAAGTAAAAACATGTGCATGAATTTGTGTAAATCCGATTTTAAGTTTTTTGCATATAAAATAAAGTTAAGTTTTCCAAGTTCTTGTAAAAATAAATATTAAATTGCTAAAGCAAAGATTAGTCCATATTTAATATTTATTGAAGAATTATGTATCAATGAATTTTAAGAAATCAAAAATTTTAAAATTTAACTGAACGCTCCATCGACTTGACCGTTTGAGTATGGAAAGGAATACATATATGCATAATAGGGCGGTTCGATTTAGAACTCGCCCAAGCGACAAGGAAAATCGTGTTCTAGGGATAAGAAACTTTGCCCGGAACTTTGTCTGTCTGTCTGTCTCACTTTGACCCATTTAGAGTGCCCCAATCGAGTCTAAATGGTTGATCGATCCCCAATAACTTTGGAGGGCCGACCCACCCATGCCAGTGGTACATCCCCTGAAACCCCCCTGCGGGGTTCCACACACAAAAATTTCAAAAAATCACCATCTTTTGTTTAGAATTGGGCTGACTATGTTTGACTTAATATTAAAATTAACACTCATACGTATACGTATCTTCTACTCTGCTGATAAATAATAATCATATGCCTTGACTATGTTATGTTATACAAAAAGATCGATCGGATGAGGGTAAATAACTTTTAGATCAATTCGTGAATATGCGTGACTTTGCGTGACTACCCCAAAATTATTCTGTAGTCACAACAAGACTATGGGCCAAGTTTCAGATCAATTGTATGAGGGTGAATGGGGTTGCCCCATGGCAGAAAGACAGACAGGCAGACAGGTCAAAAGTCGGGACATCAGAATTCGTTTTAGAGGCATGGTTCCTTGTGTAAAGTTTCTTATTTTTATCCCTAAAATATGATTTTCCTTGTCACTTGAGCGATTTTTTTTGCCTCCCTACCAATCGACCCGCCCTAATGCATAAATAGCTATAACAAAACTTGATAATTTAAAAGAGGGATTTACTGCAATCCGAAATAAATCAGCGCAGCTATAAATTGTTAAAGCAATTTTTGTACTCTTCGATTTCTTTTTTGCTTTGATTTTTATGAGCAATGTAATTTTTATTGCGAAAATAAGAGATTTTGTGAACTCAATTAAATCTTGTTTGATAATTTCTTAGACCTTTTCAAAATTATACATAATCACATGCAATTTATTCTGCATGTTAATGTTTTAAATTTTTGTGCTGCGCCTTTGGACAATAGTTCAAATATACATACCATGTATATAATTCTGTTTAACTGTTGTAATTAAAAGACGCTAAAATCACTTAAAATGGAGAACGGAAGGCACTAATTCAAATCTGGCGCGAAAAGCGCTAAGTTGGCAAAGCTGATTTTCAACATTTGTGTTAAAAATTAAAAAAACCTCATAATATTAAATTTAATTTGTCATTTGGTAGACTATTGATATATCAGAATTTATAGTTTAAATTATAGAATCATAATTGAATTTTCCAATTTGTTTTTGTGATATTACCTGTTTGCAGGTGTTTCAACATACTCATAACTCACCTTATGATTCACTTACGTAGTATTTCGGTTTCTTCATCAAATTAATCATAATGCATTTGCATAAAATATATTTACAAATTGAATGTAGGCCTTTTATAAATATATTTCATGTTGCAAATTTTTAATAACAAATGAATAAATATATGCTTAATTAACCCTCTAATGCTCACGGCTCATGCAGTTCATTGCATAGTGGAAAAAATAAAAATATATATGTTTTTGTAATTGAAAATGAAATATTTTTCGTTAATAGGTTTTATTATCAACAAGTAAATAAATTATAAATTATTTATATGGGGACTATGACTATGAATGGTTTTCCAGAATTTATTTTTTGAGTACTAAGTAACGGGTATACATAATATATGATATTTTGGATTTTTCTGCAATTTAAGTAGATCTCATAGGGATGATGTGTATGGGGACCGATTTTCACAATTTTAATAACATTCATGGTCAGATAGACAGACGGACAGACGGACAGACGGACGGATATAGCTAAATCAGTTCAGAAAATATTCTGAGACGATCGGTATAATAAAAGGTGGTCGGATATTTTTGTTTGTCACAAAACTCAATATACCCTGACCAATACATAAATAAATAAAATACATAATAAATAATACATAAATAAATAATACAATAGGGTAAAAACATATGAAATCAACCAATGAGTTGACCGCACCGATTTCGAATTGGATGAATTTTGGTAGAAGGGAAAGTTAAACATAATAATAGCGTTTGCCAAAAATGCACTCAGATGCCTTAACACAATTTTGAATATCTCGAAAAGTGTTCATTGTACGTTAATAATCAAGGGCTCATTTTACAGACTAAAACATGCGCCATTCCAAACAAATTTTTTTTCAAATTTTCGATCAAGGATAATGTAAATAAAAAAAGGACTAAAATTTCCAAAGGATATTTCTCGAAAATCAATATTTTTAAAAATTGCAAAAAAATATATGTTAATTCTTATTATGTTTTGTACAAGTCTGTCAAATTTCAAATTTCAGGTGACAAATTACAAAAAGAAGGACAAATCAAATGTAAAGGAACTTTTTCGACTTTTCTTTGCTTAAACTCTTTTTCTCCATTGCTAAACCTTTAGTAAAGAGTACATTATGTATTATCATTATTAAACACTTTATTACAGCATATTTATTTATTTCTGAAGGATTTCAATTAAAAAATCTGCATCTGCCGAGTATCGCTTGACTTTAAATTTTTTTTTATCTACAGGTTCAATAGAATGCAGCTTTTGAGTTCCAGGAATAGTACGCAAATCTTTAAAACGAATTTGAAGGAACCGTGCTTCTTCTTCGTGGTCTTCTAGAGTTAAAAACTCGAAATTACAGTTCAAAAGATTTTGCAGGCACCATTCATATAATTGTTTTGGAGTAGTTATTTGACCTTGTAATGGACGCTGTAAACTAGCTCGACGTGCTCTCTCTTTACGGTACCTCCAAGACCGTCACTTGGGCCTTTTCCATGGCTTGTTGCAAAAAAATGCCACTCAGCATTACATCCAAAATCTTCCATATGATAACATAAATTGATAAAGTTCTTTTTATTTTTAAACTGGGCAGCACTACCGTCTGAAAAATACGTGATTTTCTTCGGGGTTGTTTTAAACTTTTTTCTCAAAAATACATTCAGGTGGCGATGGAACAGGTGAACAGCTACAGAATCGTGTACAAGACAATCAGATATTATTATGAAGTTTGTATGTTGTGTTTTTCCATCTGATTTAAAATAAATAGCAATTGGGTATAAAGTGGCCTGAGAGTTGTTCCAGTGAAATCCCTGGACTGCATCCTGAATAGTAAAAGAAGCATTTTCTGAAAAATCGCAAACTGCTATATACTCATTTTCTTCCAAATTTGATTTTCCTTCGCTCAAATATGCTGCCTGCTGTTTTGCAATAAATGAATGAGGTAATAGAATTTCAAGCTTTTCACATAGGGAATCCACAAAAACGTCGGCTTGGCCAAACATGGTCTCCAAATTATCCCTATCTACACTTACCCATTGTTTATATGTTATTTCATCAATATCATTTTGCTCTAGTAATTGATTTAGTTTTGCTTTTAAATTTTCAATTCCTGGACACTTGTTACATTTACGTAGGTGACACTTTGAAGAAGATGGAATGCATGTCATTTGTTTCAAACAATCTTTGTAACATTCAAGCTGATAATTCGGAACACCAGCAGTTAATTTTTTAAAATTTATAGCATCAATCATCAGCTTCACATTTTGATGCTTTGTACAAACACACACGTAATGAGATCCACTCGCATTTGCTAGAATTATATTCCTCGGACGAAGTTGGCAAAACCTGGAAATACCTATTTTTATTCCATCATGTCGTTCCTTGAATAAGGCGTACATTTCTCTTAAGTTTCCAAGCAAAAGTCTTTTATTTTTCCTGACTTTTGTACCATTTTCAAAAACAGACACGAAATCTTTCTGTCCGGGCATACACCTGCTGACGTCCTCGGATTCATAAAAGGGTTTTACTAAACTGCTTGTCACTGGTGAAATTGGACTTCCCAGTTTTGGGTTAGGTGTACTCATCACACCCTTTGTTTCAACCAAATGCTTAACTTTTCGCGCGATATAGTTTGTAACCATGAATTCTTCCTCAGTTTTATGTATTGCCCAGCTTTTTGGTAAAATTGTTAGCAGTTGGATTTTCTCACTATTTTTTGTTAATGTTTTAAACTTTTCTTTTAATTGTTCTATTATTTCGGATTGTGGGCACATATGCGAAGTTGATTGTGCTGAACCGTGGAAAATTTTGTCTTGAATCGAATCACTTATTTTCCTGAATTTTGCATCTCTGTACCGTTTTTGATGTAACTTCTTCTTTTTTATCGGAGATTGTTCCAGATACGGTAAAGATTGGTTTAATTTTGAAATAGCAACTTCTTCCGTGCCTGACGCAATGTCATTTACTTCCGTGCCTGACGCAATGTCATCGAAAGTATCTACATTTTCGTTTATATCTGAACCTTCTTCCAAATTAGATTTATTAGATTTCTTCAGATGCGAAAATTTTATTCTACATGTCCAACAAATTTTATTTGAGATCGTAATGTTTTTATCCTTAGTATACTGTATCATCCATTCTTGGACTTGTCTTAAACTTTTATTGCACCCAGTGTGACCGGATTTTTTAAAAGGATTACAGCAAAATGTTGAATTGAGTGTCATATTTTTTATTTAAATACCACAACCGAATGAATTGTGCACGACTTTTTTGTATTGACAATAATTATAATTTATTTAAATATTTAGTCTCTTTTTTTTGTTTTTTCAAACGATCAAGTCACTTTAACACTATAACACTTTGACGTTTAGCACTTTTGAAATCTAGTATTCAACTGAAGTTTGACTTACAGTCTCTGAACTGTTTACAGTGTTTTTTTTTGGTACAAAAAATAGATTTCAGGTAAAAAAATACACGCCTTGCTTTTCTTGAATTGGAAAATTTGCGTGAAGTACTGGTCATAAAATGTTTTTTAAATAGGGACTGAATTTGCTACTGCCAATAAGCCGACCACAGTTCATAAAATATTTGTACATTTTTTGTGTGAACAGGCAATAAATATATAAATATAATATAAATATATAAATATATATATATCGCCTAGGTTGTAAAGTCGAAAAAGTTCCTTTACATTTGATTTGTCCTTCTTTTTGTAATTTGTCACCTTTTTGTATTTTGGTACATTTCATGAAATACATAAACCTTCTCCTGCTTTTTATACCCTATACCACTATGTGGTTTGGGTATAATGACTTTGTGCTGCTGTTTGTAACAACCAAAAATATTTGACCTACACCCATCTTTAATTATACCGATCGAATCAGAATCACTATCTGATTCGATTTAACGATGTCCGTCCGTCCGTCCGTCCGTCTGTGTGTCCATGTAAAGCTTGTAATCAAACTGCAGGTCGCAAATATGAATATATTTTGACGAAATTTGGTATTTTATCTTCTATCGACCATAGGATGAACGCTATTGAAATTGGTGAGAATCGGTCCATGTTCACACCCCTAACCCCCATACAAATGACCCCTATGAAATCAACATATATTGCCATAAGATCCAAATTATCATACATATCTTAGTCAAATTGGGTTTGTATGTATATACTACATCCATTAATCAGTAGTCCAAAAATGATCCCTATTGGACAACTCTTAGTCATAGGCCCCATATAGAGCTGCTTCCCGATCTTCACTTAAATCTATCAAAAAACAAAAATATTGCACTTATTCTTCTCAAATTTTGTTTGTATATATTTTTGCAAAATACAAGAGACTTTACCAAACATGGTCGGGATCGGTACATTTTTGGGCCTAGTCCCCATATAGATATAGCATCCGATATGAACTTTTTCATATCCGAAAAAATTAATAAAAATCCCACTCAAATTTGGTTTATGCTTATTTTCTATATCCAGTTAGTTGGGCCTGAGAGATAGGGTCTCTAAACGCATGGTATAGGGTATCGTATAGTCGGTCTAGACCGACTATAATTTTCTTACTTGTTTTCTTTTTAATTATACCCTATACCACTATGTGGTTTGGGTATAATGACTTTGTGCTGCTGTTTGTAACAACCAAAAATATTTGACCTAGACCCATCTTTAATTATACCGATCGAATCAGAATCACTTTCTGAGTTGATTTAACAATGTCCGTCCGTCCGTCCGTCCGTCCGTCTGTGTGTCCATGTAAAGCTTGTAATCAAACTGCAGGTCGCAAATATGAATATATTTTGCTGAAATTTGGTATATAAGCTTTTATCGGCCATGGGATGAACGCTATTGAAATTGGTGAGAATCGGTCCATGTTCAGACCTAGCCCCCATACAAATTACCCATATGAAATCGACATAAATTGCCATAAGATCCAAATTGTCATATAGATCTTACTCAAATTGGGTTTGTATGCGTTCATTACATCCACTAATGAGTAGTCCAAAAATGATCCCTTTGACCCCATATAGAGCTGCTTCCCGATCTTCACTTAAATCTATTAAAAAACAAAAATATTGCACTGATTCTTCTCAAATTTTGTTTGTACATATTTTTGCAAAATACAAGAGACTTTACCTAACATGATCAGGATCGGTCCATTTTTGGACCTAGTCCCTTTATAGATATAGCATCCGATATGAACTTTTTCATATCTGCAGCCAAAAAAAATTAATAAAAATCCCACTCAAATTTGGTTTATGCTTATTTTCTATATCGAAGTAGTTGGACCGAAAGATAGGGTCTCTAAACCATGGTATAGGGTATCATATAGTCGGTCTAGACCGACTATAATTTTCTTACTTGTTTCTTAATAACTCATGTTGTAATAAAGACTCCACATTGAAATTTGACAGACTTGTACAAAACATAATAAGAATTAAAATATATTTTTTTGAAATTTTTAAAAATATTGATTTTCGAGAAATATCCTTTGGAAATTTTAGTCCTTTTTTTATTTACATTATCCTTGATCGAAAATTTGAAAAAAATTTTTTTTGGAATGGCGCATGTTTTAGTCTGTAAAATGAGCCCTTCATTATTAACGTACAATGAATACTTTTCGAGATATTAAAAATTCTGTAAAGGCATCAGAGTGCATTTTTATTGATTTTTGCCAAATTTGAATGGCCATTATTCTGAAAGTTCGACGGCTATATGTCTGAAAGATGGCAAATATTATTGTGCCGATCCATAGATCATGTGTACAAAATCTTATCAAATTTGGAGGTGATGAGGTCACAAATGTTAATATTTTCGGTTGATTTCATATGTTTTTACCCAATACATAAATAAATAAAATAATAAATTTATGTAGGTTGGTTAAAGGGTTAATTTTCAATTAACATTTTTGACTTTAATATGACCTTTAATGGTTGTTTCAGAATTCATGGTCAAAATCTGAATGTAAATTTTTTTTAGTGGCTGTAATTTTAGATAAGATAAATTTTATAATTATTTACAAGTTTTACTAGAGTGTTTAATGAAATTTAAGTTTTTTTTATTTTCGTATTTAGTCCATTTCACGAATGATCGATCAGTTTTTCTCTTTACGAGGGCTGTCCCGGTACAACCCAACGTAAAGTATAGATGGCGGCAGAAGTTTGAAAAAAATTACTTGGGTGGGAAAGTTGCAACCTTATATAACATATGTTTTAAGTTTCAAGGCGCCACGTTGTTTGGTATTTTTTTGGAGCCATCAAAAGTAAACGTTCTCAGTTTATATATAAATATGGAAAAATATTTGAAAGGCCTCAGTCCAACCAAATATAAAGCCGAGCTAGTTTCTACTGTGGTCCTTCGTTTACGATTATAGAATATTGGGTGGCAGAGTGTGTACGAGGCCGTACGAGCTGCCAAGGCGAATACCATAATAGCCGAGCAATTGGGACCCACGCCAGAAACGATTATGAAAATCCACGAAATGGTATTGATGGATCGTCGGCTGAAGGTACTATTCATCGCATATATATATATAAATATGTTCCCGTCATTCTTATAAGGAGCATAGGGCATCAACAAACACGGTCCAACGTGTTTTATCTTGGGCGAGGTATTTTATTTCTCCCCAACTTTTGTTCATGGCTGCAGCTTCGATGTCAATTTTTCGCCTCCATGTATGTGCAGTTCTTTTTTTTAAGCCTAGTTCCGTGAAGCCGAGTGGCTTATCTGCAGGTTCTAATTTTTGGGTCCAGGGATAAGTCGGATTTGGCTAGTTTTTTTGCAGCGACAGACCAAAGCCTCTGGTGGAAATCGAACCGACGACCCCCGCATGATAGGCGAGCATGCTTGCTACTCACTCTCTACTCTCCCTCTTCTGCTGTTGCCTTGCGGATTCCAGTCGATGGCATTCCTGGTGATATCGTTTGATGGCATTCGTAGGATGAAGCCGATCCAGCTCCATTTGCGCCTCTTTCTGTCTGTTGCAACTGGCAATTGTTTTGGTTCGGTCCATAAACGGTAGATTGTTATTACGTTTGGCCAGAAGATATGCATTATTCTACGGAGGCTCTGGTTAGAAAACACTTGCATTTTCTGGATATCTCGGAGTGCAGCGTTCCATGTTTCACAGCCATAGAGTAGGATTGATTTCACGTTTGTCTTGAATATACTATACATCGCATATTCATCAGAAATTTGGAGATGAGAAAGCTGCCTGTAAGATGGGCGAAGATATTTCAATAGAGTGTTTGGCGATGTTTCACCGCAATAAAGAGGCTACCACTTTCATTTGCAGGCAAGGTTATGGCGTCTGTTTTTTGTGATGCGCGTGGGATAATTTTAACTGATTATCTTCAAATTGATTATCTTCTTATGCTAACTTATTTACCAGCTTTTAAGTGATGGCTATTTTAAGGAGGTAGACAGTTTTTACTATAAACAGGACATCGGAGCTCTTGAATATCGCTGGGAAAAGTGTATCGAGCTAAAAGGAGATAAAGCTCAGAAATAAAGAAAAATTTTCGCAAATTCTTGTGTTTTCTTAGTCAGGTCAGGATGTTAGGGAAAAGCCCTCGCATGATAAATATCTAAACACACAATTACGGTATTGCATTTTATACATTTTTAAACCCCGCTATATATTATACTACAATATCATTAATTTTTTTTTTAAATTAATACGGGGAAGAAACAATTGAAATGCGAAAGACTTAAGGGCGGGGTAAGGTTTTAAAATCTTTTTTTGCATTTCTCTTTCTGAATGTCGACAACATGTCGAGAGCGTTGTGTCAAAATTTCAAGTAAATCGGAGCAAAAATTAAGAAGATACAGCGTTTCCAGCGACCGGCCTCATACGGTATATCGTATATAAATCAGTTTTTAAACAAGTAAGAAAATTATAGTGGGTCTAGGCCGACTATACGGTACCCTATACCATGGTTTAGAGACCCTATCTCTTCGGTCCAACTAATTGGATATAGAAAAGAAGCATAAACCAAATTTGAGTGCCACTGTTATTAATTTTTTTGGCTGCAGATATGAAAAAGTTCATATCGGGTGCTATATTTATACTGGGACTAGATCGAAAAATGGACCGATCCTGACCATATTTCGTAAAGTCATTTATATTTTGAAAAATATACACAAACCGAATTTCAGAAAAATATGTGCAATATTTTTGTTTTTTGATAGATTTAAGTGAAGATCGGGAAGAATGGGGCCTATGACTAAGAATTGTCCTATATGGATTATTTTTGGACTACTGATTAGTGGGTACAATAAACACGTACAAACCCAATTTGACTTAGATCTATGTGATAGTTTGGATCTTATGGATCTTTATGTCGATTTCATAGGGGTCATTTGTATGGGGACTAGGTCTGAACATGGACCGATTTTCACCAATTTTAATAGCGTTCATTCTATGGCCGATAAAAGCTTACATTCTAAATTTTATCAAAATATATTAATATTTGCGACCTGTAGTTTGAAACCTTTTAAGGTTTACATGGACACACAGACGGACGGACGGACGGACGGACGGACATCACTAAACGACTCAGAAAGTGATTCTGAGCTGATCGGTATAATAAAAGATGGGTCTAGGTCAAATATTTTTGATAGTTACAAACAGCAGCACAAAGTCATTATACCCAAACCCCATGGTGGTATAGGGTATAAAAACTTTAAATCGATTTTTTCGCAAATAAATGTTCGAAATCCGTGAACATCATAACTCAAAATCTACTTGACCGATTCTTTTGAAATTTTACACATTATATCTACACATCAGGTAACGACGAAGAGTTTTTTTTTATTTTCCATTTTCTTCCCCATTTTTTAACACAAAATTCCCGAAACACGAAATGCCAAAAAAAAAAAAAAAAAAAATTAAAAAAACTCTTCGTCACTACCTTAGGAAACATGTCACCTTTTAAACGCATTTCGATTTTTTTATTTCACATGATCCTATAACGAGTTATGATGTTCACCGCAAAACAACAACGCCTCCGGAGATTCGTTGTCGCGGACTTATTTTTAATTGAAATTTTTTCAAAGATTCTCCAAATGCTATAACGTGTATATGAAATAGATAATCCAACATAATTCATATCTTCAAAAAAGAATTATGAAAAAACGACCTTTTTTTAACTTTGAAAACCTTACCCCCCCTAAATATACATAAATGGTCTCTATTAATGTATTCATTTCAATAAAGATATGAACTATTTTCAAGCCATTTTTAATCCTTTTGGCTTTTATTATATTCTCTACACAGAGGGTTTATATCAGTTCGTCATTCCGTTTGAAACGAATCGAACAATGAATTTGCTACTGCATAAAGTGTATATATTGATCCCTCATTTAAAAAATAAACCATTTACCTGTTTTTCCATATTTCGAACAGAATGGAATTTAAAATGGGGTAATCGGGCATCATTGATACAAATTCAGTGTGTTTGTTGTAATAATTTAGTAAATTTATCGAGTTGTTTACTTTTTCAAATATTTTGTTTACATTTTTTATTTTTTTTTGTTAACCAACACTCAGGGAATGCCCTTTACAAATGCAGTGCATTGTGTTGATTTAAGGAAAATAGGGAGTAGTGTTTATGGATATTTGACTTAAATTTTATTAGATTATAACTGTCAGGAAAGACCTCTGCGGTGAGTTTATTCCACATACGGGTAGTTCGACTGAATTCTCTCTGTAATGCATTGTGCGGTCAACTGAACAATAGACTACAAACGGATGTGATCTACTGGAGAAGCGGGTAGAGCGAACCGAAACTCGGGCACTTGGAATAAGTTCCCTAATCTCAGAAGAACATTTCCCATGGTAATATCTATAGAACAGTGCTACACAACCCACATTCCGACGGTGTTCCAATGAATCAATAGAATTGGATACCCTACTGTCATTGATGAGCGCCAACGCCCTCCTTTGCACACGGTCCAGTAGCTCCAAAATAGACTTCGAAGCCCCTGCCCATATATGGGAGTTGTATTCCATTTTCGGTCGGATGTAAGATTTTAAGGAGATCAGAAGGAGTGAAGTAATTTCTACACCGTTTTAGAAAACCAAGACACTTGAATGCTTCTTTCGACACTTGAAAAACATGCTCATTCCAACGAACATCACATTGAATTCTCATGCCCAGAACATCAAGAGTATCCGATTCCTCAATACCTATACCACCCATATATACAGATGACATTGTTGATTCCATGGCCCTATGGGTCAACATACAACATTGGGTCTTCAGCGCATTGAAATCAACCCTATTCGCTTTACCCCACTCGGAGATTGTTAAGAGGTCTTGATTGAGTATGTCATTCATTGTCCGCCTTTTGCCCCCAACCTCCAAGAGGCTTGGCCTACAATTAAAGGAAAATGAATGACAAATGCTGCTGTCATCTGCGAAAGAGTATATAGAGTTAAAAGTTTGGCCAAGAAGGTCGTTCAGAAAGATAAGGAAAAGAGAAGGAGAAAGAACGGAACCTTGGGGTACCCCTGAATTAAGCTGAAACTCATTAGATGAGACCCCATCAATAACAACACGTATTGTTCGGTCTCTGAGAAAACTCGATATATATCGAGAGAAGTCATTACCGACCCGACAATGCACCGTACCATATACGGTCGAATGCCTTGGAAATATCCAGAGCAACCACTCTACTTTCACCAAAATTGCGAATGGATCGACTCCAGCGCTCAGAAAGTAGAGCTAACAAGTCTCCCGTGGAACGATTTATACGGAAGCCATACTGTCGATCATTAAGAAGTGAGTTGGCCTCTAGGTAGTTCACAAGGTGGAAATTGATCATGCTCTCCATCACCTTTGATACCACGATACAAAAGGCTGAAAAGGTTGGCCAATGGACTGGCTAGCGTCAAAGAGCACTGTTTCAGCACCAGTGCTGGTATACCAGCCGGTCCCGGAGACTTGTTAATGTTGAGATCCGAAAGAACCCTTTTAACTGCACGTGCTCGGAAGAATATTTTAGGCATAGTACAAGATACTCTTTCGAGTTCGGGCAGTGGTTGATCGCTATCCGGAAAAAATGAATTTTTTGCAAAAAGTTCAGCTAAAAGGTTAGCCTTATCAACCGGGTCAGTGAATATTTGGTCATTCATTATAAGAGTTGGGATAGCAGAACTAGCATATTCTTTACTCTTTTAACAAATGACCAAAAGCTCTTGCTGCAGGAGCAGAAAGAACTTTAGCACGAAGACGCTGATCGTGAAGAAACTTTTCGCGCCTTAGTACTTTGGCACAATCATTTCTCGCCTGTTTGCGTAACAGTTAAGTGACGGAATTTTTATTTTCACGCCAAAGTTTGAATGCTTCCTCTCTGGATCTGACTGCATCTCTGCAAGTCTGGTTAAACCAAGATTTTTGATTAGGTTTAGCCGAAATGCGCTTTGATGGAATGAATAATCTCATACCAATGACTACGATTTTTTCCACCATTTTTGATGCAGCATCAACATTATTATCTAGGAAACAAAGTTTCCAGTTGAAATGCTTGAAGAAATCGTTGAGCTCGGCCCAACGAGCCTTTTCGTAAATGAAAACTGAGCGTTTCTTAGCTGGTGTTGAAACACTGTGAAGTACAAAGTACGAAAAAGAAGCGGAAATGGTACAGTGATCCGAATTACCAAGAGGTGCAAGTATTTTCACTTCATACTTGTCAGGGTGTGAAGTTAGAAAAAGGTCGAGAGTATTTGTTATAAATAGTGCAATAAGTCTAGATATTAATGTAAACGTAAAACCAAACCCAGGCGTAGGGAATCACAAATTCCTCATAGCAGAATTTAACACTCTTACTTGTTTCTACTACCGATGTTTGGTTTATTTTTGCAAATCTTTTTTCACCCTCACAAAAATAATTAATCACAATAGAATAACTGCAAAAACTCAGTTGGTAACTTACAATACGAATCCAGAAAACAAATTCATTGTGTCTACCGAATTTATTGCCAACCGAATTATAATGAAGTTAGTAACAAAATTTAAGATTGATAACGATTACAATTCTGTTCTCCCAATAGTAAATATTATACAACAATTGAGTTGATAGACTTTAGAACAATTAGGTTTGCGATTTCTTTGGGATTCTTTAGTTAAATAGTAACCATCAATTGATAAATCAGTTCGTCTTGTATTAAACTCATCTCTTTTATCACCTGTTAACATTTATATTCCAATTAAATCGTTAATATGAATTTATGACACATATTTTAAATTTTTTATAAAAAAAAATTTATGACTGATTTTCTGTTGAACAAATTAACGCGTTAAAGAGAAATTACAAAAAAAAAAAAAACAATTCACAAGCAGGAAGTTCTTTAGCCAAAGCAATACTTAAATCAAATTATCCCTGACTAAAGGAGAATTTTAGCCAAGAAAAGGATCTCAAATTCTAAGCTGCCCTCCGTTGCATTCTCATTAGTAATTATATTGAGGTTTGTTTGAATGGCCACTTTCTTGCCTTGTTTGTACTAATAAATGCTTAAGCAACAAGTCACACCTTGTTCGGATTTTATAAATCCGCTAATTACAGTAGTTTGTGTTTGTCGGTTTGTTTTATTAAGGACTTAAAGCTTTCATATGTATTTTTATATAATTTTTGGTTTGATGTTTTTTTTTTTGTGGGGCTTTCGCAAGTTCTGGGAATTACATGGTATTTTATGTTAAAGTGTTGGCATACAACACTTTTACCACTTGTTATATTTTTTGTTTCAATTTTGAACGTGTTTGAGGATACTGTACAATTAACAAACATTTCAAGTTAATCTAAAATAAAGGCAAAACACTTTATGTAAGGTGTCCCTAATTTCTGTGGTTTTCACCTGCAAAATATGAGCCCTATAAAAGAAAACATGTTATTACCACTTGATTCTGGCAGACGGGATCAACATAATGTCTAAGTATGGCCAATCTTTGAAAGAATACATTCAACAAATGGAATCAATCAATAATTTATCAAATACATCACCACTATCAAAAAATTACTATCAATCAATAATGTGTTCATTAAGCCACGTAAATTGGTGAATTAAAATGAAATATCACATTTATCTATATTGCATTCAGACCTGTGATTTTTGCAATTTCCTACTGAAGTTAATTAACTTTCAAAAGAATATATGAATTTAGATAAGAAATAAGAAATAAAAAATATGAATATATGAATTTAAATAAGAAATTTTGTTAATGTTATTTAACACACTCTATCCCACTGTCCTCGGTTAGGTATAAAAAACGGGCATCTATATTATGCCACAACATTACTATAGATCAAGGCTGATAATTACTACTCCGTGACATATTGAATGAACGGCAGATTTTTTTTAGCAAAAATATTTATTTTATCAATATAGCCTCCTTTTTTTCAACGATAAAACCTCCCCGACAAATCCTCTTCCAATTAATAGGACTTATCGAGGGGCTCAAAAGAATCGGTCCCTTTCGGAAGTAACACTGTGCAACAAAATATTTTATGGCACTTGACAACCAACATATTTTTTTGTCATTCCGTTTGTAACGCATCGAAATAAATTCCTGAGACCCCAAAAAAATATATTTTCTTTATCCTTATGACAAGGGAAGTTGATTTACCGATGACCGTCTGTCCGTCTGTCCGTCTGTCTGTGGAAATTACGATCACGCCGTCAATATCAAAGATAGATCATTCGTTTTTACATAAAATAGTTTACTAACATCCCAGAGGAGTTGGTATTTAAAATAGTCAAAATCGGTCAAAGGGTTCACGAGCTATAAATGAAACTGTGAAAAAACTCTTGAAAAAATAACTTTTTCAGTTTGTTTGTTGTTTTTCTTAAGATATGTTTTATATGTTGTAATTCTTCGTATTGTTGAAGTCATTACAGTTGTGTGTATATTAATACGGCACGTGTGACATTGGCCTAAGCAAGTTTTACCACATATTTTTTTATTATTAAAATTAAATATTAAAAATTAAAAATTACTAAAAAATAAGAAGTAGAAAATGAAAAATGAAAAATGGAAGATGGAAAATGAAAATTGAGAATTTAAAAATGGGAAATGAAAATTGAAAATTGAGAATTTAAAAATGGAAAATGAAAATTGAAAAACTAAAAATGAAAACTGGAAAATAGAAAATGAAAAATGGAAAATGGAAAATGGAAAAGGAAAAATGAAAAATGGAAAATGGAAAATGAAAAATGAAAAATGGAAAATGAAAAATGGAAAATGGAAAATGGAAAATGAAAAATGGAAAGTGGAATTTGAAAAATAAAAATTGAAAACGAAAAGTGGAAAATGAAAATGGAACATGGAAAATGAAAAATTAAATATGGATAACGAGAAATGGAAAATGGAACATGAAAAATGAAAAATGAAAATTGAAATATGAAAATTGAAAAATGGAAAATGGAAAATGAAAAATGAAAAATGGAAAATGAAAAATGCAAAATGGAAAATGAAAAATGAAAAATGGAAAATGGAAAATGAAAAATGGAAAATGGAAAATGAAAAATGGAAAGTGGAATTTGGAAAATGAAAAATGGAAAATGAAAAATGAAAATATAGAAATGAAAAATGAAAAATGGAAAATGAAAAATTAAAAATGGAAAATGGAAAATGAAAAATTTTAAATTAATGAAAATTGGAAAGTGGAATATGGAAAATGAAAAATGGAAAATGAAAAATTAAAAATTAAAAATGGAAAATGAAAAATGAAAATTGGAAAATGAAAAATGGAATATGAAAAATGAAAAATGAAAAATCGAAAATGAAAATGGAAAATGAAAAATCAAAAGTGGAAAATGAAAATGAAAAATGGAATATGATAAATTAAAAATTCAAAACTAAAAATTAAAAACGGAAGATGAAAATTGAAAAGTGAAAAATGGAAAATGATAAATTAAAAATGAAAATTGAAATTGGATAAGGTGGAGGGTATCAAAGCTTCGGCCCAGCAAATATTTTATTGTAAAAATTGATAGACATCATTTGAGAGCTAATCTAATTTGATTGCACATTGTCAATCTTTTTCTGCAAAAAGTGAGTTTACAAATAATTAAAAAAAAATTAATAAAAATATTTAAAATTTAAATTTAAATGCTTAAATATATTGCTTAAAGGTAAGAAAATTAGAAAAAGAAATTTTAAAATAACAAAATAGCAACATTTGATAACGGCTAAACCAGAATACATAGGCTTTGACTTTGATATCAATTCATATTTAGATCTAAACTAACAACTACATAAACTTGAGAAATGTTTAATCACGCCCCAATTAATTCGGGTATGAAAGGGTTAATAAAGTGGAGGTACCTGCTTTTGACAAAACTTGCGAATTTTGTTTAGTTGTTTTTATGAAATAAGTTTTACAAAGTTAAATAAATAATGTAAAATTCATTTCGAATTTGTTATGTCTTCTGTGAACTTCATTTTATTCTGAATAACTGCGAGTACATAAAAAACTAATATTAGCGTAAATTAGAGGAAATTAAAAATTTTTTTTTTGATGTTTTGCAAACCAAAAATGGCAAAATGAAAAAATTTGTGCAGTATCCATTTTAGAAATCTCAATTTTTATAAAAAAAATTAAAAAAACTTATCCATAGAATTTTAAATTTCGGTTATTTTTGTCGTTGGAGGACCATAAAACATAAAAAAATCTAGTGGTTGACTTTTTTTTTTTTGTTGAGTAGTTTATCCAAAAAAAAAACTGTCGCCATACTTTGTTGACTGATAAGCCCATCGAGGTCTTCGGCAGAGTAGTTCGTCCAGAGAAAGTCATTGATTAATAATGTATCCATATTTTATCCACTGTTATAAAACGGCGCAAAAACTCTTTCGTATTGCCGTTGAAAAACGTCAAACACTCGTTTGAAGTTGTCGCACGATATCGTTTACTGTATAGTATCTATTTTGGAGTGTAGAATCCAAAATAATCCTTGAATATGTTTTATAATGTCAGGATTTTAAGATATTCGTATTATAACCTAAAAGTGTAAAAAATGTGGTTTCTCGGTAATTTTAGATGATAATAGCATCGAATGGCAATGCAATTTGGGAAATGCATGTACATGATTTCTAATGGGATATATGTATTTTTTGCACTTATAGGTTAAAATGTATCATAATCTTCCCATGACGTTTATTTATATATATTTTAAACAAATTTCTCTAATAATAAGGAACAACACCATTAACACCAATCAAGCGTTTTGCCATTAGATCAGAAAGTGGAGTTAATCGATTTGTTAAGTGAGGCATTCATATACGAGTATGCCTTCATTACACAATTGCTACGTCTGAACGGTGCGGTTAAATAACTGTCATTCAGAGTCCCAGATCTATAAAAATTTTGATTCTTGTATTAAAGAAATCATCCCTTTGAAATTCTGTTTTATATTCTCCTTTGAAATTTTCTTTATTGTTGTGCTTCTTTTAGCAATGACTAACAAAAAATGGCAATTGCTTGTTTGATTTCCTAAAAGTTGTTGATTTGTAAACACACAAACATACCAGTGATATTTGCAACCAAAATATCATTTCTTATTCTTTTTTGCGTCTGATTTATTTATTGTATTAAAATGTTTCATCTACCCACACTCTAACTTGAGTTTGCCACTTCCATTTGCGTTTTCGATTGTGTGCACCGGTACGGTTTCGCATGAAATTGTTAGCGCTAGTGTTAAAGTGTAAATTAAACACTAATAATGACATGTAGTTTATTTAAAGCACACCTTTGTAATCATTATTAATATGACAATTTATGCAAAATATGTACGTACATTCGCGTTTTAAAATTATTTAAAATTTAACAAAATCATAACATGTTAAATTTTTCAAGTGTAGGTTTGCTAAATATTATCTTTTCGAATGTTATGTCAATTACCGGTTATTATCGGTATGACTCACTTAAAAAGCTAGATCTAGTTAGACCTAAAACTTAAATTAATTAATTAATTAATTTCTGAGTCTATTTAACTATGTCCGTCCAGACGTATGTCTATGTGACGATAAACGACTTCTAATCGAATAAGATGTAACACATTTTTTGTGATATATGTACGAACCTTGTTTTAATTGGTTGAATTTAGTTGATGTTCGTTACTAGCTCCTTTACAAATCTCGATTCTGATTTATATAAATATATAACACATCGTATACTTAATATATCATAAGAATAAATTAGACGAGGAAATAGTGATAATCCGTTTTCAAGGTACTTCTAGAAATTGCTTCTTGATCATAGAATGTATATATGTGACCTTCTCCGAGAAAAGGGACCTTGTGTGTGAAAATTAAGTTTTGAGAAAAAAAAAACGCATTTAAAGTTTCTACACCCTTTTAGGTACCAGAATCCACTGTTTTTGCCACAACCCGTTTTTGACACACCAGGTCCCTTTTCTCGGAGAAGATGGCATATATCAACGAAGGAAATTCGCTTTGTAGCAAACAAGTACTGATGCTTTACCGCCTATTTTCCAGCGATCCACAAGTAGAGATGTTTTATTACTGAAACAACCTCTGCATATTTACAATCCAAGGGACTTTTCTACTTAAAAAATTAAAATCATACTTTTTTTTGGATCTATTGTCTATTCCATGAATTAAAAATGTTCTTTTTATACCCTCCACACCTCTGTGGCAGGGGGTATATACACTTGTGCTCACATAATTAAGTCACTAGTGTGCTACGCGACATTATTGTCAAAAATACGTAAACCCTTTTTTAATTCTAATATAATTTTTTTTTATTATTCTTATATGTTAGCAATCAATTTACAGTGAAATTTAATATTACAAAATTTTGGTTCTTTCCAAAAAAATTAATAACTTAGCCAAAAAGATCTGCTCACATAATTAAGTCATCTGAAAAAAAATGGTTGAAATTGTAGAAATAAGTAATAAATTTTGTCGAGAGTCCCATTTTTTCATTAGCTTACCTCAATATTGAGTAGGATAACCCTTTTGCTTCAATACTGTGGCCTGGAGTGATTTTGTGCCACTCCTCTTGGATAACTTTCCATAACATGTCCTTATTTGCTGGTTTTCGTGCAATCACTCGTTTAATTATGCCCCACAAGTTCTCGATAGGGTTTATGTCCGGACTCTGCGGCGGCCATTCCAGAAGCTTGATGGACTGTGTTGCCAACCACGACTTAACCAGCTTCGAACAATGCTTCGGGTCATTGTCGTGTTGGAAAATCCACGCAAGCGGCAAATTATCAGCATATTCGCTGGCCAAATTTTCCTTTAGGATATTATTATACATTTCCCCATTCATTATACCGTCAATCTTGACTATAGGACCCACACCGAATGCGGTAAAGCAACCCCACACCATGACTGATGAGCCACCGTTTTTCACAGTTGTTTGGGGTATTTTGGATTCAATTCCTTAAGTGGAGGACGTCGCACATATGGTCTACCATCATTTCCAAAAACATTAAACTTGGATTCGTCGCTCCAAACAATAAAAGAATCACTTTTGAGTTGATTTAACAGTGTCCGCCCGTCCGTCCGTCCGTCTGTGTGTCCATGTAAACCTTGTAATCAAACTGTAGGTCGCAAATATGAATATATTTTGATGAAATTTGGTATATAAGCTTTTATCGGCCATGGGATGAACGGTATTGAAATTGGTGGGAATCGGTCCATGTTCAGACCTAGCCCCCATACAAATTACTCCTATGAAATCGACATAAATTGCCATAAGATCCAAATTGTCATATAGATCTTACTCAAATTGGATTTGTATGCGTTCAAATTGGATTTGTATGCGTTCATTACATCCATTAATGAGTAGTCCAAAAATGATGCCTTTGACCCCATAAAGACTGCTTCCCGATCTTCACTTAAATCTGTTAAAAACAAAAATAATGCACTGATTCTTCTCAAATTTTGTTTGTATATATTTTTGCAAAATACAAGAGACTTTACCAAACATGATCAGGATTGGTCCATTTTTGGACCTAGTCCCCATATAGATATAGCATCCGATATGAACTTTTTCATATCTGCAGCCAAAAAAATTAATAAAAATCCCACTCAAATTTGGTTTTTGCTTTTTTACTATGTCCAGTTAGTTGGGCCTAAGAGATAGGGTCTCTGAACGCATGGTATAGGGTATCGTATAGTCGGTCTAGACAGACTATAATTTTCTTATTTGTTAATTTTGTTTCAATCAATGTAAACAACTGCTGGCATAGCAGGGTTCCACAAAATAGTAAGGTTATAATCGGAAGAATTAGGTTTAAGAGAAAAACTACAAAAACATTTCATTGCATACCCATGACTTAATTATGTGTGTAGGTTTGTCATTCCGTTTGTAAAGCATCGAAATAAGTTCCTGAGACCCCAAAAAATATATTTTCTTGATCCTTATAACAAGGGAAGTTGAGTTACCGATGACCGTCTGTCCGTCTGTCTGTGGAATTCACGATCACGCCGTCAATATCTAAGCTAGGCCGTTCGTTTTTATATAAAATCGTCTATTAACATCCCAAAGGAGTTACTATTTAAAATCGTCAAACTCGGTCAAAGGGTTCACGAGCTATGAATGAAACTTTGAAAAAACTCTTGAAAAAATAAAATTTTTCAGTGTGTTTGTTATTTTTCTTAAGATATGTTGTATATGTTGTAATTCTTAAAGTCATTACAGTTGTGTGTATATTAATACTGCACGTGTCACATTGGCCGAAGCAAGTTTTATCACATATTTTTTATCATTTAAATGAAATATTAAATATTAATAAAATAAAAAATGAAAAATGGAAAATGGAAAATTAAAAATGAAAAGGAAAATGAAAAATGAAAAATGAAAATTTAAAATTGAAAAATGAAAATTGAAAAATGGAAAATGAAAAATGGAAAATGAAAAATGGAAAATGAAAAATGAAAAATTTAAAATGGAAAATTGAAAATGAAAAATGGAAAATGGAAAAAAAAATGAAAAATGAAAAATGCAAAATGGAAAATGAAAAATTAAAAATAAAATATGAAAAATGGAAAATGAAAAATTAAAAAATGGAAAATGGAATATGGAAAATGAAAAATGAAAATTGGAAAATGGAAAATGAAAAATTATAAATGGAAAATGGAAAATGGAAAATTGAAAGTGGAAAATGGAAAAATAAAAATGAAAAATGGAAAATGGAAAATGAAAAATGGGAAATGAAAAATTTAAAATTAAAAATGGCAAATGGAAAATGAAAAATGAAAAATTAAAAATTAAAAATTAAAAATTAAAAATTAAAAATTAAAAATTAAAAATTAAAAATTAAAAATTAAAAATTAAAAATTAAAAATTAAAAATTAAAAATTAAAAATTAAAAATTAAAAATTAAAAATTAAAAATTAAAAATTAAAAATTAAAAATTAAAAATTAAAAATTAAAAATTAAAAATTAAAAATTAAAAATTAAAAATTAAAAATTAAAAATTAAAAATTAAAAATTAAAAATTAAAAATTAAAAATTAAAAATTAAAAATTAAAAATTAAAAATTAAAAATTAAAAATTAAAAATTAAAAATTAAAAATTAAAAATTAAAAATTAAAAATTAAAAATTAAAAATTAAAAATTAAAAATTAAAAATTAAAAATTAAAAATTAAAAATTAAAAATTAAAAATTAAAAATTAAAAATTAAAA
This sequence comes from Cordilura impudica, assembly GCA_963682025.1. Taxonomy (NCBI): domain Eukaryota; kingdom Metazoa; phylum Arthropoda; class Insecta; order Diptera; family Scathophagidae; genus Cordilura; species Cordilura impudica. The sequence continues at coordinate 140,920,461 of OY821519.1, forward strand.
ATTAAAAATTAAAAATTAAAAATTAAAAATTAAAAATTAAAAATTAAAAATTAAAAATTAAAAATTAAAAATTAAAAATTAAAAATTAAAAATTAAAAATTAAAAATTAAAAATTAAAAATTAAAAATTAAAAATTAAAAATTAAAAATTAAAAATTAAAAATTAAAAATTAAAAATTAAAAATTAAAAATTAAAAATTAAAAATTAAAAATTAAAAATTAAAAATTAAAAATTAAAAATTAAAAATTAAAAATTAAAAATTAAAAATTAAAAATTAAAAATTAAAAATTAAAAATTAAAAATTAAAAATTAAAAATTAAAAATTAAAAATTAAAAATTAAAAATTAAAAATTAAAAATTAAAAATTAAAAATTAAAAATTAAAAATTAAAAATTAAAAATTAAAAATTAAAAATTAAAAATTAAAAATTAAAAATTAAAAATTAAAAATTAAAAATTAAAAATTAAAAATTAAAAATTAAAAATTAAAAATTAAAAATTAAAAATTAAAAATTAAAAATTAAAAATTGAAAATTAAAAATGAAAAATGGAAAATGGAAAATGAAAAATGAAAAATTTTAAATTAAAAATGGCAAATGAAAAATTAAAAATTTAAAATGAAAAATGAAAAAAGGAAAGTGGAATAAGGAAAATGAAAAATGAAAATATAAAAATTTTAAATGAAAAATAGAAAACGGAAAATGAAAAATTAAAAATGGAAAATGAAAAATGAAAATATAAAAATGAAAAATGAAAAATGGAAAATGAAAAATCGAAAATGAAAAATGAAAATTGTAAAATGAGAAATTAAAAATGAAAAACTAAAAATGAACAAGTAAGAAAATTATAGTCGGCCTAGACCGACTATAGGATACCCTATACCATGCGTTTAGAGACCCTACCCCATAGGCCCAGCTAACTGGACATAGAAAATGAGCATAAACCAAATTTGAGTGGGGTTTTTATAAATTTTTTTGTCTGCAGATATGAAAAAGTTCATATCGGATGCTATATCTATATGGGGACTAGGCCCAAAAATGGACCGATCCTGACCATGTTTGGTAAGGTCTCTTGTATTTTTCAAAAATATATACAAACAAAATTTGAGAAGAATCAGTGCAATATTTTTGTTTTTTAATAGATTTAAGTGAAGATCGGGAAGCAGCTCTATATGGGGCCTATGACTAAGAGTTGTCCCACAGGGATCATTTTTGGACTACTGATTAATGGATGTAATAAACACATACAAACCCAATTTGACTAAGATTGATATGATAATTTGGATCTTATGGCAATTTAAGTTGATTTCATAGGGGTCATTTGTATGGGGGTTAGGTCTGAACATGGACCGATTTTCACCAATTTCAACAGCGTTCATCCTATGGCCGATAGAAGCTTATGTAGCAAATTTCATCAAAATATATTCATATTTGCGACCTGCAGTTTGATTACAAGCTTTACATGGACACACAGACGTACGGACGGACGGACGGACGGACGGACATCGTTAAATCGAATCAGATAGTGATTCTGATTCGATCGGTATAATTAAAGATGAGTCTAGGTCAAATTTTTTTGGTAGTTACAAACAGCAGCACAAAGTCATTATACCCAAACCACATAGTGGTATAGGGTATAAAAACGAAAGATGAAAATTGAAAAGTGAAAAATGGAAAATGATAAAAAAAAATGAAAATTGAAAATGAAAAAGGTGGAGGGTATCAAAGATTCGGCCCAGCCGAATTTAACACTCTTACTTGTTTAGTTTAACGAAATTTACAGGGTTTTTGCAGAAAATCGTTCGCAAAGACTGAAATTGTTTCAAAGAAATAAATATAACTAAGGAATTATTACAACTATTGCGCCAAATAATATATATGGAACTTAAAACAAATTTATAGTCGGCCTAAACTGACTATAGAATATCCTACTCCATACGGTTTGAGAGCGGGTGTGGCATCCAACTTTGCTGATGCGTAGAAAATAAGTATTAACCAAATTTTAGTGCTGTTGTTAATTTGTGGCGTGCAGATATGAAAAAGATCTGATGTTATTTTTATATGATGACCAGGTAAAAAAAAAGGGCCGATTGTGACCATATTTAGTAAAGTTACTTAGTATTTTCAAAAACATATTAAACCAAATTTGAAGAAATCTATGGTTTTTGATAGATTTTAGTGAATATCGGGAATCAGCTTTATATGGGGACTATGACTAAAGGTGGTCCTACAGGGCTTATTTTTGGACTACTGATTGGTGGGTATAATACACACACATGCAGCAAATCTTATCAATATATATTAGAGCACCTATGAAATACACAGGAATGTCAAAAGTGTTATTTTTTCCATTCCCTTCGCAATTTCTGGTAGATTGGGCTTAAAAAATAATATCCGTTTCAAAATTGATAATATCGGATAAAAACAACCCAGGCCCCCTCGACTTTTAACCCAAAAAATTGACTAAAATTAGTACAAAGCTGTTTTACGCTATAACTTTTAAGCTAAGTAGTTTACAAAAAATTCCATATAATCATTTTAATGCAGAATCGGATGGGAAATATTTCTCCCATATGCACTTTTGAGCTATCTATGGCCTATCATGAAGTTTTTAGCGATCAAATTCAAAAAATGTGTTAGAACATTTTTTCAAACGGCCCTCGTATATTTATGGATGAATCTATTTCAGATTGCTCATAGCAAGGTCGTAGGATATTAGTCAAGATTTAAAGTTCAAAGTTTTCAATTTGTTTTTATCTTCATTTTTTTGCAAAAACTTACTTGCTACACGTCGCACGAAGTAAATGCTTTTACAAAATTTATAGAAAAGAAAATTCCCCACAAATCTTTGTATATATATATTTTTTTTTGTCTGATTGACTGATTTTCAAAAGACCGAATTTTAAATAATAAATGCATTTTTGTTGTTTTTCCAGATATATTTTAGAAAAATGCTAATAGCTAACAAACAAAACTTGATAAATTAGTTAATAAAAAGTTATAAAGACTTTAATATTAAATTAAGTAAGACATTTTTAGATTAATGAAAAAAATAATTTCTTTTTACGAATGCGAAATACCTTTCTTTGGAAAGTTGGTTTCTATGTATTCCACAAATTTTTGTTTTAAAAATTCTTTTGAAGGGAGATCCTTATAATGTTGTTCCATTGCATGTAGGACGAATTCGTTTTGCTCCTCTTGGTGAGTTAAAACTGTATTTAAGCGTGTTATTCACGCAACTTCACGTTCTGCGATATCGGATCTGTCAGCAAAAACATTGGATTAATACTTGTCATTTTTTTTATCCAGCAAAGTATCGAAAAAGAAATAAAAGTTTGTTGTAACAAAATCTCTCAGTTCATCAGAGGCTAAAGGGCTAGCAGTCGGTCTAGACCGATTATACGATACCCTATACCTTGGTTTAGAGACCCTATCTCGTCGGTCCAACTAATTGGATACAGAAAATAAGCATAAACCAAATTTGAGTGGGATTTTTATTAATTTTTTTGGCTGCAGATATGAATTCATGAATTCAAATGTAAATAAGTCTACTGCTCAGTCATTTGATAAGAGTAATATTGAACTGTTAACTGCAGCACCGAAAAGAGGAAGAGAGACTTTACAGAATTCTATTTTACAAAACTCTCTTCTTGAAAATTTATCGAAAACACCGCGGTTGTCGACCAATGATTCACCCTTTAAATTGCTTAATCTGGTTGACAGAAGATTTGAAAAAATAATAGATGAAATGAAAACACTGATTCAGGAAAGTGAAGCTCGTATGTTAAAAGAATTCGATAAACGATTTGATTTACTGAAAATAGACATTTTAAATATAACTCAACGCGTAACTAAGTTAGAAACTGTTGCGGATGATATTGTAAGCTTAAAAGATGAAGTCTCTAAACTGAAAATGCAAATACAGCGGCAAGAAAATTCTTTGATAGCGTCCGATCTTCGAATTAATGGTATACCGTATCGTAGAGATGAAGATTTGTATGGGGTATTTTCAACTATATGCAACACTCTAAATGTTAACACACCAGCCGTTAAATCAATTTACCGCCTGCAAAATAATAACAATAAACATAAAGATAATTCACCGAATGCTGTCATAATGGTCAAATTATTTTCTCCGTATGATAAAAATTTTATTCTTAAATCCACCGCAAATTTTCGAAAACGTAATAAAACGCCTTTGTTGTTAAGACATATAGGAGAAAACTGTGATCTTCCATTTTACATAAATGAAAATTTGACCACATCGAACTTCAAAATTCTTCAGTCTGCAGTGGGCCTTAAAAAAGCCAAACGATTAAAATCTGTTTTTACGATGCGCGGTTTAATTTACATAAAATTTAATACGGATGAAGATCCAGTGCGTATTGATAGTATGGATGACCTACTCAATTTTTTTCCTGATGCACACCAACCTGATGCGAACCAATCTCGTAACAACTACTAATAGCTTTTTAAATATGTCAACAATAACTTCACTTCACTCACGTCTAAGCTGTTTATACCCTATACCACTATGTGGTTTGGGTATAATGACTTTGTGCTGCTGTTTGTAACAACCAAAAATATTTGACCTAGACCCATCTTTAATTATACCGATCGAATCAGAATCACTTTCTGAGTTGATTTAACAATGTCCGTCCGTCCGTCCGTCCGTCTGTGTGTCCATGTAAAGCTTGTAATCAAACTGCAGGTCGCAAATATGAATATATTTTGATGAAATTTGGTATATAAGCTTTCATCAGCCATGGGATGAACGCTATTGAAATTGGTGAGAATCGGTCCATGTTCAGACCTAGCCCCCATACAAATTACCCATATGAAATCGACATAAATTTCCATAAGATCCAAATTGTCATATAGATCTTACTCAAATTGGGTTTGTATGCGTTCATTACATCCACTAATGAGTAGTCCAAAAATGATCCCTGTGACCCCATATAGAGCTGCTTCCCGATCTTCACTTAAATCTATTAAAAAACAAAAATATTGAACTGATTCTTCTCAAATTTGGTTTGTATATATTTTTGCAAAATACAAGAGACTTTACCAAACATGATCAGGATCGGTCCATTTTTGGACCTAGTCCCTATATAGATGTAGCATCCGGTATGAACTTTTTCATATCTGCAGCCAAAAAAAATTAATAAAAATCCCACTCAAATTTGGTTTTTGCTTATTTTCTATGTCCAGTTAGTTGGGCCTAAGAGATAGGGTTTCTAAGCGCATGGTATAGGGTATCGTATAGTCGGTCTAGACCGACTATAATTTTCTTACTTGTTTTTAATACATATTCTTACTATTTTTCCCAAATATTATTCCTTCTTTGAACATAAGTCATTATATTGTTATGTAATTTTCTTATTTAAATTTAAATTTGATAAATTTTGTTTTGCTTGCGTTGCTTATATTAATATCTTTTTTAATCATGACATCTCATATGGATAGTGTAGCTCTCAGTTCCAAAGATGTTACTTCTGATATGATACGAATACTGTGTAAACAAAAATCAGGTATTAAATTGTGTCATATTAATGCTCAGAGTTTAAGGTCCAAGATTGATGAGTTTCGTTACATTTTTGAACGCTCGGGTGTAGACGTTGTATGCGTGTCTGAGACGTGGTTCAATGAGTCTGTTGTTGATGGTATAATTAATTTAAAAGATTACAAAATTTTTCGTTGTGATAGAGAAACTCCTGGTGGTGGTGTGGCTATTTATGTCAGGAAATCTATTATTTGTAAACTGTGCTGTATTTCAAAACCAGTTGATGTTTCTGCTAATAATTCATGTAACAAAATTGAATATGTATTCATCGAGATATTAGCTGGTGGTCGGAAATTACTCGTTGGATCTGTATACAGGCCGAATAAAAGAGACGATACAGTTTTTTTTCTGGAAAAAATGAAAACGCTAGCTTTGGAATATGATGATGTAATAATATGTGGAGATTTTAACTCTAATTTGATAGTTGAAAGCCATCTTAACAATGACATGAAATCAATTGGTTTAATCCCAACAAATTGTACAGTGCCAACACATTTCACTTCCACCTCTAGTACATTATTGGATTTATTCTTTGTCAGTGATATGAAAAAAGTTCTTTTATATGACCAGTTATCAGTACCTTGTTTCTCTAAACATGATTTGATATTCCTAACCTTTAATTTTCAGTTGCAGTATGTATGTGATGAAACTACTTTCTATGATTTTAAGAATATGAATTATGTTCTGATGTCCTTTGAGCTATCCAATATTGATTGGAACTCTATATTTTATATGTCTTTGGTTGAAGATCAACTGAATTTCGTAGAATACAACTTGTCAAATGTTTTTAATGCATCTGTTCCAGTCAAAACAGTTAAACACAATGCTAGGAAGAAACCATGGTTCAATGCAGGAATCAAATCAGCGATCGCTCGTAGAGATTTGAAGTATAAATGTTGGAAAACTTTCAAAACTACAGAATTCCAAACTGAGTACTGCAATACTAGAAAAGAAGTTAATAGGATGATCAAAAGTGCAAAATCTGAATATTATTCTTGTTGTTTTTCATCAGCTATTGGATCAAAAAACACTTGGAAAACTATACGCGAAATTGGTGTTGGTAAATCACCATTTGTGAGTGCTGCTGCAATAGACGTAGATGAAATCAATGAGTCGTTTACAACTCTCCCTAATGTTCCATCGAATATTAGTTATTATGAACAACGGCCTACTATTCCTGGTAATAGTTTCTCCTTTAATTGCGTAATTGAATCGGATGTTATATCGAGTTGCCTTGCTATAAAGTCAAATGCTGTTGGGTTTGACAACATCCATCCGAAATTTTTGAAGATTATAATCCCGCTAATTATACCTTATATCACATATATTTTTAATAATATCATCACGAAGAATGTTTATCCCAAGAACTGGAAATATGCTAAAATTATACCCACCCCAAAATCAAACAATGAATATCGCCCAATTGCTATATTGCCTTACTTATCTAAAGTGTTTGAACGATTACTCCATCAACAAATTGTTAAGTACGTTAATGATAAAGGGTTGTTTTCAAAAAGACAATCTGGATTTCGACGCAGTCACAGCTGCATAACTGCCCTTATTGATGTTTCTGAAGAAATCCGTAGCAAACTTGATGATGGAAATATCTCATTCCTTGTTCTTCTAGACCATTCCAAGGCATTTGACACTGTGGACCATGAAGTTCTCTGCTTAAAGCTGCTCAAAATGTATAATTTCTCAACTTTATCAACACGTTTAATTTCATCGTACTTATCAGGCCGAAGTCAATCTGTTTGTGTAAATAATAAAATATCTCGCTCGTTACCTGTTTTGAAAGGCGTGCCACAAGGGTCAATACTTGGGCCACTACTTTTTACACTCTATATAAATGATTTGGAACAAAAACTACAATACTGTAATGTACACATGTACGCTGATGATGTACAACTTTATATAAGTGGTGACTCAACTAATATAAATAACTGTGTTGAGAAACTAAATTCCGATCTAAAACATGTTCATGAATGGGCAAATTCGAATGGATTATGTATAAATCCCAAGAAGTCTAAGTGTTTGGTAATTGCCAAGAAAAGTTTAAAGTTGTCCGTTGAACCATTAATAATGCTTGATAACAATAAAATTGAAATTGTATCTACGGCCAAAAATCTTGGTATCACTTTTAATTGTACACTTACATGGTCTGACCACATAAATGCTGCTGCAGGAAAAACATTTGCAAAGTTACGATCTCTTTGGAATACTCAATTTTTTACACCACCTAATATTAGAATTCTACTTGCAAAATCTTATTTAATACTTACCTTACTATATGGTTGCGAAATATATGCTAGTTGTGACTCAAGGAGTCTGACAAAACTTATATCTACTTACAACGCTATACTGAGATATGTTTTTAATTTGAGGAAATATGACCACATCTCTCAGTACTCTAAAAAGCTCTATGGAGTTACAATTACTAATCTCTTGAAAATAAGAACTTTGATCCTCTTACACAAAATCGTATACACTCATGAACCACCATACTTCTTCGAAAGAATCCAATTTACACGTTCTAGTAGATCTAATGACATTATACATATAAGACATCGAAGTTTAATATCTGACTGGCAATTCTATGTTAATTCAGTCCGTCTTTGGAACACACTACCTTCGACCATTAAATTTATAAGCAACGCTCTGCATTTTAAAAGAGAACTCTTTCTGTACTACTCATAAAATACTTTTAATTTTGATTTTTGATATTATTATATTATTTTTCTATGCTATTGTAATCTTATTAATTATATTATATAAAAAGGTTTTTAATTGAATTATTTAATGTTCAATGTTCAATGTAAAATTTTATTCTCATTTTTTGATTCTCCTATGTTGATATCCATATCTTCTATTACTCAATGTTTTTCTTTAATAATCTATTGTATTATTCTTTAATTTTACTTTAAGCAATGTAAAATTTCCATAATGCTTTTTTACTTGTTACTAATCCTGTACTTTAATTATAAGATTTATGTCTTGTTGTATAGGATACTATAATAAATAAAATAAAATATGAAAAAGTTCATATCGGGTGCTATATTTATATGGGGACTAGGTCGAAAAATGGACCGATCCTGACCATATTTGGTAAAGTCACTCATATTTTAAAAAATATATACAAACCAAATTTGAAAGAAATCTGTGTAATATTTATGTTTTTTGATAGATTTAAGTGAAGATCGGCAAGCAGCTCTATATGGGGCCTATGACTAAGAATTGTCCTATAGGGATTACTGATTAATGGATATAATAAACACATACAAACCCAATTTGACTGAGATCTATATGATAATTTGGATCTTATGGCAATTTATGTCATAGGGGTCATTTGTATGGCCGATAAAAGCTTATATACCAAATTTCGTCAAAATATATTCATATTTGCGACCTGTAGTTTAATTACAAGGTTTACATGGACACACAGATGGATGGACGCACATCGCTAAATTGACTCAGTTAGTGATTCTGGGTCGATCGGTATAATAAAAGATGGGTGTAGGTCAAATATTTTTGGTAGTTACAAACAGCAGCACAAAGTCATTATACCCAAACCACATAGTGGTGTATGGTATTATCGTAAAGTTTAAAAAGTGCCAAATTATTTAAAAAATGAATCATAGAAGGGTGTGCAAGAAATACCGGTTATTATGGAACCTGAAAATGTTGTCCAGTTTCTATAGCTTGAGTTTTTCTTTGTATTTATGGTTATAATTTAGAAAACCAATCTGCCATTCAAGATCGCACTATCATTTGAGAGATGGTCAGAACGTGGTCGAGTAGAATTAAAGGCATTTAATTTTTGATACTATAGCTCTATTTGTTTACGTGATAATTTGTAAAAAATTTGTACAAATTATCACAAAATTTACTGGATCCTGTTCGTTTACTGCAAAAACCCAGTAAAAGAGAACAAATGAGAGCGTAAAGTGAGAATTCATTTTTTCGAAAACTTGCAAGTTTTTACTGGATATATTTTTGCCAGTAAGAATTAGCAAGCAAGAAAAAACACTTATTTTTGAAAAACATATGATTGAGTTTCGTGGTAAATAAGGCAATACTACAATTCTATTTCTGTGCAAAAATTTTAAATAATAATTCTGAGGAAATTAACCATAGAAGAAGTAAGTATATATTCACATAACCAGGTTTCATTAATTTTAATCTTTTAAAACCGATTCCTGCCAAAAAATAGCTGTGTATCTGCCAATTTCTTTCATAATAAATGTTTATTTTCAATGAATATTTTTGCATGTTAAATAAAATAAATTCTTCTAATTAAGGTGTATTTTTTTAATTCAGAGTTTCACTCCTTCTTCACTTTCAAATGTGTTTACAATCAGCTGTTTCTATGAACTTGCAAATTTTTACAAATTGCTGTTTGTTTACTATTTTGGATATTTATGTTTTTGAGAACCAATTTTTCTTATTCTCTGAAATTTCGGTTTTTACTGGTTTTGACTGGGAAAGTAAAGGAACAAAGCTTATATTGCAATTTATAAATACTTCGTTATTGCCAGACTTTTATTTCGGCAGCAACTTGTGATTTATGAGAATTCATCCTATGCCTGTATTAGCGGTACATACAAGATGTTTTCAAGAATCTGACCAGATCCAGGATGTATACGCGATGCTTACCACGGTTTCTTTTTTCAATTGGAATGTCACGAAGGCAGTCGTTGTTGCTAAGTCGATTATCATACCGATGAGATTACCATACGATTTGGTAAGTAATGAGTTTGTGTCGACATTCGTACTACGATATATACTTGACCTGGACATACAATTTATAATATGGACCTACGACACAAAATCACCTATTCATCTTTTGTAATAAAACCATAGTTCCCAAAAATAAATATCCTTATTAAATAACGCAATGTATATTATATAGTATATACGAACAGTCATTTAAAACTGTTAAAAGAAAGTACATCAAATACCTATAACTGTTCCCTATGAGCTGTTACAAACTTCCTATGTGTTCGAATTCAGTTTGAAATGATTTGACATCGACCGAAAAATAACAAATGTAGGACCCACTCATAGCAACCACATTCTCCCTAAATGTATAAAATATTTGATGTGATATGTATTATATATTTCAGTAAATGTCTTAGAATATATAAATGATGTTATTTAATACCAATTTTTTATCTCGTCCTCATATTATATTCACATCCAACATGAATCTAGATTTAACCGTTTTTTAATCTACAGCAATATTTTTTTAATAATAGTTTATATATATTTCGTATGTATTAGTAAAAATCCAGAATAATGGTTGTAATAATCAGTAATAAAAATTAAGAATTCCATTGTATTTACTGAACACAACATTTCATACAATCGAATTTATATATAAAGTTCATGGGTACTGTGTGTAAGGTAATAAAAATTGTAAGTCGTGTCTGGTCCCCCCATTTTGGCCATTTTCCCTTTGGTAGTTGGTTTAACTGCATCAATTTTATTTTTTAGAGTTCCCCAGTGATGGCTTCATCTGATTTTAGCAATACACAACTCTCTTCTGAGGCCATTACCTTGGCACCATGAATATTCGTTTTGCCGTCAATGTATTTGGATGGCTTGCGCTTTGAGTTGTGGCAATGAAGACATTTTTTATCACCAGCAACAAGACGTTGCAAAAATTAAATTGTTTTTTAAAACCGTTATAGTAACACTTAAGATACGGAGAACTGTCTTTCGATGCCTGTCGGCCTTAACTCGTATTGCACTCAAATTCCTTGCATTTGGATGAACCTCAATGATTTTATGCGCTTGGAAATTGCTAGTTGTGACACGTCAAATGATTTTGAAATTTTTTATACCTTCCACTCCAGTGTGCAGAGGGTATATATAAGTTTGTCATTCCGTTTGTAATAATTAGAAAAAAAATTTTGGACCCATAAAATATATATATTTGTGATCCTTATAACAACCGTAGTTGATACAGCGATGTCCGTCTGTCCGTCTGTGGGTGCTCGTTGACATAAAAAATGATTCATTAACATCCTGAGAAGTTTGCTATTTGAAATAGTGCAAATCGGTCAATTAGAGCCCGAGATTTGAATAAGGAACTAAAAAAAGTCTTGAAAAAATATAATTTTCTATGTTGTTCTTGTCACGATCACGTCCTCAATAGGAAAGCTAAGGTGATTTTTAGTGAGAATGATTCAACAAATTCATGGGAAGATTTCTGTTTCAAAAATCATTAAAATCGGTGGAACAGGTCCAGGGAAATCTCTGAAAAAGTAAAAAAAAAATGAAAAATATGATGATTCTTTATTGTTCTTGTTGTTATTCTAAATGTTGTATTGTTGTCGTAGCTGGACTTGTTGTTTTGGTGGTCATTGTGGTAATAATATAATAAAAACTAACCCTTTGTAAATTTTTTTATCAACTCTGGTAGAAAAATTTAACAGTTTCCATTGTTTTGGCATCACTAAAAAAAATTTATTAAATCATTTCTGTCATTGCCACGAGCCTGCCTGCAAACTTTTAGATCGATTGGGTTACGGCAAAGGGGTTAAAATCGATCCAAAATTTTTTCGACAAGCAGACACTACGTGTTAATATGAAGGGATAAAAATTCACCAGCATCTAAAGCAAATAATGCTAAAATACCTAGTTGTCAATAAAAAAAAAACAATGTAAATTTAGAAAAAAAGTTTTTTTTATGTATTAATTTATTTAAAGAGAAAAACTCAAAAATAACGTTTGATGTTGTATTTTTTGTGTGTAATATTTACATATACATGCATACACTTATTAAATAATACAAATAATATATATATATTCTATATATGTATATCCATAATAACTGCATGTTAGAAATAAATCGGTATATTATTTTATTTACATAAATTTCTGCAATATTTTGTTGTGGGGAAAATACATTTCTTTTGCATTAACAGAGTGTCACTTCATTTTGCTCAGCGTGACTATGCCACAGTAGATGGCGCCACAATTTATGTTCTAATTAGCTTTGCAATAGTTATTTCTATTTTAACATGAATGTCAATATTTTCAAATGGATATCATACAGCACAATGTTAAGAGTATACGCGGGCTGGTCTTATATTTCATACGTATTTTCATTATTCTTTTACAAATATGAACATAAGTTTGGCATATTAACTTTTCGTTGTCTTTAGAAAATAGAGTTACCGAGTTCATCAATGTGTTTTTTGCTTTCAAAACAGTTCTACATAGTTATATAGAATTATTATTCTGCTTTACCTACAAAATATCTGATTGCGATTACATCTAATTTTTAAAAATTGTTTATAATTACTAAATTATTATTATTAACATAAATACAAAATTGCACTTTTTAAATTTTCCATTCAGAAAATACCAATTCTAAAAACTGGAATTAAAATTTTCAATTATAAATTAGAAAATATTAACTGAATTTCAGAAAATCATATCAAAACGTCGGAAATAATTTTAAATTTAGAAGACATCAGTTGCATCTTTAATATATAAATTTTATTCGGTAAACACAAATTGAAATTCCAAAGAAAACACCAAATATGTCGAATCGATAGTCGAATCGTTAAAAAAAGAAAATAGCAAAATTATCAGTAAAATTTTTAAACGATATTCGCTATTGTAAAGTCAGCTGTTGTTGTTAACTAAACGACAACCATTTTTGTGTTGTTTATTCAATCGATAAAAATTAAAATTTTTAGGTTGAAATGTCGTCATACATAAATAAAAATCATAAAAAAGTGAAAATATTTTGCTTTTATTAAATATCTTTTTTATATAAAAAAAAAAAAATTAAATAGCGTATTCAATTCATTATTTCATTTTCAAATAAATAAACAGAAATATTAGTAAAAAAATAAAGATATTAAACATAAACATAAAATCATCCTGTCAAACACGAAGTAATTTGTTTTTTTCTATTCTTCTTTGTGTTTTTCGCTTAATTTGACAGAGATGCCACTCGTTTACAATTTAAATAAATAGAAAAATAGAGATGTCGACTGTCGTTAAGATGTCTGTACTTAGTGATTCACTTTGTCCTTAGTGCAAACAACAATAGCTGTCTATATATTTTGCGATTGTTGGATCATTGAAATTTACAGAATCGGACTACAGAAAACATTGATTTAAATTCAATGAATTTTAGAAAACCTCAGATGATATTTAAGAATTGCGAACACAAAAATTGTTACATAAATAAACGCAATTTGATGAGAATGTTATTTATATATAAATTTTCACAATTTTTTTTGGATGAAAATTTGAAGTTTTTCAGAAAATAAAGTTAACAAATTATTTTATTTAAAATGTTTGGGACATTTGGTTTTTTGCGTTTGGCATCCCTAATTTGATTATTTATTATTATTATAAATTTATTCTCTATGTTTTCCAAATATGGCAATATTTTAATAAAAAAGTTGAGAGAGCTTTTTTTTGGTTATTATTTTGTTACTCCAACCGACCTATATGCCCGCAATGAAGAAATATTTGGCCAGTTAAAAGAAACTATACAGCCATCTCCAATTAGCACGATTTAATGCATATAGCCACCCTACACAACCATTACCTTTGCAATGGAGGTTAGGACGAGCTATTTAATTAGCAAAAACTAAATTAAACGAGAAGTTATGTCATATAACCGGAAACGCATGCATATAGGTATATAACCTAAATGCATGCCGATCAGCAACCACGATGACCAAAAAGCAAACACCGAAATAAATCCGAAATAATAGAAAAGACGAAAACCAACAGAAAGAATTTGCTGAAATAATTTGGTATTAAGTTTAACAAATTGTTTACTTTTTCATTTACATATATTATCAAGACTCAAACCGAGGTGGAGGGTATCAAAGATTCGGCACAGCCGAATTTAACACTATTACTTGTTCCAATTGGAATGTCACGAAGGCAGTCGTTGTTGCTAAGTCGATTATCATACCGATGAGATTACCATACGATTTGGTAAGTAAAGAGTTTGTGTCGACATTCGTACTACGATATATACTTGACCTGAACATACCATTTATAATATGGACCTACGACACAAAATGACCTATTCATCACTTGTAATAAAACTATAGTTCCCAAAAATATATATCCTAATTAAATAACGCAAAGTATATTATATAGTATATACGAACAGTCATTTAAATCTGTTAAAAGAAAGTACATCAAATACCTATAACTGTTCCCTATGAGCTGTTACAAACTTCCTATGTGTTGGAATTCAGTTTGAAATGATTTGACATCGACCGAAAAATAACAAATGTAGGACCCAGTCACAGCAACCACATTTTCCCTAAATGTATAAAATATTTGATGTGATATGTATGATATATTTCAGTAAATGTCTTAGAATATTTAAATGATGTTATTTAATACCAATTTTTTATCTAGTCCCCATATTATATTCACATCCAACATGAATCTAGATTTAACCGTATTTTAATCTAGAACAAAATTATAAATGGAGACAGCTTTAATAGCAATATTTTTTTAATAATAGTTTTTATGTTTCGTATGTATTAGTAAAAATCCGGATTAATCCCTGCAGGAAATGTCAATAGTGAAACAGTACTTATTCACTATTGACTTTGTCACCAGTACTACTGACCAACTATACCCCAGACAATGTAATTTTCTATAGACATTTAACATGTACGTGTCATTGCAAATCGCTAGTGATATTGGTACTATTGATTAGGTAGTGACTACGTAGATCTCATGGAACCATATGTAGACATTGGAACCAGAGATTCTTGCACAAATTTGATTGTTCTTTCAGTTTTCTTTTATAACTTCGTTTACTTATAATGTTTTTTCTTTGATTTATTACAAAATATGTTTTTATTTACCTTTTATATTGAATTTTTCTATATCTTGTTTTAAAACTTTAGTTTTTCATCCAACCAAAACTATAGAAAAATCAAGAAGAAGCAGAACCAACTTCTCTATGAAAATTTTTTTTGACAGATAAAGCAATGTAAATAGTGTAGAAGCTTAGTTGATAATGTCAACAAAATAGTAGACAAAAGTAGTGACTTGGGGACACTTGAACCCAGGGTTCCTGCAGGGATGGTTGCAACAATCAGTATTAAAAATTAAGAATTCCATTGTATTTACTGAATACAACATTTCATACAATCGAATATATATATAAAGTACATGGGCATTGTAGTACTGTGTGTAAGGTTATAAAAATTGTAAGTCGCGTCTGGTCCTCCATGCATCAATTTTATTTTTTAGAGTTCCCCAGCGATGGTTTCATCTGATTTTAGCAATTCACATTATACAACTCTCTTCTAAGCCCACACAACTCTCTTCTTGGCACCATGAATATTCGTTTTACCGTCAATGTGATTAGATGACTTGCGCTTTGAGTTGTGGTAAGCCATTTTTTTTATCACCAGCAACAAGACGTTGCAAAAATTAAAATTTTTTGAAACCGTTATAGTAACATTTTAGATATGGAGAACTGTCTTTCGATGCCTGTCGGCCTTAATTCGTATTGCACTCAAATTCATTGCATTTGGATGAACCTCAATGATTTTATGCGCTTGGAAATTGCTAGTTGTGAGACGTCAAATGATTTTGAAATTATTTTAATTAATTGCATTTGACATGAAGCTTCATTGAGTAACTTTTTTTTAAGTTTCGAAACCAGAATTTAAATACCCGACAGGAATTGAAGACTTTCAGTAGCACTACGTTTTACTTAAGAAAGAAAATCAGAACTTTCCACAAATTCTGTTTATTTGGCACGTGTTATATTTTTTATACTTCGTCAAATTAACATTTAAGTAATAGAAGTAAAAGCGTTATAATGTAGCTTAAGCATGAAGTTAGTTACAGTATGATCTGATGCGATGCAGGGCAATTATGTCATCTCTTGTAAATCCCTCATTTTAAAATTACGCACTCAATAAATTATTGTACAAATTAGAAATTTTTGCAAAGTCTATAATTTTTACAATCTTTAAAATTTGTTGCTGCTATGACTTTGATCTAATCGGTACGTTAACGGATCTGGATCAAGTCTCCTAGCAAATAATGTATCACAGCCACAACTAGAATGGAATTTCTAGAGCCAGTGCACTGTGATGTTATGGATATAATTTTAAAATATAAAGTTTTTCCAAGTATAGTCGTTATGGAAGAAATTATTTAGAATCTGTTCCTGCTGGGTATTTTTGGTAGTTACAATGAACAGCAAACAATCAAACTGTTGTATTGTATGAAAATGTAGCAGTTCTACATTTGTTGACGTAGAATTTTATCCCCTTTAATATAACAAGAAATCGTTTATTCAAACTTTTCATAAAATCGGCAGTATTGATGATTATAGTTGTTCTTTATACATCAAAAAAAATCAGATGCATCGAAATTATTTCACTAGGGGGACATTCCTTTGCCAAAAATAATAATGTCGTCAGCAAATGCCTCTCGAACATGGTAAGGTCTTTTAATCAATATATAAAGCATTTCGCACCGTTCTGCATAACTGTGCTCTATCATATGAAATAAAACCGTTTCAAACAAAAAAATTACCATCGAAGGCAGATATTTATGTTCAATAAAGAGGATTAAATGATTTTTAATCAAAAAGGTGTTGCTGGTTACAAAAGAAGGAGAGTGTATAAAAAATTAATGGTTTTACATTTACAGAAATTATAAAATAATTTGTAACTGCTCGTTTTTCTTTAGATTTCTTTTTTGAACGTTTTGCCTTTAACCATATTACATGACTTTAACAAGTTGCAGCAATTTATGGCAACTGTTCTCGTTTATTATGGTTTGAAGTGAACCAAAAAAAAATAAAAATATATAGTGTATCTGAAAGAAATGCAAGGAGAATGTGCAACACTTTATAACATATTTTTTTTTTGTTCTTGTTGTTAACTTGTATGTCACATATGTTCTGTTCTGTGAAAAACATGTTAAATAATCAATTGCCATAAATTCCAGCATTTAAACCTTAAGTACGAGTATTACTTTGGGTAGTTGGTTGGCTGGATTTAGTTTGAGACCCTGTGGGTTTAATAAGGCCATAGCAAAGGAGCATTTGTCGATTCAGTACAATTTATTCGGATTTGGCTGTTTTTTTTTATATTCACATCATATATTGCAACTTATTCGTACATTCTCTGGCGCATCATTATCTCAATGTCGAAGTAAAAGTAGAAGTACCCGTAAGTAGAAGACGAAGAAGCTGACAATGAAGCTAAATACACAATTGGCAAACACGTGCAGAGCGCAGCTGCGCATGCGTTCTTTTTTGTTTTCTTTAATTTATCTGTATGTACGAGTAACTTTGTTTGCTGCCTTTTTGAACTCGTACTCATCGTAAGATTCAAGTGTCCTGCAGCATAATGTGCTTAATAAACCATGAATCACTGTCGTTTCTTGTGGTCGGTTTGAATCACTGACTGGTATGACATTGTCATGATATTATATTTAGCGTAGTTTTTAATTAAAAAAAAGAGGAAACTTGCTAAATGTTACTATTTAGTAAATAGCGCTACATCAATTTGTAATTTAATATAAATTTCGGTATTAATAGAGCCCATTTTAACAAATGACTTGCTTCTTTTGCCACAACTGCGTATTGATTTTCATACCCGGAATTTTTCTTTAAATTTCGTCTACTTTTGGGCCCTAAACTTATCTTCGACATATCCGCAAGCATTACCAATATAAAAATTTTTACCCGGGAGCTTGTAATATTTTTCTATGAAGCACGATTTCAATTTCCGTGCTCTGTTTTTAACCCTTAAATTATTTGCAGCGTTCCTGCCTGGAACTTTTTGGACTTCGTGTTTTTTCAAACCTGCATTGGGTTTAATTTTTCATACACACAGAAAACAGATTCATTGTGGCTACCGAATTTATTACCAACCTAATTGCGATTATGCTAATAACCGATTTTCGGGTTCACCATGATTACAATTCCATTGCCTTAACAGTAAATATTTTATAATAATAGAAAATTTGAAAATGATATGCGCATATTTTTATTTTTCTTATATGAAATTTTTTCGGAGTATATTTATATTTTCCTACGTCAATTCTCGGCTTTTGGGTCTAGGGGCTCCAAATTGAACACCAACCTACTCGAAATAATTGGAAACATTATTCTGCTAATTTTAATCATACAAATGTATTGTTTTGTGAATGCGCATGATTTCAGCAGTCAGACGGACAGACGGACAACGCATTATCGACTCGAGTTGTTATAAGAATCAAGAGTATAAATACTTTCTGAGGTAGCAAAAAATTTTTTTCGACGTGTTGCTAACAGAATGACAAACTGATAAACAAAAATTATATGAAAATCAGATTATCGCAAATCTGGCTTTGCATAACGTTTTCATGCATTTTTTTATGTTTTCATAAAAGCAACAAAAATTCTTATACTTATATTAAGACTATCAGGCATATCACAGAGCCATATTCCGTTAGAAAGTGAAACTAAATGCGTATTTTTCTGCTTCAGAATTTTTTTTCGGAATGAAATCACTATCTATTCGCAAGGAGAAATTGATGTTCACTTTTTTTTAAACACTTAATTTCTAAGCATTATAAAAATTGTAAATACTTTTAGGAATATATGATAGAAAAAATAAATTTTTCATATATGTACATACATTATCTGCGACATAATATTAGTTATGCAAAAAAAAAATGGGTTTCTCTGGCAGTTAAATCATCAAATAACTAACCTAACCATTGACCTCCCCTCAACACTGCGCCATTGGAGCTTAAAACATTAAAACGATGATACATAATATAACGTTCACTTGGCTCCTCGTTATGCAGCACATGTCGCGCCAAAGACCGTCATTGCTTATTGCGAAATGTGTCCGTGTGCGACAAAAGACACACACAACATTGATTTTGTCACGAAGCGTACACCGAACAACACTCAAATGGAAATTTTTTACTAATAAAATCTAAAAAAGCGGTTTCCCAATAATCAAAGGAGTTACTTTATACGCAGTTCAAAAGTAGAAACCATCATCACACATGTGCTTGTCACAAAACAATGGTCGAGGAACACAGATTATAAAGGCAAATTTTTCGTATATAGTCACCTAAAAAATGGACACAAAGCCAATAGTAGCTGCACAGAGAAAAACGAAAAAAAAATTTTTTGTTGAATTCAGATATAGAAACGGTTTATCACAGCCAATCTTCTAACATCATATTACTATGACAGCTAATAATGTTTGCGATTCAATCATAACAAAGCAGTTGTATACATCTCCTGTCAGACCGATTTTGGAATACGGTTCTGTTGTTTGGGATCATCATTATGCCGTTCACAGTGATCACATGAAGTCTGTTCAAAAACAATTTTTACTGTTCTGCTTGCTCATATTAAATTCTCTTCCTTAAAATGCCGTAGAGAGATGCTTAATGTGACATTTTTAATAAAATTAATAAATGACGACGTATGCTAAGAGTTCATGCTGAACAATAATGCTTTTAATGTTACTCAGCGTCCCACCCGCTATTTCAATTCTCTGTCTATTCAGTATTTTCGCTCAAACTATGACCGTTTAGGAGATTATCTGATATAATTAATAAAACTAGCAGATTCCAGCGCTCGAAATTCGAGTGCAATTTCTAGGCAACTTTCAACTTAGCGAATTCACAAATCTACACTTTTTTGGTTTATTATTATTGTGAATGAAGATGACAAACTCATTAACAAACACATTACCAAATATAATAAACACATACATAGCATACGTATAATTTTATGTATGTGTTAGTAGCAACTTTAAATGCAATTTACTCAAAATAAAGGAAAACAATTAAAAATCTGTAAAATCTAGGGATAGCTAAAAAGAAATACCTTTCAAATAATATACGTTTGGTAAAAGCGGGGCAAAACGGTAGAACAAAAAATCGGTAACAAAGAATCGCCTAACCTATTAATATTATAGATAATTTTGTTTTTAAATACTATTGTAAATAGTATTTGCTATATTACTTGTTTCTAGTGAATATTTTTGTTATTAATTAAAAAATAACGAATGTATTGTAAATGTGTGGGGGTGGGATCTATGAACCAACCAAACATTTATTTTCTCAATACGTAACGAACGTAACGAACATATTCATTGTTAGATCTATCAAAAGTTAAGCATAAAGTAAAGAAAATAATATATTTTTTATCCTAAAGAATGAAAATTAAAAAAAAAGTAATCAATATTCATTTGGCGATTTGTGTGTTTCGGGATTTTCGGTTTTGGTGATTTTTGCTATTGGAGATTTTTGTTTTTGGCGATTCCGCCAATGTTTTCCACGACTAATTACATTGATAAATAATGTACTTGTCAAAAATGTCAAGACTGTCGCTTTCGTATAAATTTATAATTTTATTTGTGATGGTGTTGCCACGCCCACTAATCATATCCCGCCCATTTTTGTGCGACTACACAAACTAATATCTGATGGACTCGTAGAAAGAGTCAAGGCTTTCCCTTTTATAGTATTTCAGTTATATGATATTATATATTTATGGGTGATGCCATGCCCACTACTTCGACCACGTCCATTATTTATTCGACTAATAACATGAAAAAATTGTGTATGGGGGTGCCACGCTCATTGCTCTGATTCCGCCCATTTGACCTCAGAGAAATTTGCAAAGCTCTCCCTGTCATAGTACTCAATATATATGAAATAAATAAATGAAAATTCACTTTGTATTGAAAGTGCCACGCCCAAATCACCTAACGATATGAAATATGCCTTACGACCTATTCTCATACCTAATAAATATACATAAAAAATTTCATAAAATCGGTCAAGCCGTTTCGGAGGAGTATATATAGAAGATATTATAAAGTCTGAAAGGATTTAATTCATAGATTAAAGTAAAATAAATTAATAAATAAAAGGAAATATTAAGATCAGAATGCTTGAATGCGAGTAACACTGTGTGTAATTTTTTAAGTCATGGATATATAACCATATACGGACACCACTACGTGATAAAAGAACAAAAAAAAAAAAGACCCGTATCTCCCAGTTTTGCCCCAAGTCATGTACTTTTTTTTTATGGGCCCCCAAAGATTTGGGGCCTCGGTGCCATTTTTGCAAAAAAGTGATAATTTTCTCAGGCTCATATCTTGCAAACCGTTCGGAATTTTGATTTACTCTCTCAATTTTGTCATAAAGAACAAAAATTGTGAACATATAAAATCAAAAAAGCTTCATCTTTAAGATCAAAATCACAAAAAAATTTAAAAATTTTGATTTTTTTTTTTAAATTTCTAGAACATATGAACTTCCTAGGAATGATTCTTAACACCGTTTAGGTAGGCTTAGGTAGCCGCAGAGGTGAAAAATTTCCCGAAATTTTTTTAATTTCATTTGTTTTTCCTTTACGTCAATATTGAGATACGAGTACTATGCTACCTATTACAAAAATAATAAAAAAATATTCGTATTATGTTTATAATGTTTATGGCCCTGGACTTGCAAATCGCACTCTCTTAAGTTGTAGATCCAAATCATCGTCCGATTCGTCCGAATCTGACTCTGATTCAGAACTTATGGTGTCCACAGGCACGCTGCTTCCAGGCTGCCCTCCATCATCAGTTTTTTCTTCTTCAAATACTTCATTAACATCATACAGGGTGATCTTGTGACTCCACCAACATATCTGAAATGAATTAGAAAAGAAATCAAAAAAGGAATGCAAAACAATGCATTAATAAAATTGTCGAGTTTTTTGCCTTTGTACCGTTTTTCCATTGGCATTGAGGTTTGGTGAACCTTGCTCATCGGATTCGGTAGGGAGTTGTTTGATAAAATCGTCAAAATGGAAATGAAGAAAATACAGCTTTAATGTCATCGATGTGCCGATTCTCTCAAAATAATACAGCATTTCTTTCACTTATTGTCTTGCTTCCGGTTTCGCGTTTTGATCCCCTCCCAAGAGTGCATACACGCTGAAGGTAAATCCATGCCATTGAATGATTTTTATCAAGCGATGAATCAAAGTTGCTCTTGAATAGCTTTCTAATGTCAGGGCCATGAAGTACGCCTGTTAAATGAAGACAAAAAATAGACAGAAAAGAAAACATTAACATAGTGTGAATAGTACAATCAGGTGAACAAAAATTCGTTTTAATTCGCTACGCTTTGGGAAGACGCTTTTCAATTAGTTGAATGCGTTTGGACAATTTACAACGGCCACTTCGATGAATTTTTTAACAATTCCCAATTTAATGTGGAGCGGTGGTAGCAAGATGTCTTGGGTATTGTCAATTAAAGGTGCATTCTTCAGTCTATCTTGTTTCATTTGTTCCTCCACACTTCCTCTTGGTCTCCACGAATTTCATTGGAATTGATTTAGAGGTGAGCGCGAATCCCAATTACAAAGAAAACAAAGAGTTTTGGGAAGCCACCCTTATCGATGATCCCTTGAAAAATGTTGATGACCTTCAAATCACAGCAAATCTTCCATTTATTTTCGTAGTATTTGATTATTTTCATTATATATTTCAATGTTTAATAGCTTTCTTTCATGTTAATACCTATTGCTAGCGGAATGGAAGGTTTTCGGTTCGACACATGCAACAACACTACTTTCAAGCTTGAAACAGAACCATCAACAAATAATCTCCACTAACTAGCGATGTAGTTCATTCCCATTTTTACCACCAAAGCTTTTACATCGTTGTAATAAGCGAACGAATTGTCATCATTTAGAGTGTAGAGGCTCTGAAATTTCAGCTTGCCGTTTGCGGTACGCCGTAGAGTTAACATTAGCATGTGTGAGTTTTCTTTGCTTTAAAAACGCTGTCAAAAATATGGCAAGTCGTCGCGATAGTCCCATATATGGCCACAATATATTCCATTTCCAATTGTGTTATTAGTTGTTTCCATCTCTTCCCTGTTGGGGCTCATAATCGGTATCAAATGGATCTTCATAAGTAACACCACTTGCTCTACTCATTCCTGTAAATTCTGTCCTACGATCTGGAGTTGACGGCCTTGGTGATACAAAATTTTCAGGTGCATGCACTGGTAGTGTGGCTGTTAGGTTGATAAGAGGAGCTATGTAAATAGCTCATATCCGTTGTGTCTGGATATACAACTAAGCCAGTAGGTCGGCTTGTTTTGCGCTAGTGTGGCTATTACACTTGCTTTATAAATTTTGTTCTTCTCAGCATGTCGATTTAGACGATGTGTGTAATAAACTGGTTGCATCATGCTCACCTTGGCGGTTAATCCAGTTTACCGGCTTACAATACTTCATACTATCTTTGCCTCGACTCAACCATGCCATGAGATTATTAGCACTTTCTTTATAACTTTCACCGCTGAGCTCTCGTTGACGTCGCGCTGTGTAATGATGTGAGCGTCGTGACGCTTTTATATTGTGTGCTGCGTCCCTTGATGCGTGTGCTGAGCTTACTGCTTTGCCTGTGCTGCTGCGGTCGGTGCGTGATCACGTGAGTTGTTTATTGAGATCTAAGGTACATTTTTGTAGTTGATTGTGTCCTTGAATTTTGAACGGTTTGCTACCTATGGACCTGAACAGGGGAAAAAAGGTAAACAAAAAATCGAATTTTTTAAAGTTTTTTGCGATTTTGGACTTGAAGATGAAGTTTTTTTGAATTTATAGTAGGTGACAAGGTGAGTAGGTAGCGTGCTCGCCTATCATGCGGGGGTCGTGGGTTCGATTCCCACCAGAGGCTTTGGTCTGTCGGTGCAAAAAAAAAATGAACACACTACTCCCTCTTTCCTCCTTCCTATATCTATATCTTTCCTGAGATCAACACAATGCACTGCATCTGTAGGGGGCATCCCCTGAGTGTTGATTATTAATAAAAAAAAAATTAAAAAACAAAATAAACATAAAACTTAAAAAACTTAAAAAAAATTTTAACGATCTTTCTTTAGTTATACAAAAATATTAAAAGATATTCTTAATGACTTTTGCATACTCAATATTTATGAAAAGAATTCCCAGTAAAACTGTAGGTTTAAAATGTTGCTTAGAAAAAGAATTGCTGACCCATAGTGCACAACCAGGCAGAATAAAATAAAATAACAACGTAAAGTAAGTGGTTGCTGTGATAAAGGGCTTCTCGCTTGTTTTCATACATTATTGTTTAAATAAAAATTATAACTGAGAAATAAATAAAAATCTCTGCCTTTTTTTGTGTATTATAAATCGACCGAAAAAAGTTAAGCAACGAGTTTCCCTACTTAACTAAACTTCTTATTGATTCGTATTCGAAGTTGGATTTTATTTATGAATGTGTAGGCTCTTCATGCAAGTGTTTTTTAAGTACTTTACGCTCAAAAGACCCATCAACATTCTCAGGTGCGCCAAGTGTTTTTTTTCTCTTAAAATTATATTTTTTTTTACCAAACTTAAGACCTTAAGATTCTTGTGGGTTTTGTGAAATGTTTTCGTTGTTGTTGTTATTGTAGTTCCATAGTTTGTTTCATTATTTACAGCCTCCACGCATGCTTGTTGCATTAAAGCACGACCAACCAAGTTGTCGCATCTTTAATGTTTATTTTGTGTAGCATTGTATTCGAACTCATCATCATACTGCTTGTATGCTAGTGAGTATATTTAAGTTATAGTCCTCATCGGCATCGTCATCGTCATCGTCATCTTCATTTTCATCACCATCATTGTTGTCGTCATCATTGTATTGATTGTTAGGCCATGATGCCTTTACTTACAAGTATTATAACTTTCTCAAGTCAAGGACATGACTTTTTTTTAATTTAGTTCTGGTACCAAATTGGCAGAAAAAAATTTATTCTCACGATCTTTTTATGGTCAACACATAATAAATACGTTTTTTTGCCATTTGCAAAATAATTCTGTACTTGTTGTCATACTGCTTTGGTACTAAATTTACACATAAATGCAATATTTAGTAGGTGGCGCAAATGAAGTATACACAAACAAATCTGTTTAAAGAGTCGGTTGGAACCTTCTGATTGTGGCATTTTTCCTATTGAAAAGCCTTAAAAGTCTGAAACAGTTTAAATTTCAAAAGCATTTACATAAAAAATTAGGTAGAAAACACATTCTGAGTAATTATACCCTCCACTCCAGTGTGCAGAGAGTATATATAAGTTTGTCATTCCATTTGTAATAATTAGAAAAAAAAATTTGGACCCCATAAAATATATCCTTATAACAGCCGGAGTTGATATAGCGATGTCCGTCTGTCCGTCTGTGGAAATCACGATCACGGCATCAATCGCGCAGCTAGGGTGCTAGTTGACATAAAAAATGATTCACTAACATTCTGGGAAGTTCGCCATTTAAAACCGTCCAAATCGGTTAATTAGGGCCCGAGATTTGAATGAAGAACTAAAAAAAGTCTTGAAAAAATATAATTTTCTATGTTGTTCTTGTCACGATCACGTCCTCAATAGGATAGGTGATCAGTTTTAGTGAGAATGATTCAACAAATTCATGGGAAGATTCCTATTTCAAAAATCATTAAAATCGGTGGAACAGGTCCAGGGCAATCTCTGAAAAAGTAAAAAAAAAATTAAAAATATGATGTTTCTATATTGTTCTTGTTGTTATTCTAAATGTTGTATTGTTGTCATAGCTGGACTTGTTGTTTTTGTGGTCGTTGTGGTAATAATATAATAAAAACTAAACCTTTGTACATGTTTTTCTCAACTCTGGTAGAAAAATTTAAAAGTTTCCATTGTTTTGGCATCACTAAAACAATTTACTAGATCCTTTCTGTCATTGCCGCGAGCCTGCCTGCAAAGTTTCAGATCGATTGGGTCACGGGAAAGGGGTTAAAATCGATCCAAAATTTTTTCGACAAGCAGACACTACGAGTTAATATAAAGGGAGTAAAAATTCACCAGCATCTAAAGCAAATAATGCTAAAATATGTACCTAGTTGTTAATAAAAAACAAGTAAGAGTGTTAAATTCGGCTATGCCGAATCTTTGATACCCTCCACCTGGGTTTTACGTTTACATTAATATCTGGAAATATTTGAATATGTAAACACTTTGATAAACCTATTACTGAATTATTACAACAAATGCTCTGAATTTTCAGCATTTTATAGAGGTGTCTACATATTTTAGGTCATAAATTGGCACAATGACTCCTGATTTATCCCATTTTAAATACTAACCTGATCCAGATAATTACAAACAATATTAAGTTTAACCAGGTAAATGGTTTATTTTGTAATTTTCTTTTTAATTTAAATTTTTTAATATAAAGGTGCATTTTATTTTTTACAATCCTTTTCAATTTTCCAAACCTATTAGTATAGGGCACATTTGTGAGTCCGCATAGATCAACTTTCAACTCTTACTTCTTTTTATTGTATTAAATCTATCTTTGTGTCTTTAAATTAATTAAGATAATTAAGATGAAAATATTTAACAAACTGTTTTTTTAGTTAATATCTGAACATTTTACTGATACAAGGCAAAACTAAAACTGCCAAAAAATTCAGTCAAAACTATTTTGAATGTATTTGTTAAATATCGCATAATTTTTTTCAATTTTAAACTTTAAAGTCTTTTTAAGTCTGGTAATAATTCTATAATATGAAGGAAGTAAATATGTGGATTCTTTAATAACAATGACAAGTATAAAACACTGTTTTGTGCATAACATTAAAATATTATAAATTTGAACATAATTAATTTTAGAAACATAATTAATTTTAGAAAAATGTTCGATTCGTTTTTCGATGATGCTGAAAACACATTAAAGAAATACAGAACATAAAGATTTTGCTTCAGTTAGTTGGATGGCTGGAGCAGGTCAAAGGTGACGACTATAAATGCAAATGCAAGGCTTTTGAAAATATATTAAAATGCGATAAATCAGATCAAAGTATATGTACATGTCATGCTTATAACCACTGTTATAAAAAATCTTTTGAAACCAACAGTATTGCCATAATTTGAAATTGTAAAGATGCTAAATTGCAAAAAAAGATGCTTAAACGTACTGGATGCTAAATTTTTTTTTTCAAATTTCATTACCTTTATACTGAAAAATTATATACTTATTAATAAATTCTTTGGTTTTTAAATCGAAAAATTAATATAAAACATATGTTTCGATTTATATTTTTTAAATTTTAATTAAAATTATTTTGAATTTCATCTGAAATTTTTATTAACATCAAATTGAGTTTATTTTAAACTTAAATTAAATAATTTTAATTTTAGAGGGATTTTTTTTTTATTTAAAATATAACAGAAATTACATTATCAAAAGATACTATATTAGAATAATTGGTTTATGGAATCTAACATTTCTGTGATGTCTTCATGTTCAAGTTCTTCTTGGCTCTGATATATTTCTGACGATCGACTCTTATCAACGACATCGCTCGGTATATTGTAAGTGTGACAGCACCGATTGTTCAGTTTCAATCCTTCTTTTATACGTATTACAGAACATAACAACTCGGATTTTATTCTGTTCGAAATTTGCTTTTAACTAAAGCTATTAAACTAAACAAACGTTCAACTTCGGCTTTTGAGAAAGACAAAACTAATATAGACAATACAAATATTGATAACTCCTAAAATGGATTTTCGCCAATAGAATTTTTCAATCCATAAAGAGGTTGTATTCAGTGTTGTATCCCAGTTTTGTTCTGTGATATAACTCCATTGGATTTGAATTTTTTCTGTTTCAGATGATATAAATTTAAACTCTTCTAATATATTGGTTATCTGTTCTTTTACCCGTTTTAATGTGTTTTGTATTGAAAATTTTGGCATTTTTTTAATACAATAATATTTTTTGGTAATCGACTTTCAAATTCATTAAAAACTGTTGTTGGTGTTTACATTCTTCTATTTCAAAATGTTTTGTTATATTTGTTGAAAGAAACGAGCAGAGTGGTAAAAGGAGTAGTACCCAAAATTACTGTACTACACTTTGAGAAATAAAAACATATCAATACCATTAAAATTATATATTCAAAAATTATGAAAAAAAAAATATAAAAAAAAAAGATGTTAAAAGCAACTTTTTATTAATAAAAGATTCTAAGTTAGCATCTAGCATCTTTTGAGAAATTTTGGATGCTAAACGCCAAAAAAAAGTTGCTAAATCTAACAACTAAAAAGCTAAAACGGCAACACTGAAAACCAAGAACAAATATTCTGTTTGAGTTGTAACATCTCATTTGCAAGCCATTTTAATTAAGCTGCGTTCACACTATGTGTTTTGCTTGTGTTTTTCTTATTGTTTTAGCACGTGCAATTTGTACACATAGTGTGAACCCTTTCAAAAACTGTTTATGTACAACACATTTGGCAAAACATATGTAAATTTTTCAATTAGAGCAGGTTCTATTTTGGCATGACAACCATATTAAAATACAATACTGCTTGTGGCGAAAGAAAAACAGAGTAAATTATAAAGATAAATATTGAAAGAAAAATAAATTGTTTAATATTAATTAACAATTAAAAAATATAAAAAATATATTACTTTATTTTTAACAATAACTTTTTGTAAATTCACAAATTAAATCAGCTGTTGTTTACATTTAGAGGTTATGTCATACGGAAATACATATGTACGTTTGATCGCAAAATGATGAATTGTATATAAAACGCCAATTTTGACACATACGCCGAATTACGTATGGATCGTAAAACTGAATTTACATATGGAAAATACACATAGTGTAAACACACCTTTAATTGTGTAAATTTTAAATGCACATCTAACCATATCAAAAAGATGAATTAAACAGAATTGCAAAAATATTTTTTTTATAATATCTGTATGTTTTTTATATTATTCTTATGTAATTCTCATGATATTTTTATCTTATTTTTTATATTTACATAATTGAAATTGAAAATGTACAAATTAAAAATAAATTTAAAAAAAAGTAGTGTAGGGAAAAAAGGGAATTTTTTTCATAAGCGTAGAGATTTCTGTAAAAATCTCCTGGCATCACTAGTACCTGTTAAAAAAAAATGTAAAAATTCACAAGACAACGCGACATAGACTTGCTTTGTTCAAAAGCTTCCATAAGACTGAATGAAATTGTTGCTTACTTTACTCTTTGGTGAGTATTTTAATTTTTGTTCGGCTGTATACATATAAGAAGCCAATTTGAGTTCGGTTTACTCGTGCTGCTATGCATATGTTTGTGTGTTAACAAAAATATACGATATCCCAGTCATCATTTCGAAGATTGTTTTAACAAAAATTACCTTACTGTGTCTTCTTCGAGCACTTTTGATGATTAAAAACTGCTTAATCACATGCGCTATTAGAAAAAGACTAGATAATGATTTTTGCTTTCTCTTAGAAAGTGATTTATAGAAAAATTACATTAAATAAGACTCAAAAATGAGTCGAAACTGATTAGAAAAGCGGATAAAAAGCACTCTCAAGAAGATTCGCGGGTAAGGTAATATTTAATCCCATCAAAAGAATATTTTGTGATCAGCAAAAGGGCGCATTTATAACTGTTTTAATAGCACATATGAGTCAAAAAGACTCTACATGATCATTTATTGCATAAAATGTTTACTGGGATTTTATTCACTATCTGTAGATACAGGTTTTTTAAGTAAAACAAATCTGCATACAATTTCAATTCTATTTCGTTCACAATGATACGATCACTTTGTTTACTAGCTACTAGTAAAATAAGAAAATAGTATTATAATACAGCGTACTGATGAATTGCACTTCTCAATTAGTTTATTTTTAATGTGCCATAAGAAGTTCGGTTTGTGCTAAGAAAAGCATGAATATATGTTTCCCAGGGCGAAGCTTCATCATTGCACTATGATTGAGTTGAGCTCCGCGACTATTCATAATGTGAATAGCTCGTGTCAAAAATTTTTGGTAGTTGGGAATTGTGTTTGTGTTAAGAGAAGCATAAACGCATGTTTCCCAGGGCAAGGCTCGATCATTGCACATTGATTGAGCTGAGCTCCGCGGTTATTCTTAATGTGGATAACTGTTGAAACAAAATTTTGGGAATGGCGTTTGCCTCCGTCCCGACATTAAATAACAAAGTTTAAAAATTTATTGTAATTAACATCTGACAAAAAATAGTATTTTTCTAAACAATTTTTTTTACAGGGTAAATAAATATTTATGGCTTACCTATCTACTACTTTTGAAAGCAAGTATGCAGGGTTTATACATGTACTAAAAATACAACTCTTAAAACCATACTATTTTTTCAACTCTAAAAATTTCAGAATTTTGTAAAAATAAAATAAAATACCGATTTATTTTAATATGCGCTTATTATGGATATACATTTACAGAATATATGAATATTATTTATAGTATTTTGATATTGGCAACAGTAGTATGTATCAATTTGTAACATTTTGTGATGTTATAAAAATCGCAGAATATTGATATTGATTTTATATAGTTTCTTTTATTAATTAATTAACTTAAATATTACACCAAAAAATATTGATATTGATGAATTTTTATATTATTAACACAACGACCACAAAAACAACATGCACAGCTATGACAAAATGCAAAATTTAGGAAAACAATATAGGAAAACGTCATATTTTTTTTTACCTTTTCAGTGATTTCTCGGAACCTATGAAACCTATTGTCATGATTTAAAAACAGGAACCTTCTCAAGATGTTAGTGAATCATTATCACTAAAAACAAGCGTCCTATCTGCCCTATTGAGGGCGTTATCACAAGAACATATATTCAAATCATATTTTCTCATGACTTTTTAATTCTTCGCTCAATTCTCGGGACCAGATTAACCGATTTGGACGATTTTAAATAGCAAACTTTTCAGGATGTTAGTGAATCATTTTTTATACCAAGGAGCACCCTAGCTATCCGATTGAAGCCGTCATCGTGATTTCCACAGACGGACAGACGGACAGCCGGACAGACGGACAGACGGACAGACGGACATCGCTATATCAACTTCGCTTGTTATAAGGATCACAAATATATATATTTTATGGGGTCCAGAATTTTTTTTCTAATTATTACAAACGGAATGACAAACTTATATATACCCTCTGCACACTGGAGTGGAGGGTATAAAAAACAATGTAAATTTAGCAAAAAAAATTTTTATATATTAATTTATTTAAAGAGAAAAACACAAAAATAACGTTTGATGTTGTATTTTTTGTGTGTACTATTTGCATATACATACATACACATATTAAATAATACAAATAATATACATATATTCTATATATGTATGTATATCCATAATAACTGCATGTTAGAAATAAATCGGTATATTATTTTATTTACATAAAATTCTGCAATATTTTGTTGTGAGGAAAATACATTTCTTTTGCATTAACAGAGTGTCACGTCATTTTGCTCAGCGTGACTATGCCACAGTAGATGGCGCCACAATTTTTGTTCTAATTAGCTTTCCAATAGCTATTTCTATTTTAACATGAATGTTAATATTTTCAACTGGATATCATACAGAACAATGATAAGAGTATACACGGGCTGGTCTTTTATTTCATACGTATTTTCATTACTCTTTTACAAATATTACCATAAGTTTGGCATATTAACTTTTTGTTGTTTTTACAAAATAGAGTTACCGAGTTCATCAATGAGTTTTTTGCTTTCAAAACAGTTCTACATAGTTATATAGAATTATTATTCTGCTTTACCTACAAAATATCTGATTGCGATTACATCTAATTTTTAAAAATTGTTTATAATTACTAAAGCATTTTTATTCACATAAATACAAAGTTGCACTTTTTAAATTTTCCATTCAAATTTAAGAAAATATCATTTCTAAAAACTGGAATTAAAATTTCCAATTATAAATTACAATAATTGAATTTCAGAAAATCATATCAAAACGTCGGAAATTATAATTTTAAATTTAGAAGACATCAATTGCTTCTTTAATATATAAATGTTATTCGTTAAACACAAATTGAAATTCAAAAAAAAAAAAAAAAAAAAAAACAGCAAATACCTATGTTTACATTTAAAAAATTTTTACATTTAAAAAAAATCTTGACATTCAGGAGAAATTAATAGCTTTTCAGTACCGCGATTCATTAAAAAAAGAAAATTGCAAAATTATCAGTAAAATTTTTAAACGATATTCGATATTGTTAAAGTCAGCTGTTGTTGTTATCTAAACGAAATGTCGTCATACATAAATAAAAATCATAAAATAGTGAAAATATTTTGCTTTAATTAAAAAACCTTTTTTATATAAATAACAAGTAAGAAAATTATAGCCGGTCTAGACCGACTATAAGATACCCTATACCATGCGTTTAGAAACCCTATCTCTTAGGCCCAACTAACTGGACATTGAAAATAAGCAAAAACCAAATTTGAGTGGGATTTTTATTAATTTTTTTGGCTGCAGATATGAAAAAGTTCATATCGGATGCTATATCTATAAAGGGACTAGGTCCAAAAATGGACCGATCCTGATCATGTTTGGTAAAGTCTCTTGTATTTTGCAAAAATATGTAGAAACAAAATTTAAGAAGAATCAGTGCAATATTTTTGTTTTTTAATAGATTTAAGTGATGATCGGGAAGCAGCTCCATATGGGGTCAAAGGGATCATTTTTGGACTACTCATTAGTGGATGTAATGAACGCATACAAACCCAATTTGAGTAAGATCTATATGACAATTTGGATCTTATGGCAATTTATGTCGATTTCATATGGGTGATTTGTATGGGGCCTAGGTCTGAACATGGACCGATTCTCACCAATTTCAATAGCGTTCATCCCATGGCCGATAAAAGCTTATATACCAAATTTTATCAAAATATATTCATATTTGCGACCTGCAGTTTGATTACAAGCTTTACATGGACACACAGACGGACGGACGGACACTGTTAAATCAACTCAGAAAGTGATTCTGATTCGATCGGTATAATTAAAGATGGGTCTAGGTCAAATATTTTTGGTTGTTACAAACAGCAGCACAAAGTCATTATACCCAAACCACATAGTGGTATAGGGTATAAAAACGTTAAATAGCATATTCAATTCATTATTTCATTTTCAAATAAATACACAGAAATATTAGTAAAAAATAAAGATATTAAACATAAACATAAAATCATCCTGTCAAACACGAAGTAATTTGTTTTTTTTCTATTCTTCTTTGTGTTTTTCGCTAATTTTGACAGAGATGCCACTCGTTTACAATTTAAATAAATAGAAATATAGATTTGTCGACTGTCGTTAAGATGTATGTACGTAGTGATTCACTTAATCCTTAGTGCAAACAACAATAGCTGTCGATATATTTTGCGATTGTCGGATCGTTGAAATTTACAGAATCACACTACAGAAAAAATTAATTTAAATTCAATGAATTTTAGAAAACGTCAAATGATATTTAAGAATTGCGAACATAAAAGCTGTTACATAAATAAACGCAATTTGATGAGAATGTTATTTTTATACCCTATACCACTATGTGGTTTGGGTATAATGACTTTGTGCTGCTGTTTGTAACAACCAAAAATATTTGACCTAGACCCATCTTTAATTATACCGATCGAATCAGAATCACTATCTGATTCGATTTAACGATGTCCGTCCGCCCGTCCGTCCGTCCGTCCGTCCGTCTGTGTGTCCATGTAAAGTTTGTAATCAAACTGCAGGTCGCAAATATGAATATTTTTTGATGAAATTTGGTATTTGATCTTTTATCAGCCATGGGATGAACGCTATTGAAATTGGTGAGAATCGGTCCATGTTCAGACCTAGCCCCCATACAAATGACCAGTATGAAATCAACATATATTGTCATAAGATCCAAATTATCATACAAATCTTAGTCAAATTGGGTTTGTATGTGTTTATTGCATCCATTAATCAGTAGTCCAAAAATTATCCCTATTGGATAACTCCTAGTCATAGGCCCCATATAGAGCTGCTTCCCGATCTTCACTTAAATCTATCAAAAAACAAAAATATTGCACTGATTCTTCTCAAATTTTGTTTGTATATAGTTTTGCAAAATACAAGAGACTTTACCAAACATGATCAGGATCGGTCCATTTTTGGGTCTAGTCCCCATAGATATAGCATCCGATATGAACTTTTTCATATCTGCAGCCGAAAAAATTAATAAAAATCCCACTCAAATTTGGTTTATGCTTATTTTCTATATCCAGTTAGTTGGTCCTGAGAGATAGGGTCTCTAAACGCATGGTATAGGGTAACATATAGTCGGTCTCGACCGACTATAATTTTCTTACTTGTTTATATATAAATTTTCACAATTTTTTTTGGATGAAAATTTGAAGTTTTTCAGAAAATAAAGAAAACAAATTATTTTATTTAAAATGTTTGGGACATTTGGTTTTTTGCGTTTGGCATCCCTAATTTGAATATTTATTATTATAAATTTATTCTCTATGTTTTCCAAATATGGCAATATTTTAATAAAAAAATGGAGAGAGGTTTTTTTTGGTTATTATTTTGTTACTCCATCCGACCTACATGGCCGCAATGAAGATATATTTGGCCAGTTAAAAGAAACTATACAGCCATCTCCAATTAGCACGATTTAATGCATATAGCCACCCTACACAACCATTACCTTTGCAATGGAGGATAGGGCGAGCTATTTAATTAGCAAAAACTAAATTAAACGAGAAGTTATGTCATATAACCGGAAACGCATGCATATACTATAGGTATATAACCTAAATGCATGCCGATCAGCAACCACGATGAAAAGACGAAAACCAACCCAAAGAATTTGCTGAAATAATTTGGTATTAAGTTTAACAAATTGTTTACTTTTTCATTTACATTTATTATCAAGGCCTAAACCGAGGTGGAGGGTATCAAGGATTCGGCACAGCTGAATTTAACACTCTTACTTGTTTTTTTTTTAAATTGGAATGTTAGAAGAGAATGATCCTCCGATTTAAACATTATCGAGGACAACTTGACCAATTTTGTTATAAAAAACATAAAAAATATTGATTTATATTATCTCTTAGTGATGCTAATATTTTTTTTGTGTACTCAACAGTTTCAGAGTTATTGTTTTTATATTCATAAAAAATCGAAAATGGAAAAAATTACATGTTTTATACTAAATAAAAAAGCTACATACACTGTAAATAAAATGAGCCATATACCATGAAAATCTATGGTAAGTAAAGATTTTTTTTTTAAGTCACTTTGCTTTTATTAAATGAGTTTTACAAAGTTAAATAAATGATCTAAAAATTATTTGGACTTCTGTTTTGTCTACTGTGAACCTCAGGTTTTGATTTCCTCCATAGGCGGAGGTTTTGATTTGCTCCATAGGCTTAAGTTGTTGGTGAAATCATTTACCATGCTCATCGGTGACGAAAAAAGTTCCAAATGCAAATATAAGAAATTTATTTTGGAGACATATTTCCGCCTAATAGAGCGTAAATGATTGCGTCTGTTTTAGTTAAACATTTCAGCAGATTGAACAACTGTTTCAAAAATAATAAACAATTGAAAAGTTGTAAAATTTTCAAAATGGATAAAAATAATATCATTAATTTGGCGGATAACTACTTTAATTCTATTAATTATGCTATTATCAATATTGATACTTTAATTTTATTTTTTTTTGTATTTTGTATTGCATTTTTTTTTACTGTAATGACACTTTAATAGTAACTAGCAGATCCCAGACCTGGAAATTCGAGTGCAAATTTAGGAAATTTTATTTTTTCATTCAATAAATTACTTATAAAAGTATGCTAATCAATTTTAGCCAATTCGATTATTGTCGTTATTGGTTTATGTCCAATTATGGGTTTGTGTCTAAAAATATTTTTCAATTCAACACAATTATTATTGTGAATGAAAAAACCAAACTAATTTTTTTTTGCAATCACATTAACAAATTTAATAAACACATACCTAGCATTCTATAATTTTATGTATGTGGTAGTAGCAACTTAAAATGACCATAACTCCAAAAAAATGTAATAATGTAAAAATCTGTAAATCTGGAGGACAGCTAACAAGGAATACCTTTAAAATGAGGAATAATTGGACAAAATAGGATTAAAACTGACACTAACATCGGTCACAAGAAATCGCCTTGCATTTTAATATATAGATGTCAAAAAACACTGAGCATGCGTAATATTTAAACATGCCAATTGAACTGTTTATTCAAACGAAAAAATGTATGGGGAAACATGTCAAAATTAGCTCGCTTATTCCATAAACACTAAATGCTTGGATAAACACTTAAGTGTGAATGCAGTATAAAATTATAAATATTTACACCTGAAATTGGATGGACTATACAAAAAAATAATTAAAATTGTATGTACTTACCGATTTTTGAATAGTTGTTAAGCACAAATGATTTCCTCCTAATCTGGACTCCGCTTTTCTCCTAAAAATTTCAAAACAATCAACCGAAATGACTTCCAGGCAGCTTTTTCATCGGGTGATAATAATATCTCGAATGTAGGTCTTCGGAGTAGTTTTAGAATTTTTTTCAATAGAAAGATTTGTAAATATTATTTTTAAATAAGTAAACACTTCACTAAACTTCTCTAGTGCCTTAACAAATTTTGATGCCTGTCGTCCAATCTTTCTTTATATAATGCATGCAGAGCAAAATAGTAATTCTTTGTATAACCATCTTGCACACCTGTCAATATAACAACAACTTTCAAGTCACAACATACTTTCCAGTAGTTCTTTTCATATATTTTTTAATAAATTAGTCATGGTTTCATATATTTTTAGAGCATATGCATTGGTCATTGATGGGTTCTTATTAGGATTGTGTAGTAAAACTGCTTTAAAACTTTCTTTGCTACTGCCGACAAATATTATCCATTCACTTGCATCATATGTTTGGCCAAGCTTTTCAAGAAGTTTAAGTGGACTTCGCTTATATTGTCTTTGGTTGTATAAAAATCTGAATATGGCTTTTGTCGGTGACGGTAGAACATTGTTTTAACATTCTTTTTCCAAAGAGCTCCGATTTTTCTTCCGTAGAATCGAGGTCTCACGTGAGACCATTTAATTCGTGCTTCGGATTCAATGCATCAATGCGAAGGTAAAGGAGATGATGCATTGACTTCACTATATTTAACATCCAGATATCCATGATATAAAACCCCATCTGAATGTAGAACAGGAAGTGAAAATCCACCACCTGAAATTATGAGACCGTCGCATATATTTTCAGAAACCGTTTGTTTTTTGCTTAAATAAAAGTAGAAATCGGATTTATGACTCACTCTATCTCTTCACACCATAGGTTTTCCAATTTTCATGTGTCTTTAAAAACATGAAAATTGTGCAATGAGAGTAAAAAATATTTAAATGATTTTAAAGGGTACTTATTTAAAGATTGCGTTTCAGCTTCTTGCAATCTTATCAAAAATTTAACTATTTTATTTTAAAACGATCTTCATAAAAGTTTTTTAGTGAAGTTGGGAAATAGTGATATTTTTTTGTGGTGGCGTATTTGCCAAAAACATAACAGAATAAATCGGGGTTGAATTTGCTCAATATTTTTCTAAATTTCTTGCTCATTTTTAAAATTTTCGCAGAACAAATATCTATTTCTAGTCACATCTGGATGAAGTCAGTGACAACTCAAGTCTATGGAACAACGTTATCAGGGTTTATGGAACGAAAATTGATGGGAAATAAATAAAAATGCGAAATTTTTGTCAATAACATAAATATATATAAATAAAAATTTGTTTGTTTGTGGGTTTGACATTAATACGTGGCTAAACCATAGGACCGATCTTCTTGGAATTTTCACGTGTGGAAGTTTGTATCGAGAAAGTAAAATAGGCTTTATTTTTTCAAATAGATGAAGTGGTCGTGGCACCTCCCATATATAAAAGATTTTAACATCATATATCTGGAGCTCTATGATAGAGAGAGTCCTGAAACTTTTTAGGAGTACATAAGTTAGTAATGTGAGAAGGCGGGCTAAAAATAGGCGGGATAAAACCAGTGGGCGCGGCACTTCCCATAAAAAATTATTTGGAGTAATACAGCATTGAAACTAGGTGTGAATTCACGAATGATGAGTGTGAGAAGTTATGTGAAACATGGGCGGAATCAAACCAGTGGGCATGCCACCTTCCATACATGGTAGTACATATCATCATAATTAACAACTAAAATATGCACTAGATTTAAGTTATATGAGAAAACAATGTTTGCCGGGTCAGCTAGTTAAGAGTAAAATAAACATTTATATGTATTTGCAGTGTCATCTTTTGACATTTCCGATTTTTTTGATGAATTTTTGAAAAATTAAAATATTTCAATTTAGCACGAAAACATTTTTATACCCTCCACACCTCAGTGGCAGAGGGTATATATAGGTTTGTCATTCCGTTTGTAACGCATCGAAATAAATTCCTGAGACCCCAAAAAAATATATTTTGTTGTCTGTGGAAATCACGATCACGCCGTCAATATCTATTATTAACAGCCCAAAGGAGTTGCTATTTAAAATCGCCAAAATCGGTCAAAGGGTTCACGAGCTATGAATGAAACTTTGAAAAAACTCTTGAAAAAATAAAATTTTTCATTGTGTTTGATGTTTTTCTTAAGATATGTTGTATATGTTGTAATTCTTCGTAGTGTTGAAGTCATTACAGTTGTGTGTATATTAATACGGCACGTGTCACATTGGTCTAAACAAGTTTTACCACATATTTTTTATCATTAACATTAAATATTAAAAATTAAAAATTAATAAAAATAAAAAATGGAAAATTGGAAAACGGAAAATGAAAAACGGAAAATGGAAAATGAAAAATGAAAAATGGAATATCAAAAATGAAAAATGGAAAACGCAAAACGAAAACGAAAAATTAAAAATGGAAAATTAGAAATGAAAAATGAAAATTGGAAAATGGAAAATGGAAAATGAAAAATGGAAAATAGAAAATGAAAAATGGAAAATGAAAAATTTTAAATTAAAAATGGCAAATGGAAAATAAAAAATTAAAAATTAAAAATTAAAAATTAAAAATTAAAAATTAAAAATTAAAAATTAAAAATTAAAAATTAAAAATTAAAAATTAAAAATTAAAAATTAAAAATTAAAAATTAAAAATAAAAATTAAAAATTAAAAATTAAAAATTAAAATTGAAAATTAAAAATTAAAAATTAAAAA
This sequence comes from Cordilura impudica, assembly GCA_963682025.1. Taxonomy (NCBI): domain Eukaryota; kingdom Metazoa; phylum Arthropoda; class Insecta; order Diptera; family Scathophagidae; genus Cordilura; species Cordilura impudica. The sequence continues at coordinate 140,960,209 of OY821519.1, forward strand.
TTAAAAATTAAAAATTAAAAATTAAAAATTAAAAATTAAAAATTAAAAATTAAAAATTAAAAATTAAAAATTAAAAATCAAAAATTAGAAATTAAAAATTAAAAATTAAAAATTGAAAATTAAAAATTAAAAATTAAAAATTAGAAATTAAAAATTAAAAATTAAAAATTAAAAATTAAAAATTAAAAATTAAAAATTAAAAATTAAAAATTAAAAATTAAAAATTAAAAATTAAAAATTAAAAATTAAAAATTAAAAAATAAAAATTAAAAATTAAAAATTAAAAACTAAAATTTAGAAATTAAAAATTAAAAAGTAAAAATTAAAAATTAAAAATTAAAAATTAAAAATTAAAAATTAAAAATTAAAAATTAAAAATTAAAAATTAAAAATTAAAAATTAAAAATTAAAAATTAAAAATTAAAAATTAAAAATTAAAAATTAAAAATTAAAAATTAAAAATTAAAAATTAAAAATTAAAAATTAAAAATTAAAAATTAAAAATTAAAAATTAAAAATTAAAAATTAAAAATTAAAAATTAAAAATTAAAAATTAAAAATTAAAAATTAAAAATTAAAAATTAAAAATTAAAAATTAAAAATTAAAAATTAAAAATTAAAAAATAAAAATTAAAAATTAAAAATTAAAAATTAAAAACTAAAAATTAAAATTTAGAAATTAAAAATTAAAAATTAAAAATTAAAAATTAAAAATTAAAAATAAAAATTAAAAATTAAAAATTAAAAATTAAAAATTAAAAATTAAAAATTAAAAATTAAAAATTAAAAATTAAAAATTAAAAATTAAAAATTAAAAATTAAAAATTAAAAATTAAAAATTAAAAATTAAAAATTAAAAATTAAAAATTAAAAATTAAAAATTAAAAATTAAAAATTAAAAATTAAAAATTAAAAATTAAAAATTAAAAATTAAAAATTAAAAATTAAAAATTAAAAATTAAAAATTAAAAATTAAAAATTAAAAATTAAAAATTAAAAATTAAAAATTAAAAATTAAAAATTAAAAATTAAAAATTAAAAATTAAAAATTAAAAATTAAAAATTAAAAATTAAAAATTAAAAATTAAAAATTAAAAATTAAAAATTAAAAATTAAAAATTAAAAATTAAAAATTAAAAATTAAAAATTAAAAATTAAAAATTAAAAATTAAAAATTAAAAATTAAAAATTAAAAATTAAAAATTAAAAATTAAAAATTAAAAACTAAAAATTAAAAATTAAAAATTAAAAATTAAAAATTAAAAATTAAAAATTAAAATTTAAAAATTAAAAATTAAAAATTAAAAATTAAAAATTAAAAATTAAAAATTAAAAATTAAAAATTAAAAATTAAAAATTAAAAATTAAAAATTAAAAATTAAAAATTAAAAATTAAAAATTAAAAATTAAAAATTAAAAATTAAAAATTAAAAATTAAAAATTAAAAATTAAAAATTAAAAATTAAAAATTAAAAATTAAAAATTAAAAATTAAAAATTAAAAATTAAAAATTAAAAATTAAAAATTAAAAATTAAAAATTAAAAATTAAAAATTAAAAATTAAAAATTAAAAATTAAAAATTAAAAATTAAAAATTAAAAATTAAAAATTAAAAATTAAAAATTAAAAATTAAAAATTAAAAATTAAAAATTAAAAATTAAAAATTAAAAATTAAAAATTAAAAATTAAAAATTAAAAATTAAAAATTAAAAATTAAAAATTAAAAATTAAAAATTAAAAATTAAAAATTAAAAATTAAAAATTAAAAATTAAAAATTAAAAATTAAAAATTAAAAATTAAAAATTAAAAATTAAAAATTAAAAATTAAAAATTAAAAATTAAAAATTAAAAATTAAAAATTAAAAATTAAAAATTAAAAATTAAAAATTAAAAATTAAAAATTAAAAATTAAAAATTAAAAATTAAAAATTAAAAATTAAAAATTAAAAATTAAAAATTAAAAATTAAAAATTAAAAATTAAAAATTAAAAATTAAAAATTAAAAATTAAAAATTAAAAATTAAAAATTAAAAATTAAAAATTAAAAATTAAAAATTAAAAATTAAAAATTAAAAATTAAAAATTAAAAATTAAAAATTAAAAATTAAAAATTAAAAATTAAAAATTAAAAATTAAAAATTAAAAATTAAAAATTAAAAATTAAAAATTAAAAATTAAAAATTAAAAATTAAAAATTAAAAATTAAAAATTAAAAATTAAAAATTAAAAATTAAAAATTAAAAATTAAAAATTAAAAATTAAAAATTAAAAATTAAAAATTAAAAATTAAAAATTAAAAATTAAAAATTAAAAATTAAAAATTAAAAATTAAAAATTAAAAATTAAAAATTAAAAATTACAAATTAAAAATGAAAAATGAAAATTGGAAAGTGGAATATGGAAAATGAAAAATGAAAATATAAAAATGGAAAATGGAAAATGAAAAATGAAAATTGAAAAATGAAAAATGGAAAATGAAAAATCGAAAATGGAAAATGGAATATGAAAAATGGAAAATGAGATATTAAAAATGAAAAACTAAAAATTAAAAACAAAAGATGAAAATTGAAAAGTGAAAAATGGAAAATGTTAAAAAAATTAAAATTGAAAATGAAAAAGGTGGAGGATATCAAAGATTCGGCCCAGCCGAATTTAACACTCTTACTTGTTTTCATTAATTTATTCAGAATTACATAATTAGAAACTATTGAGTATATAAAAAATAAAATAATAATAGCATACCAAAAATTTTTTGAAAAAATCAAAAAAAAAACATCCATAGAGTTTTAAATTTCGAGTGCTTTTGTTGTTAGAAGACCATAATATACTCGTATATATAAAATATAGTGGTCATCTTTGTTATTTATTTTTTTGTTGCATAGTTGAATTTGCCCCTCTTTGTAACAGTCCATCCTAACTGAAGACTAACTAAAGGGTCCGCCATCTAACGTTTTTTTTTTCAACTAGTGATTATTTCGTGAATGGTAACACTTAGCTCATGTCTGATTTGACAGATAATTAGTTTTATCCTTCCGCTGAACGAATATGGTTGTGTATACGCTTGAACAACGCTGGGAAATATTGCGACATTACTTTGAAAATCATGGTAATGTTGCAGAATGTGTGCGAAAATTGCGTACGGATTTTGGAAGAAGAGAAGCACCGTCAGCTCCGTATGTTCGTTATCTTGTGAAAAAAAGTGAAAGAAACTGGCATCCTCATCGATAAACCAAAGCGTGAAAAGCCAAAAACAGTGCGTACACCCGAGAATATTGCTGCTGTGGCAGAAAGTGTGCGTGAAGCGCCATCAACATCAATTCACCGTCGTTCTCAAGAATTGAACATTTCGGAGGCACCATTGAGACGAATTTTGCATAAAGACCTTGGTATGATGCCATACAAAGTCCAATTGGTTCAGGAGTTGAAGTCAGCTGACCATCCAATGCGTTTTCGCTTCGCTAAGTGGGCCTGCGATCGACTTACAGAAGACGCCGATTTTGCCAAAAAAAATCATCTTTTCAGATGAAGCTCATTTTGATCTTGGCGGGTATGTAAACAAGCAAAATTGTCGCATTTGGGGCACAGAAAACCCGCACGCATACATTGAAAAGCCGACACACCCAAAACGAGTCACTGTTTGGTGCGGATTTTGGTCCAGAGGCATAATTGGGCCATTTTTCTTCGAAAATGAGCAAAGAGTAGCCGTTGTAGTCAATGGCGATCGCTATCGGGCCATGTTGATCGAATTTTTGTTCACAAAAGTTGAAGAGGAGGATATTGGCAACATTTGGTTTCAACAGGACGGCGCCACGTGCCACACACCCTAAGCTACACTCGATGTTTTGCGCCCTGTTTTTGAAGATCGTATTATCAAACGCAGAGCTGATGTCGTTTGGCAACCTCGGAGCTGCGATTTGACACCGTTGGACTATTATTTGTGGGGTGCCCTCAAAGATAAGTGTTACGCCAACAAGCCAGGACAATATTCGTGAAGCCATTGGTGAAATACTGCTGCACACAATCGATAATGTGCTTAAAAATTAGACCGATCGTGTGGGCTACTACGTGGCCAGCCATTTAAATTAAATTATTTTCCATTATTAACCGGAAAGATTGTACTTTCAAATAAAAAAAGAAATTTGAGATAATATTCAGTAGTTTTTTTGATAGCATTCTCAAAAAAAAAAAAAGTTATTTGGCGGACCCTTTATTTTAATATTGACAGATCGAAAAACGCTTATTATTCGCGGGGAACATAAAATCGTTTATTTCTCGGAAACTAAACTTCGTAAGGAAAAATAGAAACCCTTAGATTCTGAGTCATTTTTCATATAGAAAATCAGTCAGGTTCTAATGAATTTTTCTTAGAGAATTTGAATTTTGTCATATTTTGCCACAGTTTTTTTAGTAGTGACATTCATTTTGACACTCCTCCAAAATACAATGCAAGTTTTGTCACGACTGCAACAATTCTATTTATTGAACTCACCAGACATTTGAACTTAAGTGACTGTCATTTGCACCATTCAACCAGCATCAGTCGATAATGAACAAACTTTGTTACAAACTAGTGTGTCTATACTCATACTTGTACAAAATATATATGTATTCCTTAACATTTCAACAATAATATTAACGATTCAAACAAACAAAAAAATTTATAAATGTGCTGAACTGATTTATTATGATAATGTTGCACATATGCTTGTTTGTTCAATCAACAAAGTTCGCCCTAATCTAATGTACCAACGGACATGATAAATGATACGTATCCATGAATTTGTCACTAAATCAAAAATATAGAAAATTGAAATTCTATTAAACTTTGTCTATTGTGTCATAAGTTGGAATCAATGAATGACTCCGGTGTTTTTTATTTTTTATTTGATTTCCATATGATTCATATCAATTGCAATGAAGGCGTGTTTCTCGTTTTCTTTTCAAAGTGCAACTGTTCATAATGTTGCATTTTAATGACAATAATAACGAATGAAATCACTGCCAAAATCAATGAGTATGTATTTGCTGTGGCATGCCACACACACACTCGGTTTAACAATCACCAACTTATAGTGTTTTTTTAAGGGGTTCTTTACAATTGATCTAGATTTCGGAAGCCTTAAGCATTTTATTCATTATCGTATATGGTAAGACAATTTTAATTTGTTATTTATGGTTTGAATTTAAATTATGACATACATACATATGTGTGCTGTGTTCGTTTGTATATGCAGAAGATAAGATTTCAATTTAGTTGTAGATATTTTCATAATTGTTTTGAAATTATTTATATTTTATACACTTTTTATGGAACGGAGTAGAGTTTGCAATAGCGTTTTCGCTAATACCGTATTCTGATCATTTCAGTATACTGCGTTTGTGATTCTAACAATTTCAGTGTTGCATATTAATATTTTCATAATTTAAAATACAATTTAAATATTAATTCTACTGAAAATGGCAGATTTTTATAAATTGAAGAGAAACGATGTGATTTAAAGAATGAATCTAGGTGTATATTTTAGTTACCAAAGCTGTAATGAGTTAAGTTGCTGAGCAGCACCTAACTAACTAATTAAGGGAGTAAAAGGGACTGAGGCAGTCGATATAAATAATAACTTCTTTATCATAGTGACATAAGTTTAAGATAGTTTAAGATCAAAGGCACAAATGGGTCGAAGTGCCGGCCATCATTTAAGATAATTTTTTTTTCTTAAGTAGACAGTTAGCTTACGATTTTTTGTTCACAAATAGTGTACTCAAAACGAGGCGGGTTGAAAACTACAGGGTGATGCACGAATCATGCTACAAAAGTAAAACGTAATAAGTTTTCTTTGGTGTGAGTAATCGGCAAATTTTTAATTTTAATTGGCAGGTTACTATTTAGATTTATTAAATGAATGCTAGGGATACCGAAAAAAGGACTTAAATAGTGCAGCGATACAGGGCTTTGCACTTTTCATGTCCGTCAAAAAGGAATTTAGGCGGCAGTTTGGCGGCACTTCCCCGAGACCAATATGAGGCTGGTAAACATGTTTGTCGACTCTGGAAGCTCGGATTTAAGATACAATCGCGGCTGTAGCATCGACAATTCAGGCAAATCCAAACACTTTGACTCGAAACTTATCGGGGCAAATTGAAATTAGTAAACGGTCATTATATTATGGCTGAAAGTTGTTTCCGTACAAAGTCTAAATTATAAGCAAGTTCAACTCTCAGGATTCTATCTATTCGCTTGGAAGGCTGAAAATATTTCCATGTAGGTATAGTATTGACGATGGGGAAGACTTATTTGTTACAAGTGGTTAGTTTAAAAAATACTTCTAGGTATTTGACGAAACACAAACATCTTTAGACTCCAAAGCTACCAGGTGTTCAGGAGTTTATAAAAAAATAATACTCTTTCGGATCCCAAGCAACGCAGGGTACGTATAAGGTAGTATGCACTATACATGCAAAAAATGCTAATAATATGCACCTTATTAAAACAACAGATTATTTGGTGTAATAAAAAAAAGTTGTTTTTTTATTTATATACTAGATGTAACCCGGTGTGCTTCGCTACACCCTCCTCCCCCCCCCCTTCCGAATCGTTATGAAAGGGCTCACGGAAAGTCCCAAGTCTCTCACTAATACAGTAATTCAGATATATCACATTTATAATTAAGTTTGTGTGGGGGTACCACGCGCATTTGTCTAATCCCGCCCATTTTTTTGTCTGACTACTCACGTTAATAATAGATGACCTGAGACAAATTTGCAAAGCTTTTTCTATTATAGTACTTAATATATATGATGATAAAAATTTACTTTGTATGGGAGGTGTCACGTCCAATAAAAATATTTTAAAAAAAATACAGCCTGTAACACTTTTCATATCTGCAGTAAGATTCTGTGAACATTTCAGGAAGATCAGATGAGTAGTTACGGACATTACCTCCTACAAACAAACAAACACACATTACCTCTTTATTATGCTAGTGTAGATTATTAGTACAGATTTTTTTATTTCGATACTTGCTGATATACAATTATATCTGGCAACACTTAACTATTGGCCTTAAACTTAGAATATCATTTGGCAATTTTTCTTCATATCGATTTTTGCTTTTGCCCATTTTTGATTTTAAAGATTTTTGTTTTTGGGCGATTTTTATTTTTCGCGATTTTTGCGTTTGGCGATTTTTGATTTTGGCGATATATTTTCCACGACAAATCACATTGATAACTAATGAACTTGTCAAAAGACTGTCGCTTTCGTAATGCTTCATATTTTTTACATAGGAGGTGCCACGCCCACTAATCCCATCCCGCCCAATATTTATTGGACTAATCACATAAATATTTGATGGACTCATGCAAAATGTCGAGTCTTTCCCTTTTATAGTACACCAGTTATATGATATTAGATATATACTTTGAATGGGCGGTGCTACGCCCACTGCTCCGATCACGCCCATTTTTTTGTTCGACTAATCACACAAAGAACCTATGGGCTCAGGCAAAACCACAAAGCTCTCTCTTTACAGTGCTCCAGATATATGACATTAAATAGTTACTTTGCATGGGGAGTGCCACGCCCATTGGTGTGAACCCGCCAATTTTTTGTCCGACTACTCATACTAAGATCTGGTAGGCTCGCGCAAAGTGTCAAAGCTTCCTTTTTTAGCACACCGGTTATATGATATCATATATTTACTTTATATGGGCGGTGCCACGCCCCCTGCTCCGATCACGCCCATTTTTTTTGTCTAACTAATCAAATGAATAACTTATGGGATCAAACAAAGTCCCAAGACTCTCACTATTACAGTACTCCAGATATATGGCATTTTATATTTACTTTGTATGGCAGGTGCCACGCCTATTGGTCCGATACTGCCCATTTTGCATCCGACTACTCACACTAATAATAGGTGATATCAGAAAATTTTGAAAAGCTCTCTCTATCACATTACTCGAGATACATAAAATTGAACTATTACTTGTATGGGAGGTAACACGCCCACTTATTCGATCCCGCCCATTTCCGGCGTGGCTACTTATATTAACAATGGGTGACCTCACACAAATTTGCAAAGCTCTCCCTTTCATAGTACGCAATATATGTATATGATATTAAAAATTTACTTTGTGTGGGAGGTGCCACGCCCACCAAAAATATTTAAAAAATTAGAGCCTATAGCACTTCCCATATCCGCAGTAAGACTCTGTGAAAATTTCAGGAAGATCAGATGGGTAGTTACGAAGATTACCTCCTACAAACAAACAAACAACCAAACAAACAAACACACATTACCTCTTTATTATATTAGTATAGATTGCAATAAGTTACCATAATAGCCTCTAAACTCTTCAAAAATAATCTGCACCTTTTATCACTCAATATATTCTTGTAAGCAGAAAATGACCTTTCCACGTCGCAAGAAGTAATTGGCGCAAAAGCGTATTTTGATAAATACTCAGCTTTTACTTCATTTTCTGAAATATTGTGAGCATGTGGATTTTGGAAAACGTCCGAAATCTTTTTTAGCATGCCGAATGATAGGTTTTTTTTCTAAAACCATACTGAACTTTTCTCGAGCCACAACTCCATATTCACCCGGAACGGATTCAGTTAGCCGGGTTCCTTGCTCCTCAAGCCTTTTGATCGCAGTCGGTAAAGTATGGAAGTGTTGTTGAATAAATATCAAACTATTTATGACCGAAGGTTTGTCAACCATAGTCTTGGCAGTTCTAATTGCTTCGGCTTCCGAATCGTCAAGAAGATTAAGCACCTGTAATGTAGTTAAAAAAAGACTATATAGGGATATTTATTCGCAAAATCTTTACGAATATTTCCGAAACAATTGCCCTATTTAAAAAATAGTGTCGATATAACTTGGAGGAAATTTAGCTGTGGATGTTCATATATTTGATTTAACCAAATCGTAGAAACCGTTGTTGAGTTAGGCTAAAATATGTGGTGAAGCCTCTTTAATTTCTTAAATAGCGGTTTATCCCAAAAACCAGAGTCAATTCACAAAAACTAAATTATATACTTAGGTCTCCATCAGCATATGTAGCAAAATTGACTACAAATCCCTATGCCGCAAAATTAGTGTTCCCCTGTATAATTATAGCATGCATAGTTACCAGATGGGCAAATGTGCTATCATTTATGAACGCACTTTATTGCTCTCAACTACGTTTTCTTATAATTTGTAATTATAAGTTACGGTAAGATTTGCACCATAGGTTAGGTTCGAGCTCGTTTGTGTTTTTTTTTTTTAGTTTTAACCCTCTTGCTGGCGGTTGGGTCAAGTTATAAACATAATTCCTATTTTCAGTGCGATTTGAATGCAATTCAGAATGTATGTATGTTTCGTCAAAAGAAATTTTTCTATGTATTAATGGACCCGATAGGTGGCGCTGGGGTAAAGTTATTTCGAATATTCTTATTTACGGTGCGATTTTAATGAAACTAAGAATGTACATATATGTATGTTAGATGATGCCAAAAACTTTTTTGTTGGACCCGGTAGATAATAATTAGATATCAAATATATTTATATTTTATAAGTTACAAAATTCACAAACGTTTTTTTATATAAATTTTCTAATCAAAAAGGAAGGAAAAATTGCATTGGCTATTGCTTCGTCCGGTATAGCCGCAACATTATTGCATGGTGGTCGTACAGCTCATTCAGCACTCAAATCAAACGTACAAACAAATGAGAATACCGTATGTAATATCAAAAAACATTCCAGTATGGCAAAAGTTCTGCAAAAATGAAGTATTATTATTTGGGATGAATGTACCATGGCTCACAAGCATTCCTCAGAAGCATTAGATAGAACTTTAAAAGATTTGAAAGGCAATGAAATCAACCTATGCTGACGAAATAAATGCCTGCTGAAAATCATCAACATTATGGAGTAGCGTTCAAACTATAAAATTAACAACAAACATGCGAGTACGATTACAAAATGATCCAACGGCTGACCAATTTTCAAAACAACTACTTGATCTTGGTAATGGTAAAATCAATAGTAACCCAACCAGTCAAACTATTAAAATATCCACAAGATTTTTGTCAATTTATATCGTCACGTGGTGAACTGATTGAAAATGTATTTCCCGACATTCAAAATCAATATCGTAACCATGATTGGTTAAGGGAAAGAGCTAAAAATATCGATGTCGATAATATTAATGTTGTTATTCAGGACATGATTGATTCCGAGACGTTTTCTTTCAAATCTATGGATAGTGTTGTTGAAGAAAATGAAGCAGTCAATTATCCAACAGACTTTTTGAATTCACTTGATGTGCCCGATCTACCGCCACATTTAGTAAAATTAAAAGTTGGTTCTCCAATAATTTTGCTACGTAACCTCAACGCTTCGAGACTATGTAATGGAACCAGGTTAATTGTTGAGAGAATAATGCCCAATGTGATTGAGGCCACAATTCTCAAAGGAAAATTTAAAGGAGAACATGTTTTGCTGCCAAGAATTCCTATGATTCCTACCGACAGACCGATAACATTCAAAAGATTGCAATTTCCGATCAGATTGGGCTTTGCCATAACCATTAATAAATATCAAGGACAATCATTGCAAATATGTGGTTTGGACCTCGAAAACAGTAGTTTTTCCCACAAGCAACTACATATATGTGGCATGTTCCCGTGTCGGAAAGCCAGCAAATTTATTCAATTACTGCGAGAATAATGAATTTAAAAATATTGTTCACTCTTTAGCATTACAATAATAGGAATATATTGGTCATTCTTATATGTTACAATAAATATTTATTTTCATTTTCATAAATAAAACATGGTTTTTCTTTAACAGTTTTCAATTAATAATAACAAATGCACAAACGTTTTATACCCTATGCCACTATGTGGTTTGGGTATAATGACTTTGTGCTGCTGTTTGTAACTACCAAAAATATTTCACCTAGACCCATCTTTTATTATACCAATCGATCAGAATCACTATCTGATTCGATTTAACGATGTCCGTCCGTGTGTCCGTCCGTCTGTGCGTCCATGTAAACCTTGTAATCAAACTGCAGGTCGCAAATATGAGTTAATTTTGATGAAATTTGCTATATAAGCTTTCATCGGCCATAGGATGAAAGCTGTTGAAATTGGTGAAAATCGGTCCATGTTCAGACCTAGCCCCCATAGAAATGACCCCTACGACATAAATTGCCATAAGATACAAATTATCATATAGATCTTACTCAAATTGGGTTTGTATGCGTTTATTACATCCATTAATGAGTAATCCAAAAATTATACCTATGGGACAACCCTTACTCATAGGCCCCATGTAGAGCTGCTTCCCGATCTGCACTTAAATCTATCAAAAAACAAAAATATTGCACTGATTCTTTTCAAATTTTGTTTGAATATATTTTTGCAAAATACAAGAGACTTTACCAAACATGATCAGGATCGGTCCAATTTTAGGCCTAGTGCCCATATAGATATAGCATCCGATATGAACTTTTTCATATCTGCAGCCAAAAAAATTAATAAAAATCCCACTCAAATTTGGTTTATCTTATTTTCTATGTCCAGTTAGTTTGGCCAAAGAGATAGGGTCTCTAAACGCATGGTATAGGTCTAGACCGACTATAGTTTTCTTACTTGTTTTATATTCGATTTGAAATAGTTGTTATAATACAATTACAGTTGTTAATATTTTGGATTGAAGCATGTTAATAATCTTGGTTTAATTAATTGCATTATTGTAGGTACCTTCATTATACCCTATACCACTGTGTGGTTAGTGTATAATGACTTTGTGCTGATGTTTGTAACTACCAGAAATATTTGACTTAGACCCATCCTTTATTATACCGATCGAATCAGAATCTGTGTCGATTTAGCGATATCCGTATATTGATGAATATAAGCTTCCATGGCTATAGGATGAACGCTATTGAAATTGGTGAAAATCAGTTCATGTTGACACCTAGTCCCCATACAAATGACCCCTTTGACATCGACGTAAATTGCCACGATGTCCAAATTATTATATAGATCTCGGTCAAATTGGGTTTGTGTAAAGTTATTACATCCATTTACCAGCAGTTCAAAAATAAAAGTATAGGACAATTACTAGTCATATCCCTCATATGAAGTTGATTTCCGATCTTCACTTAAATCTATCAAAAAATAAAAATATTGTACAGATTATTCTCTTTATTTGCAAAAAATAAGTGACCTTACCAAAAATGGTCAGGATCGGTCAATTTTTCGACCTAGTCCCCATTAAATATAGCATCCGATGTGAAGTTTTTCATATCCGAAGGCAAATAAGTTAATAACAATGTCACTCAAATTTGGTTTATGTTTATTTTCTATATCTAATTAGTTGAACCTAAGAGACAGGACCTCTTAACGCATGGTATAGGGTATCGTATAGTCGGTCTAGACCGACTATTATATTCTTACTTGTGTTTTATGAATTGTGTTTAAACGATAGTTATAGAGGAATATCTCATGTAGTAGAGAATTGCAATAAAAATTTATATTAGGTTTTCTGTGTTACAAGATTGAATTATTGTAGGAGGATTATTTAGTTGACTATAAAGCGTTTAAAAGAGAACCTTGTAAAAACAGGTTTGAGTGTACATTCAAATTTTTTGTGTAAAATGTATCAACTACGAACATCTATAAAGAATTAAAATCTCACACGTTTGCGGTTAAATTTTGTCTAAATTGTATATGCTTGTTAAGTATTAAATTTCTATAAAAATTTCTCTTAAAACTCCAAAACAGTAGCTAACTGTGGAAGCATGAAACTGTCAACGCTATCTAAGTTGCTAAATCACAAAACAAAAACAAAGTAACTTACTAGCCATGCAGTTTCTATTCGTATGTTTGAATGCGCGACTATGTATAATAAAGTTACTAACAAAAAATAACACTTCAAAGGATGTTGGAATTATAATAACAAAGACGAAGAAGAAACGTGATTTGAAATTGTTAATTTCTGGGAAACAATTTAAATATTCATAAAAGTCTAACTAACTAACGATCATTTCTGCTTCTTAGACGTCATCGTATGCTTCTTTGAAATGTGCTTAAAAGGGCCTGTTTAATTCTTAGAAGTCTTTTGAGTGCGATTGCAAATTCCATAAGCATTTGAAATTGAAGATTTTTTCCATGGCTGGTATAGTCAAACTGTCAGAGCTAAGATAGATTTAAGAAAAGTTGACTTAATATTAGGTTTTGCTAAATTTTGTTCAAGTCTTTATAAATCCTGCTACGTTTTCTCAAGTCTTTATGAATCGTGTTTTTTTTCTTCGTCTTCTTCAGGAGACTTACGTATTTCTTTTTAACATCTTCAAGCAGCTAGGGAATAGTTTGATTCTACTATTCAAACGGTAGGTGCTTAAGGTTAATATCATTGTCTGGATAAGCCAGAATTTTTGTTGCTGTTATTGTTGTTGTGTTGTCGTTAAAGCTATCGTGTGTTTCAGACATATGGTTTATGTCATTCTTCGTTAGCCAATTATCTGCAAAGGAGTTGATACATGTTAACAATAAGCCACGAAAGAAATGCGCGACACATGTCTGCCTTATGATTAAAATCATAGGTTTCGAGTTTGAACAGTGGTATGGATGACATCTACATGGAATTGGAGTTAATTAATTTTTGTTTATATTTCACTCGCCTATAATAAGCCATCAATATTTTTCAAAAGCGTGAAATAAACAATTATGAGTCCTAAATCCGCCTAACGGCCATCTATTGAGTTCCCATTTTGATTTATATAATACTGTAGTTTACTTCCTATCCATCAGACTTATGATAGTAGTTTTCATACTTCATATTGTCTACTTCTGAAATTCTTAATACAAAACATTTGTTATATTGTTTAATTAAAACAAATAAGAGAGACTCAATTACGCATTCCAACGGAGATATCGAAGACAAAATAGTGAGAATTGTTTCCGAACTAATTCAAGTTTTTTCATGTACACGTTGTACTGTGGATCCCAGATTACTGATGCATATTCAAGTATCGGCCTGACCAAAGACGTTACATAACGATCATTAAATTCTTTCGCCCAACGTTTTATAAAACATAAAACACCATTTGCTTTATAAACAGTCATTGTTACATGAGAATTAAAACTTAGTCTTTTATTGAAGTGAACTCCCAAATCTATGAATGAGTCAACTGAGTTTAGTTTTATGTCATGAATGACATTGTCTTTCGAAGATGGCAAATATCTTGAGAAGGTCATAGACTGACATTTTTTATACCCTCCACACCTCAGTGGCAGAGGGCATATATAGGTTTGTCATTCCGTTTGTAACGCATCGAAATAAATTCCTGAGACCCCAAAAATATATATTTTCTTGATCCTTATAACAAGGGAAGTTGATTTACCAATGACCGTCTGTCCGTCTGTCCGTCTGTCTGTGGAAATCATGATCACGCCGTCAATATCTAAGCTAGACCGCTCGTTTTTATACAAAATCGTTTACTAACATCCCAAAGGAGTTGCTATTTAAAATCGTCAAAATCGGTCAAAGGGTTCACGAACTATGAATGAAACTTTGAAAAAACTCTTGGAAAAAATAAAATTTTTCAGTGTGTTTGTTGTTTTTCTTAAGATATGTTGTATATGTTGTAATTCTTCGTATTGTTGAAGTCATTACAGTTGTGTGTATATTAATACTGCACGTGTCACATTGGCCTAAGCAAGCTTTACAACATATTTTTTTATCATTAAAATTAAATATTAAAAATTAAAAATTACTAAAAATAAAAAGTGGCAAATGAAAAATGGAAACTGAAAAACGAAAAATTAAAAATTAAAAATGGAAAACGGAAAATGAAAAATGAAAAATGGAAAATGGAAAATGAAAAATTAAAAATGAAAATAGAAAATTGAAAAATGAAAAATGAAAATTGAAAAACTAAAAATGGAAAATGAAAAATTAAAATTGAAAAATGGGAAATGAAAAATGAAAAATGGAAAATGAAAATTGAAAATTGAAAATGAAAAATGGAAAATCGAAAATGAAAAATGGAAAATGGAATATGGAAAATGAAAAATGGAAAACGAAAAGTGGAATTTGAAAATGAAAAATGAAAAGTTAAAAATGGATAATGAGAAATGGAAAATGGAACATGAAAAATGAAAAATGAAAATTGAAAAATGGAAAATGAAAAATGGAAAATGAAAAATTAAAAATGAAAAATGAAAAATGAAAAATGAAAAATGGAATATGGAATATGGAAAATGAAAAATGAAAAATGAAAAATAAAAAATGAAAAATGAAAATGGAAAATTGAAAATTGAAAATGAAAAATGAAAAATGAAAAATGAAAAATGAAAAATGAAAAATGAAAAATGAAAAATGAAAAATGAAAAATGGAAAATGAAAAATGAAAAATGAAAAATGGAAAATGGAAAATGAAAAATGGAAATTGAAAATTGAAAATTGAAAAATGAAAAATGGAAAATTAAAAATTGAAAATCGAAAATGGAAAAGGGAAGATTGAAAATGAGAAATGGAAAATGAAAAATAAAAAATGAAAATGGAAAATGAAAAGTGGAAAATGAAAAATTACAAATGGACAAGTAAGAGTGAGTATTAATAATAAATTTTAACAAAATATTGGAAAAATATGCATGTGTTTAATTTTTAATTTTTAATTTGTAATTTGTAATTTGTAATTTGTAATTTGTAATTTGTAATTTGTAATTTGTAATTTGTAATTTGTAATTTTTAATTTTTAATTTTTAATTTTTAATCTTTAATTTTTAATTTTTAATTTTACATTTTCCATTTTTTTTTTAATTTTTTATTTTCTATTTTTCTTTTTTGATTTTTCATTTTTAATTTTTCATTTTTCGTTTTTCATTTTTTACTTTTCACTTTTTTTTTTCATTTTTCAGTTTTTATTTTTAATTTTTAATTTTTATTTTTCATTTTTGCTCTTTTAGTTTTCACCTTTCATTTTCCATTTTTTATTTTTAATTTCTCATTTCAAACAATATAATCATAAGTCACACCGATGTTGTCTAACGTCTTACATGTTACGCTGTTTTTATGATTGTATTGTGAAATAGATATTTACTTCCCTGCGCCTATAGATGTTTTCATATCAAAAAGCGTAACATATTTAGTTTCAAGGGTGCGTGGTAGAGAAGAAGAAAGCATATATTTCAAAAATTCATAATTACACTGTTTTCTTAATCGGACCGGTTTAATCAGCGATTTATTGAACATTGTGATAATTATGTTATAATTAAATAGATTGTTTCTATATGAAATTTTTCTACTTAGGGCGGCCGTGAGGTTTGAACCCTAACATATTTAGTCAGCATCAGTTCGAACGGCGTCAGTGAATTACATTTTATTTATAGCATAATGGACCATAATATTTATAATGACATATTCAAGAAAAATCTTCCCCAAAGTATCGAAAAGATGGGACTTACAAAAAATTACATCTTCACTCAAGACAATAATCCTAACATGTGGTCCTAACTGCGAAGCTATGGATTTTCTACAATGTATCAAAATGCAGCGAGACTCCCCCGCGAAGCGCAGATATTAACCCTATAGAATATATTTCGGAAATTCTGGACCAAAATTCTAGAAAATTATACATTTTTCTTGGTCAAAATATTAGAAAACGATACATTTTTAACGGAACAAATTGCCTGAAAAGACGAATGTAACAAAATATTGGGTGAAATTATTTAACATTTGGTAAACTAGAAGATTGGGGGCAGTTATAGCTAGTAAGGATGGTCCAACAAAATATTAATTCTTTACATTAACATGTGCTGAAAAACATATTTTAAAATACGTATGAATACTTTTTCTACTTATTTTTTTATATTTTTTGTTTTAACGTCATTTTTCACATTTTGTTTTAACGTCATTTTCGACATTTTGCAACTAATCTATATTTTTAATAGGCTAGGCGATTTCTTATGACCGATGTTTTGTTCTATCATTTTATCCCGATTTTGACCAAACGTATAGTATTTGAAAGGTATTTCTTTTTAGATGTTCATCAGATTTACAGATTTTTTTTTTTTTCTTTATTTTGAGTAAATTGCATTTAAAGTTGCTACAAACACATACATAAAATTATACATATGCTATGTGTGTGTTTATTAAATTTGTTAATGAGTTTGTTAATGAATTTGTTTTCTTCATTCACAATAATAATAAACAAAAATAGTGTTGGTTTGCGAATTGGCTAAGTTGAAAAATAGAATTGCCTAGCAATTGCACTCGAATTTGGAGCGCTATAATCTGCTAGTATTATAATTAATATGGAAATCTTGATACTGTTTTTTAATAGTGCTTGGAAGAGAAGAAGAAACATATATTTCTAATCTATCATATTAATAGGTAAGTCGATTTCTTGTGACCGATGTTTTGTTATGCACTTTTTTCCCGATTTTGACCAAACGCATATTATTTTAAGGTATTTATTTTTAGCAGTCCACAAGAAATACAGATTTTTAAACTTTTAATATTTTTTTTTTTTTTTTGAGTAAAATGCATTTAAAATTGCTACTAACACATACATAAAATTATATAATGCTATGTATGTATTTATTAAATTTGTTAATGTGTTAAAAAAAAATGAGTTTGTTTTCTTCATTCACAATAATAATTGTATTGAACTGACACATAATCTTGGACATAAACCAATAAGTAATAAAATTTAAAAAGTGTTGTATTGTGAATTGGCTAAAACTGATTAGGTTTAAATGAAAAAATAAAACTTCCTAGAATTTGCACTCGAATTTCGAGTGCTGGAATCTGCTAGTAATTATAATTACTCTGTATTTTTAATCAGAATGGTTTTTTGCATCAGTGCACTATGGCCGAACAACCCCAAGTCGCGGCAAGCTAACATTAAATCCTTTAAAGGTAACGTAAAAGTAAACTGTCGCGTTAAAACTTACTGTAGAGCCCTTTACCAATAAGGATAAAATTAAAAATAATGGGCCTATCATTCGCTACTTTAATGGACCCCCATTTAAAAACTTTTTTTAAAAATTAACTTAGAATGCAACTAATAAATTCATTTATTTTTTATGCAATGCATACTTTAAATTTAAAATTGTCCATGATATAGGGCTTAAATTACCATGGTCAGTTTCTTCGTTTTAATCCGCTTCTAATTCCATCGAACAATTATCTAGCGATTCTACGCTGACGTCAGAGTCATCAGAATTATAATTGCTGCTGGAGGCTTGTTGAGATGTAGGAGGCAATTGATGTTGTGATGATTATTCATGCATTTTGAAAAGACCAATGACTTCTCGAGGAAACGGTAGTTTTTTTGATTTATTTTTACGTTCTTCTAAACATAAACTTGAAATATATGGATCAGAGCTATCCATAGCTCTATGATATATGTCAAGTATATTGTGTACCCTTGAATCTTTTCGAGCGTGACCAGTTTTTTTTTTTTTATACAATTTGTTTCGCACCTCTGACGCATTTTCTGCAAGTTTAATGCAATAAGCACGAAACCTATGAGCATCAATTTCAAATTCGCAGGAAAGAGCTATTAAAATTATGTCTAAATGCTTTAAAACTTTAACATTTAAACCTTTAATCGATGCTAAAAGGTCAGCGCGAGAAAATGCTCTTCTGGTTATGTTACCGTCATTAGTGTTGCTGCTGCCGTTTGCTTTAGGCTTGTCGATATGAAGCCCCATTTGAAGCCAAAACTCATTTGGAATTTTTTACTTTTTTTCCAGCAGGTGTTTTCTTGTCTTCGGCACCACGAATTTGCCATTTTTTTAAACCAAGTTTGTATGAAAGTTTTAAAACAAATTCAAAGCAGCGAATCCACGCATGTAAAGGGTTTATTCCATATTTCAAAGTGCCTGCCTTCGGATCAAAAATTGGAGAATCAAAGTTACTTATAGTTCAAAATTGTTTTGGACCGACATGACAAATTGGGCACTGCTGTGAACTTTTGGTTTCGGTCAATTCATTTAAGACTTTTCCATCTATTTATGTCATATATCTGTGGTCATAAGCATTAACCGCCTAAGTCGAAAATCATGCTTTTGAGAAAAATAACTTTTTATTTAAATGTAATAGGACTTCATTACGACTTAGGTCAGAATGTTTTCATTAATAACTTTTTATTAAACAATGTTAGAGAAATATAAAATAAATAAATATAAATGTAAATATAAAGCGTTTTTATTTGAATAAGATAGCATACATAACTCAAATCGTTCTTAAGTCGACTTAGGCGGTTATCGCTTGTGAACATAGATATAAAGTGTATTTCACTTTAATTATTTTTCCATTACTTAATGTGTACTGAAAAGGTTTCAAAGTCTCAATCTGCTTAATTATGTTAAGGTTTTCTTTCAAAATTCGCTCTTTTGTTTCCTTGACAAACTCCAGTTCTAAAGGTCCGCAAAACCGTACTGACTGAGGTGTGCGATTTATCCAAATAATAACACCTGCCGGAAAAATTATTTCTATTGGTATGCCTGATGTCACAAAAAGGGATTGGTCGAAGCTTTTCAAAGTGATTTTCTCAAATTTTTGCTTAAACAAACTGTGGCCGGTCGAACCAACAAACCCGTAGCTCAAAATTACGATCGATTCTTCCACATCAATTGAACACAACATTTCATCTTGATATGCCAGAATTATTTTCGCTATGTGGTCAACCAAATTTGCAACGATACTTCAACACAACTTTCATTAGCTTTGATTCCATCCGGTCTACTTTTCAACTTGCTTTCATAAACTTCGCCATATGTCGGATAAATATTGCTATTGTGATTTATGTTTAATACACGCATATTCGAGTACTGCTTTTTAGTCAACCCGTTTTCTAGCAAAAACATTAAGGCTTCATCAGATGATACTGCCGTGGCTTCTTGGCTGTTACTAAGAACTTTTCGAGTTTTGGATGATCGAGTTGGACTAATAGCAGCATGGTCTAGGAGAAATTTCAAATCTTTGTCGTGGGATTTTCTTGTAGATAATGAGGCAGCATGAACTAATAATTTTGTGTCATCACCTTGCTGTGATGTTACTTCGGAGGCCAATTTCCTTTCATTTATTTCGCTACATAATTAATCATAATCATAATTAATTTTTGGTCGCCCGATAGCGTTAATTTTTTTTCGGTATAACAAAAATTATTTGGCGTCCTAGCCATTCCTTTTCATATTTCCTGAATGTATTTGCATTTCTAGCATATTTATCCCATTTCTGTTTAATGTAATTACATATGTTACGAACCTTTCTATAATATTAATAGGATAGGCGATTTCTTGTGACTACCGTTTAATCATGATTTTGACCAAGCGTATATTATTTGAAAGATATTTCTTTTGAGCCGATTTGCAGATTTACAATTTTCAAACTTTTTCCTTTATTTTGAGTAAATTGCATTTAAAGTTGCTACTAAACATATATTAAATTATACAATGCTATGTGTGTGTTTATTAAATATGTTAATGTGTTTGTAATAAAATGAGTTTGTTTTTGTGTTGATTTGTGAATTGGCTATAATTGATTAGCATACTTTTAGGGTCTTTATTTAACTAAAAAATAAAATGTCCTAGACTTTGCGCTCGAATTTCGATTGCTAGAATCTGCTAGTCACATATTAATTTGCTTAATTCATTGTCAACTTCATGTGGAATTTTTCTTTTTAAATAATTCGAAACAGCTATAATGTCCTTATTGCTTTCCAACCAAAACTCAAACATTTCGGAGTTTTTGAACTTGACTGTTCCTAAAAAAAATATTAAAATATCATTCTTTGCTGTTATTTGCAGTCATTTCAGCGAAGAATTACATGTATAACACTACTTTCACAATTTTTCACAACGTAAGTTATATTACACAAAAGACGATAAAACTATTCACAATTTCACAAAAAAAAAAAACACAAGTAAGATAATTATAGTCGGTCTAGACTGACTATATGATACCCTATAACATGGTTTAGAGATCCTATCTCTTCGGTCGAACTAATTGGATATAGAAAAAAAGCATAAACCAAATTTGAGTGACATTGTTATTAATTTTTTTGGCTGCAGATATGAAAAAGTTCATATCGGGTGCTATATTTATATGGGGACTAGGTCGAAAAATGAACCGATCCTGACCATATTTGGCAAAGTCACTTATATTTTTAAAAAATGTAAACAAACCAAATTTGGAAAAAATCTGTGCAATATTTTTGTTTTTTGATAGATTTAAGTGAAGATCGGGAAGCAGTTCTATATGGGGCCTATGACTAAGAATTGTTCTGTAGGGATTATTTATGGACTAGTGATTAATGGATATAATAAACATATACAACCAATTTGACTGAGATCTATATGATAATTTGGATGTTATGACAATTCATGTCGATTTCATAGGGGTCATTTGTATGGGTACTAGGTCTGAACATGGACCGATTGTCACCAGTTTCAATAGCGTTCATCCTAGAAGCTTATGTACCAAATTTCACCAAAATATATTCATATTTGCGACCTGTAGTTTGATTACAAAGTTTACATGGACACACAGACGGACGGACGGACATCGCTTAAACGACTCAGAAAATGATTCTGAGCTGATCGGTATAATAAAAGATGGGTCTAGGTAAAATATTTTTGGTAATTACAAACAGCAGCACAAAGTCATTTTACCCAAACCACATAGTGGTATAGGGTATAAAAAAAAGTTTGTAATTTTTAAAAAAATTTTGTTGCTTCACAACTGGTAATATTTATTATGAAAAATGTAAATATTAGTTGCCGTTTACACATAAACAGGGTTGCCAACTGTCATAATTTTTTTATTTGCTTCCTAACAATATATTGGGAATAGAACTGCATCAACAAATTTTTAAAAATCTAAAGTTAAAAAATTGAGTTTTTGACGCAAAAATTTAAAATTCTGCCATAGTACAGTGATTATATTAAATATTGTTATGTTATAATTGTTATGTTATAATTGACAAGGAAGTTCTCACCCATAGACAAGGACCCCGAAAATATTCCACAGCACTGTTTATACATATATATTTACTAGCAGATTCCAGAGCTCGAAATTCGAGTGTAATTTCTAGCCAATTTTATTTTTCAACTTAGCCAATTCGCAAACCAACACTTTATTGGTTTATTATTATTGTGAATGAAGGTAACAAACTCATTAACAAACACACTAACAAATTTAAAAAACACACACATAGCATAATTTATGTATGTGTTAGTAGCAACTTTAAATGCAATCTGCTCTAAATAAAGGAAAAAATTTTAAAATCTGTAAATCTGGTGAAGAGCTAAAAAGAAGTACCTCTCAAATAATATACGTTTGGTCAAAATCGGGATAAAACGATAGAAAAAAACATCGGTAACCAAGGGCGTAGCCAGGATCAAAATAAGGGGGGGGCAGTTATTTTTTCTTAATATTTTTTTACGTGGCTTAATCATAATTGAGTTCGAGATCATAGTTTTCTATTAAAAATTTAACTTTAATAGAAAATAGTATTATATTTACATACAAAAAAAAATATTATTTTTTGATATATTTTTCTCTTGGAATAGTCATTGCCTTACAACGATACCTCCTGTGCTGCAATGTAATGCTTCATGTCTTGTGTAGAGGAAGGAATTCAAATAAATAAATACTTGTTGATAAAATAAAATAAATGCAGTTAATTCAGGAGCGAAAGTATTAATATTTATTTTCTTAAATGTTTTGTTTTCATGTGTATTTAAATAGCAAGGTGAACATTTTTCATTCAGTAAAAAAGTAATAGACATTTACAGTAACAACTTTTGTAAAAAACATGCTTTTATATTATACAAAAAAAATATGTAAATAAATAAAAAAAAATATAAATAAAAAAAAAAAAATATTGGGTACATAAGTTGTTGCATCTATATAATACAAGCTGCAATAAAATTTACATTTTCGAAATAAAATTTAATTTACACACCTTTTTAGTTTACGGATTTTCTGTAAATTTTTCAACTATTTCCTTTTCAATCATCTTTCGGTTCTCATTAACAAATTTTCTGTGCACGCTCATGAGGCATAATCCGGAAAGCCTTTCCTCTCCTATCGTGCTCCTCAACCACGTTTTGAATCTACGTAGCTCCACAGTCGCTGTTGTGCATGGTAAGGCACTCAAAATAGAAATATATTTCGTTATCGTAGGTAGAAATTCGTTTGTGTCCTAAAATAGGTCAATAACTTGAATATTCTTCAATTCTTGTTCGCTCAAATTCTTTTCCTTCCACAGATTGTGCTAAAGAATCAATTCACCACCGATATCTAGACCATATATCTTTTGGAAATGGTTCGAGTTGTTATATACCTCTTCATTCACTAGAGTATTTAACCATATGCAATGGGTGCAATCTAGAAAGCGCAAAAGCTGGAGTATTTTCATTCGAAAATCTTACTTGCAAAGAGGTCATTAGTGAATCGATACACGGTATAATTAAAGATCGTCGCCAGTATTCATTTTCATTGGCTGCTGGAGGATTACTTCTGTTTTTTTTGTTTTTCAGCGCAACGTGGCAGAGACATTTCTACTCCTAGATCGGTAGTTATCATACGCGATTTGCTCATCAATTCTTCTGTGATTCCATCTGCATTTATACGATCATTTTTAAGCACGTCCAAAATACTTTCAATGTGCTGAGCAACCGCTATGAAATCTATCGACTTTGCTTGCAAAACGTTTGCTGTAGGTTCCAGTAACGCCGAATATTTTGCAATTGTCATTAAAGCAACGATAAACACTGGCCTCGTCAACGCAGAATACAACTGGTATGCAGACTTTCTTGTGCTTGCGTTTCCTTCTATTTACAGCTTGTCTAAAGCTTTGGCAATATCATTAAAATTTTCAGAAAATTTTCTAATTGTACTTTTCCGGCCATCTTTTTTCACACAAGCGTGATATATTAGGAGCATAATTTCTACGCGTTGTTGATTCGCGGAAAAAGTTGATAACATCTTTTGTCGTCGAAATAGTATTGCTTATTTCTGGAACCAAGTTTACGTCATTCACAACAAGATTCAGCTTGTGGCTAGAGCAATGGAAATATTGTGCGCTAGTATACTTTTTTCTTAAAATGGCTTGAACTCCGCCTTCTTTACCTGCCATTGTAGAACAACCATCGAATCCAAATCCAACGCAATATTCTGGTGTGAGTTCGTTTTTAATCAAAAATTTGTCAATTTCTACAGCAATGGTGGAAGCGTCTGGTGATGTTAGCTCTATAAATCCAACGAATTCTTCTCTTAGTATTCCTATTGTTTTATCGTAAAACCGCAAACCAATTGAAAGCTGCTCTTTCCCAGCTATATCAGCTGTTTCATCTGCTAATACGGAGAAAGCATCAGCTGTTTTAACATCGGATATAATATGACATTTTATAACTTCACCGCCAATTTTTATCAACTCTTTTTGAACTTGTGGTGAGATATAAATTGCGTTCCGTCGGCATTTTTCAAGATGGCTTTTCAATACAGTGTCACAAGACTCGATCCTCATGCTTATTAAATCTAATAGAACGCCTCCATCCTGTTCTTTGTCCCTGAGTGGCATATCGTGCGTTCCGCAAAACACCACACATGAAATAATTGATGATATAATATTTCTATTGTCTTCTTTCTGTTTCTCGTGACTATTTTGTAACTGCACATCTATAGGCACATTTTCAGTAAAAGCCTTTGCTGCAGCGGTTGCTGTCAGTTGAAGGCTTGTGGTAGCATGCTTTTTGCAGTCTTCATGAACATTTTTAAATTTTAAAAAAGGCCGTATCATAAATGAACATAACACTCCTCGGACAGATCCAGGAGCTGGTGGAAACAGTACACAGTACTTGCAAAGAGCACCTTTTAAAAGCTTGGAATAGACTAGCCACGGTGCATACTGGTCTAGCCAAGCATAGTTAAAATTTATTTGTAAGCTTTGTGCATCGTTCCGAAAATCATAGTTAACTTCAGGCACCCATGTTCGGAGCAGAATACTCTTTTTCTTTTCAGCTGACAATTGATGAGCTCGTTCAACATAACGCCCCACGTCATTTATGTGGTATCCATCATTTGAATCGATTTCTATACTGAGTGTAGAAGGCGCTTCAGGCACAGACGATTGCGGCAAATGAGTATTGTCGCTGTTATCGCTTCCACTACTACTTTCACGATTCTTTTTCCTCTTAACAGATGTGATACCTTCAAAATGGCGGCAGAATTAGCCAAATTATTTGCAGAAATGCTATGATGAAAACATTATCGGAAAGCTTACCTTTTCCAAAAAAGTTTCTAATATCTATTATATTTTACAGTCCTCGAAGGCACTTCTCAGCTTGTCTGGCTTGCTAATAGCTTTGTTGTCGCCAGTCACCGATGTGTCACTTTTGTAGATTGGGCGGAATACCGTGCCAATGATTTTTACCGTCCTGTTGTTGTTAATGATATTATCGGCCGTGGACTGCCGTGCCGATAATCAGTAGTTTTCTTGTTGCAGTTGCTGTCAAAATTGACCGGACTGCCAGGCCAAGGATCTGCTGCCGGGTTAAAATATGGGTGGTTACCCGGGTTAAAATATGGGTGGTTACCCGGATTGGTTGAAAGTTCACCTACGCTCCCTATGAAACACTGGTTTTATTTATTTGTGGTTTTGTTTCCCCATTTTAACTTATCTTACGTTTCATTGGCTTCTTTTTGTGTTAGTAAAGGCCAGTTTACACTATCACACTTTGTAATACGATCTGTCAGAAATTCGAGTATTATGAAAAAGTCGTATAATGTAAAAAGCTTTTGTTATGAAATTGACAGTCTGTAGGATTTCATTTTCGAAGTCCGATGGTTTTTGAAACATTTCTAAAAACTTGCCATTTTCATCGGACCAGAGTTGTTTTTTTTTTTTGGTAATATTAAAAAAATGGTAAACAAAAACAAAGAAAGTGAAAATAAAATATAAATTTCAAAATAAATTTGCTTATTATTCTAAACAGCTGTTTTCATAAGACTTGAGTGTTATGGTGTAAATGGCCTAAGTATGCAGAAATAATGTCGGTACGACTTTATGACATTCCGATGAATTTCATCGGATTTTTATTTCGAAAAATCATACGACTGAGTGGTATCATGTAAATGGGCCTTAACGCAATTGGAACAATGTTTGCTTTTATTAACACTTATTGTCACTTTAAATTAACTTTAACTTTTACTACTACTTTACTTTTTTATGAAAATGTTAACTTCTCATCAAATTTTTTCCTAATGTCTGTTATTTTTTTATTTTCGTTTGGCAGGGGTTTAAACCCTTCGGGCGGCAAGAAAAAAATTAATGCCGGTCGAAAAGAAATAAAGAGTAAATAGTTTATATTTGAATGCAAAACATCCACATACTTACTTACGTGAACATATTTTATACATATGTATTTTCATATTTTGGTACTGTTATGGGTATAAAATAAACATAACGTAACGGTAGAAGGTTTTATAAATATATGTTTGTAATAGAGATGTCACGAATAATAATTTCACCGAATTTTGACTTCATTTTGGAAGCCGCCTCTACCTGGCTACGCCCATGTCGGTAACAAAAAATCGCCTAACCTATTAATATTATAGATAATTCCTTTTATTCTCAGTTTCTTAACAGTTGCCATATGTGTTTAATTTTATTCTTATGCAATTGTTACTCATTTTACTATTTGTACTATTTGAATGTTTATCGAAAAATAATGAAATCGACGATACCTTATCTTTTCCTTGTATTCGTCCTACAATGCTGATATCAGTGTCAACATATTCCGACAAGAACATCTTTCGAAAAATAATTTATTTTATTCTTGCTATGTACGCCAAAAAATATCTAAAAAATTAATGTTTGTAAAGGTTTGAAAGTTCCACTATTTCTATATATTTTCTATATATTTCTCCTTACTCGATTATTTCTTTTTTTTTGATTTTATGTTTCTTCTCACATTAAATTTGGCTTATTACAAAATTATCTTGGACACTTGTTGTTGTTTGTTCTTTAAGAACAAATATATATTCATTGTTAACTCGGACATACATACATACATACATATGCCATAAATGGTTGCTGAAGCATTGTTTACTCATTCTCCAGTCATTGCGCAATTATACCTATTGTGATGATGTCGCGTTACGAGCCCAGGGAATTATTAAATAAGAAACTTATATACAATGCAAGCACTTTTTAGAAGTTCCGATAAAAATGTTGTAACTTTCTTATATGGCATATAGTTAAGAATTAATGATATTAGTACTAACTTGACTATTTATGGTATTCTACTGTAACCACTTCCAGATGAATTCTTCGTTTTATTATTGTCATGCTAACCTATGTCCATTAATTAGTAAAGTATTTAAATTTGAACTTGGTTAAAAATATAAATTAACTAAAAATATATCTGATAAATTTAGATTTTATTGTGAGTTTTTATTTTCTTATAATTTTGGCTTTAATTGAGCTTTTTAAAATTTTATCTTTATTCATATTTTAGTAAGACCTTAACATTTTTCTTTTATCATAGTCTTACAAATTAATTCCTGCCCATTTAATTTATCATCTGAAGAGGACATATTTTAATTAAAGAAAATCTTTCATTATTCAAGTGTCGAATAATTGCTGCCGTTTGTTTGAAAACTAATTAATTCATTGTAATTTCTCATCGCTGGCAATGCCACAATCAACCACATACCAAACATTTACACAAGATAAATTGCAACAAAAAAAAAAAAAAAAGATACAATATGAATGCCACAACATCGAACTATTTAATGGCCTTTGGCTAAATAGTCAGCAACATTTAAGTACTTCGCATAGATGTTACTATGTAACTTGAAACATTAATCGTTTATTTTTTATATCTAACTGAATGCTTTTACACTTTTGGCCATATTCAACATAAAAACAACAAAACAAGATTGTAAAATTTTGTGTGTTGTCTTTAGATGTGAGGCAATGGCATGCAATTGAGGCATTTAAGGCAACCGTTTTAATTGCGGTACCATATTAGTTAAAGACGTAATAGGTACCTTAAAGTAATGGGGTGATAAACGCAAAAAATACACAAAAAAAAACAGTAAACGACACAGACTGCAGTTAACTGAATAAAACTTATATATAATGACTTAAGCCCAAATATGAAAAAAAAAGATAAAAAAATCACTACTTCGGTTGGGTTTTATTATTGTAATGAAAAGACAAATTATTCACAATATGAAACTTTTTTCTTTTTTGCTACATTTTTCTATAGTCGTAGTTAATTTAGTTTTAATCATTAGTTTTAAATCTTAATTCATGCTAAGTATTTAATCATTTACAAAATGCAAAAAAGTCTTGACTGACAGTTGAAATCACTGGTTTTCGTGTAGTTTTAATGTAAATCTTAGTAACGATGAAAAATTGTTTACATTCATCAAAACAAATCACTAAAACGTAAAACATTCATGTTCACACGCACATGATCATTTATTGCAATCGTACTCGCATATGAGTCTGAGTCTGGAATACAAATAAATCTTTCAGAGAATAGTTTTTGTTGCTTTGGTAGCTGGCAGTCAATTTTTGTGTATAAGGTGGTGATGAGTAAGCTTAAGGCATTTGTGTATTTATTTTTGTTTGGTTTTATTTGAAAACTTTTTATTCAACAATTTTATACAAGACACCTTTTGTTGCATGTGCAAAAAGAATTAATTATACGCCACCATCTAAATGAAATAAAAATAAATAAAAAATAACAAACAATATTTGAGTTGGCTGAAGCAGACTGACTAAGTCCATACATTTATTTTAGACAATACCGAATCACGATTACGGATTAGGTTTATGACGTTATACTACATTCTCACTGCAGCTAAATTCGCATTAGCTTTATTTTTTAATCTCCACCGTTCTCACTACAATTTGTAGCTTTAGTTTGACAGTTGCTGCACAGCTGTTCGAACGAATTGTTTATTTACATTTTAATAGTTTTTGTTTTGGAGAAAACAAATTTTGCGAAAAAAAAGTTAAAAGTGAAATAAAATGCAAAATTTAAATTATATTATGAAAATCATTTCCATAATGGATATTACGAAGAAAATGCAACAAATAAATAATTTTTTAATAAAACAATTCTTTGCTATACTCACTTGCTGCTTTTGTTTATGAATTTTTGTTTTGTTTTGTTGTAAATGAAAATTCACAGTCGTAAAATGATGCAAATTTTCTGCTGCAGCGTTGTAAATTTGTTCATTTTGCGGCGAATTGCACAATACATCCCTGATTTCTGTTGGATTTATTCTCGATTTAGCTAAAGCGAGGGTTTTATTTTGACAGTATTTATATACCCAAAAATTGACCAGCTTTAATTAAATCCACTATAAAGCGAGTCAAATGCGGATTTAGCTGCAGTGAGAACATAGTATTAAAGAAAAAGGATTTAAAGTTAGGTTTAAAATTGTTGTTGCAAAAATTTATGGAATTTCTGTTTATACTGACACAGGTGGGCTGTGGTGCAGCAACAATGTCTAGAAAGGACGCTTTTAACTGTCACTAACAGAATAAAGAATGAGACTTATTTATCTCTTCTGTAAATGCGATCAATCTAATTCGAAGAAGATAATTGAGTACATTTATGGCCTACTACGATGCCAACTCTTCTCAAGCAAATAGCCCAAAATCGTACCTAAGCTGCTAAATTGGTATAAAAGGAGAAACGCTAAAGAAGTTCTGGTATTTGATGTTACTCTTTAAGTGTGTATGAATAAAAACTATAAAATAAGTGAAACAATTAGTTTCAGCTTAACTCAAGGGTACCACAAGGTTCTGTTCTTTCTCCGCAAAAGGCGGACAATGAAATAGACCAGTTAACAATCTTCGAGTGGGGCAAAGCGAATAGGGTTGATTTTAGTGCGCAGAAGACTCAATGTTGCGTATTGACCCACAGGGACATGGATTCAACAATGTCATCTTTATCTATGGGTGGTATAGGTATTGAGGAATCGGATACTCTTGATGTTCCAGGCATGAAAATTCAATGTGATGTTCGTTGGAACGAGCATGTGTTTCAAGTGTCGACAGAAGCATTCAAGTGTCTTGTTTTTCTAAACCGGTGCAAAAATTAATTTACTCCTGATCTCCTTAAAATCTATACCACTTACATCGACCGTAAATGGAATAAAACTCCCATATAAGGGCAGAAGCTTCAAAGTCTATTTTGGAGCTACTGGAAAGTGTACAAAGGACGGTGTTGATGCTCATTAATGAAAATTAGGTATACAACTCTATTAACTCGTTGAAATGTGGGTTGTGTAACACTGTTCTATAGATACTACCATGGGAAATGTTCTTCTGATTATTAGCGAACTCATTCCAAGTGCCCGAGCCTCAGTTCGCTCTACCCGCTTCTCTAGTCGGTCACATCAGTTTGTAGTCTATTGTCCAGTTGACCATATAACGCATTACAGAGAAAATTTGTTTATCAGTCGAAATAGAAACACAACACTATTACCTCGTTCCTTCTTCTCATAACCTATTTTCCAGAAATTAACACAATGCACTGCATTTTTGAGTGTTGGTTAATAAAAAAAAGTACATCTTTGAATTTTTAAATAAAAACATTTTCTTCCTCATGTTTTTTTAAATAAAATTTTGATATTTTAAATGTTTATAGTGAATTAAGTTTAGTACGAAAATTTGATAGAGTTTTATAATTTTATAAAATACGGTTATTAATTGACGGACTTTTTGAAGTTAGGTATTTGAATCTGAAATAAATCAATTGCCATTCTGTGCTTTCTTTCAAAAGTAGTGGAAAAGATTCTACATTCTCAAATGTGTAAATATATTAAGGACAAAAGTTTAATGACTGAAAACAATTACGATTTCGCTCAAACCACAGCTGTATTATTGCTTTGGTTGATACTGCGGATGGAAAAATTAATTTTATGGTTTTACTTGATCATTCTAAGGCGTTTTACACTGTAAACCAATATACTTTGTATATGCAACTACAATATTTCTATAAATTGTCATCAACTTCAACGCAGCTCTTATTTTCATATTTAACAGAATGAACACATTCCGTATTTTCTAATAATACTTGGTCTAATCAATTATCCCTTACTAAGGGAGTTCTGCAAAGGTCGATTCTGGAACTATTACTTTTCTCAATATATGTGAATTATTTACCAAAACAACATTTGTATGCGGATGATCTCCAATTATATCTGAGTAGCCCAACGCAATAAATTGATGAAAAGTTGATTAAGCTAAAAGATGATCTTAGAAAAATCTATAAATGGTGAAGAGTAAATATCTGAATCCAAAAAAATCTAAATGTATGGTAATTCATAAAAAAAAACTGTTCCTACTTTCAATGATTTCGTAAAAATTAAATACGAAAATTAATAACGAAAATAGAGACCGTGCAACGAAAAATTTCGGAATTATCTTCAACAATTATCTTACCTGGACAAGTCACATTAACTCACTGGTTGGACAAACTTACATTAAACTTAGGTCCCTCTAGTCAACGCAGTATTTTACACCCTTAAGAGTACGGATATTGTTTGCAAAAGCAAATCTTATTCCTGATCTAATGTATGGATGTGAGCTCTTTGCAAATTGTAATGCCAGTAGCAAACGTGAGATGAATGTGCTGTATAATAATATTGTTAGATATGTCTTTGGTATCAGGAAGTTTGAGCATATTTCTTCTTTTGCAAAAGCCTTTACAGCGTATCTTTTGAAAACTTGCTTAAGATTATTTGTACTCCAAATACACTTATCTTTACGCAAAAATTCGTTTCGCAAGATCACAAAGAGGTAGGAAGATCATTCTCCATAGGCATAAATATCTTGTATCAGAATGGCAATTTTATACTAGTGCTATACTTCTTTGAAATATTATTCCACAAAACCAGTAACTTAACAGCAACACAAACACTTTTAAACTATTTTTAAAATAATCTTATATTGTGATAAATTTAATTATTATTATTAGTTTTAAGTTTTGAAATTTTGTTCTAACAAAAACGTTTTCCTGTACCGTAATTATAACAACTTGTTGTACAGGAAATCTATTTATATACCCTGGCTCTAACGAATAATCGGACAAGGATTATATTAATTTTGTTTTGTAGAAAACTGTACCCAATTCATGAAATTTAATTTTTTTAATTCTTAACATGGTTTTTATGGCAAATATATTTAACAGTTTGTAAAAAAAGAAATTAAAATTTTTCGCTCATATTAAAATAATTAGAAGCAAATAAAAAATATTCAAATTTTAAGCTCAAACGAATAATCGGACATGTAAAGTAGGCTTTTATTTTTATTAATTTTTTATTAGTATTAGTACCATGAAAACAACCGTTCAGTATTATTCAGCGCGTGGTATGAAATCTACGTAAAAAGAAAAAATTAAAAAATATAATATAAAATAAAAATGGCGCCTAACGGTAAGCAAACCAGTGTAGAAATCAGACATCTCATATTAAAATTGTATGGAGAAGGAAGCACAGTTCGAAGAATAGCTGAAATTGTTGCAAGAAGTCGCTCCACCGTACATGACATAACTAAAAGGTACAGAGATGAGTTTAGAGTGGGGAACAAAACCAGAGAAGGACAGGGAAAGCTGTTAAATGACAATGACGAAAGGAGAATTTTGCGTGTAGTTTAGCAAAATCCATTGATATCAGCCAAAGACCTACAAAAATTTGTTAAAGAAAGCTTGGGAAAGGCAGTTTGTACCGAAACAGTTCGCAACACATTACGAAGACATGAATATAATGGTCAAACTTAAAGAAAAAAGCTCTTTATTAGCCCAAAAAAAAATTTTTTGCGTATTAAATTTGCCAAAGAATATGTTACAAAAGAACAAAATTTTTGGAATATGGTATGTTTCTGTATCTGGTATATAATTAAATAAAACATTACATTACTATGTTTTGTACAGGTTCTATACACCGACGAAAGCAAATTTAATTTGCATGGGTCAGATGGAAGGACGTATGTTTGGCGCAAACCAAATACCGAATTTGAACCAAAAAATGGACGTGCTACAGTAAAACATGGAGGTGGTTCTGTTATGGTTTGGGGATGTATGTCCAGTGCTGGTGTGGGCAACTTACATTTCATCGATGGTAAAATGGACAAGTATGTGTATTTGGACATTTTGAAGCAAAATGTGAAGCAGAGTGCAGATAAATTGGGAATAAAAAACCAATTTGTTTTTTATCCGGACAACGATCCGAAACAGACTTCGGGAATTGCCAAGCTCTGGTTAATTCATAACGGCCCCAAACTATTATGTCCTCCTCCACAATGACCCGACTTGAATGTAATAGAACATTTGTGGGCTGAATTAGCCCGGAAATACTTATAATAATATTGGACAACTAAAAGAAGCATTGCAAAATGAATGGGAAAAAATACCTGCGGAAGTTCGCGCTAATTTATTTAATTCCATGCAAAATAGATTAAGAAAAGTAATTGTGTCTAAGGGCTATGCTACTAAGTATTGAAAATGTCTTATTTTTTATCATTAAAAAAAAGATTCCAATATTATTTAGATCAATATGTTTAGTCCGATTATTCTTTTGATCTCATAAAATGAAGTTAATTGGTTTTTGTATTTTAAGTCAAATGTATTTTAAGTCAAATATAGTAAATAAAAACATTTTATTTAAAAGAAGATAAAAGAAACATTTTTTTTAAACTTTCAATAGATGTGTTTTTATACGTTAGAAAACTTTTATTGCTGTTGTCCGATTTTTCGTTTGAGCCACGGTATATAAAATTCATTTTCTATAAAAATTTGTATTTTTCAACGAATTTCTATAAAATTTGGTAAGCACGATCTCTGTACTCCAGGCAAGGTAACCATATGATTCTTACGGCCATGCCTACTTTTACGCCCGCTTTTTATACAAAATTAGTTTTCTGTTTTTTAGTATAATTGTTCGCTATACAAATTTTTATTTTTCAACGGATTCCTCTGAAATTTGGTATGCACAATCTCTGTACTCCAGGCAAGGTAACCATATAATTCTTACGGCCATGCCTACTTCTACACCCGCTTATTATACAAAACTAGTTTTCTGTTTTTTGGTATATTTGTTTGGTATAAAAATTTGTATTTTTCGACGGATTTCTCTAAAATTTGGTACGTACTACGACCTCTGTAATCCGGGAAAGGTCGTCATGTGATTCTTAACGGCCACGCCTACTTTTACGCCCGCTTTTTATACAAAATTAGTTTTCTGCTTTTTGGTATATTTGTTTGGTATAAAAATTTGTATTTTTCGACGGATTTCTCTGAAATTTGGTATGCACAATCTCTGTACTACATGCAACTCGACATATACTTTTTACCAGCCACGCCTAATTTTGCGCCTACTTCTATGTATATAAAATTTATTTTTTTTCTTTTATTTATTTCATTGTTTGACTGCTATACAAACTTTTATTTGTCAACGCCTTTCTCTGAAATTTGGTACATGTGGTCTCTGTACTCCAGCGAAGGTCAGATTATATTTTCTTCTGAACACGCCTACCTTTACGCCCACTTTTTTATAAAACTAATTTTCTATTTTTCAATACATTTGTTCGCTATACAAATTTGTATTTCGAACGGATTTCTCTGAAATTTGGCACACGCGAATAACTTTACGATTAACAAATTCCCCAAATTTAAAAAAAGGTTCCCAAAAGAAATTAACAAATCCCCATTATTTTTTAACGAAATAAAAAAATTAACTTACTACCCAAATTCGTTCTTAAATTTTTTCATATTTTTATTTAATGAATTTTGTTATATATTTATATAAGTGAAAATTTGCATTTTCAATATATGTCATGCAATATACGCATTTAAAATCTGCATTCTTTTCAATAGCATTATTTCGACACGCTCGCGGAACGCAGCTCAGCTTTGTTAAGAGAAGCGGAAATGCCTGAATCTACTCAGGTACGTCTAGATATCCAGCGGCTAAGACAAGCTGAATCCAGGGAATCTCCTTAAACGACTGTTTTTCTCATAGACAATTTTATGTCGTCTGCTCCAGAGTATAATATATTCGTATATGCAGCAGAAGGAAAAACCAGAAATGTTGTATATCACAGAGCTCTAGAATAACTAAAATTCGTAAAATTAAACATCATACACTCAAAATACACCATGCATAAACATAGTTAGTTGTAATGGTAAGCAGTCGCCGAGTACTTAGTTCAGAATGAATAAATTCCCCAAAAAAATTAACTTATTCCCCAAAGAATTGGGGAATAACTTCACAATGAACTAATTCCCCAAATTTAAGAAAAATGTCCCCGAAAGAAATTAACAAATTCCCCATAATGCTCTCAATATCTGTCCTACAACAGATTTATTTAATATCTATATTCTTTTCAATAGCATCATTTCGGTGCGCTCGCGGAACACAGCTTAGCTAAAATATCGAAATGATGTGAAAAATATAATTTGGCAATTACAATAAGTTGACAACTGCGCGGCAGCACTGGTGTGGCTGCCAAACGCGCGGACGCGACGCGCTCGCGAACAAAACTCAGCTAAAATATCGGAATGATCTGAAAAATATATTTTGGCGATTCAAATAAGTTGACGCTAACTGCGCGGCAGCACGGGTGTAGCTGACAAACGCGGGGACGCGGAACACAGCTCAGTAAAAAGTCTTACGATAAATTTTATCTACGTGTGTGCAATAATTACCTGTTGATCAAAATAGCCCAAACATATAATATAAGCAGTTGCTTAAAGCAGCTTTGCGGCACAATTTTAAACGTCGCATTAATTTTCCATTTTTGAAACTTCAATAAATTTGACGTCTCTGTTGAATGATGATCATTTATTGAATTAATTAATTAAATTTTTAAAACTTCTGATTGCTTTAATTTGCAAACGATTCCGTTATATTGCTTGTTTACAAAATAAATAAACTTCAAGCGGTTTCGCAACTTACTTTTGAAGTATTTTTGCTGTAGCATGTTTTAAAAAAACTTCTAAATTAAAAAATCAAACAATTTTAAATTGAAATAAAAAATTAATTTACTCGCCAAAAAACGTAAACATTGGGGAATTTTTTCATCATGAACAAAGTCCCCGATCTCATACAAATTTTTGGGGAAAAAGTTAATTTTTTTGAGGAATTTGTTCATTGGGCACTAAGTACTCAGCGTCGGATAAGCATAGTGAACCATTTTCCAAGTAAAAGGCCTTTGGATCCCGGGCAAGACCGGGTAAAATATAATTAAATCAAAAAACTTTATATAAACAAGTTTATCTTCTGCTGAAATAAAATCGATGTAACAGACCTGTGCGCCATTACATAATTCGGGCGATTCCCCCAATTATAAATGTACGAATACTTTTTTCTCACTTATAGTTGCCATACTGTGTTTTTTGCGTTGTAAACCAAAAATTTGAAGTAGTAACGTTCCCAAAGTGTGAATGGTAATAAGTTCGTAATTCAAAATACGTTTTCTAGCAAATGTATTTGGATAGGATTGCATGAATAGGCGTGGCACCTATCATTAAATTTGGCCCTGTCAATTACAGTCGAAAAATAATTGGTTCGGCATTTAATTAAATTTTTCTTAAACTCTGTGTGTCAAATATAGGGGCACAAAATGGGAGATGTAAATAACGCCCCGTTATCAACTCCCCAATACCTATTCGAAATAAAATATGACGATGATTTTTAACAACTTTTATAAACACTGAGTCATATATTGGCGTGAGTGGAAATTTTATAATTACCACGAACTGAAACTCCAATCATATCATCAAATATTGTAGTGATGGCAGGACAAAAAAAATAGGCTGGAAGATATGATATGGTGGAACTGTCACTCTTATTGTTAGGGACTTTCTAAATCATTATCAGTGATACCAAGAGGAACTTGTGGAATCAATTAACTAAAATTAAGTTGGACGACCATTGTATGTAAGCACTAAATCTAAAACTCGTGCTGCTGAACTTCTTCGAATTGGAAACGATCAAGTTATTAAAAAAAAAGAAGGTTGTGATTTATCGTTTCCAAAAGGTATTTTTGAGGTCCTCAGTACACGAATATGAAGTCAAACTTTATCCAAAAATAAACTATATATATTTAATCCTTTAATTCCTAAGAGGAACATAGAGCCGTGATAAATAATCTCCATCTAGCTCTATCTAACGCTAACTGTTTTATTTCACTCCAACTTTTCCGGCGTTTCTGATTTCCATTTCGATTTTCCTCTCCAGTATATTGCGTGGGCGTCCCGGTCTTCTACTCCCTTGAGGGTTGAAATCAAGGACTTTATTTGCGACATCATCTGCAGGTTTGGTTAACGTGTGTCCGAGCCATCTATATTTACGCATCTTAATGTCCTCTGTTATAAGTGATTGGTTTGTTCTAAATCATAGCTCATTGTCGGTAATTACTTCAGGTCAAAAAATGTGCAAGATGCGACGAAGACAGCGATTCGCGAATGCTTGAAGGCGTTGTACATCGCCAGCCAACTTTCGCACCCATATAACAACGTTGACTTTACGTTAGAGTTGAATAGGCAAATTTTCGTCCTTAATGAGATGTTTGATTATCTCCATATTTTGTTCAGGGTGCCGAATGCTTGTTTGGCTTTTAATAGCCTGTGTTGGATGTCTTGTTGACTGCCACCGCTGTTCGAGATGTAGCTTCCAAGATAACGAAAGGTTTGTAAATCTTTAATGGATGTACCTTCTAGCTGGAAGTTCGTTGTATGATTGGTATTTAGGCGCATAGATTTTGTTTTGTTTATGTTTATGGACAGACCAGCTGCACGTGCTTGTTTTTCTACTTTGTCCAATAGCGTTTGCATCTGAGAATAGCTATGCAACATGAGGCAGATGTCATGGGCGTAATCGAGGTCGCTGAGTTTATTATGGAGGCCAAATGAGATGCCATAGTTTGCGTTCATGGCTTCCGACATTATCACATCGAGGACTATATTGAATAGCAATGGAGAAAGTATGCATCCTTGTCGAACGCCTGATTTAATTTTAATCTTTTCGCTGAAAGCGCCTGCATGGAGAACTGAGCACTGCGCATCATCGTAGAGACCTTTTATGAGTTTTATCATGTTATTTGGAACACCTTTGCATTCTAATGCGCTCCAGATAGCGACGTGAAGGAGCGCGTCAAAAGCGCGCATAAAATCGATAAATAACAAGTATAATGGGGTTCGCCATTCGCTAGACTGCTCTACAATGATTCTTAGGCTGTTTATATGGTCGGCGCATGATCTTTGCGGCCTATACCCAGCTTGCTCTCGCCGGAGACTGGCTCGACGGTTTGAGTAAGTCGGTTGTGCAGGATTTGAGCAATTACTTTGTAAGCAACGTTTAAAAGCGTTATCCCCCTCCAATTGGAGCATTCCATGAGGTCGCTCTTTTTGGGGAGGTTGATGGTGATGCCATCTTTCATGTTTTGTGGTAATGATTCGCGCGACCAATAATAATTTATGAGTGGTTGTAGGATTCGCGCTGATGATTTCTTTTGTCAGTTTTGAGAAATTCGGGAGCGATGTTGTCTGGTCCAGCGGATTTACTTACTTTGAGTTGTGTTATAGCTGCCTCGATTTCACTTATACTTGGTGCGCTGATGTAAACGTCGTTGCGCGGAGTATGCTCGCTGTGTCTGCTGCAAAGCTCCTGTTGAGGGTTGGTGTTGTTCCCCGCAAGAAGATTTCTGTAGTGATCTTCCCAGACTTCAAGTTGGCCTTCGGCTGAGTTCACTGGTTCACCAGAAGAAGAAGAAGAAGACTTTCTTTATAAAAGCGCGTTGCTTGCTCTAAATAAGTAGCCACAGTTACTGGTAAAATTTGGATAATGAATGAAGAGCCATACCCAACGAGTTTGTTAACTCTGTCGAATTATCTGGAATCTCAAAATAGGAGTAACTATAGAGCAACGTTATTAATAGGATCAGCTATTACTACATAGCATACCCCTAATGCCAAAAGATTTAAGCCTGTGCAATTTCCAATGAAATAGTCATCTGTAAATACCCAAAAAGTGGCCCAGGGTAAAATTAACGCCATACGGAGAAATACATATACAGACATTGTACAGACATTCTTCAATAAACATAATCTTTTTGAGCAACCCGTACTAAAAACTGGTATCTAAACATTATGTGAATCGCAATTATTACTGATAATTAAGTTCATATAGATACACGACTGGGATATAACGTGCTGTAGGGTAATTCAAATAACTGATTTGTATTGAATATAAAGCTCATGATATATGACTTTAATGCTGTTTTATGCTTGTTACCAAAATGTTGATAAGGCTCTACAATAACAAATATGTATTTATGTATGTTCATTTATACATATAATAATGTTTTTTTTTTAAACCACTGAATTGAACTTCTTACAGGAGGACGTCGTATTTTTGTTATTTGATTTGTATTTATTTTCAAATAGTTATATGTACGTGTATAAATATTCATATGTACATATATAGTATACGAAGTTATATTTTAATACCCTATACAACTATATATAATGACTTTTTGCTGACGTTCGTAACTACCAACAATATCTGACCAAAACCAAGACACAACTTTTATTATGCCGTCTGTCCGTCTGTCTATCTGTGTGTCCATGTAAACATTGTAATCAAATTACAGGTCGCAAATAAGAATATATTTTGATGAAATTTTGTAAATAACTTTTATCGGCCATATGACGGACCTATTGAAGTTGGTGAAAATCGGTGCATATCAAGATCATATATAATATACCCTCTAATCAGTAGTCCAAAACTAAACCGTGTAGGATCATTTATAGCCATAGTCCATATTCATAGAGTTAATTTTCGATCTTCACTTAAATTTATCCAAAAAACAAAAAAATTTTGCATAGATGTTTTTTAAATTTATATATATGTTTTTGAGAAAAGTAAATGAGTGACCTTACAAAATATGGCCACGGTCAGTCCACTTTTGACCTTATCCCCACATATAGAAGTAGTAGCAGATATGAACTTTTTCAAATTTGCACGATACAAATTAATAACAAAACCACTAAAATTTAATTATTGCTTATTTTCTACATATATCCAATACAGTAAGATCCAAGAGATTCTCTTGAATATCATGGCATAGGATATCGTATAGTTGGTGTAGACTGACTATAATTTTCTTACTTATTTACTGTGATTTATTTATGTGTTTTACACCAACATATTTAATGGAAATTCAATTTTGGTACTTTGATTGTACTAAACAAATATTGGGTGTAAGAACTCAAATGTTAAATTATCATTTAAAATTTATGACTTTGATAGTATTTGAAAGTAACAGGCAACAAACATATGTGTTGACTGGATAATGTCGTGGTGTTTTTATTGGCATTTCGCGTAACAAGCATTATAGGAAAATCATAAAAATTTTATTTTAAGTTATTGGTAAACTAATTTTTAATATATCTTGTTTATTTTTTTACTTTTCGATTTATTTTATTAAATTAATCTGTTGACGCCATTTTCCGATGCATCATAAGACTTTTTGAACTTCGGTCATAGTTAATTAAAAATGAGCACAGCTTCCTTCAATTACCATCTCTTAGTAGTCTGCTGTCACTTATTCTTGTAAAAAAGGAAAACAAGTATCAAAGAAAGGCAAGGTAGGATTTTCGACAAAAATTGTCATAGCGAAAATCAGAAACGGTAAATATTATGCCGACTTATTGGAACGATTCAACGAGGATTTAAAAATGACCGAATGTGACCAAGAAGAAAATGCTTTTTTATAATGATAATGCAAGGTTCCACTCGTGTGTTGCCATGGCAAAATTACATAATTTGGGCAGCGGATTGCTACCACATCCGCCATATTATTCGGATTTAACCTCCAGTAAATAATTTTATTTCCAAATTGTAAATACTATTCTGACCGAAAATTTTACCTAAGTTGCAGAGGTATCGACGACAGTCTGGCAACGTGGAAAGAAACACCAAGGAAAACAAGTAAGAAAATTATAGTCGGTCGAGACCGACTATATGATACCCTATACCATGCGTTTAGAGACCCTATCTCTTAGGCCCAACTAACTGGATATAGAAAATAAGCATAAACCAAATTTGAGTGGGATTTTTATTAATTTTTTTGGCTGCAGATATGAAAAAGTTCATATCGGATGTTATATCTATATGGGGACTAGGCCCAAAAATGGAATGATCCTGACTATGTTTGGTAAAGTCTCTTGTATTTTGCAAAAATATATACAAACAAAATTTGAGAAGAATCAGTGCAATAATTTTGTTTTTTGATAAATTTAAGTGAAGATCGGGAAGCAGCTCTATATGGGGCCTATGACTAAGATTTGTCCAAGGGATCAGTTTTAGACTACTCATTAATAGATGCAATAAACGCATACAAACCCAATTTGAGTAAGATCTATATGACAATTCGGATCTTATGGCAATTTATGTCGATTTCATAGGGGTCATTTGTATGGGGGCTAGGTCTGAACATGGACCAATTTCAACAGCGTTCATCCTATGGCCAATGAAAGCTTACATACCAAATTTCTTCAAAATATATTCATAGTTGCGACCTGCAGTTTGATTAAAAGGTTTACATGAACACATAGAGGACGGACACATGGACGGACATCGTTAAATCGAATCAGTTGGTGATTCTGATTCGATCGGTATAATTAAATATGGGTCTAAGTCAAATATTTTTGGTAGTTACAAACAGCAGCACAAAGTCATTATACCCAAGCCACATAGTGGTATATGGTATAATTATAGTCGGTCTAGACCGACTATATGGTACCCTATACCATGCGTTTAGAGACCCTATCTCTCAGGCCCAACTAACTGGATATAGAAAATAAGCATAAACCAAATTTGAGTGGGATTTTTATTAATTTTTTCGGCTGCAGATATGAAAAAGTTCATATCGGATGCTATATCTATATGGGGACTAGGCCCAAAAATGGACCGATCCTGACCATGTTTGGTAAAGTCTCTTGTATTTTGCAAAAATATATACAAACAAAATTTGAGAAGAATCAGTGCAATATTTTTTTTTTTTTTGGTAAATTTAAGTGAAGATCGGGAAGCAGCTCTATATGGGGCCTGTGACTAAGAGTTATCCAATAGGGATAATTTTTCGACTACTGATTAATGGATGTAATATATACATACAAACCCAATTTGCCGAAGATTTGTATGATAATTTGGATCTTATGGCAATTTAAGTCGATTTCATAAGGGTCATTTGTATGGGGGCTAGGTCTGAACTTGGACCGATTCTCACCGATTTCAATACCGTTCATTCCATGGCCAATAAAAGATCAAATACCAAATTTCATCGAAAGATATTCATATTTGCGACCTGCAGTTTGATTACAAGCTTTACATGGACACACAGACGGACGGACGGACGGACGGACGGACGGACGGACGGACATCGTTAAATCGAATCAGATAGTGATTCTGATTCGATCGGTATAATTAAAGATGGGTGTAGGTCAAATATTTTTGGTTGTTACAAACAGCAGCACAAAGTCATTATACCCAAACCACATAGTGGTATATGGTATAAAAATACAACTCCGCAAAATACAACCCAGGCAACTACAACCCTGTCGAAAGTTCTAGAAAAATCGTATAGTCACGACAGAGGCTAAAATTCAAGCGTGGGTAGCAAAAAAATAGACAGCATCTTTATTTTCACTGCTGGCTGCTGAACGAGTGACTTCAAACCACGCGGATACAAAAAAAAGGTAAAACGAAAAAGCAAAACCTCCAGCAGTGTAACTTAAATATTAATAATTAAGTGTAGCCTGCAGTCAAACATATCCAAGGCGAAGAAAAATTTTTATGAAATTCAAGGAGGTAAGTGAAATAAAAAAAAAGGAAAAACATATAGTCTTGAGGCTTCAATCATCGCTTACAGCAGTTTAGCCGACACATCCATAACTAAAAGCGACAGGCGTCAATCATCAGCTACCTTTACAAAGATAAGTAATATGTAGTTAGTGAAAAAATACCATAGCGTCAATGTCAAGTTTGGCAAAGTGAAACTGTGTCGTTTTGCCACGCGGTAAAGAAAATAATGAAGTGAAAGGCCTTTACTAAATACCGCTAAATTTAATATTACATTCGGATTTATACTTACCTTTAAATTTAATACTACCTGTGAATTTAATATTACATTTAAATATACACTTAACTTTTTGATTTATAAAATTTGCGGTCATGTTTAAATTTACTAAATTAAATATTACCTGTGAAATCAATATTACATTTAAAAATATACTTACCGATGAATTATACCTACCTTTAAATTTAAAATAACCTTTTAATTGAATATTACATTTAAATTTACACTTACCTTTTTAATTTAATAGGACATTTAAATTTCCACATACATTTTCATTTTATATCCCTGGTAAAATAAACGTTCACTCGAAATATATGTATATATAACAGCATAATTAGATAAATTTTTAGACTAAGAAGGTCTGCCGGAACTTCTTCCTTCACGAATAAGCTTTTCGGCGTATCATTTGAAAATCTGATGAAATTTTGAGTTCTTTTGTTTCTTCATAAAGTAATTTTCACCGCAAAACCACTTTACCTGTATGAAAATCTCCGGTTTGCCAGATCAAACCGAGGAAAACCATTAATTCTACCTCGTCATCGTTATTTGGTATCTGAATGGCATTTCTACGTCAACGCTATACGTCTTTGGAATATGCTTCCACAATCTCAGCAACTTAACAGCAACGCTTCAAATTTTAAAAAATTCCTTTTTGAATATTTTGCATAAGAATTTTATTAATTAATTAAATTTACTTATTTTCTTTTTTTCTTTTTTGTAATCTTGTATTATTTTCTTGGTTACTGTTTACCATTTTTTCTTGAATATTTTCTGTATTAAAAATGTATGTATTTTGTAAAGCCAAATTATAACTAACAA
Organism: Cordilura impudica; assembly: GCA_963682025.1. Classification (NCBI taxonomy): domain Eukaryota; kingdom Metazoa; phylum Arthropoda; class Insecta; order Diptera; family Scathophagidae; genus Cordilura; species Cordilura impudica. The sequence goes on from OY821519.1 coordinate 141,004,219, forward strand.
TTCTCATGCCTTAGCATTATTATTCCTGTACTGTAATTATAAGATTTGTTCTTGTTGTACAGGAAAGCAAATAAATAAATAAAATAACTGCTAAAAAAATTTACAGTTACCGTTAAATCCTACCGGTAAATCTTTATTTACCATTAAGCTTACTATTTCATATATATTTACAACTACCTGTATGTTTTCTTAATATCATTATATCTACCCTTGGGATGAAATCTTCCGATACCGCCGGTAGGGAGTTCCCGTCTCAATTTTAGTTTGTACTTTAATTCTCACATCTAATGTTGTATTTACTTATATATACCGATAGATCACGAGTTCTTAGTTCACTAGACGCGAATTCAAACCTAGCATTGAATAACAAGAATTTTTATGTAAAATCTGAAACCTCGGTGCAAAGGAAATTGTCTTATAACTTAGTAAAATTTGTGCATTAATTTCCAAGCTCGTTTGGAAATTAAGATATCTATCTTAAACTAAAGTTAAAACTTGAACAACCTGACCCATACCTCATCGTATAGCGCTATAGGTAGGCATATCGTTGGGGGGTTTAACCTTTAAAAATACATTTTTGTTAGTACTGAGCAAACCGTTGGTCAGTGAACTAAAGTTTTGTTTCGCCTTGATAGGATCTATAATGTAAGCAATATCTATCTAAGCTTAGCAGAATCAAAGGATGTATTATTCAAATTAACATAAGTCTACCACCTAAACTAATTTTTAATATTGTATGTACTGTATTTAAAATAAAAAATGTTCCATTACATTGAAATTGATAAACCATACAATATGTTTAATAGCGAAATGGCTGAATAGAGGCAAATGAACGAAAGGTAGGTATCCGGTGGTGAAAGATGTAAGACAGGGGGTAAATCAAAAACACTGACAGGCTAAGACTTACCGTAGGCGTTATAAAGGGTGATCCATTTCAAGGTTCCCTACTTTTTTTAAAGAAAAACAAACAGAAATTTCAAATTTAATGGGGAATGTTCTTTGGCATTTATTTTTTGAAGAATATGTCTATCAAATGTTGGCCGCGGCTACGTCTCAGATGGTCCATCCGTTGAGTCCGATTTTCGATGACTCGTTCGAGCATTTCGAATGGCGAATGACACGCGTGATGTTTTGCTCCAAGGGCTGAATCGAAGCGGGATTGTCCTCATAAACTTTAGACTTTATATATCCCCACAGGAAAAAGTCTAACGGTGTGATATCACACGATCTTGGTGGCCAATCGACCGGCCCAAAACGTAAAATTATCTGCTCACCGAAGTGTTCTCTCAATAAATCCATTGATTGATGCGCTGTGTGGGAAGTGGCGCCGTCTTGTTGAGACGAAATGTCGCCGCGATCACTTGCTTCAATTTCAGGCATCAAATAGTCAGTTATCATGGCACGATAACGGTCGCCATTGACGGTTACGTTCTCACCGGCATCATTTTTGAAGAAATATGGACCGATGATTCCACCGTGGACGTGGTCTATTCGGTCGAATATTATCCAATAATGAATGCTGGGTCTCAAGATGGGTGATGGTGTTGCGAATAGTACGCTCAGTAGGCCGATTATGTTGACCATAAGTTGAGCGAAGTGCACGAAACACATTCTTCACAGAACGTGAATTTTCGTAATAAAGTTGAACGATTTGTAAACGTTGTTCAAGCGTAAGTCTTTCCATGATGAAATGCCAAACAATACTAAACAAAAATAACATAACAGCATGACACGACTCACACGTGATCTGTCAAAAAAATGCTATTGAAAAAAGTATCTCTACTTGGATCACCCGTTACTTAATGTATATACCGGGAGGGTACCTGAAGGTTTACCATCTCAACCTTCCACATAGACAGTGACGTGAATCTGTAGATAGCCCCACATAATTTTTGAATTTTTAAATTTTGATACACTGGTACAAATTGAGCTGTGCTCCATATCCGTGACCTGCAACGAACACCCGCCCAAGCCCGACGAGCCATAGCCGCGCAAAAATTAAAAATTTACCAGTGTGACAGGGATCAGACATGGCAACTCCGTTTTGCCTAGGAAAGTTTTTTTTCGAGGGAGTGGGAGCATGACAAAATCAAAAGAAATGACTAGCTGAAAGGAGATTTAGCTCCAACGATGAAATCATTGATCAAACAAATGCCTATTTTGAGGATAAAAGGAAAGGGTAAAATTACAGAAACGTTGGACAAATTGTGTTGAGCCGGGAGACGACAATTTGGAAATATACATATGTATATATATTTTTTTAAAGAAAAGCTGTCTTTCATACAAAATGTCAGGGATTTATTGACCTGCCCACGTATATTCCTTGTAAAAGTCAACTCCTATATTTATTGTATTCATAATTGAAAATGCGTTTATATTATTTGATTTTATCCGGTGTTTACGCACGCACATCAAATTTAAACAAGCAAAAAATAAAAATTTCCCAGAGCACAGCATAGGTTGGGCCGATGTATGTACGAATACTTGTTTTTTCTTTTTTAGTTTAATTATTTTTACATGTTTGTCTGTTGTTGTCGTTAAAAAAACAATTATACATAAGTACATAGTATAGAGAACAAAATTGTTGAATTGAGTTTTTACAGATTTTTAAATGATTCGAATTGGTATAATGAGAAAACTTTATTTAGCTTTGAGTTTAAAACATATAAAACCAAACTAAAGATATCCCTTACCCTTGCCAAATGTAATGAAATTTAACACATAACTAACATTAACGTAAAATTTTAATTCACTATACCCTTTGGTTCGCGAAATATAAAGAATTGCAAATTTTAAAAATCAGAAAAATTATGGAAAAAAGGTTTTGAAAGCTTAAAAATGTCATAGGTGTAGAAAATGGCAGCGCTTTAGTACCGCCTTTGTACCTGGTCAATAGAGCACTTTCAGACGAAAATCGTATTCCAAAGAGAAGAAAATAGGGTTCTTCAATAGTAGGGAATATCTTTCTTCTGCTTTGATGGTGCGTTAAATGTCCACAAACAAAACAAAACAAATCTCTTAATTTGCATACAGACTCCGCCATGCTTAGTCTCAGCTCAATTATGATTAATTTTTTTCTATTTATTTAAGTTCTATTATTTTTTTATAAAAATAAAAAAATCTTATTTTCGATCTTTATCATTTTAATGATTGAGTTTGAAATTATTCAGGCTCAAGATCAAATGTTTTTATTTTAAATAAAGCAAGAACATTCGCACATTTGTTTCAAAAAAATTGATTTATATTCTGCATGACAGGTTATACAGCTGTTTCGGGAAGAGTCACCAACTCTCATCAGTAACCAAAAGCAGTAGATTGTTTGTTTGGTAAAAGTTAAATATATATGTATATGCTGAAAACAACTCAATTATTTTATTTAAATTTTAGTAAAGGTCACACGCGATATGTACGTCAGAGGTGACTAGACGCGAGAAATCAGTGTTATTTTATTTGAGTATAATTGTAATGATTAATTTAATGTAATGTAATTTTAATGATTAAGCGTAAAGAGCTTTGTTTACAACCTAGTGTCTTTTGTGCCTTTTGTGACCCCCACTGAAATTTTCCGGCAAAAATTTTCGTAGAATCTTTTAATTCTTAAATGTCCTTTTTGAAAGGATTTTTTGATTTTCTCAAAAAAGGGTCAAATTGATCCTTAAAGGGACTAGTTAGAGGGTTAAGATCTTCCACAAAAATGATCTTCATAAAATTCGAAGATATAACTCTGACAATAAGAATTCTCTCAGACATTAACTTACAACATTTTTTTCATTTAGTATAATGCTCCCTTCGACCAAAAAATTAAAACTTTGACCCACTGTAAAAAAACTCAGACCAGCTGGACTATCAGTTTATTTTACAAAAACTATCTACTCAATATGCCCTTTCAGAATTACATATAAGGTCGATATTCTGTTCCAATCAAAAAGTCTTAATTTGTTGGACAGTTGGAATTTACAACAACTGGAACCAGCGAAACACCGGGACACGTACAACTTTTTTTTTGACTGATATAACTTTCCCCGGTGGTTTCATCCCATCCTGATTACTGACCCCTACCATTTTTCGTACAGTGTAATTGCTGTTCAATAGACGCTGACGAATTGAACTTAAAATTTACAAATTTACCTCCGGTAGAAGTGAATCATTAATTTTACACTTATATACGAACTACTCCCAATTTTGTCGGGGAAAATTCCTTTGAATTTAAATGCGTTAACCAACTTGATATTATAAAATGCATTTCTATAGTAAAGTCCAACTCTGTAGGATATGATAATGTAAATCCGAAATTTATTAAAATACTTCTGTTTTAATATAAATTTTATATATAACTTTTTTCAAATACTGACTCTTCAGAAGAAATTGGTAGTGCAGGAGTACTCGTCAAGCGATAGCGACTACTCGCTCTTCATTTCCCCGTTAACCCTTTCGCTATTTTTATGCCATATGGCGTCATGACTTTTTGAATACTTTAATTTTTAATTTAACTAGTCTAAAATAATTTTTTTCTATGCAATATTGTAGTCCGATATTTTAGGAACAGTCTTTGTTAAAAAAAAATATACATTTTAACAACTATTGAATGAAAAACTGCAATTTTTAGACACTACTTCAATATTGTTTTTTTTTTTCTCTTGAAAAAGGTCTTTTTAAAATACAAGCTTTTACTAAATAACATAAAAAATTAATTAAATTTAATATCCCAAAACACGTAGAAAAGTCTCAAATATTACTAGAATTAATACTTGAAATAAAAAAAACTGCTAGTAGCTCCGTGGCAATTTTTTGAATTTATGTGATGCCATATGGCATCAATTTTAGTTAACGGTGCTAATGTGCAGTATAAAATAACGATTGATTTGAACTTAATCTTATATATTAAAAGAATTTATGAAAGCTAAAGTCAGTCCGTCTGGCCGTTCTATCCGGCCGATTTCCTTAATTTTTTTTTAAATGCAGCAAAAAAGTTAACGTACACCCAAACCTCCATAACTAGAGTTCTAATTAACGTAGGCTGTTGACATAAGTCTAGGAACACTCGGTGGGTCAAGCTCTTGCTTTTGAGCTATTAACTGCTTAAATTCGTTGGGTTTGAGGAAAGTTATGCGTGGACAATCAACTTTACTTTTACTGTACTTTAACTTATCTTGGCATAGTTTGGCATTACTGTACGTTAACTTCTCTTGGCAAATTTAGGAAAGTTATGCGTGGACAATCAACTTTACTTTTACTGTACGTTAACTTCTCTTGGCATATTTTGGCATTACTGTACGTTAACTTCTCTTGGCAAATTCGTTGAGTTTGAGGAAAGTTATGCGTGCACAATCAACTTTACATTATGCAACACGAAAGTTAACGTACAGATAATATAATATAATTTTATAAATTCCATTTGCAAGCTGTTTCGCAACGACAACAGTTCATTATGTCGAAGAAGTTTAAGGATTGTGAAATCGAAAAGATTTTGAATGATTTTGATGAATCAGATATTTCTGATTTAGAAGACTCCGATCATTCTGACCTATTAGATGACCTAATCGGTACCTTAGAAAAAAAAATAACTCTTTTGTTATAGAAGAGTTATCTCGACAAAATTTAACTGAAATAAACATAGATAATATGGCAAATAGTGAAGGAAATGAAAGGGAAGAAGAACTAGTAGGGATGGAAGACGAGGAAGGAGTATGGCAGACATTTAAGAAGCTAGACGATTATCGTTGGAAAAAGGACGAATGGACTGCTCCCGATGCACGTTTCGAAGAACCAATACCCAAAAACAATGTAAAGACTCCTCTAGAATACTTTTTGGAGTATTTTACCGATGAGCTCTTGAATGAAATCGTTGCAGCAACCAATCAAGCATCACTCATAAGCACGGGGACGTCAATAAAACTATCCAATGAAGAGTTAATGCAATTTATTGCATTAGAAATAATGATGGGAACAATTGGTTATCCTCGTCTTGTAATGTATTGGTCGAAAGCAACTGAGATTCCTTCCTTTCGTCAATGTATGACTAGAGCTCGGTTTCATTCTCTGCGCAATAGCTTAAAATTCTCATCGTGTTCAAATAAAAATGACAGACTATTCAAGGTTCGAACGCTTTTAGACTAGTTTTTCAAAAAGATATATTCATTACCGAGAGATGAAAACCTTTGCGTTGACGAAATGATGGTCCCTTTTAAAGGAAAAACAGCATTAAGACAATATATGCCCAAAAAAGCCCATTCAGTGGGGTATGAAAATATTTTGTCTTTGTAGTTCAAAAGGAATCCTTTAAGATTTTGAAATTTATCAAGGGAAGAATACAATAATTCGAGAAAAAAAATTTGGATTTTGTTCCGATATTGTCATTCATTCGACAAAAACAATTCCTGAAAAAAAAAAACTTTAAAATATTTTTTGACAATTACTTCACAACACTTGCTTTAGTAAGATATTTGAAACAACGTGGTATATGGGCCACAGGAACTATAAGAAGTAACAGAATGGGTAAAGTGCCGCTTCAAACCGAGAAAGACCTTAAAAAGTTTGGACGAGATAGTTTTGACTTTCGCATTCAAAGAAACGAAAATATTTTTATAGTAAGGTGGCTTGACGGTGGCTCTGTACAACTTGTATCGACGATTTACGGCGCAGAAAATGTTAATTTTGTTTCACGTTTTTGTGCTATAGAAAAAAAGAAAATCGAAATTCCACAACCACAACTTATTGGGATCTACAACCAAAATATGGGCGGTGTAGATAAAATGGACTTTCTACTTTCACTTTACCGGATTTCAATCAGATCAAAAAAATGGACGCTGAAAATTTTTGACCATTTTATTGATCTTGCCATATGCAACTCATGGCTGGAGTACAAGATTGATTGCGCAAAAAACCAAATAAAAACTAAAGATTGCATGGATCTTTTGGCATTTCGAAATGATATATCTGACGCACTTCTATCATTTTCAACTCAAAAAATTGGTATACGAAAACGTGGGCGCCCAAAAGCATCAGAAAATGAAAACAGTCCTACAACTTCGGGAACAAGTACTCCCACTACATCCAAAAAGAAATACGAAATAGCTCCACCTGTCTCCCTGAGATATGATGGTCTCCATCATTGGCCGGAGTATACAGCGGAAAAAGTTAGATGCAAGAAAGAAAATAGCACAGCATATTGCAGATATAAGTGTGCAAAATGCAATGTTCATTTGTGCATACCAAACGCCACACGAAATTGCTTCACATCTTACCATAACAGCAAGAATTAAGTGATATTTGAAAAGATTTTTGCATTCTGAATATTGGACATACACAATTTTATCAACTTTTAAATTTATTTCTAATTTAATTTTTTTTTTGCAGGTTCTACTTTCTCCTTTTTTGCGGTATTTTATTTTATTTTTGAAATGAATTTTTTTTTAAATTAATTATTAAATGAATTATGAATTATTATTTATTTATTTTATGTATTTAAATTTGGTAATCACATATTATTATTAAACATGAATTAAACATACATATATACATAAATAAAACATCAAATAAAAAAAACTGATATTCTTTTTATTATACAGCAGATAGTACAAATGATGCCATATGGCATCATTCTAAAAAACCACTTTGGATTTTTTTTTTTTTTAATGGATTTATGTTATTATTACAAGTATTAAGGACTAATAAATAACAAAAACGGATTTTTAAAGTCTGAATATAAAAAGATGTACCGAAAGGGTTAATGCTTTCATTTGCGGGTAAATTGGTATTAAGAAAAATTAAAAACTATACACAAAGATTTCATTTTAATACGTTTATTTCCATTATTTATTAAACGAAGTGTTAATAAAGAAGTTAAAAAAAATAAATTACTAAAAAGACAAAAACTTAAATTTGCACTCAGAAAAAAAGAAACAACAGCCAATAGCCATTCTATGTCACTTTCAAACGTTTTTGAAAGGATAATACTTTCTCAAATGAATGAATATATAACCCAACATAACTTAATGTCCCATAAACAATCCGGCTTTTGAGCAAACCGTAGCTGTGTTACTGCCTTATCTGACGTTTGCGAAAACATAAGACATGACATAGACGATAGCAAGGCGATACACATAGTTAATCATTAAACTATTTGTATAAAGTTAAGACGTTTCTTCACTTTTTCCTCAACAACAGCTCTTATAATTTTATTTTTTTCCGGAACTATAGTGTGTCACTTTCGGAAACATTTTTTTTATGCCACATTATTTATATTAATTATACCCTCCACATTCTATTTGTAATAATTAGAAAAAAAATTCTGGACCCCATAAAATATATATTATTGTGATCCTTATAGCAATCGGAGTTGATATAGTGATGCCGGTCTGTTCGTCTGTGCTCATTTGCATAAAAAATTATTCATTAACATCCTGAGAAGTTTCACCTCGTGTGCTAAATACGACTTGTAATCCTTACAATCATCGGTGGTAAATAAATATTTATTATCAAAACTGCTTTAATTTCTTTTTTTTTTTTTATAATATTTCCACTCAAACAAAATTTTCAAATTGCAACACGTTCTCATCAAAAAACATCAACATCTTGCTTGAAGAATCCTCCTTTGATGTTTATGAACAAATTAAAAATCCATTTTCAAAAAAAAAAAAAAAGAAGAACTAATTAATATTCAAGTCAAGTTTGGCGACTGTCAGCAATTAGTATGAAAACAAATTTTGCCATGTTTAGAGACACAAGGACATGCGGTAAAATATTTTGAAGACATTTCAAAATGATTTGGCAAACAAAAGGCTGTAGAAGTTTTTTAAATTATATTTTAGTGAAAAAATTTGAAAGAATTAACGTGATTTTTAATATTGAACATTCATTTTTATAAGTTTAAGTTAAATTTTATGTTAAAATCAATACATATATATAGAATGGTCATTAATATGCTGATGTAGTGTTAATTTAAATCTTATATTAATTACTTTATTAATTAAAAATTAAAAAGCACTACAAAATGTTGTACAGAGAGTGAAGTATTTAATATTCATATAATGACCAGGTTTAGTATTTTGAAGTGTTATTGCTTGTTTTGTAAATTAATTAATATTTTAATTAAAAATAAATAAAACAAGTCATTGGATTTTTAACTAGTATATTAAGTTTAAACATTTAAAGCTAAATGTAGCGCTTTTTAATGGTTCAAAAGTGTTTTTAGAGGTTAATGCCAAATTTATCGGTTTTAAAAAGAAGTAAAACTCAAGAGTTTTTTCAAAGTTTCATTCATATCTCGTGACCTCTTTAGCCGATTAAAAATAGCAACCTCTTTGGGATGTTAATAAACGATGTTATTTTTTATACAAAAACGAACGGTTTAGCTTAGATATTGACGACGTGATCGTGATTTCCGCAGACAGACGGACAGACGGCCATCGCTAAATCAACTTCACTTGTTATAATGATCAAGAAAAAATATGGATTTGGGGTTTCCGGAATTTATTTCGATGCGTTACAAACGGAATGACAAACCTATATATACCCTCTGCCACTGAGGCGTGGAGGGTATAAAAATACGTTTAATCCAGGGAATTAATTTTAATCTTGAAAATTTGTTCGATTTTTTTTTTTGCTATTTCATGACAAATTTAGCGGGTTTTTATGATAATAGATAACAACACTGTGTTTAACTATGTCTGATTAGAATCAGGCAATTTAAGTGTTTTTTGCTGAAGTCTTTTGTTTCCTATATTTGAAGTTTGTATTTACATATTTGTATTAAGGACTGCATAATATTAAAATATTCACGGCACGTTCATGTAAAGGCATGCAAAGTGAAAATTTATGATTTATTTCTGTTTGTTATTCTTTAAAAACTAAAAAAATAACATAAATGAAATGTTTTCGTATGTAAATTTCACGTATATGCAAATATTTATGGTAAAAAAAAATGTTGTTGACATGTTGATCGACATTTTTACGGCACACCCCCAAATATAAATATGCAGTAGTTCCATTCATTGTGTTAATAACAGTCATGACAATAATGATTTCATAAAATACTAATAAACAGTTAATGTTTACTTGATGTGACCAACATGTTTTCACAGAAGTTTTCTAAATATAAACTTAATAAGAGTTTCTAGAATTGTAGAAAACAATTGGTTTATTAGTTACTGTTATTATTTCCATTGAGATTAATACAAAGAAGAAGATGTGTACCATAAAATCGAATTTTTAACAGCTCCGCTCATAATCCTGACTTGATGGGAATATGTGAATCTCATGATAAATGCTTTGCAATTTTGGTTAAATATATAAATATATCCATAGAATTGTTATTGCTTTTAGACAAATGTAGTCTTTATTTTTATCTGCCACACAACACTAAAATTATTTTTCTTTTTTCATTAACCCAAACGTTTGTGTTTCACGATAATATCGAAAGACTTAAAACTACACACAGGAAACAGATTCATTGTGGCTACCGCATTTACTGCCAACCGAATTGCGATGAAGCTAGTACCCGAATTTCAGGTACTGAAGCTCCTCTTAAATTTTTGTTGCTACAATCGAAAATAAGGTTATTGAAGTTTTGAATAATTCGATTGGAAAATTTATCTTCTGTGTGTATATATTGATTTTTACTAAAAAGATGATTAGATTAAGTATCGAAAGCGATTTATTTTTGCGGAGAGCATTTGATGAAAGTTCAAAGAAAGAGCTGTCGTGATTGTTATTATTATTAACACATCGATATATTTCTTATTTCACTATAAACTGCTTTCTCAAATTGTTTTATATTGTATGTACGAACATATTAAGGAAAGAGTCATAAGTGACAGCATGGTGCCAAACCAATTCGACGCCTTATATTTTAATCAGCACCAGATAAAGAAGTTTCATGATATGATGTTCCTAATTAACATAACTACTGCATTTTTTAACAAGAAAAACAGTAGAAATTTAAAATTCTATGTAAAGTTTTTTTTTAATCTAAAATTTGCGATTTTGAAGAGGATGCTCCACCGATTTTATCATAACTTGAGAATAATGTTACCAATTTTGTTATAAAAACACAAACAATTTAAATTGAAATTACCTCTAAGTTATGTTAATATATTTTTTTATATAAGTTAACGTGTGCACGATAGCAGAACATGCCTAATGCTATAATGGAACTTATTATTTTTTTATATACTCAACTGTTTCAGAGTTATATACACTGCAAATAAAACGAGGGAGACAAGTACAGGGAACCTAATGCGTACATATAATGTCGATAAGGACAAGCCTCCCAGTATTCCAACGACCATCCATGCATAGCGAAGAGTCATACCCAGCAAGAGAGCATGGGGGCTCTAGAGTGAATACTCCATAAACACTGAAACTCCTAATCTCCGGTGCAATCCTAACCGCGCCTATGTGATGAAAAGCACTGCGTGAGTGTGTTTTATAACAATAGCCTCCAGGCTGTGGCGAAACATGGTTGTATCTAGCCCGCCGGTAGTAAACGGGATCTGCTACCCACGCGTTCTTATTTCATCTCTTGTTCTTATATATGTATTTGAAGATGGAATATATAAACTTAGAAGACAAATACTCAAAATATATGGGCAATGTGGATCATTCGTTTACTGCCAATAAGACTTCAGATCTTGATAGCACAATCAAAACTATGGATGTGATGGAGTACTTGGTGGGCGTAGGTCCAAATGTTGCTCATATCAATATCCGGACGGATGAAAAGGAAGAACTACTGAAATCCCAGCCTAAGATTCCGACATAACCAACATATCTGGCATAAGCACGAATGCAGTGTACAAGAAGGCAAAGTTCTCTGTAGCCGCTCGGAAGCGCCTAAAGATATAACGTAAACGTCAAATACGCGAAGCCCGAAAAGAGGTGCGCGAGCTTTCATTGAAGTGTAAAAGGGCGCGACCGCATAGATCTACTCCACCTGATACTAGAAACCCACCACAACGTACCGCTAAATTGCCAAAGAATGGCAACACACGCACAGCTGCAAGTTTCACTTCGGGAGAACTAAACCCAATGTTGCCAATAGTCCCGCTACAATAAGTGGCTGCATCTTTTAAAGATGTAATCAAATCGGTGAGAATTGGCGTAATTCCGCCCAACTTCCCGAACACAAGACCATACAACAAGCTGTCCTCAATAAGATAGTGGACCTTAAAAATAGGGTCTGTTAAGCCCAGTTTTTCTGGCTGCAGCTTCAAACCAGGATGGCTTAACTTCATCTATCGGGACAACGAAATGGCGCAGTGGTTCAGAACTCATGTCCCGAATTTTAAGCCACGGGGCAATGCCTTACTCGAAGTGGTCGCAGAAAATAACGTTCTCAATGCAAAAGTTTTCGTGTGATATTTCCGCGAAAATTCGGACACGTCCACTAAAACTGTCTTTGGACTGATCGATGGCCATAATAGCGATTTTCAGTTGAGTACCGGAAAGAGCAAAAAGGGCAATAAAAGGAGGTGTGATTGAACTCGCCCTATCTGTTGACCCTATATTGGCATAATTGCTCAAGGACCACTTGGTGAACTATGGATATGGATCAGTGCTAATAAGAACCACTCGTCCACAAAATGATGCAAAGCACATGATACCCAAATGAACGAAGTCAACAACTTCAACAGCCAAAACCCACAAGGGAGCATCCCAGAGCTCCACCAATCTGGATGTAACGCCTAGCTCTACTCAACTCTAACCGTGGTAGGACAGTGGCTAAACATGCCTCAACACCATCAGTTTCCTTAAAAGACTCAGCGCCAACCAAGGTAAGTTATAAACGAATCTCGATTCTGTTTGTTAGAATAAAAATGTAGTTCTGACCTCTGCCTATCTGCCAGGTAACGTAGAGACAGCACACGCCAACGAAGTTACGGCCCTTGTGGAATATTGCCAAGCACGGAGTTTCAGCTGGATCATCTGCTGTGATGCCAACGCCCACCATACAATCTGAGAAAGTGGTAATATAAACAAAAGTGGTGAGTTCGTATAAATATTACGAACCACTGCGACCAGTTCCAATCTTTTTTTCGCCGTCTCAAACTGACATGTTTTTGGTGAACTCTCTATGTCGGATCATCAGCATATAGTTTCTGTAGCATATAGTTCCGAAGTCAAGTATCTTGGAGTTACCCTGGATAAATACCTCACTTGGAATAGCCACTCAGATCTAATTACCAAAAATGACAATAGGGCATCATATGCCTGTCAAAGGCTATTTATTAGAACGTGGGGCTTAAAACATCACATGATCTATTTGTCGCTTAAGACTATAGTGTAACCAATGGTTACTTATACTGCTCTTTCATGGTGGACAAAGGTTAAGCAAGCGAATGCTAAAGCAATCCTGAACAAGGTGTACTACATTGCCTATATTAGAATTACCGGGGCGATCAGAACATGCCCAACCGATGCTATCGGCGTCATGGTTAACATCACACCACTGCACATTTCGGTCATTGGAGATGCGTGCATGACTGCCGTACGACTGCAGGATTTTGGTAGTATGAAGGATAGTGACCTAAGGGGCACATGAAAGTCGCAAAACTATCATCAATGACCTGGTAGGGAGAGTTACACATAGATTGCTACCAAGAAGCGTATTTATAAGGGAATTGGAAACCATGATGTTGGAACGGAGCTTCAGGACCAGTAGAACTTAGGAACTGGAGCTAAGTTCTCACGTGATGTTCAGAGATGGCTTAAAAGAGTATACTGACTATAATATTCGGTCCCAATTTTCAACGTGTGTTACCCATGGACAAATATCCATCCATTTCTCAAGCGGAAGTCTTCGCCATTTATGTGTATTTTAGTAAATAAAGTAAATCAGAGCTCTTTGTATCTCGCTTAAGATATAGAAATGTTTTAGAAAAAATTTTAAACAAAGGTCTACCCTCACCAGCATATTTTATACAATCAAAGGCAATATATGCTTTTGTTACGACATAATTGGACTTCTTGAAAGGCTTGGCCAAATATATGATGCAAGTGAATGTAGATTATTTGTCGACAGTAGCAAAGAAAGTCTTAAAGCATTTCTACCACACAATGGCTATAAGAAGCCATCAATGCCCATCGCACACGCCGCGGCGCGCCGTTAATATAAAGGAACCATATGAAACCATAACCAATCTATAAAAAAAAATATAATATTTGAAAAGTACTTTCAAATATTGTTGCTATTTTGACAGGAGTGCAAGGTGGTTGAACAAAGAATTGCTACTTTCTCTGTCTTTGGAATAGCCGAGCTCGAAACATGCATTATATAAAAAAAGATTGGCCGACAAGAACCAAAATTTGTTAAGGCTCTAGACAAGGATAGTGAAGTTTATACTTATCTAAAAACAATATTCACAAATATTTCTGTGGGAAAAATTTCTGAATGCGTTTTCAATGGTCCACAAATCCGAAATCTGATCCGATGTCATACATTTGAGACATTATTATCACCCCATGGGAAAGCAGCCTGGAAGTCGTTTCGTTTGATTGTTTCTAACTTTTTAGGAAATAAACGGAGTCCAGATAATGCATAAATCATTCGTGATTTCCAAAAATAAATGTCTCACATTTGCAGTTGGAATGTTTCAACGATGAGCATGGTGAACGATTTCACCAACAGCTTAGGCCCGTAGAGCAACGTTATCAGTTATCAGGGATTATGGAACGAAAATATGATGGTGGGATTTTATTTTTTATTTATAAGAGAATCGAAATAATTTTTATGCCATATACATATTTATCTTTGTAAAACTTATTTAATAAAAACAATTAAACTAAATAAAAATTCGTAATTTTTGTCAAAACCAGGTAATTCACTTTATTAAGAACAAAATCAACATTTACCCATAGATTCGTGGTTTTCTAGAATAACCGCGTATGTCATAAAATCAAAATGTTCAGGAGAGCCAAAAAACGTTATATATGAAAATATGGGCTCGATATAAAGTTTCTAGAACTTTTTATTTAACGGTCCTGTAGATATGGACAATAAATACTTTATGTAAAATTTTGAGTCAAAAATCTTTAGAGGAAGAGATCCTAGAGAAGGACCAAAAAAATCAATATTTAAATAACACCTAAAGTGTGTGCTGATAAAACAACTTATGTCGACAAATGTAGTTTTCTTTGAAAAAGAAAACTACCAGTGCAACTACACATTTAGACATAAGTTGTTGTTGCTTGAAAAATTGATTTTTTTGTTCGTCAACAGAAAGTTAACGGGACTCAGGATGAGAATATAACAACGTATCAAGAATAATAGTGACAACAAATAACCGAAATAAACACAAAAGTTTTTATAAGTGGTTATAAACTGAAAAATAATCCAAAATTATTCAGCATTTTTTTTTCATTAATAACAACGTATGTCGCTATGTTTCGTTTTCTGAGAAAATAATTTGTCAGCGATCAAACGTAGGTTGACATGCGTCGTTAGTGCTGCAAATTAATTTAATAACCATTTAAGTAACGTCGTTGTTTAAAGAAAAAAACTCAGAAATGGTCAATATTTAAAAAAAAAATTAAACACATGTAAAGAGCGGTAAAAATTATTATATTTGGCATCGTTAACTCAAAACTGACATAAATGGACATACGCGGTTATTCCAGGAAACCACAGATATATGAGGCTCGTGTTGTTTGCGATATATGTAGCTTTATGATTTAGCAATAAAAAATGTCATGTTTGGTCATTTTCGATTTTTTATGAATTAAAAAATAAATATTTCATCATGAATTTTATTTCATTTCATTCTGAATAACTCCGAAACTGTTGAATATATAAAAAAATAATATTAGCATAGCTTAGAGGTAATATAAATCAACACTTTTACATGGGTTTTACAAAAAAAAAATTAGTGGAGCATCCTCTTCAACAATCGCAAATTCTAGAAAAAAAATTTTTTTTTTAGCTTATCCATAGAATTTTAAATTTCAAGTGTTTTTGTTGTTAGAGGACCATAAAACATCAGACAAATATGGTCGTTATCTAATATTTATTGACATCAATTAAATACAAGTACTATGTAAACTATTTTCAACAGGCTGACTTGACATTGTCTATATGACACACTTCCAGCTGGTTTACAGCTCAAACAAAAAAAATTTAAAATAATAGAATAACTACAATTCGGTGATTATAGTACTTTTAATGAAGTAATGGACTAGGCTGAAATAGCATGTAAGCATAATAGCTATAAAGTTAGCCTCTTTTTTCACTCTATGGCCGATAAAAGCTTACAAAACAAATACCAGCATAAAGACGGAGGGACTGACATCGTTAAATTGACTTTTTTAAAAGTTAATTCTGAGTCGATCTACGTAATTAAGTCACAAACATCAGTACAAAATTATTTACCCTGACTACATAGTGGTTTGGGTAACAACAGTAACAACAACAACAACTAAAATCAATAGCAATTTGAACGTACAAAAAAATTAAGTATATATTTCGAATTAATTATTATTTTTTCTTGTATATATTTTTAATCTAGAAATATTAGGTGCGTACTGTTCCAAAATTGTCAAAACTTTTACGAAATCGTTCCTATACTAAGCTTTTTTGTGTTAAAATAAAAATTGATAGTTTAAGAATGAGTGGTTTTCTTTTCCTTTTGATTTTAAGTTTTTTGCAAATGTTTTTGCCATTATTTTAAAATTAAAAAATATAAAATATGTATGTGTGTATGTACATATCAATTTGTTTTTTTCTTTGCAGCATAAACAGAGCATCCAAGGATGTAATATACATGCTATTCTTGGAATCCAAGTGTAGTGAAAATTCTAACCACCACTAATTATCTTATGCTAAGAATGGGTAGATAAATCATTATTTTGAACAGGTTTTTTAGACTAATTCTTATAATAATTCATGACATCTTTTATCTATGTAATATTTCTTATATATAATTTTCTTTTCGTTTTCAGTTCATATTTTTTAAAGAAAGCGAATCAAACAAAACGTGTGCAATCTGACAGAAATTCAGATTTTTGTAAAGCAAAAAAATTCTATTGCTCAATATAGTCTCCTCTATATCAATACGCGTTAGCAAACGTTTCTCCAATTTAAGATTTATTTTGTGACCAATATTATTTGTGAGATTTTTTTATTTTTTCGGGCTAATTATGGTCAATTAAATATTAAGATGATAATAAAAAAAAATTCAAATTATTACATCCTTTTCACTCGACGTTTCGTTGACGGTATTTCAACTTCTTCTGGAGTGTGAACTTTATTTATTTCTAATGACAAAATATATAAACAACAACATAAATTTAATTTAATATTAAAATCTTAAATACTAGTATCACAGGTTAACTTACGATTTTATTTTATTACATTGTCAAGTATTAAATTTGTATAAAAAACTGGACATCACGACACAAAATTTTAATAAATTTAATAAATAATTACAATTTTAAAAAAATCACAGTTTAACCTAACAACTAGTATCACAGATTGTTTTTATTATTAGACTAATGCTATAGAATATTGCAGTTTAATATGGTGTTCACACTACGATATTTGGACGTGTTTTAGCTAATGTTTTGCAAAACAAAACACAGTCGTTCACACTTGATTTAGTGTGTTTAAGTTAAACATTTCAGCAGATTGAACAGCTGTTTCAAAAATAAAAAACAATTGAAAAGTTATAAAATTTTAAAAATTGATAAAAATAATATCATTAAATTGGCGGCCAACTATTTAATTATATTAATAATGAAATTATCAATATAGATGCGTTATTTTAATTTTTGTATTGTATTTTGTATTGTATTTTTTTGATTGTAATGCCACTTTAATAGTAATGTTAAAAAAATAAGGATGATAACTTGGCAAAAATGAGAAATATTGCACTGAACATGCGCAAAGTTAAATACAACTCTGTCATATTTTTGGTTTTTGAGGTGTTTAAGATTTAAACATCTCAATTGAGATGTTTAGCCAAACGAAAAAATGTATGGGAAAACATCTCAATTTGACTTGTTTATCGCATAAACACTAAACACTTCGCTAAACACTTAAGTGTGAACGCCATATAATATTATCCTGGTCTTCTTTGGTGTTTAATGTTTTTTGTATTTTTTGTTGTATACGTAAACTTTCTAGTGTATATCGCTTTTGTTCGTTTTTCTCCTTATTTAATATGCGTACATCGTTAAAATTTGGTTTGTGTTTACTCTCTTTGATGTGTTGAGATAAAGCTGTGCTTTCTTTGTTTTTGTTTACGTCGGATTCATGCTCAGCTATTCTTACACCTAACATTCTTTTTGTCGTTCCTATATATACTTTATTGCACTGTTCATTTTCATTACCGTCACACTTGATTTCATACACAACATTATCCGTTTTTAATTTGTCAATTTTCGATTTTTTGCTTGTAAAAAGATGTCTTAGTGTTTGATTTGATTTATAAGCTATTGTTATTTTTTCATCATTGAACTCCCTTTTCAGTGTTTTACTCTCTGTTAGTTTTGGTATGTAAGGTACACTGTAAAAATGTTTTGCTTCACTGTGTTGTTTGTCCTTTTTGTTATGTTTATTGTTAAGTGTTATGTCTAATAAATTATTAATGACAAAATTGGGATAATTATTCATGGTAAGTATTTTCCTTATTATAATAATGTTGTCTTTTTTAAATCGTTCGTCGCTTAGTTTCATTATTTTTTGAATAAAATTCATTGCCGTATTCCTTTTCATTTTTTCTGGTTGCGTCGAGTGATAATTTATCATTCTTCCTGATGCAATCTCTTTTGAATACCAATTAGTCATCAGTTTACCATTATCCCTTATAATCGTCATATCCAAGAATGTTATGCTCATATTCTTTTCTTTTTCAATAGTAAATTTAAGTTTATTATGATACGCGTTTAGAGTCTTCATGATTATTTCCTCATCCTTTTTATTAATAATCGCAAACATATCGTCTACATATTTGGTAATGAACTATATTTCTATATTTTTAAGTTTCAATTCATCGATTACGTCGTTTAAAAGTTTATCGAGCACTATATCGGCAATCGTCGGTGAGAGGGGGTTACCCGTGGGCATACCATACGTTTGATGGTAAAATTTTCCATTAAACGTGAAATAGTTGTTATCAACTAAACAAAATTGTAATAGCCTTAAAAATTGTTGTCTCTGTATTGTGGTTCCCTTTTTTAGGATTTCCCATTTGCCTAAAATGTTTTTTATTGCTAGGTGTGTCGGTATATTAGTGAATAGTGACACCACGTCAAATGATACTATAATGTCATCCTTTTCAAGTGATATTTCCTTTATTTTTTCTTTAAGTTCTATAGAATTTTTGATGTTATATATAGGAGATATTAGTTGTTTTAATATTGAGCCAATATATTTAGCTAAATTGTAGCAGGGAACTTTTAATGATGAAGAAATGGGTCTGAGAGGAATATTGTTTTTGTGTATTTTTGGGAGACCGTATAGTTCTGGTGCAGCTGCAGCATGGGCCGTCATCCTTAATTTCTGACTCCTGGTGATGTTGTTATTTTTATATAGATCCGTTAGTATATTATTGTTCATCCTTTGCAGTTTTGTCGTTGGATCTTCTCGGATCGTCTTGTATGTTGTTTTGTCATCTAATAGTTTATGTATCTTCGTTATGTATTCTCCCTTATAAATAACCACTGTTTTATTTCCTTTATCTGCTGTTGTTATCATAATTTTGTCCTCATGTTTCTTTATAAATTTTTTGGTTTCCTCGTAAATACTTATTATATATTTTTTTTCCTTTTCATTTGTTTTCTTATTTCTTTTATAATTAGCGATTCGGTTCGCAATTTTTGATCTGGTAATCTCTTTTTCCGTATCATCCTGTATGGTTTGAATCCATTGTTCCATGTCAGCTATTAGTGGAATTGGGGCAAAGTTTCTATTATTTATAGGTAAAGAGAACTTATTTCCTAATGATAAGAGCCATTTACTCTCCAATTCGAAGTCAATGTTCGTATAATTTACAAACCAGCTTTCGTTGAAGCTAAAATTGTTATCTCCAATTTGTTATCTCTTCCGAATTATATGATTTTTTAATGTCATTGAATTCATTGTTCTAGCTAAATCTCCTTCCGCTGTGTTAAAACCGGAGAATATGGTGGATGAGGTACCAATTCGAGGCCCAATTCACTTGTATTTTGCATGGCGACTACATCCGTGTTTATGGTCAATTGTGAGCAAACGCTGCACCCATCTGGCGGACAGCTTTCTGAAACGTAACTCATCATTTAAAATTGAAATAACAGACGCATATTATTTGCATTTTGCATCAATATATCGTACACTTTCATTCTCTGATTGGTTAACATCATTTGTGAGTGTATTGACCTTAATTGGCCGTCGGGAATGTTCGGCGTCAAAAAACCCCTCAATTCAGTAAACATACTGAAGCTTCTCTATGGTTGGAAAGATGGTTTTTTTCCACAAGAAATAAAATATGCCCTCAAAACTTAATATATATTTTTTCATTTCTACAAAACTGCTTTGAGTAGCCAAACTCAAACTTAATGACGAAAATTGCTCAAAATTTGGCAATAGTCTATTTTAAAAATAACACTTTTTTTATTTCAATTTATCTTTTGATTTTTTGTGTTGATTCCTCGATTCAATTTATAATTCTAAGATAAATTTGGATAATTTCCTATTGTGTTATTTGGCTAATGTCCTTTTGTTTCTTTTATTTCAAAATAAGCTAATACGGCCTAAGATTTTTAATGTAAATAAAACTGCATTTGAATTACGTTTCGTCAATTCTTTGTTGACTTTTTCAAGGAAATTAGTAACATGAGTATTATTTATCACATTTAAAAACTAATTTAATTTACATCCAACATAAAAAAAACAAAAATTACATTTCTAATTTCCGTTTCTAATATTTTTTCTTTGTGACTGCACTTTGTTATAATAAATCTGATCAATAGGTTGAATTTTTCATGGATATTATTATATTTTAAAGATTTTAAATTGTAACTCTTTCATTTTAAATTTATACTGACATATTTGGAAATAGTTTCAATTCAAAGATGCTCTTCATTTAGAAGCAATGAAAAAGTTATTCTTTCAGAATAAATTCACCAAAATTATGGTTTTATTATACTATTTTTGTACCCTATACACCAATGGATATATAAGTTTATCATTTCGTTTACAAAAATTAAATAATTAAAAACTCTGAGAGTCCCATCACAGGGGAGATGTGTAAACATCTATTTACACATCAATTAAAATCAAACAGTAAGCGCCATCTATGTATAGTATGGTTGTTATACTTGATGGTTGCAGTTGTTTGCTGTACATTCATGGCGCTTTTTGTTGGTTGTTGAATCAGCTAAATAAATTTAAATCATAATCTTTGCACCAATACACTTACATATACCTCACACCGAAATTCCCTTACGATGTTTTTCTGATTGTATTGTGAAATAGATTTTTACCCCCCTGAGCGCATAGATGTTTACACATCAAAAAAAATTGTCTTGAGCGCAAAAAATATATATATTCCTATTCCTTATAACAAGTGTAGTTGATATTGCAATAATCGTCTGTCCATCTCTCCGTTTGTGAAATCACGATCACGCCCTCAGTAGGTAATATGGATTGCCAATGTTTAGTGAAAATAATACATTAATTCCTGAGCAAGTTGCTATTTAAAATCATCAAAATTGGTTTAAAAGGTCCCGAGATTTCAGTGAAAATGTAAAAAAAACTCTTGAAGAAATTGATATTTCTATGTTCTTCTTGTTATTGATGTTATTCTTAATTTTGTATTTTGTGTGTAATAGCTGTAATTGTTCTTGTTGTTGTGGTCGTTGTAGTTATTAAAAAGTACCTAGTATTAATCTTTGTTGGGTTTTATGTTTACATTACTTATTGCACTATATATAACAAATGTAAACAAAATATTTGAAAAACTAAACAATTCGATAAACTCAATACTGAGAAATTACAACAAACACAGTGAATGTTTGGCATCTTTTTTAGGTATCTTCATATTTTTGGACATATCGTCGTTCGTAAATTATTGTGTTCTATATGTTTTTTGTTAAAGTTTAGTTGCTAAAGTTTAGTTGCTAATTAAAAAAAACTGAAGCGATAAAATTGTTGCGACCTTCTTACCAAGGAAAGTACTATAGTTTGTGGTTTTTTCTGTTTAAAAAAAATTCCTCTTTGAAAACGCCTTTAAGAGTAAGAACTATTAGAACTTAAACTTGGATTAATCAAAAAAAACATATAGAACACAGTAATTTACGAACGACGATATCTTGGCACAATGATGCCCAATTTACCCCATTTTCAATAGGACAAACGGACATCGCTATCGACTCGAGTTGTTATAAGTATCAAGAATATATATATTTTATGGAGTCGCAAATGCATTTTTCGATGCGTTATAAGCGGAATGTCAAACTAATATATACCCTCTGGACAGTCGTGTGGAGGATATAAAAAATTAAATAACTTTTTATAGAATTCAATAAACATTAATCAGACTTTTTTGCATCACTTTTGATGTAAGCAGTTTTTCTTTTATGACCTCTAAAATTAAACTTATAGAAAAATTTCCTAATTTGAAGATTTTGTATACAATTAATCATACTTTGATGAATTTAGAATATTTGTTTCAGAAAATATCTGAGATTAGAAAGTTTAACCATTTGACATATTTTTCTTATTGAATACTTTCAAAGGATATTCTTGAAAATATTTTTTCCTTATAAAATCCGCGGAAATCTAGCAAAGCTTAAGAAAAGTTAAAAAATATTATTTCCCGTAGACTTAACAAAAATAATTCCTTGCATTAACACAATATACGCATGCAAACTATAGAAAGGATTAATTCATTAGGTGCGCTAATTAATTGGCAATGTCATTTCAAATTAATTGATGTTAATGCTAGTGGTTCAATTGTTCAATTTAAGAAATAATAGTTTTGAGAAACGTTATCTCGAAATATGTTTAGAAATATATAACGTGTTATAGAGTTGAGGAACAAATTTATGGGTCGTAGTTATGGTGAATGTGATATCAGGAGTAACCACGAATATTTTTGCTCCAAAAAGGTGGTTCATATTTATATTTTCGGTACTAATTAATTTTACTTTTTTCAGAAGCACACATTGTATATTTAAAAGGAGAAAAATTACTTTGTCCTCAATTGAAAATATTTTTTTAGGCATTTCTTCCATTTCATTACAATTGGTTTATCCAATGCCAAATAAAAACAAGTAAGAAAATAATACTCGGTCTAAACTCTAGACCGACTATACGATACCCTATACCATCTTTTAGTTATCCTATTTCTTAGGTTCAATTAATTAAATATAGAAAATAAGCATGAACCAAATTTGAGTGGGATTGCTATTAATTTTTTTGCCTTCGGCTATGAATGCAAGGTCACTTATTTTATGCAAAAACCTATACAAACGAAATTTCAGAAAAATTTGTGCAATATTTTTATTTTCTGATAGATTGAAGTGCAGATCGGGAATCAGTTTCATATGGGGGCTATCACGAAGAATTGTTCTACAGGTTTTATTTTTGGACTACTAATAAATGGAAATAATAAACATACACAAACCCAATTTGACCGAGAACTATATGATAATTTGTTTATTACGGCAATTTAAGTCGATCTCGTAGGTATCATTTGTATGGGAACTAGGTCTGAACATGAACCGATTTTCACCAATTTCAACAGCGTTCATCGTACGACCAATAGAAGCTCATACACTAAATTTCATCAAAATATATTCATATTTCCGAAGTAGTGTGATTGGGTGCATGCAATAACGACCAGTGCTGTAAGATCAATGGCGTTATAGCACACGTAAGAAGTGCATTAACGCCCATGGGCGTTATTCCACCCCCCAAAAGTGTGATTACGCCTGGCGGATTTTATTGCACTTTTCGTAGACTTTATAGCACTTCTGAAAGTGAAATAACGCCTGTCGAATTTTTTTTTTGCAAAGATTAAAAATAGGAAAATGTTGATTTCAATGGCAAAATATGAATTCTGAAATATCAAGAAAGAAGTAAAACTGGAAACAGTCGTATATAGTTCTGACGATAACGTTATATATACGAAATATACGAAGAAAATAGTAAATTACTGAAAAATTTTGCAGTATTTTCTTTTAGTTTTTGCAAGCATTCAAAACACATTTTGAAGTGCTTGAATGGTTGCAGCACTATATCTCTAGGTTTATCGATGCAAATGATACATTTGACAACATCGACCATTAGACTATATTGGAATTCAACGACATCATCTTCTTCAGCACTCACAACTAAATCTTCGTCTTCAAACTTGCAGTCAAAATGGGAAAAAATCATTTTTTTTTGTTTGTCAGGCAACTAAAAAATTCCTCCAGGGAAATCTCGCTTTTACCTAACTTTTTGGACAATGCACGAAGACGTTGTTCCTTCACTGACTTCTTCATTCTTTTTTCTGTAAGGGCGTTTAAATCACCGTCAATTGCGTTGCCCAAGACCGTTGTAGTAGAAAAATCATCTTCGCGCATGACCTCCAAAAATTTATGGAGTCTTCCATGCTTTTGCAGCTTTCTAGCCCATGAAGCATTGAATGACTCTAATGAGCTAGTTGTTTTTATGCTTTGGCGGTACACAGAAAAAGCTTGAGGCGTAGTCTGATAAAATAAACAATTTCGTGATTAATTAAATGAGAATGCACAAATAAAAAGGAAATAAAAACAAAGAGTGTTGAATGACAAAATCGCACGATTTTCTATTCCAAATTTTCTTTTTAATAAAGAATAAAAAATGAGCGCCGGAGGCGAAAATTTGGAAAATCGCGCGATTTTTTATTTCAAATTTTTTTTAATAAAGATGAAAAAATGAGCGCTGCAGGCAAAAATTTGCAACAAAAATGGCGCTATTTTTAATTCCAAATTTTAATTTTAATAAAGACGAAAAAGTGAGCGCTGCAGGCGAAAATTTGGAATTAAAAATCGTGCGGTTCTTTATCCAAATGAAAATTTGGTATAAAAATCTGCGTCAGTGTGATATTTTATTTGGTGCCTCTAGGTCCAATAGCCGAGGAATGACGTACGAAAATGTAAAGATACTCCGAGAAAATTTCATAAAAAAACTAAAAATAGTGAAAAATGTTTATGCGTAACATGTTCATATTCAATGTATAAGCGATGCATACACAATTTTAATTTCTTGTTGCTTTTGTTGTTTTTTGGTTTGTACATGTGAACAAGAACAAGCAAAAAAATGTGTATGCATTGCTAATAAACGAACAAACAGAAATGTAATTGTATGTGTTTACATTTATGCTGATTGCTTTTAGTAATTGTTTTCAATTAAAAAAGCACGAATATACATAACATTTTTGTAGTTATCTTAATCATTTTAAACATTACTAGCAGATTCCAGCCCTCCAAATTCGAGCGCAAATTCTAGGAAATTTTATTTTTTCATTAAATAAAGACCCTAAAAGTATGCTAATCGATTACAGCCAATTCATAAATCAACATAAAAAACAAACTCATTTTTATTACAAACATATTAACAAATTTAATAAACACACACATAGCATTGGATAATTTTATGTATGTGTTAGTAGCAACTTTAAATGCAATTACTCAAAATAAAGGAAAAATTAAAAAATAAAATCGGGAGAAAACGGTAGAACAAAACATCAGTCACAAGAAATCGCCTAGCCTATTAATATTATAGATTCTAGAAATCAGAACAAGAGCTTTAAGAAATTTTTAATATAGAATAAGTAAATAATTAACTTGTATGTCTAGACTTTTTTGTCTCTTAGTGTTAACAACCTTTGATAAAATAATGTCTTTAGAACAGGAATGGAGGGTATCAAAGATTCTGCACAATCTTACTCAAATAACTTAAGTTTCGTAAAAAGTCTACGTAAGTATGAATATTTTCAATTATGTTATTACTTAATTAACAATAAGTATTATTAATGAACGAATTTAGTTTAAAGTTTTAATTATTCCATTCTTCAACCTGTTTCTAAGGAAAATGGAACTAAATATTGCTAATCATAAATAAAAGCAAAATATTTATTTCTTGTCGTTTAGTTTTCTTTGTTTTAATAATATCCTATTGGAATTTAGATATAGGTAACCCTACACCTATTTATGTGGTTAAAATTTCAGATGCCATAAAATATATTACATTGGCCATATCTAACTCGCTTTTTAACTATAGACATTATTCTTTTTCCACTATTTAATTAAAAATATTACACTTATTTCAAAGTTGTTTTGTTAAATGGAAACTGCGAAAAATTCTAAATAAGTTCACTTGAGGGGCCATATCTTTTACTCTTGTATTCTTGGATTTACGCTGACTTTTTCTACACGATTTATTTTTGGACTACTGATTAATGGATGGATGGATAAACAGAGACAAATACAATTTGAACGAGATCTATATGATAATTTAACTCGATCCCATAGGGGTCATTTGTATGAAGACAAGGTCTGAACATACACCGATTTTCACCATTTTCAACAACGTTCAATTGTTTGATTACAAGGTTTGCATATAAACACAGCCAAATAGTTCAACTACCTCCTGAAAGGCCTTTTCCAGTACGATTTTGTATGATGTCGCGTTCATTCTGGACATCAAAAACTGCAGCTTTAAGGTGTCATACTAAGAAATGGCTCCCCATACCATGACACCACCCTCCCGGCTGTGTAAACGGTTTAGCACAGGTTCCTCCTTACGCAGATCGTGCAAGTAATAATCAGAGCCTCCAAATTAAATTTATTTTTCATTCGAAAATATTAAAATACATGATACAATTCCTTACTCCATGTTGGCACGGCAAAAGTTAAGACGATGCTCCTTACCGAGTATATTAAGTAGAGTTTTCTTCTTTAATTTTAAGCGTTGCAGATGTGCTGCATTGGCAATTACCCGCTTTACAGTTCAGACGCTTGAATTTACACCGGATTTTTCTCCAATTTTGGCAGCAGAGTCGTGTGAATTTGACGCATGTCTAATAATAGCTCTATTATCACTTTCCGTAAGAACACTCTTCGTTCCCCTTTCATGTTTGTTCCATAAATGACATTGTCTCGTAAAAATGACTATACAACTTTACGGCTTCCATTAATTTTTTCCGACATTTTGTGAATGATAGTCCACACTCCTTATAAGCCTTAATTTTGGTTGTTTCCTCGACATCTAATGCTTTTGCACGGCCCGTTTTGGTTGCAATTAATTGATTATAATAAATTAATGAACAATTATAACATTTAGCGCACCTTTGTCTTTGATGTTCAGACGAAAACTGATAATAACGTAAAGGGCGCTAATCAGGTGAGCAAAAAAAAATACGTAAAATTTCGAACAAATTTGAAAGACAATTGCAAATTAAAATAACGGACATTTCCAATGCATGTTTTTTCTTTTTTTTGAAGAAAGTGATCAAATAATTTCAAGAAAATAGCGGCCATATGCATTGAGCTTTAAAAGATTTTCATTATTGTTGAGTTATAAAGCGTTCACACTACGATATTTTGAGGTATTGAACAGCTGTTTCAAAAATAAAAAACAATTGAAAATTTGTAAAATTTTGAAAATGGATAAAAATAATAGCATTAAATTGGCGGCCAACTACTTTAATTATATTAATGATAAAATTATCAATACAGATGCGTTATTTTCATTTTTGTATTGTATTTGGTATTGTATTTTTGATCTATTTTTATGTAAAACTTACAAGGAGTTTTGTTCTTGTTGTATTTAGGCTTCAGTCATAGGATTCCTAATAAGTATCCAATAAGTATCAATTTTGATGTGTAAACATCTATACGCAGGGGGTGGTAAATTTCCATTTCGCAATACATTCACAAAAACCGTGTACATGTGAGCCGTAAGACAAAATCGGTGTGACTTATTATTATTGTAATAACCTATTTGAAAAATGATATGTAATAACCTATTTGAAAATGAAAAAAATGAAAAATAAAATATGAAAAATAAAAAATGGAAAATGAAAAATAAAAAAAGTAAAAATAAAAATGAAAAATGGAAAATAAAAAATGAAAAATGGAAAATGGAAAATAAAAAATGAAAAATAAAATATAAAAAATAAAAAATGAAAAAGAAAAAATGAAAAATAAAAAATTAAAAATAAAAATGAAAAATAAAAAATGAAAAATCAAAAATGAATAATTATAAAAAAATTGAAAAATTAAAAATGAAAAATACAAAACACAAAATAAAAAATGAAATATGAAAAACGATAAATTATATATGAAAAATTAAAAATAAAAAATAAAAATAAGAAATGAAAAATAAAAAATGAAACATAAAAAATTAAAAATAAAAAATGAAAAATGAGAAATAAAAAACGAAAAATGAAAAATGAAACATAAAAAATTAAAAATAAAAAATGTAAAATGAAATATAAAAAATTAAACATAAAAAATGAAAAATAAAAAATTAAAAAACAAAAATTTAAAATGAAAAATAAAAAACGAAAAATAAAAAA
Source organism: Cordilura impudica (assembly GCA_963682025.1). NCBI lineage: Eukaryota > Metazoa > Arthropoda > Insecta > Diptera > Scathophagidae > Cordilura > Cordilura impudica. The sequence continues at coordinate 141,032,739 of OY821519.1, forward strand.
TTAAAATGAAACTGAAAAATGAAAAATGAAAAAATTATTAAAAAAAAAAAAATAAAAAATGAAAAATGAAAAATAAAAAATGAAACATAAAAAATTAAAAATAAAAAATGAAAAATAAAATATGAAAAATCAATAATGAAGAATAATAAAAAAAAATGAAAAATACAAAACACAAAATAAAAAATGAAATATAAAAAACGAAAAATTAAATATGAAAAATTAAAAATTAAAAATAAAAAAAAAAAAAAAAATGAAAAATAACAAATGAAAAATAAAAATGTAACATAAAAAATTAAAAATTAAAAATGAAAAATGAGAAATAAAAAATGAAAAATGAAAAATAAAAAATGAAACATAAAAAAGTAAAAATAAAAAATGTAAATGAAAAATAAAAAATTAAACATAAAAAATGAAAAATAAAAAGTTAAAAAACAAAAATTTAAAATGAAAAATAAAAAAAGAAAAATAAAAATGAAAATGGAACTGAAAAATGATAAATGAAATATGAAAAATGAAATATGAAAAATGAAAAATGAAATAATTAAAAATAAAAAAAAAAATGAATAATGAGAAATAAAAAATGAAAAATGAAAAATAAAAAATGAAACATAAAAAATTAAAAATAAAAAATATAAAATGAAAAATAAAAAATTAAACATAAAAAATGAAAAATAAAAAATTAAAAAACAAAAATTTAAAATGAAAAATAAAAAAGAAAAATAAAAAATGAAACTGAAAAATGAAAAATGAAAAAAATAAAAATAAAAAATAAAAAATAAAAAATAAAAAATGAAAAATTAAAAATAAAAAATAAAAAATGAAAAATGAAAAATGAAAAAGAAAAAACTAAAAATTAAAAATTAACCGGTTGAAATAATAAATAATTTTATATTAGTAGAGCCCCTGCAGTCGATTGCTATAAGTGATAATAGATGACGCTTTCTGTTTGTTTTAAAAAAGTGTCATAAAAAAATCTTAAATTTCTAGATATTTACACATCTCCCCTGTGATAGGACTCACATTATTTTTTTTATTGTAATGCCACTTTAATAGTAATTTTAAAAAACAAGGATGCCAACTTGGCAAAAATGAGAAATATTGCACTGAACATGCGCAAAATTAAATACAACTCTGTCATTTTTCGTTTTTTGAGATGTTTAAGATTTAGACATGTCAATTGAGGTATTTAGCCAAACGAAAAAATGTCTTTATTGCATAAACACTAAAAACTTGGCTAAACACTTAAGTGTGAACGCCGTATTATATTCAGGGGCGCTTATCAAATGAGCGGCAGTGTATGTTAATTCGTTCTAAAACAAAAATTTATTTTATTTCTAAAAAAAAAAATATTATAAATACTAATCAACAAAGAAAAACAACTAACTTAAAATTTAAATGGTATAAGAATTAAAAATAAAGTGTAGGCAATTGTAATAAAGTGAAAACCGTATAAAACATTGGTTCAAATATTTTTTAAAGAGTTTGAAGTTTTTTTAGGTCTAAAAATAAAGGTTTTCAGGTTCCGTAGTTTTTTAGAGTCTCTGGTTTCAGAATTTAAGACTTCATACAGTTAGGAATCCATTCAATCAATTCAGAAAATTTTATTAATTATTTTCAGTTGGTCCTATTTTTTTATTTTTTACGTATGGCTATGTAAATTACAACGGTGTCGTAATTATTGAAAAATAAGTTTAATATAGATTTTTTTACACAGCAAGGCGCCTTAAATTATTATTATTATTTTTTCATTAAAGTCAGGAAACTACATGGCTGTTCAATGAGACGCTCGCACAAACATGCATAAGCCTGAATGTTTACATAATCTCTTGTTTATAAGGTTCATGGTGTTGTCGTTAATGTGATTTTAAAGCATTTAGTTTTTTATTTTTTACTGTTAATTATCTTAACTTAATTTTGTTCGGTGTTGCTGTTAAAACTTTGACCAAACTTGATAGTTTGTTAAAGAAATAACAAGACAGACGGACAGCCATTGGAGGCAATCGATTATTAAATAGTTTCCTTTGTCTGTGCTATAATTTATTTTATTATTATTAATTTTTTTAACACAATTTTTTTAACACACATAACGTATTTATGCTTGAGTTTAGTTGGCTGGTTGTCGTTGACGTTGCCGTTGTGTCGCCATAGCTATGTTTTTGTGTGGTGTGTGAGTGAGTATGTGTCTTTATAATTGACAGACAATTACACTAATGGGACACAAATGGCAAATTAATTAGTTTCAGGCCATATCATGGTCATTTATTTAAAACAATTATATGCCAAACAACAAATAACTGCAACATATGCATACCAAGACACAACATATGTACACACATACATTGCAAACAACATATTTTCTATTGTTTAAAGAAACGAATAATAGAACAATAACATTGTATTGCCAAAAAAATATTATTTGTTAACAGGCACAGAAGGCAAATTGTTTGAAATGACCGCCATCGAAAAATGCTATACACTTAAATGATGGTGTTTTGTAAGATTTTTGATAAATTGTTTGTTATTGCATTTCATGAAAATTCATAAGATAAGATAAGAACATTTTGCACTTTGAACTTTAAAGTTTAAAATTCAATTTAAAATTTGGAAATGTGTAATCGCAGAGTGGTGTATATTTTAAACTTATTAAAAAATCACTTTCTGATTCGATCTATTTCCATACGATCATGTCAACATTGGTTGCCAACCAGCATTATTCGATTAACATTGTGGAACATTTTCGGGGCAATTGTCTGGGTGGTGAGAAATTCCAAGTCTAGGTGAAAGTCTATGGTAAAACCTCCAAAGGGTTTGAATCCCGGCCAAACTTTTTGTATGACCTTTTATATTTTTTCCTTATACTGATGTTTGTTTTGCTTAGTTTTTTAGCTATGTATAACTCTAGAACCATTGATGATTTCCCATTTCATTTTTCAGCAAACCTTTAGCTAAATTTTACCCTAAACAAATAATTTTTATTAATATATCCATGTAATAATATAACAAAAAATACTGATGTATGTTTGATTTCATAATAAAAGTATCACTCATACATTTACAATTCATCTACTCTACTAATAAATAATAATTATACGTTCTGAATAACATATTCAGGATGTTATTAAAAAAATTTATTTAAAAAAGTGGAAAATTTTTAAATTTTTCTGACAAAAACTGTCGCATTTTATTTGCAGTTTTTTCGTAAAGTGTATTTTTTATATATTCTGAATTAAGAGCAACCTTATCTTACACATCAACAGAAATTTCTCAATATAACAAGCACTCGAAAAGCAAATTTGTGGTTTTCTGGAATAACCGCATATGTCACAAAATCAAAATGTTCAGGGGAGGCAAAAACGTCATATTTGAAATTATGGGCTCGATATAAAGATTTTAGAGCTTTTTATTTAACAGTCCTGTAGATATGGGCAATAAATACTTCATATAAAACTTTGAGTCAAAAATCTTCAGAGGAATAGATCCTAGAGAAGGACGAAAAAATAATATGTAAATTACACTTAAAGTGTGTGCAGATAAAACAACTTATGTCGACAAACGTCGTTTTCTTTGAAAAAGAAAACTACCAATGCAACCACCCATGTAGACATAAGTTGTTGTTGATTGAAAAATGGATTTTTTTGTTCGTCAACAAAACGTTAACAGGACTTAGGATGAGAATATAACAACGTATCAAGAATAATAGTGACAAAAACTAACAGAAATAAACACACAAGTTTTTACAAGTTGTTATAAACTGAAAACTAATCCAAAAATATTTTTGAATTTTTCTTCATTTATAACAACGTATGTCGGTATGTGTCGTCTTCTGAGCAAATAATTTGTCAGCGATCAAACGTAGGTTGACATACGTCGTTAGTGCTGCAAATTAATTTAATAAACATTTAAGTTACGTCGTTATTTAAAGAAAAAACTCAGAAATGGTCAATAGTTTTTTTTAATTGAACACATGTAAAGAGCGTTAAAAATTAATATATTTGGCATCGTTAACTCAAAACTGACAAAAATTGACATATGCGGTTATTCCAGAAAACCACAGAAATTTGATCACGATGTATATTAAATCTGGATCTTAGGGCAATTTACATCGATTTCTGAACATGAAGTTATTTTCACCATGAACATGAAGTTATTTTCAATAGCGATCGTCCGTGTTCGACAAACGTTTATACAGTAAAAGCCCGATTATCCGCCATCCAACTAACCAGAACACTCAGTTAAGTGGATTTTAAATTTTTAGGAAATTTTTATTGTTAAATTTTATAATTGAATTTATAAAATAATTGAAAATTTTGGGTACTTGTATGGGTTTACATAATATGTTTTTATTATTTGCAATAAATTCAATGAACTGATGTATAAAAATATTGTTTACTGATACATTAAGTTGAAAACACAACTGGGACGAACGACGAATTTTTTCTGATACATTAAGTTGAAAACACAACTGGGACGAACGACGAATTTTTCGCTCCGAATATTCGTTGGCAGAAATAAAACACATCTGTGTATATGAAAATGCACACAAACAGTGCGAACGAAATATGTAGTGCTTAACGAACTCTGCGATTGGTTTATTTCTATTTCTAACGCCGACGAACGACGAATAAATTGGTGTAGAGTGACCTTATTTTATTTTAGTTTTTCAAATGTTTTAGTAAATAAAGTCATTTTTGTCTTTAAGAATTGTTTTATATTTTATTTATAACTTATAAGATAAATAAAATCAATTTTTAATTATATAATTTTCTTTTACATAGTTTTTTGTTAATATTTATTCTTTTTCGTTTAGTGCTTCTTTTTTTTAAATATGGTCACATTATCAGCTACAACATGTAAACAAAAATGACATAAAATTAATTTATTAATGAAAATTTATGTAACTTTTTCAGAATTAAAAATTAAACGCTATCGTACAAAAATTAAGGCTTTTACCATCGTGAAGATGATGTTTACAATTGGAATAACTCGTACCAAGTTAAAAATTCTTTTTTAATTTTTTTCCAATATTTATTTATGTACATTAGGGTTATGACTTTTTTTATTTTTTTTTTTTTTTTTTTTTTGCAAATATCAAATTTTACATGCCCTAGCCATAAAGGCTATTAAAAAAATATTAAGAAACGCAATCTTACTTTTTCGCTGCTCTCAAAAAAGTTTCCGCACCAAACGCGTTGAAATTTGGACTATATTTTTGTTATTTGATTTAAAATATTTTTTCTACGTTTTAAAGACCTTTGTGTATTTCAGGTGCGATGCCCCGACTGGTTTCAAATTTTCACCACTTATAACACATTTTGTTGCGACTATAGCAAAATATTTTTTTTTTTTGACGGTCGAGATATTTTTCGAGTTATGGACCTACAAAGTTTGGACATTGACTTGTATATAACTTTTTAGTATCGGAATTGAGTAATATATATATTATTTTGAAGCTCACATGAGTGCCTTTTATTTGATATTTTTAAATTTGAAATCCAAAACTTGTCATTATCTCATAAAACGATCTCTGCAATGTTGATATCTACAACAAGTGAATAAAAAAACTCTAGATCCACTAGCTTCATTTCGATGTATATTTTGACCTCTTTACCCTTTCCCTTCAAAAATTTCAAAACTATACCACCAATAAGCAATGTTCGGTGGAATTCTAGAACAATTCTGGCAATATTAGCATTTATCCTAATTCCAAAATATAGAGCAGAATTATATAAAATACGTCAATTTATATGTGGTGCATGGTACGACGTATGGTTTTCAGACCATTGTTTCCGCGAAGAAAATTTTGAATTATTAAATTTAAAAAAGGTAAGGAGTGTTTTATAAGGCATGGGGTTATGCAGAAGTCGTAAATAATAAATCAGCAGCGTAATAATTATTGCGCAGAACGACAGAACGACACAAGGACATTTTCTTTTCTGCAAAAATAGTCGCACTTTAAATCTTAAATTTATAAATAAATAATCATACCGCGTATCAAAATCTACATTGTTTAAATAATTTTTTTTCTATGTACATATATATTAAATTAATAAAAAATATAAAAATAAAAATAAAAAAAAATTCAGTGAGTTTTTTGAAATTGCATTTGGGGCGGAAGGTTTTTCCGGCAAAATGACCTGCAAACACGATTTTTATTATTAGTTTAGTATTACCTATCACGTGGTGATAGGTAAAAATTTTGTAAAAAATTAGTCATAACCCTAATATACATATTATGAATTCAAAACAATTTCAAATGACGTTACAGCTGTTATGTGAATTCGTCGTAATTGTATTTCATTCGACGAATTTACGCAACGAATTGTTGCCGACAAATTCGTCGAGCTGTTTGAAATTCGTCATTCGTCCCATTTGTGTTTCCACCTTTACTTTAAAATAAATAAACGAGAATCCTAAAAACAAATGAAATCAAGCGAAATTCTCTTGAAATTTATGGTGTTAATGATACATTCAATTAATCAAAACGTTCCTGTTTTTGTAACTTGCAATTTAGATCTACTAATTTGCTATTTATATCCTATATGAGGGTATGATGAGTTTGTGCTGATCTATGTAACTATCTAAAATATTTTAAAAAGAATCAGCATTTTACTATAAAGATCGACTCAAAATGTGATTTTGATTTAACGATGTCCGTTCGACCGTCTGTGTTTCCATGTAAAAATTAAAATCAAACTACAGATAGCAAATATGAATATATTTTGAATAAATTTGGTACATAAACTTTTATCGGCAATAAAACGAACGTTATTAAAATTGTTGAAAATCAGTGAAAACTCAGACCTAGTCCCCATACAAATGACCCATATGAGATCGACTTAAATTGCCATAAGATAGATACATATTAGCAAATATTTATCGATAAAAATTAGGCATGTATGTGATTCCCGATCATCACTTACATCTATCAAAATGGAAAAATTTTTAACAGATGTTTTTAAAATTTGGTTTATATATGTTTCTGAGGAAAGTAAGTGATAATAACATCAGATATAAAGATTTTCGTATCTGCCACTAAAATTTATTTTCTATAACCAGTTATTGCATTCAGAAAAGTTGGATCCAAGACCCTCTATGGAAGCGCATCGTATAGGGTATCATATAATCCGCCTAGCCGACTACAATTATCTAACTTGTTTTGATATGAACTAATCTGCTCTCCGTCTTGGCAAACTTCCCTTGTTAGCATATTTTATGAACTTGTGAACACTTGCATTAACACCTTTCAAAAGAACGTCAATAAGGAACATACTCGTACATACATAAATAATCCAAAACAAAATGTTTTATAAAGTTCAAACAAAGAGGTCAAAACGTGAGTTACAGAGATAATTTAAAATATTTATTAAAACAACATTCATGTACCTCCAAATGTAACACGACTGGACAGTTAAGCATTTAAAAAGCTTTAATAAAAATAATAAATGTTATTACATTAATTTCTCAAATCTTATATAAATTTTAATAACTATAAGCAAAATTTAATGTTAAAATTAAAAAATGCTTTATTAGTTTTTATTATTATGTTCGCCAAATTTTTACACGAAATTTAATTTTTAAATCAAGACTGACGGAACATAAAGCTATTCAAATTTATAATTGGAACGTCCTTCTATACTACAATATTATAAGTTCTCTTTTTAGCCATAATCATCTCGTTTTGGAAATACGACAATCTAAAAATGACACCTTCTAAATTACGACCGATATCTAATGCCACTTTTTTTGTCACTTCCTGTAGAAGCAGTTGCTTGAGAAGTTTACTGTTGTGAAATTCTTTTAGTTGTGTCCCTAAAAATACAACAGAAAATGAATGAAAAAATAGTTATTTTTTCTTAATACAAATCCACACAGATATGTCTACATATAAATAAATTATATAGGTACTTCGAATTCGATATAAAAAAGGTAAAATTTTTATAATAATGAAATTAACGATGAATATTCGGTAACATGGTGAAGCTTGTAACGCTTGATACCACTAAACATTAATGGTGAGAACGTTTTTTTTAGAATGCATAACAAGGTGATGCTTATCAAAATGTATCAGTGGCGACAAGGTGCGTAATTGAGATGAAAGTAAGATCAATACTAGCCACGTTTTTCTTTATTAGTCCAGTCATTTTAACCAAAATACAGACAAAATCTCGGAATTCAAGATAATTAGCTGTAAGTTCGTACAAACCTTAATTTTGACATCCTAAAACTTGTCTCAAAACCTACCAACGATAGGGTATCCGCGACTATGGATTTCTAGGGATCAAAGTGAAAAAATCGACTTTTTGTACGTTTTCGCCAATATCTCGGTTCCTATCGGGTTTTCTCTATTTTTGTTTATTATAAATATTGTAGAACAATAAATTTTCTCTAATTTTTGTTAATAAGGTTTTTTCTGTACGTTGAACTGTTTTTGAGATAGAGGGCGATGAGCGCGCAGTGTTGTTCAACCTCGAGTATTATTCGACTAACCTTGGTTAGTTCCGAATCGTATCTTGTGAGCAACGGACGTACGACAAAAGTTATGGCTGATCTGTGTTTTATTTGTAATAATTCTGGATCGGAACATGAACCATTAGTAAATGTAAAAGTAATCTTGTAAAAGTAATCTTGGTGAATATCTTCAATATGAATTGAGCCCTAATCCAACTGCACTATTTGATAATGATGGTATGAGAAAGACAACAAAATCGTCCTTGTATGACAATATGACACCTTTAGCTTTTAATCTCATTGAAACTGATGCGACATTTATAATTGACGGCGGATTTCTTCTGCATCGCGTTGTATGTGGTAGAGAAGATACTTTTTCTATCATTTTATATAAATACGTTAACAACAACTATTGTTGTGTTTGACGGATATTCAGATAACAGTAAGAACATAAAAGTAATGGAAAACAAAGAAGAACTGCAGTGATTTCAAAAACAAACGAAGTTTATTTCGATGAAACAACGATTGTACCAATTAGCCAAGAAAATTTCCTATCGAATCGAAGTAATAAAGAAAGGCTCATCAATATGTTCATTAAAAAATTACGAATTGTTAATATACATAACTGCAAAACAAGCCAGAGATGATGCTGATGTTCTTATTATTGAAACAGCTATAGAGGAATCGAAACCTGAAAAAAAAAAACATAGTTATAATAGGAGAAGATATCGATATTACTTGTCGTTTTAATTGGACGTACACTATTTCATCAACAAGAAATTTTCTTTAAAAAAGTTGGCAAAGTAAATGTAAAAACAGAAATATACTCTTCGAAAAGTTTGGACAAATATCCTCGATGTAAACAACACATTTTGTTTTTGCACGCTGTAAGCGGCTGTGACGCGACTTCCGCGTTATTTAAAAAAGGGAAAAAAACTTTTTCAGCAGTACTTGAGAAGCTTGCAAATTTGGATCAACTTGCTGCAGCTTTTGAGGAAGAAAACGGTTCGGCTCAAATATTATTTGTTTGTGGGAAACAAATCTTGTTGGCAATCTATAACGCTCCAAAATCTGTGGACAGTATCGACCGTCTACGTTATACACATTTGGTCAAGTCTACAACACAAAAAAAATCTGTGCAGTTATTAACCAGGGCATGATTTAGAACCTCAGGACTGGGGCTGGATAATGCGTAATGAATCCCTGGAGCCAATTACAACAACTTTACCACCAGCTCCAGAGGAATTGCTTAACACAATCTTTTGCAACTGTAAGAGTGGTTGTGGTTCGCGCTGTGGATGCAGGAAATCGGGGTTGCAGTGCTCTCTAGCTTGTGGCCAGTGTAATGCCCAGTGTAATTAAAAGTGGTTAATATAAATATGACTAAAATTAAAATAATATTTCGTGAATGGTAGGTAACACTTAGCTCATGTCTGATTTGGCAGATAATTAGTTTTATCCTTCCGCTGAACGAATATATTGCGACATTACTTTGAAAATCATGGTAGTGTTGCAGAATGTGTGCGAAAATTTTGGAAGAAGAAAAGCACCGTCAGCTCCGTATGTTCGTTATCTTGTGAAAAAAAGTGAAAGAAACTGGCATCCTCATCGATAAACCAAAGCGTGAAAAGCCAAAAACAGTGCGTACACCCGAGAATATTGCTGCTGTGGCAGAAAGTGTGCGTGAAGCGCCATTAACATCAATTCACCGTCGTTCTCAAGAATTGAACATTTCGGAGGCATCATTGAGACGAATTTTGCATAAAGACCTTGGTATGACGCCATACAAAGTCGAATTGGTTCAGGAGTTGAAGCCAACTGACCATCCAATGCGTTTTCGCTTCGCTAAGTGGGCGATCGACTTACAGAAGATGCCGATTTTGCCAAAAAAATCATCTTTCCAGATGAAGCTCATTTTGATCTTGGCGGGTATGTAAACAAACAAAATTGTCGCATTTGGGGCACAGAAAACCCGCACGCATACATTGAAAAGCCGATACACCCAAAACGAGTCACTGTTTGGTGCGGATTTTGGTTCGGAGGCATAATTGGGCCATTTTTCTTCGAAAATGAGCAGGGAGTGGCCGTTACAGTCAATGGCGATCGTTATCGCGCAATGTTGAACGAATTTTTGTTCACAGAAATTGAAGAGGAGGATATTGGCAACATTTGGTTTCAACAGGACGGCGCACTGTGGCTCAAATTTTGATTTCATTGGCCAAAAGTCAAATTTTTTTTTGTCATCGATTTTTAAAATTTTTACTCCTTTTTGTAGCTTATATATCCAGATTAAGGTAGCCAAAAAATTAGGTTAAACTATTGATAATTGTGGGCGTGGCATGCTGTCAAACTCAACTGTTTTTTTTAATTCAGCAAAAGGTGTTTTTTTTTTGTTTTTTATCAAAAATAAATGGTTACTACTCGCAAGCTATCATCGATATTGGCCTGCGGTCTTTTTTATAATGTTAGTAGGATTATAGTCTTTAGTTTTTGTAAGTAGTCACAGTTCTAACGTTTGATATTAGGGGCGTTATGAAATATTTATGAAACCACTATATTTTTCTCAAATTTAAACTTTAGTGGAATAGAACTTCTAAAGGAAGTAAGGGAACAAGAAACGTATACCACCCGGAGAAAGGCGAATGTATCCTGTTTAACCCTATATACACTTTTTTCATTTTAATGAAATTACTCTAAAAAAATTACTCTAAAAAAAATTTTGTTTTTTTACTTTAGACTACGTAAAAGTAAAATAATTAAATAAAATACCTGCGAAAGGGATTATTGGCTTTGTTTTGATCAGCAAAAAAATAAATCATAAAATGATCACAATAGGTTCTACAGTAAACAAATGATCTCTTTCTTAATTTACCTGTTGTCAAATTTAAGGGTCAACCAAAGTCATAAACAATTTTATAAGTTTGTCAATAATCGCGGCACTAAACCACTAAAGATAAAAAACCACCCCATATTGGCGAGAAACTAATTAGTTTTACCTGATATTGAAGTCTGGATAACAAGTGCAGTTTTGTTCAATTTAAGTACTACCTGCTATGAAATTAAAGATCAATGTGTGAATAACATGTACCTAAAAATGTATAAAATGACGGATTCTATAAGGGATTACTCAATAATAAGTTAATACTTCAAGTGTACGGACGTATATTCGCAAGTGATAAAAAGTGATAAAAAAGTGATAACAGACGCAAATAAAAATATTGAGAAAAATATGGAGAACTTTAGTTATAAAGAACTGGCCGAAGAGTATTTTCGAAACAAAAACCAGGAAGATGTTCTTAGTTACGTTAAAATAAAATTAAACTTAAATTCGTCTAGTACCGAAATACAAGAGCAATTATCTAATTTCGTCAAAGTACTAAAAAAACGATTGAAAGAAGTTAACTACTGTAAACAAAAGTTTTATAATAAAAGTGCAAACTGGTTAGAAGGCCAACTTAATGTTGGTGGAGAAACAGCAAAGCTAGATAAGGCTGGAAGACCACGCAAATCATTGGACAACTGCAGCGATAGATCTAAGAGGCGGAAACTTAAAAATTTTAACGAGGAAATTGGTTCTACAAATATAAAAGAATCTTTTCTACATCAATTACGAGCACAAAACCAATTAACAAAAGTGGATATCATTGAAAAAACTTGTAATGCTAGTCCAGTGAGAACAAAGCGAATTCTTAAAAGTATACCAACTCCGAGCGATGCAAAACAGTTCACAAATGAGGAGGCATTAGCATTATTTCTGGATTTGAAATTAACAAAACACCAATATATTCAGCTCAGATTGCGTGCGATTGAAAAAGGCTCAAATATGTATCCAGCATATCATCACATAACAGCTGCTAAAATAGACTGTTTGCCATCAAAGGACACTATTACAATCACACCAATTTCGGCAGAAGTACAACTACAATCTTTACTTGATCACACAGCCAAACGCTTGCTACAATCAATAACAGGAACTGAGTTAAAGAAATATGGAAACACAAAGTTAATTCTATTTTGTAAATGGGGATGTGATGGTTCTTCGGGACAAAAACAATACAAACAAGTTGTATGTGAAAATATTTCGGACTCAGATATGTTCATGGTATCATTTGTACCATTGCGATTGAAAAAGATTTTGGAAGATTCGGAGCCTTCGAGTAGTACAACGCAAACAATGGATATTTGGAAAAATGAGACACCATCTTCTACGAAATACTGCAGGCCAATCAAATTTGAATTCAAAAAAGAAAGTCATGATGCCATTAACAAAGAAGTTACTGATATCAATGCCCAAATTGCAACACTACAGCCATTAAAATTACAATTTGATGGGCAGCTAATTGAAGTAATGATTGCTGACAATGATATACGGAAAAGTAGGCCAGGCTTTGACTAATATGAAGGCTGCATCCAGCTGCATCATATGCCAACAACATCAATCCAATTAAATCAAGTCCCAACAAAATCACTAGATAAAACTGATGCATATGAATTTGGATTATCACCACTACATGCAAGAATACGACTTATGGAACACATACTAAAAATCAGTTATGATTTGGATTTCGGGCCTTCAGGATCAATAAGAAACAACGAAACCAACAAAGAGTTAAGAAGTTCAAAAAAGAAACATGTTCAAGATGAATATCGCAAATTTGGATTGATTATAGATCAGCCAAAACAAGGGTCAGGCAATACAAATGATGGCAATACCGCAAGAAGATTCTTTTCAGATCCAGAAACAGCATCTGAAATAACAGGAGTGGATTTAAACCTTATTTTCAGATTTAAAATAATCCTAGAAGTACTTGCGTGCAATGAAGAAATTGACTCTAGAAAATTTGGAGATTATGCTAAGGAAACTGCAAAAATATATACAACCAACTACCCATGGAGAAATATGTCTGCAACAGTCCACAAAATCCTTTATCATGGAGAAGATGTCATTAAATATCATTTGGTGCCACTTGGAGATCTATCAGAGGAGGCTCAGGAAAAAAGGAACAAGGATTACAGATTTTATAGACAGCACAATACTAGAAAAATGTCACGAAATTCCACAAATGAAGATCTATTTAATATATTATTGGCAACGTCAGATCCGTTCATCTCCAGTATTCGAAATCAATGGAAAGTGGAACATCGGGATTTAGATGAAGAAGCCAAAAAACTACTAAAGAACAGAAATAGCACAGAACAAAATATGGAATATTTGCAATCAATATTTGAGTCTAATGAATAATAATTATAATTGCCTTTCATTGTTATTTAAGTACGAAAAACATAGTATTAGTAAAAAATAATAATAAACAGAACCTACCATTGTTACAAATGCTATTTAAATCTATTGCAGTTTTTATTCTTAAAAGGTTTCCCACATATGAATGCAATGTTTTAATAGATAAGAAAGATTCAAAAAATAAGAACCCATATTATCATATCAAAATTAAAAAAAAAATTAGAATCATTGCGCTAATGTTTAGCAGATTTATTTAGCTAGTGTAACAAATTAGGCAGCAAACACTAATAAATTTTTCTGTAGTAATAATAATATTCCTTGAGTGTCAGCAAATTGCAAATTTGATAGCAAACATTTTTAATTTTTTAGTAATACTAGTTAAATTTCTAGTGAATTTTACTATTTTGTTGCGTGTAAAAATTTTTTTGAGTGTAAAAATTTTTTTGAGTGTAAGCATTAAAAAAATTTCATTATTACAAAAAATGTTTATAATAATTATTTAACTCCAAATATGACACTTTCTAATAAATAAAAATAAATAAAAAAAAACATATATCACGCTAAAAGTTAAAAAAAATCAAAAGTTAAACTTTGACCTAGAATTCCTTAAAAAGTACTCAATCAATTTAAATGAAATTCACACTGAGTCAAGATCAACTATCTATCTATCTATTAAAAAAAACAGTACTAAAATATTTTGATCGGTTCAGAATTTTGGCCAATGAAAAATGATTTTCAGCCACTGTGCGACGATGAGATCGATATGACGTTATCTGAAAGTGTCGGTGCTAATACTTCGGGACTAACTGAAAATCGATTTTCTCAAGTTCGTTTTGTAAGTTTTTATGGGTTAAATAAATTTTTATCAGAAATCTAACTCATTTCATCTTATTCTACACCTTTTTAGGTACCAGAATCCACTCTTAAATCTAAACCCGTTTTTTGACACACTAGGTCCCTTTTCTCGGAGAAGGTCACATATGGTTTGTACATTCTACTTATTGCACTTTTTACATATATTTGAGATGATGCTCTGAAGCGAAATGTTTCAATAGTTTGTTAGATTTGACGTCATTTTTCAGACATATTGCAATTAATGCTGTAATTAATATGCAAATTTTAATTTTGTTTTAATGGTGCGTGGTATATTATGATTTAAGCCTAAATATTGGTGATTGTTGTTGCAATTTCTGTTGTAACAATATATTTTAAACATAAAATGTGTTACTAGGGGAATTGCTGGTTAATATACTGTAAATTTGGATTTGTGTTTAAATTTTTAACCGAGTGGAATTACATGAATCATATTCTGTTGTAAATACCAACAAAATACAATCAAATAAAAACCAAAGCGAGTGTTTTAATTTTCATGTCTATTTTGTATCTATAATATTAATAGGCGATTTCTTGTGACCGATGTTTTGTTCTACCGTTTTATCCTGATTTTGACCAATCGTATATTATTTCAAAGGTATTTCTTTTTAGCCGTTTTGCAGATTTGCAGATTTTTAAATTTTTTCCTTTATTTTGAGTAAATTGCATTTAAAATTGCTACTAACACATACATAAAATTATACAATGCTATGTATGTGTTTATTAAATTTGTTAATGTGTTTCTAATAAAAATGAGTTTGTTTTTTGTGTTGATTTGTGAAATGGCTATACTTGATTAGCATACTTAAGCGTCTTCATTTAATTAAAAAATAAAATTTCCTAGAATTTGTACTCGAATTTCGAGGGCTTCCAGGTAGTATTAAATAAATATATTAAAATAAAACAAAATCAACTTAATAAAATATTTTAAAGTTTTAGGGCCGTATGCAAAAAAATTAAAGTGTACTTCAAGTAGACTTAATTGTATGTTTTTATACCCTCCACTCCAGTGTGCAGAGGGTATATATAAGTTTGTCATTCCATTTGTAATAATTAGAAAAAAAATTTTGGACCCCATAAAATTTATATATTTGTGATCCTTATAACAACCGGAGTTGATATAGCGATGTCCGTCTGTCCGTCTGTCCGTCTATGGAAATCACGATGACGGCATCAATCGGGCAGCTAGGGTGCTCGTTGGCATAAAAAATGATTCACTAACATCCTGAAAAGTTTGCAATTTAAAATCGTCCAAATCGGTCAATTAGGGCCCGAGATTTTAATGAAGAACTAAAAAAAGTCTTGAAAAAATATGATTTTCTATGTTGTTCTTGTCACAATCACGCCCTCAATAGTATAGCTAGGGTGACTATTTTTAGTGAGAACGATTCACCAAGATCGTGGAAAGGTTTCTGTTTCAAAAATCATTAAAATCGGTGGAAAAGGTCCAGGGAAATCTCTGAGAAAGTAAAAAAAAATGAAAAACATGATATTTCTATATTGTTCTTATTGTTATTCTAAATGTTGTGTTGTTGTCATAGCTGGACTTGCTGTTTTTGTGGTCGTTATGGTAATAATATAACAAAAACAAACCCTTTGTACATTTTTTTATCAACTCTGGTAGAAAAATTTAAAAGTTTCCATTGTTTTGGCATCACTAAAAAAATATGTTAGATCATTTCTGTCATTGCCACAAGCCTGCCTGCAAAACTTCAGATCGATTGGGTCACGGGAAAGTGGTTAAAATCGATCCAAAATTTTTTCGACAAGCAGACACGAGTTAATATAAAGGGAGTAAAAATTCACCAACATCTAAAGCAAATAATGCTAAAATACCTAGTTGTTAATAAAAAAAAAACAATTGGCCCATTCACAATGGGTAATGTATCGTTGTATCTGTTGTATCGTGTATCACTTTACAATAGTGTAAAATTGTTGTTGGTAATTTTCACTGAAAAATCTGATACACGATCCAACTTCATTTGCTATGTTTAGTAAATGTTGTATATTGTATCATAACATATCAGTTCCAAGTGAATGCCAGTTTTTAAGAAAAAGAAAAAACAAATACATAGAATTTTATCAGCATAAATAATTATAAAATAAAATATGGCAAAGAATGCAAATAACGCAAATACATCGATAAGTTTATTTATATAAAAATTAATGTTTATATTTTTTTAGTATGTATTTTCTCTTTCAGTACCAACCAAAACATTTAACATTTTTTTTTTCATTATAAATTAAAATGCAAGAGGTACGTAACTAAAACTCCAGGGTACATCTCACGACCAAAAAGCAAACACTGACAAGTGTTTTCTCTTATACAAAATAGCAGAAGCGACGAAGCGATCTTTCCTCGTTGGATCGAAAATTACTAAAGAAAGCGTTTTACAATATGAAAATACAACTGAGAGTTCATAACAAATGATTGTATTGTGTATTCCAATACAACATACAATATACAACACCTGTTGTGAATTGCCCAAATGTAAATTTAGCAAAAAAATTTATGTATTAATTTATTTAAAGAGAAAAACACAAAAATAACGTTTGATGTTGTATTTTTTGTATTGTATATTAAATAATACAAATAATATACATATATTATATATATGTATGTATGTATGTATATTCATAGTAACTGCATGTTAGAAGTAAATCGGTTATTTTATTTACATAAAATTCTGCAGTATTTTGTTGTGGGGAAAATACATTTCTTTTGCATTAACAGAGTGTCATTTCATTTTGCTCAGCGTGACTATACCACAGTAGATGGCGCCATAATTTTTGTTTGTTCTAATTAGCTTTGCAATAGTTATTTCTATTTTAATATGAATGTTAATATTTTGAACTAGATATCATACAGAACAATGTTAAGAGTATACACGGGCTGGTCTTTTATTTCATACGTTTTTTCATAATTCTTTTACAAATATGAACATAAGTTTGGCATATTAACTTTTTGTTGTCTTTACAAAATAGAGTTACCGAGTTCGTCAATGAGTTTTTTGCTTACAAAACAGTTCTACATAGTTATATAAAATTATTATTCTGCTTTACCTATAAAATATCTGATTGCGATTACATCTAATTATAATCAATTATAATAAAAAGTGAAAATAAAATTTATAATTATAAATTAGAAAATATAAATTGAATTTCAGAAAATCATATCAAAACGTCGGAAATAATAATTTTAAATTAAGAAATATGTTTACATTTAAAAATGTTTACATTTAAAAAAAATATTGCCATTCAGGAGATATTAATAACTTTTCAGTACCGCGATTCAGTAACTTCTTTTAACGATAGTCGAATCGTAAAAAAAAAGAAAATTGCAAAATTATCAGTAAAATTTTTAAACGATATTCGCTATTGTTAAAGTCAGCTGTTGTTGTTATCTAAACGACAATCTAAACGACAACCATTTTTGTGTTGTTTATTCAATCGATAGAAACTTAAATTTTTAGGTTGAAATGTCGTCATACATAAATAAAAATCATAAAATAGTGAAAATATTTTGCTTTAATTAAAAAACTTTTTTATATAAAAAAAAAATTAAATAGCATATTCAATTCATTATTTCATTTTCAAATAAATAAACAGAAATATTAGTAAAAAAATAAAGATATTAAACATAAACATAAAATCATCCTGTCAAACACGAAGTAATTTGTTTTTTCTATTCTTTGTGTTTTTCGCTTATTTTGACAGAGATGCCACTCCTTTACAATTTAAATAAATAGAAAAACAGATTTGTCGATATTAATTTAAATTCAATGAATTTAAGAAAACCTCAAATGATATTTAAGAATTGCTAACATAAAAATTGTTACATAAGTAAACGTAATTTTATGAGAATGTTATTTTTATATATAAATTTTCACAATTTTTTTTGGATGAAAATTTGAAGTTTTTCAGAAAATAAAGATAACATTAAATTATGTTATTTAAAATGTTTGGGACTTTTCGTTTTTTGCGTTTTTCATCCCTAATTTGATTATTTATTATTATAAATTTATTCCCTATGTTTTCAAAATATGGCAATATTTTAAAAAAAGTTGAGAGAGCTTTTTTTTGGTTATTATTTTGTTACTCCATCCGACCTATATGGCCACAATGAAGAAATATTTGGCCAGTTAAAAGAAGCTATACAGCTATCTCCAATTAGCACGATTTAATGCATATAGCCACTCTACACAACCATTACCTTTGCAATGGAGGTTAGGGCGAGCTATTTAATTAGCAAAAACTAAATTAAACGAGAAGTTATGTCATATAACCGGAAACGCATGCATATAGGTATATAACCTAAATGCATGCCGATCAGCAACTACGATGACCAAAAAGCAAACACCGAAATAAATCCGAAATAATAGAAAAGACGAAAACCAACCCAAAGAATTTTCTGAAATAATTTGGTATTAAGTTTAACAAATTGTTTACTTTCTTCAATATTTTGTTTACATTTATTATCAATACTCAAACCGAGGTGGAGGGTATCAAAGATTCGGCACTGCCGATTTTAACACTCTTACTTGTTCATACAAAATTTGTTGATAAAGTCTACTTGAAGTACACTTTAATTTTTTTGCATACGGCCCTTATAGTTCTATAATTTTTCATGTACAATACATATACATAAAAGTATAATACAGGATTGGGTAAGTAATATATTCTGTAGTCATTGGAACAGCAATAACGCAGTGCAACAGCCATTCTGGGGGTGCGAAATTTCAAGTCAAGGTGAAAGTAATAGTCTTCTATAATATAACAGCTAAAGGGTTTAGCGTTCTCAGATCACTGACAACTTCTCATTTCATTCTTCAGCAAATAGCTTTAGCAAATCAAGTTAGACTAATTTTATCGAATGAGATCTCCAAAAAATTTAATTTTTCTCTTTCTTACACCTTCTATGGGCACGGCAATAATAACTTAGTGCTGATATTTGTAACTACAAACAGAAAAAAAAAAATCGTCAATCGAATTGTTCTAAAGTTTAACAACTGTGTTTTCGCTTGTATCAACAGAAATCTTATAGTAGTTAACCATTTTCTATTGCGATCAAATATTCACTGTTTAGACAATAGAATTGTGATCGTAATCAACTTGAAATACGGTTATCAACTTTATCGAAATTCGTTTCGAAATAAATTCGGCAGGCACAATGATTCTATCTACTATACCGATCGAATTACTTTCTGAGTCGATCTAACAATATCCGTCCGTCCGTCCATCTGCTTTTTCGTCTGTCTGTCCGTCTGCGTGTTCATGTAAACTTTGTGATCAAACTACAGGTCGCAAATATGAATATATTTTAATTAAATTTTGTATATAAGCTTCTAGGACAAATATTATTCAGATCTAGTCCCCATACAAACGATCCCTATGAGATCGGATTAAATTGGCATAAGATACAAATTATCATATAGATCTTGGGCAAATTGGGTTTGTGTGTGTTTATTACATCCATTTATCAGTAGTCAAAAATAAAATCTATAGGACAATTCCTAGTCATATCATCCACATAAAGCTGCTTCCCGGTCTTCCCTTAAACATATCAAAATCAGATTTTTCTCAAATTTGGTTTGTATATATTTTTCTAAAAAAGAATTATATAGATATTTGTTCCTTTTAAAAAAATATTGACCTTACCGAATATGCTCAGGATCGGTCAATTTTTCGACCAAGTCCCCATATAAATATAACATCCGATATTAATTTTTTCAAATCTGCAGGCAAAACAAATTAACAAAAATTCCACTCAGATTTCGGTTGTTTCTTTTTAAGTCCAATTAGGCCGACTAAAATTTTGTTATTTGTTTTTAATAAATTTTTTTAAATAAGAGATGTATACGTATGAGCAATATTTTTAATATTAAATCAAACATATATCAGGTGTCGAATCGTCGTTACCGAAATTTTTCGATCGAAATTATTTTTTTATTTTCCAAAATAAAATACTAAGAATAATTTTACTCTGTCACAGCTACCGAGTTATGGTCCATAGTTAATAGTAAAAGTGAAACGAGAGCTGGCGATTGCCCATCTTCTTTAAATAATAAACCAAAATATGGAATTTCGATTGATTTTACTCGATATCGAATGCGACGATTTGCCCCCAGTATTTTTATTCTATTTTTTTTTTTTGTACATGGATATATTAATGAAAATTATTTATTTAAGTCTTGCAACAATTTTGCTGAAGAATAAAATGAGAAATCATCAATGGTTTTTGAGTTATAGATGAAAAACTAAGCAAACAAACATCAAGATGAGGAAAAAAATATAAACGGTCATAACGAATCCTTTGTAGGTTTTACTATACTGACCTAAGTACTGTCATCCTGAATTTCGATCCGAAACTGTTCAAAAATAACAATATCTCAATTAATCTGTGTTTAATTTAAATAGAAAATTATTATGTCCTTATCGAAAACCCCCAGCTACTTGGACTTTTTTTCAATGGCAAATAGGAAATTGTCATATGCGGTAAAACTTGGACATATGGTAGAAGACACAACTATAATGGACCCATATTTGTTTCTTGCCGTGCCAAAAGCTTTAAAAAAAGCTGTACTCTGGTCCCAAGGTCTGCAGTTTTAGCATATTTGTAGGGCATGTGTAATTCTCCGATCATAAAAAAGCAAGTTTAAATTATGAAGTCCTCTTCATAGCCGGATTTTTAATTTTTAGTTTATTATAACAATTTTGCCAAGTTGAAGTCAAGGAATGTTACAAATCTTTTTATTAAGTATTCTGACTATCTTTCTGAAACTCAATTGATTATTTTTGAAATACATTTTATGTTTTCTCAAATACATTTGACAAAATATTAAAGGTGCTATTACATGATGTGTTTTTTACATATGTACTGTCAAATTTCGCCACAACAAAAGTTGTACACATCGTGTGATACATATGAAACATAGTTTATGTACAATACATGAGGAAAGCCACATGTACATTTTTCAATTAGAACAGGTTCTATTTTTGCATGCCAAACATATGAAAATACAACACTGCTTGTGGCGAAAGAAAAACAGAGTAAATTATAAAGATTAATATTGAAAGAAAAATAAATTGTTTAATATTAATTAACAATTAAAAAATATATAACTTTTTTTTAACAATAAATTTTTGAAAATTCACAAATTAAATCAGCTGTTGTTTACATTTAGAGGTTATGTCATACGGAAATACATATGCACGTGTGATAGCAAAAATTATGAATCGTATGTAAAAGACAATTTTGACAGACATGAGGAATTTCATATGGATAAAAAAGTGACAGTACATATGTAAAAAACACATCGTGTAATAGCACCTTAATTGATTTACTGAAATACAATTGGAAATGTTATGGACAATTTACTGGATTTAGTTCCATATGTACAAAATTTTATATAAAAAATTTTACTATTAAAGCAAGTTTTTCCAGAAAAGGGGAGGGTCATTATGCTTTTAGAATGATGTTAGATGGATTTTACAAGCCCTGGTTAATGTTAAATTCACCGTTCATTGTTCATTCTACTACTTCTGCACGGGCAGTCAATAGTTTACCACAGCATAAATTTCTCTCTACATTTGGAATGCTTTTTATATGGTTAGTTATTGTTGATATTACGATTGTCATAATAACTTTTAGCTGAAAAGCTCTGAAAAGTTAGCTTTTTCCATAATAATTAAAAATAAGTTTTAACGTAAAAATATTCTTAAACTCATCCTTAAATTTTTTTGTTGTAAGTTTTAACGTATTTTATTTGTACGAAATACCAAAGCTTCTGCAACTCCACATTTTTGGGCAATACCCTTTGAGAAAGGCTAGGGTATTGGCTCCAAACTTCAAAATTTTTCTAACTTTTTAATGATTCCGGATTCAGCTATATCCACCGCCCTTCTGCTAATTGGCAGTGACAGTTCTCTTGAATTTTAAAATTAAATTCCGAGCTATCTGCCTTGGCACTTCACTATATCTCATTTGGGTATAAGTACATAAGTTTTAATTTTCATAGAGAGTACTACAGCGAGGGATGCGAAATGAGAATTAAAGTTTTCTACCAACATGTTTACGAAATTGTACTTTATATTTCATTTCATAAATATAAGGTCTTAAAATCTATAATGAAACAAAGAAACAATCTCTTCAGTTTTTTGGAATTAAGTTTCGAAGATAGTTTTGTTTTTATACCCTCCACCCCAGTGTGCAGAGGGTATATATAAGTTTGTAATATTTAGAAAAAAATTCTGGACTCCAAAAAATTTATATATTTGTGATCCTCATAACAAGCGGAGTTGATATAGCGATATCCGTCTGTCCGTCGGTCCGTCTGTGGAAATCACGATGACAACTTCAATCGGGCAGCTAGGATGCTCGTTGGCATAAAAAATGATTTACTAACATTCTGAGAAATTTCTTGTTTAAAATCGTCCAAATCGGTTGATTAGGGCCCGAGATTTTAATGAAGAACTAAAAAAAGTCTTGAAAAAATATGATTTTCTATGTTGTTCTTGTCACAATCACGCCCTCAATAGTATAGCTAGGGTGACTATTTTTAGTGAGAACGATTCACCAAGATCGTGGAAAGGTTTCTGTTTCAAAAATCATTAAAATCGGTGGAAAAGGTCCAGGGAAATCTCTGAAAAAGTAAAAAAAAAATGAAAAATATGATGTTTCTTTATTGCTCTTGTTGTTATTCTAAATGTTGTATTGTTGTCATAGCTGGACTTGTTGTTTTTGTGGTCGCTGTGGTAATAATATAATAAGAACTAACCCTTTGTACATATTTTGTATCAACTCTGGTAGAAAAATTTAAAAGTTTGTTTTGGCATCACTAAAAAAAAATTTGTTATATCATTTTTTCCATCTTCACGAGCCTGCCTAAAAAGTTTCAGATCAATTGGGTCACGGGAAAGGGGTTAAAAATCGATCTAAAATTTTGTCGACAAGCAGAGAATAATATAAAGGGAGTAAAAATTCACCAACATCTAAAGAAAATAATGCTAAACTACCTTGTTGTTAATAGAAAAAACAATGTAAATTTACAAAAAAAAAAATTAAGTATTAATTTATTTAAAGAAAAACACAACAATATATTACATATATTAAATAAAAAATATGTACAATATATATAATAAATATCAATATTCTGGGATTTTATAACACGGTGTCTCGACTAGCTGTAATTCATGGCATTGTTCATGTTCAAGTCAGAGAAATATAATAACGTCAAAACACGAAATGGGCAAATTATGTCTAGACATTTCATTTCCAAAATGTCTTTGAACTGTAAACACTTTGTGTTCAATTTCCTCCCACGCTTCTCTTTTTAAATCCGTTTTTTATAGTTTTCACTTTTGTAGTTTCATAAACACTCATATTCGCGATACATATTAATGAAATTATTAATTTGGCTTTTACTTAAACGTCAAAATCGAATGAAACTTCAAATTAATGTCAGGGTTTAATGCAGAATTTCTGTCATTTCAAAATTAGCGGTCTCCACTTGCCATTGACTTGTTCATTGCCATGAATAATAGCTAGTCGAGACACCATGTAACATCACAAGTTTTGCAAATATGAAAATACTCTAAATAATATATATATAATATAATATACATATACATGAAAAACATTTAGAACATTATTGAACGTAACCGGAACGTCCCAACGCTTTTCATGTAACTAAAAAACAGCTGGCACGTTACGTTACTGTTACATGTGGTTAATTAGGCCTTAAGTTAGTTCTATTATTATTGCTTGCTGCCACTAATGATGAATAATGTTACCCTTTTAAAAACGTAATGCAAATTTTCTGGATTACTATAAAATTGAAATTAAAGTTTTAACTTGTTAAATGTTTTACTATGATTTGTTTCTTGGAATGCACCTATAAAAACGGAAGTTTGTTAATTATAGAGCATAAATATTATTAAAATAATACTAATGATAATAAATGTTAACCGTTTCCCCAAAAATGTGCATATATGATGAACGTATGGTTTTTGTTTATTAATAAAAAAAGTAATATATATTTATTAGCTAAAAAAAGTAATATAAAATGCATTGATGTGGATTTTGTAGTATTTTGGTGTTGCATTTTTTGTGTGTAATATTTACATATACATACATAAATATAGGTATTAAATAAAATAATATATGTACATATGTTCTATATATGTATACCTATAATAACCGCATGTTAGAAATAAATTTGTATATTATTTTATTTATATAAAATTCTGCAATATTTTGTTTAAGGGAAAATACATTTCTTTTGCATTAACAAACAGAGTGTCACTTCATTTTGCGCAGCGAGTCTATGTCACAGTAGATGGCGCCACAATTTTTGTTCTTATTAGCTTTGCAGTAGTTATCTCTATTTTAAAATGAATGCCAAAAGTTCTACATAGTTATATCAAATTATTATTCTGCTTTACCTACAAAATATCTGATTGCGATTACATATAATTTTTAAAAATTGTTTATAATTACTAAAGCATTATTTTTCAAATAAATACAAAATAGCATCTCCTAGAAAATATCAATTGAATTTCAGAAAATCATATTAAAACGTCGGAAATAATAACTTGAAATTTAGAAGACATTAATTGAATTTAAAAAATATAAATTTTATTCTTTAAACACAAATTGAAATCCAAAAAACACATTTAAAAATGTTTACATTTAAAAAAGATATTGCCGTTCAGGAGACATTAATAGCATTTCAGGATAAGAAAACATTAATTTAAATTCAATTAAGTTTAGACAACCTCAAATGATATTTAGGAATTGCGAACATAAAAATTGTTACATAAATAAACCCCAATTTGCTGAGAATGTTATTTGTATATTATTTTTCACAATTTTTGTGGATGCAAATTTGAAGCTTGTCAGAAAATAAAGATAACAAATTATCTGATTTTAAATTTTTGGGACATCTGGTTTTTTGCATTTGGCATCCCTCATCCTTCATGATGACTTCAAAATTTGACTTCATGGTAGGCAAAGTAAAACCCAAAAAATTGAAGCTCGAAAATAATTCCCAGGTAGTAGTATTTGGAGTCAATAAATGAAAATATATTTTATTAAAATAATTTATTGTATTGTGTTATTTTGTGTTACCACAAAATTTAATAGAGAAAACTCCCTTTTAAGCGTAAAAAAATTTATTTTTCAAATATGGCAATATTTTAACAACAAAAAAAATTGGGAGAGCTTTTTCGCAATGAAGGTTAGGGCGAGCTATTTAATTCGCAAAAACTTTAAATTAAACGAGAGGTTATATCATATAACCGGAAACGCATGCATATAGGTATATAACCTATAGGTAACCTATAGGTATATAACCTATATGCATGCCGATCAGTAACCACGATGTCCAAAAACCAAACACCGAAACGTGTTTTCTTTTATCCGAAATAATAAAAAAGACGAAAACGATCTTTCCTCGTTGGAGCGCGAATTACTAATGTGAGAGGGCTTTATAGACCAACTCTTGAAATAAACAAAAATCATCTGTTAAGCGGATCAACCCAAAGAATTTGCTGAAATAATTTGGTATTAAGTATAACAAATTGTTTACTTTTTCAAATATATTGTTTACATTTATTATCAATACTCAAACCGAGGTGGAGGGTATCAAAGATTCGGCACAGCCGAATTTAACAGTCTTACTTGTTATAAATTTAATTTGTTTAAGTTATAAAACTATTAAACCCAATCAATTTAAATGTTCTCCAATCTATAATTTTTAAGTATATGCCTTTTTCTATTAAATGTGAATTCGCACTTTAAAGTCGAAAAAAAAGTTATTATACTAAAAAACAAAACAGAAGAGAAAGAATATTAAAATATTTTTTTTTATCAACTTTGAAAATTTCGTTTTACGTTGGCTATAAAAAACTGCAACAGCATGTTGTCGTAACCATAACAATATAAATAATCGTATTGATAACAGTCTGAGAGTCATGTCCTTTTTTGGCTTTGTTTAAATTTTTTTAATTAACCTTCACTACGAATTATTAATAATTAATAGTTTTTATAAATTGTATTTATTTTGTTATTTTTTGCCACATAAATACATACGTTAATAAAAATCGAAATCTTTTGCAGATAATATCTTTATAACTCCCCACTTTTATAAATTCACCGAATTAGTTTTATGACTGTCTGAGCTGTTTAAGGCAATGCTTTCTTTTAATATGATTCTGATTGCTATGAATGTGCATGGTAACGATCAATTAATATCATACAATAAAAATTTTGAATTTATAAAGATGTGAGACTGAAAAAAGGAAAATACTTGAAGTTATCATACGACTACATTCTCATATTTAAAATAACAGTTTAGTTTTTTTTATAAAAAAAAAATTATATGAATTTTATGTCATAAAACATAATAATAAAACGATATATAAAATCATATAGTTGTCATACGGTGGCAACTCTATGAGTCAAGAAAACTCTATCTTTGTGTAAAAATAATTCAAAATTTCTTAAAATTAAGTATGTTCGTGAGTTTGTTCAATATTTTTTATATTAAATATTTAAGTTTATATTATGATTAGTCTATATAGACTAACAATTAGTTAGTTCTAATAAGAAGGGTTACAGATATGGAAGTTGAATTCATAAACTCAATAGACCTATCAGGCCATGGGGTTAAGTGTGCGAAGTTAGCCCCCCAGTTTTTGGAAATACAATTTTTTGAAGATTGTTCTGAATTGTCTTAGGATTGTTCTACAATGTTCCAAAACGATGAGTTTCTAAAATGTAATTTGTACCGGTAAATCGAAAAAACGAATTTTAAGCTTTGCCCCCCACTTTTGGAAAAAAAAATTTGGCGGTTGTTCTAGGTTGTTCTAGTTGTTCTAAACATTGTTCCAAAATAGAAATGTCGCAAACCGTAGCGTACGCAAATGAGAACGAAAAACATTTTTTCCACGATTGCGAAGTTAGCCCCCCCATTTTTGGAAATGGAAAAATGGGGGGCTAACTTCGCACACTTCATGGAGTTTGTAGCGATTAAGTCTTCTTTCTTCATTTCTTATTTCTTCATTTATGGTATTTATTTGTAAGTCATAATGAATGTCGGTATTTCCTACGTACCATAGGACACTAACAATATTGCTTAAAACTTCAGTTTTGGAATTTCTATGATGTTTGTAACTACCAAAAATATTTGACCAAGACCCACCCTTAATTACACTGATCGACTCAGATATATTTTATAAGTCGATTTAGCAATGTCAGTTAGTCTGTCTGTTCGTATGTAATCAAACAACAGGTAACAAATATGGATATATTTCGATGAATGCTATTGAAATTGGTGAAAATTGTTGCATATTCAGACCTAGTCCCCATACAAATGTTCTACTTTGAGACCGACTGAAATTACCATAAGATCCAAATTAGCATATACATCCCGTTCAAATTTGGGTGAGTGTCTGTATTACATCCATAAATTTTATTTATTTTTTTATTGTGCTTTCCTGTACAAAAAAAAATTCTTATAATAACAGTACAGGATTATTTAATTATAAGGATACAATGTGCTGATATGAATAAACTTGATTACATATATTAATTATTTATGAAATAAATAACAAAGGAAAATAACATTTTTCGCCCTAGTCTATTAATATAGCATCCGATATGAACTTTTTCATATCCGAAGGCAAAAAAATGAATAACAATGCCTTTCAAATTCGGTTTATTCTTATTTTCTATATATAGTAAAATTCAAAACAAAGCTGCAAATTGTCACATTTACGATGAACTCAAACTTTCATATACGGTTATGTAAACACCATCCAGTATTACAACCTAAAAACAATATGTACCTTCTCCGAGAAAAGGGACCTAGTGTGTGAAAATTAAGTTTTGAGAAAAAAAACGCATTTAAAGTTTCTACACCCTTTTAGGTACCAGAATCCACCGTTTTTGACACAACCCGTTTTTTGACACACTAGGTCCCTTTTCTCGGAGAAGGTCACATATATAATAATAATTACAAAACATCTGTCCCTAAAACCACTGCGAAAAACCGTATTAAGCATATTT
Organism: Cordilura impudica; assembly: GCA_963682025.1. Classification (NCBI taxonomy): domain Eukaryota; kingdom Metazoa; phylum Arthropoda; class Insecta; order Diptera; family Scathophagidae; genus Cordilura; species Cordilura impudica. The sequence goes on from OY821519.1 coordinate 141,061,367, forward strand.
CTACGACAGTCTAGAAGTAATTATCTTTTTTATTATTTATTACATTGGTAAATATCAATTTTGTTAAAGGATACAAATAAATGTCCTAATATGTAAACTAACGGGGTAAAATTTTATTATAATTATTACAGAATTGAATTTTATGAAGGCATTCCAACGAGTTAATTTCGTCATTCAAGATAAAAAGATTTAAAAGGAAAATACAAAAATTTGGAGAAAAGATAATTATGAGTAGAAAACGTGTCATATTTAATATTTCATATACCGCCGACGCCCACTCAAATCCCTTATTTAAATTGGAAACATTTTTTTTTTTCCTTGGAATTTTGGGGAAATATATTTGCAAATCATTTTGGATGCGAAATATACTTACGAAATAAGGATTAATTTTTTAATTTTAGAATAATATACATGCATATGTATTAGGACGGGTCGATTTAAAAATCGCCCAAGTGTCAAGGAAAATCGTATTCTAGGGATCAAAATAAGAAACTTTGCCGAGGAACCATACCTCTAAAACGAATTCTGATGTCCCGACTTTTGACCTGTCTGTCTGTCTGTCTCACTTTGACCCACTTAGAGTGCCCCAATCGAGTCCAAATGTATGATCGACCCCCACTAACTTTTGAAAGCCGACCAAGCCATGCCAGTGGCACACCCCCTAAAACCCCCTGGCGGTTACCCATAAGCTGACTATGTTTGATTTAATATTAAAATAAACACCCATACGTATACGTATCTTCTACTCTGCTAATAAATAATAATCATACGCCTTGACTATGTTATGTTATTCAAAAAGATCGATCGGATGAGGATAAATAACTTTTAGAGCACTCCGTGACTATGCGTGACTATGCGTGACTCTGCGTGACTACCCCAAAATTAATCTGTAGTCACATCAAGACTATGTTTCAGTTTCAGATCAATAGCATGAGGGAGAATTGGGTTGCCCCATGGTAGACAGACAGACAGACAGACAGGTCTTAGTATGAGTAGTCGAACAAAAAATTGGCGGGTTCACACCAATGGGCGTGGCACTCCTCATGCAAAGTAACTATTTAATATCATATATCTGGAGTACTCTAAAATAGAGAGCTTTGTGGCTTTGCGTGTGCCCATAGGTTCTTTGTGTGATTAGTAGAACAAAAAATTGGGCGTGATCGGAGCAGTGGGCGTAGCACCAGTAGATATCTAATATCATATAACTGGTGTACTATAAAAGGCGAAGACTTGACATTTTGCACGAGTCCATCAGATATTAATGTGAATAGTCCAATAAAAATTGGGCGGGATGAGATTAGTGGGCGTGGCACCTCCTATGTAAAAAATATGAAGCACCACGAAAGTGACAGTCTTTTGACAAGTTTATTAGTTATCAATGTGATTTGTCGTGGAAAATATGTCGCCAAAATCAAAAATCGCCAAATCCAAAAATCGCGAAAAATAAAAATCGTCCAAAAACAAAAATCTTCAATATCAAAAATGGGTAAAATCAAAAATCGCTCAAAAGAAAAATTGCCAAATGATATTTTAAGTTCAAGGCCAATAGTTAAGTGTTGCCAGATCTAATTTGGAAAATCCATGTTCTTCTCATGGGCAGCTACATGTACCTCCAGGGTAGGAACGCCGAAAAATCTGATAATTGTTGTACCGTACGAAAAAACAAAAAATATTGTATATCAGCAAGTATCGAAAAAAAAATTTATACTAATAATCTATACTAGCATAATAAAGAGGTAATATTTGTTTGTTTGTTTGTTTGTATGAGGTAATCTCCGTAACTACTCATCTGATCTTCCTGAAATTTTCACATAGTCTTACTACGGATATGGGAGTGCTACAAGCTTTAATTTTTTTAAATATTTTTTGTGGGCTTGGCACCTCCCATACAAAGTAAATTTTTAATATCATATATATTAAGTACTATGATAGAGAAAGCTTTTCAAATTTGTCTCAGGTCATCTATTATTAACGTGAGTAGTCAGACAAAAAAATGGGCGGGATAAGATAAATGCGCGTGGTACCCCCACACAAACTTAATATTAAATGTGATATATCTGAATTACTGTATTAGTGAGAGCCTGGGGACTTTGCGTGAGCCCTTTCATAACGATTCGGAAGGGGGGGAGTAGGAGGGTGTAGCGAAGCACACCGGGTTACATCTAGTATATTAATAATTTATGAAATAAAATAACAAATGAAGATAACAAAATAAAAGATTTCAAAGATTTTACTATACAAAATAATCAAAAATTTGTTTCTTAACAAATTTGTGGAAGTGCATTTCAAAGACGAACTCCGTGCACAAAGAATTCCTGTTCTAAGACAAGTGTCCTATGAATAGGAATTCTGAGCGTTCTTCCTCTATCAGACCTGGCAAATTGCAATTTTTCGAATAGATAACTAGGTTTTTTTGTGTAAATGATTTTGTGCATAAAAATTATAACTCTAGAAGGGAGAAAGGAGTAATATGAAAAAATCTTCTTAAACCAGAAACATAACGAATAATGTTATTATATGCAACATTGTGTCGACGTTTGCTCGTGGAGTCGCAATTAGCAAAAATTTCGCAGCCGTACAAAAGTCCAGGAATTATACACGTTTTGGCAAGTAGAATTCTTACTTTCAAAGATGTGAAATATTGTCTTGACCAAAGAGATCTCAGTTTAACGTAAGTAGTTTGCCCAACTACATAATTTATATGATTTGACCACGATAGAGAGCTGCTAAAGATAATACCTAAATTTTTGGCAGATGAAACAAAAGGAATCTTTTGACCGTTAATTGCAATATCAGGGAACATGATTGGTTGTTTAGATCGTTTACTTATCATCAAACAGTTAGATTCTAATGGGCTTAAAAAGAACTGGTTGGCCGTAACCCAACGATGAATATCATTTAAATCCTCTTCGAGTTTCCTTAAGTTGTGATTAATTGATATAGTCGGACTGCTTAAACATAACTGCATGTCATCGGCGTACATATAGATTTTGCAATGGAGAAGTTGTGAAGGCAGATCATTAGCATAGAGAGATAAATTCAAAGGCACTAGGATGGATCCCTGGGGCACTGCTCTCGTAATATTCAACGTTGTTGAGATTTTATTTTTCACGTAAACGGATTGGTTATGATCAGATAGGTAGCATCGAAGCAGATTTGCAGATGATGAAGAGAAATAAAAAAGATGTTAAAGCTTATTACATAGGATTATGTGGTGGCCAGTATCCAAAGCCTTTGAATGGTCAAGTAGGACGAAGAAATTAACTTTATTATCGTTCAGTTCCTGCCTCATGTTTTCAGTTACTTCGGCGAAAGCAGTAACACAACTATGATTAGATCGAAAACCTGATTGTATATTCGACAACAAACCAACCAACAAGTAGTTGTCAAAAATAAAAATCTGTAGGACAATTCTTAGTCACAGTCCCCATTAAGCTGCTACCCGATCTACACTTAAATCTATCAAAAAACAAAAATATTACACAGATTTTTCTCAAATCTAGTTTGTATATGTTTTTGCAAAAAATAAATGTCTTCATCAAATATGGTCGAATTCACTCCATTTTTTGGGCTAGTCTTCATATAAATATAGTATCCGATATGTACTTTTTTAAATCTGCAGGCAAAAAAAAATAATAACAATGCCACTCAAATTTGGTTTATGTTTACATATATTTATATCCAATTAGTTTAACCTAAGACCTTTATTCAAAGCACATGGCTAAGGTATCAAATAGTCGGTCTACACTGGTTAAATTTTCTATAAGCCAACTTATTTTACATTATTTTAATTCCAATTCATCTTTTTCTTTTTGACGTGTTCCTTCAAGTGAAGTCTTCCATCTAAAGCCATACAAAAATATTTGAAAGAGTTAACAAGTGGAACTTGTATGTTGTCAATAACAAGTGGTCTGTAATTTGGTTGCTTGTTTGTAAGGTTGATGTGATGATTTGGAGCTATTCAAATTAATGCCCCATCTTTCTGTGCACAGATGAACCTCATCAAAGTAATGACTATTACTGGCATATTATAGGTATATAAAAAGTGCAAATTCTTCCTGGGATACAGCCGATCTGATAGGGTAAATATTGAAATACTTATCTTCATACTTTACTCGAAAGAATCTGTCTCCAAAAATTGTTAAAGTCAGCTGTTGTTATTATCTAAACGACAACCATTTTTGTGTTGTTTATTCAATCGATAAAAACTTAAATTTTTAGGTTGAAATGTCGTCATACGTAAATAAAAATCAAAAAATAGTGAAAATATTTTGCTTTTATTAAAAAACTTTTTTATATAAATAAAAAAATTAAATAGCATATTCAATTCATTATTTCATTTTCAAATAAATAAACAGAAATATTAGTAAAAAAAATAAAGATATTAAACATAAACATAAAATCATCCTGTCAAACATGAAGTAATTTGTTTTTTTCTATTCTTCTTTGTGTTTTTCGCTTATTTTGACAGAGATGACACTCGTTTACAATTTAAATAAATAGAAAAATAGATTTGTCGACTGTAATTAAGATGTATGTACTTAGTGAATCACTTAATCCTTAGTGCAAACAACAATAGCTGTCGATATATTTTGCGATTGTCTGATCGTTGAAATTTACAGAATCGGACTACACAAAACATTAATTTAACTTCAATGAATTTTAGAAAACCTCAAATGATATTTAAGAATTGCGAACATAAAAATTGTTACATAAATAAACGCAATTTGATGAGAATGTTATTTATATATGATATTCACAATTTTTTTGGATGAATATTTGAAGTTTTTCAGAAAATAAAGATAACAAATTATTTTATTTAAAATGTTTGGGACATTTGGTTTTTTGCGTTTGGCATCCCTAATTTGATTATTTATTATTATAAATTTATTCTCTATGTTTTCCATGGCAATATTTTAATAAAAAAGTTGAGAGAGCATTTTTTTGGTTATTATTTTGTTACTCCATCCGATCTATATGGTCGCAATGAAAAAATATTTCGCCAGTTAAAAGAAACTATACAGCCATCTCCAATTACCACGATTTAATGCATATAGCCACCCTACACAACCATTACCTTTGCAATGGAGGTTAGGGCGAGCTATTTATTAGCAAAAACTAAATTAAACGAGAAGTTATGTCATATAACCGGAAACGCATGCATATAGGAAACGCATGCATATTTTTCCACTATTTTGTTTACATTTATTATCAATACTCAAACCGAGGTGGAGGGTACCAAAGATTCGGCACAGCCCAATTTAACATTATTACTTGTTCTTTATTAATAACTAGCTGTAACCCGGTGTGCTTCGCTACACCCCGTGCCCCTCCCCCCACGAATCGTTATGATAGGGCTCACCCAAAGTCCCAAGGCTCTCACTAATACAGTAATTCAGATATATCACATTTAATATTAAGATTGTGTAGAGGTGCCACGCGCATTTGTCAAATCCCGCCCATTTTTTTTTTGTCTGACTACTCACGTTAATAATAGATGAGCTGAGACAAATTTGATATATAAAATTTACTTTGTATGGGAGGTGCCACGCCCTCTAAAAATATTTAAATAGATTACAGCCTGTAGCACTCCCATATCCGCAGTAAGACTATGTGAAAATTTCAGGAAGATCAGATGAGTAGTTACGGTGATTACGTGCTACAATCAAACAAACAAACAAACAAATGTTACCTCTATATTATGTTAGTATAGATTATTAATATAGATTTTTTTATTTCAATGCTTGCTGATGCTGATATACAATGTTTTTTGGTTTTTTCATTCCGTACAACACTTATCAAATTTTTCGGCGTTCCTACCCTGGAGCAAGGTACATGTAGCTGCCCATGAGAAGAAGATGGATTATCAAAATTGGATCTGGCAACACTTAACTATTGGCCTTGAACTTGGAATATCATTTGACAATTTTTCTTTTTAGCGATTTTTCATTTTGCCCAGTTTTGATTTTGAAGAATTTTTTGGGCGTTTTTTATTTTTCGCAATTTTCGGTTTTGGCGAATTTTTGATTTTGGCGATATATTTTCCACCACAAATCACATAGATGACTAATGTACTTGTCAAAAGACAGTTGCTTTCGTAGTACTTCATATTATTTATATAGGAGGTGCCACGCCCACTAATCCCATCCCGCTCAAATTTTATTGGACTACTCACATTAATATCTGATGGAATCGTGCAAAATGTCGAGCCTTTCCCTTTTATAGAACACCAGTTATATGATATTAGTTATCTACTTTACATGGGCGGTGCTACGCCCACTGCTACGATCACGCCCATTTTTATGTTCGACTAATCACACAAAGAACCTATGGGCTCATGTAAAGCCACAAAGCCCTCTCTTTTAGAGTACTCCAGATATATGATATTAAATAGTTACTTTGCATGGGGAGTGACACGCCAATTTTTTTTCCGACTACACATACTAAAATCTGATGGTGTCGTGCAAAGTGTCAAAGGTTCCCTTTTTTTGGTACACCTGTTATATGATACAAAGTTATATGATACTTTGTACGGGCGGTGCCACGCCCACTGCTCCGATCACGCCCATTTTTTGTCTAACAAATCGCATGAATAACATATGAGCTTACATAAAGTCCCAAAACTCTCACTATAACAGTAGTCCAGATATATGTCATTTTATATTTAATTTGTGTGGCAGGTGCCACGCCTCTTGGTCCGATACTGCCCATTTTTTGTCCGACTACTCACATTAATAATAGATGATACCCGACAAATTTGAAGAGCTCTCTCTATCACAGTACTCGAGATATTTAATATTGAATTATTACTTGTATGGGAGGTACCACGCCCACTTGTCCGATCCCGCCCATTTTCGGCAGAGCTACTAATATTAACAATAGGTGACCTCACACAAATTTGTAAAGCTCTCCCTATTATAATACTCAATATATATAAATGATATTAAAAATTTACTTTGTGGGGGACGTGCCACGCCCACTAAAAATATTTTTAAAAAATATAGCATACAGCACTTCCCATATCCGCAGTAAGACTCTGTGAAAATTTCAAGAATATCAGATGGGTTGTTACGGAGATTACCTCCTACAAACAAACAAACAAACAAACAAACACACATTACCTCTTTATAATATTAGTATAGATAGTAATGTAATATATAATAATAATTTTTATTCTTCTAGAAATGTTAGCAGAATTTTGGGACATCCTTTACATATGCGAATATGGTATGATATCAAATTGGTGAAAAAATAACTTCTTTTTATTCAAATTCATTTTATTTTTCTTTGTTAATGTAAAACTTAATATAATGTATTTATTTTAATGTAAAATATATAAATTAAAAAAAAAAATAATGATAATAATAATTTTTGTTGTTTTCATATGAATAAGTAAAAATTCCGATTTATGGTTGTAACAATCAATAATTTAAATTGATAATTCCATTGTATCAACTAAATTTTACCATTCTTGCAATAGAATTTATATATAATATCAATTGTCTTCACCATTGTACGGTAATAGATATTATATATGTATATAATTTGGTAATAATAACAGAAGAGTTTGATGGTACATGGGACTACTAAAATTCGATTGGCTACTATTTCGGTCGCAACAACGAATCCCTTTTCTGTGTGTACAAACTATAACTTAAATTAAAAATTAATACATAAATTAAATAAATGATTTTATAAACTTAATAACTCAAAGAGAAATAGCTTAGAACTTTCTTTTGAAGTAATTGACCAAAATAAACAAACTCGAGGTCATGGCACGTGCTTTGGGAAATTACATCAATTTCAAAGATCAAATAATTCTTAAAATTTACATACTTCCATTTGAAATGCATAATTAGTGCGATGGTGCGATACATTAAATATATGATGATTATGAGGAGGAACATAAAAAGATATCTGCGAGAGCAAGTAATGAAATCAATACCACCAGTAAATAAATCAAATATAAACAATAAGCTTTGAAATCTACGCCTATATTCTCAAGACCAAGAAGCAAGACTTTAGCTTCAGATGAGTTAAGGGATCAACAAAATTAATTGACGAGAGAGCGTATTTAAGAAATACACGTTGTTCTCGCTCAATGCGAGAGATGTGTTTCTCACAATGTCGACTCCACACGACAGCAGCATACTCTAATTTTAACATAAGATGTGTAGATCAATTTTACTGTATTAGGATCAGAAAAATCAGACTAATTTTTCATAATAAGTGCAAGGATTTTATATGCTTTCGGTACTATATAATTTATATGGGGAAGGAAAGACATTGTAGAGTCAAAAACAACTCCCAGATCAGTTACTATTTCAATAGTAGATTAATTGTGACCATCCAAACCAAAACAAGACGGTATCGGATTGCAAGATCTAAAAAAAGAGACAATGCGACATTTTGAAAGATTTAAAAGCAGATTATTAACCAAACACCAATCATGAAGATAATTTAAATCATTTTGTAAGTTATATCTATACTAATATAATAAAGAAGTAATGTGTGTTTGTTTGTTTGTTTGTTTGTAGGGGGTAATCTCCGTAACTAGCCTTCTGTTCTTCCTGAAATTTTCACAGAGTCTTACTGTGGATATGGGAAGTGCTATAGGCTATAATTTTTTTAATATTTTTAGTGGGCGTGGCACCTCCCACACAAAGTAAATTTTTAATATCATATACATATATTGAGTATTATGATAGGGAGAGCTTTGCAAATTTGTGTGAGGTCACCTATTGTTAATATTAGTAGCCACGCCGGAAATGGGCCTGATTGGAGGAATGGGCGTGGTACCTCCCATACAAGTAATAATTCAATGTTATATATCTCGAGTACTGTGATAGAGAGAGTTTTTCAAATTTGTCTGATGTCACCTATTATTAATGTGAGCAGTCGGACAAAAAATGGGCAGTATCGGACCAATAGGCGTGGTACCTGCCATACAAATAAAATATATAATGCCATATATCTGGAGTACTGTTATAGTGAGAGTCTTGGGACTTTGTGTAAGCCCATAAGTTATTCATATGATTATTTAGACAACAAATGGGCGTGATCGGAGCAATGGGCGTGGCACCGCCCGTACAAAGTAAATATATGATATCATATAACTGGTTTACTAAAAGAGGAAAGCTTTGGCACTTTGCAAGACACCATCAGATCTTAATATGAGTAGTCAGATGAAAAATTGGCGGGTTCACAACAATGGACGTGGCACTCCCCATGCAAAGTAACTATTTAATGTCATATATTTGGAGTACTGTAAAAGAGAGAGCTTTGTGGCTTTGCGTGAGCCCATAGGTTCTTTGTGTGATTAGTCGAACAAAAAAATGGGCGTGATCGAAGCAGTGGGCGTAGCACCGCCCATGTAAAGTAGATATCTAATATCATATAATTGGGAAAGGCTCGACATTTTGCACGAGTCCATCAGATATTAATGTGAGTAGTCCAATAAAAATTGGGCGGGATGGGATAAGTGGGCGTGGCACCTCCTATATCAAAAATATGATGTACTACGAAAGCAACAGTCTTTTGACAAGTACATTACTTATCAATGTGATTTGTCGTGGAAAATATATCGTCAAAATCAAAAATCGCCAAACCCAAAAATCGCGAAAAATAAATCGCCCAAAAACAAAAATCTTCAAAATCAAAAATGGGCAAAATCAAAAATCACTAAAAATAAAAATTGTCAAGTGATATTTTAAGTTCAAAGCCAATAGTTGAGTGGTGCCAGATCTAATTTGGAAAATCCATGTTCTTCTCATGGGCAGCTACATGTACCTCCAGGGCAGGAACGCCGAAAAATCTGATAATTGTTGTACCGAATTAAAAAAAAAAAAAAAACATTTTATATCAGCAAGTATCAAAATAAATGAATCTATATTAATGATCTATACTTAGCTTAATAAAGAGGTAATGTGTTTGTTTGTAGGAGGTAATCTCCGTAACGACTTATCTGATCTTCCTGAAATTTTAACTGATTCTTACTGCGAATATCGGAAGTGCTACAGGCTGTATTTTTTTAATATTTTTAGTGGACGTGGCACCTCCCATACAAAGTAAATTTTTAATATCATATATATTAAGTACTATGATAGAGAGAGCTTTGAAAATTTATCTCAGGTTATCTATTATTAACGTGAGTAGTCAGACAAAAAAGTGGGCGGGATTGGACAAATGCGCATGGCACCCTTTACAAACTTAATATTCAATGTGATATATCTGAATAACTGTGTTAGTGAGAGCCTTGGGACTTTGCGTGAGCCTTTTCATAATAATTCGGAAGGGCGGGGGAGGGGCAGGGTGCAGCGAAGCACACCGGGTTACATCTAGTATATCAATAAAGGAGGAGATCAGAACGTATATTTTCAAATCATCAGCATAAAGCAAAAAACGTGCCATAGTAAAACACTTAGAGACATCATTTATAAACAAATTAAACAAGAGTGGACCCAAAACACTACCTTGAGGAACGCCTGAGGTTTGAACATATGGGAACGATTCAAAATTCTTAACAAACACTCTGCAAATTCTATTAGATAGGTATGATCTTATCCACGTAAGAAATACTATGAGATACCCTGTCAAAGGCTTTAGAAAAGTCAGTATATACAACATCAATAATTTCTCGAAGAGTTCAGCTATTAATGACAATAACGAAATTGGATTTTTCCTGGTTTAAATATCATAATCAGCTTTATTGTGTATGTCGCAGTCACGTCGAATTTGTGTAGATTTTTGCAAATGGCATTAGAGATATCGTTTTTCGTCAGAACTACAAATCTGTCGATGTCTTGTTTTATTTGGTGAGATATTTGGACCCTGAGATGTGAAATTTGAGAGATCAGAGAGATCGGAATCTCCCCACGGTGGAGTAATAGTAGCGCACTTATGAGTTTTCGATTCAGAGCCGGTCAGATTTGTCTCGTGATCCTACACGTTAATCCATTAGCCCACCTGTTATCCATTATGCAAGCGGTGCGAAGACGAAGTTCCAGCTTGCACGATTCCAGTGGTGCACCAACAAATGAGGACATAAAGTTTTGACCAATCAATATTTTCGCTTTGGTACAGTTTGTGTAACTGGTTTTGAAATATCTTTCAAAAATATAAAATATAGCTTATTTTCATTAGTATATAATTTTGATAAAATTGAAGCAGTGTGGCAATGGTGCGTGGTAGAGAAGAATAAAGCATATATTTCAAAAATTCATAACTACACTGTATTCTTAAACGGACCGGTTTCTGGCATTTCAGCCTTCATCAGCGATTTATTGAACATTGTGACAATTGTTATGTTATAATTGAATAGATTGTTTCTATATGAACTTTTTCTATTTAGGGCGGGCGTGAGATTTGAACCTGCGACTATCTCACATACACCCGTACTTGCACTTTTTGGTCAGCGCTTTAACACACTCACCTAAAGTCAGGCCTACTAGCAGTGTGGTTAAGAATCAGTTTTCATACCATACAGATTTTATTTCGAATTAATTTCAGAAGATACAACTCCGTTCAAACAAACAATCGTTATTTTTGAATTTTTTAATATTTTTGCATTCCACTATTCTCAGCTTCGTAAGAGTTGCCATATGTGATATATGGTTTGTACATTCTACATATTGCACTTTTACATATATTTGAGATGAAGATCTGAAGCGAAATTTTTTCAATAGTTTGTTAGATTTAACGTCATTTTTCAGACATATTGCATTTTTCCTGTGAAGACGCCAATTTGAAATGCAGCTCTAATGCTTTCCACTGATCAAACATTTTTTCAATTGCTCCATATCTTGCTAACCACCGGGTTCCGCTTAAATTATGTATCTTTGCTGGATTTTTATTTGCAAACAAAATCAAAACACAAACAACAATGTGTATGCATCTTTGATACATATCTCAATGCACATGCTTTATTACGTCTAAACACTTTTCACTACATGTATTTTTTTAGTTTTTTATATAAAATTTCATCAGAGTATTCTTAAATTTTCATACGTCATTCCGAAACTTTTTATTCTAGAGGCTCCAAATTCATGACGAAGATTTTAAGCATAAGAGGTACGACTCAGTCTCTTGCGGACAGGAGAATGTGTTCAACAGACAGACAGACAACTTTTATATTGAATCTGTTATATAAAAATCATGTGAGTCCGATCACAGGGGAGATGTGTAAGCATCTAGTAATTAAAGATTTTTTTATAGCACTTTCTTAAAATTAAACAGAAAGCGTATCGATTATAGCAATCAACTGCAGGGGCTCTGTTAATATAAAAATATTTATAATTATTTATTATTTTAACCGGTTAATTTTTAATTTTTCCTTTTTTATTTTTTATTTTTAATTTTTCGTTTTTCATTTTTCAATTTTAATTTTTTTTTTAATTTTTCATTCTTTATTTTTCATTTATTATTTCTAATTTTTCATTTTTTAATATTAATTTTTCATTTTTTATTTTTCATTTTTTATTTTTCATTTTTCATTTTTTTCTTCATATTTCATCTTCCAATTTTTATTTTTCTTTTTTCATTTTTTATTTTTCATTTTTTATTTTTCAATTTTAATTTTTTATTTTTTTGATTTTTTATTTTCCATTTTTTATGATTAATTTTTTATTTTTCAGTTTTTATTTTCCATTTTTCATTCTTCATTTTTAATTTTAGTTTTTCATTTTTCATTTCTTAATTTTCATGCTTCATTTTTTATTTTTCATTTTTATTTTTAATTTTTTAGCTTTAATTTTTTATTACTAATTTTTTATTTTTCATTTTTCCTTTTTATTTTTTTTTAATTTTTTATTTTTCATTTTTCATTTTTTATTTTTAATTTTTCATTTTTCCTTTTTTATTTTTCATTTTTCATTTTTAATTTTTCATTTTTATTTTTAATTCTTTATTTTTCATTTTAATTTTTTTTTTTTTTCATTTTTCGTTTCTCATTTTTCATTTTTTATTTTTCATTTTTCATTTTTCGTTTCTCGTTTTTCATTTTATAGTTTTTATTTTTCGTTTTTCATTTTTCATTTTTTATTTTTCATTTTTCATTTTTAGTTTTTTATTTTTTATTTTTTATTATTCATTTTTTATTTTTCATTTTTCATTTTTTATTTTTCATTTTTTATTTTTCATTTTTTATTTTTTATTTTTAATTTTTTATTTTTCATTTTTCATTATTCATTTTTAATTTTTCGCTTTTCATTTTTCATTTGTATATTTCATGTTTCGTTTTTATTTTTCATTTTTTATTTTTCATTTTTTATTTTTCATTTTTGATTTTTAATTTTTAATTTTTATTTTTTTATTTTTAATTTTTAATTTTTTATTTTTCATTTTTTATTTTTCATTTTTAATTTTTCGTTTTTCATTTTTAATTTTTAATTTTTTTTTTTTTCATTTTGCATCTTTAATTTTTTATTTTTAATTTTTTTTTTATTTTTCATTTTTAATTTTCAAACAGGTTATCAAAATATCATAATTTTTTCACCAATACAATCACATTTTATCTTACATGTTACGCTTACATGTTACGCTTGCATGTTACACTGTTTTTGAAATTTACCCCCCTGCGCGTATAGATGTTTACACATCAAAAAATAACGGTTGCGAAAAAATTACGAGGATAAACGAGTGTTAAGATTTTTTCAATCTCACTCCTTATGTACGCTTTTGAAGGAATTAAAATACTCGTATATTTACAAACAATATAATCTTTAAAAGACCCATCAATTGTCAAGTAAGCAATTTGGAGTCGATCTTGACTGAATATGCGATACTCTATACCATGCCTTTAGAGAATTGGTCTTAGTTCCAACTAATTGGGTATAGATAATAAACATAAACCAAATCTGTGTCGAATTTTTCTAATTTTTTTGCCTTCAATTCTGAAAAAATTCATATCGGATGCTATATTTTTATGGGGACTTAGTCGAAAAATTAACTGATCCCAATGATATTTGACAAAGATTTTATTGTAAAAACATATACAAACCAAATTTGAGAAAAATATTTTTGTTTTTGAAGATCGGAAAGCATTTATGTAATAAACACACATAAACCCAATTTGACTGAAATTTATATGATCATTTGGATCTTATGACAATTTAAGTCATTTGTATGGTGACTAGGTCTGATTCTGACTCACTCGATATAATATAAAGACTAGCTCAAATATTTTTGGTAATTGCAGACAACAGCACAAAGTAATTTAACCCTAACCACATAGTGGTATAACTTAACTTTAGAATATTAGTTTTAAAATATTGTTAACAATAAATAGTTTCGAGAAAACTATAAAAGACTTTAATATTTTTTTTTTAATATTTCAATAAGTTGAAGAAACAAATTAATAAATTAACAGAACGTGTTCTAAAAAAGAAACAAACTAAATATTTGTCGTTACAAAACGAAAGACTAAAGAATCAAATGTATAAAGCTAAACCTTCTTAGGAATTGTTTCAACCCACGTTACTGACTAGTTTCCAAAAATAGCTCATACAATCATCTTTTTGGAAGACAGAACTGAGTTAACTAGAATAGTTATTTAGTCTATTAAAGAAAGCGTCATTGAAATCAGCAGACATTTTTATACCGTATACCATTTTGTTGTAAGGGTATAATCAGTTTGTGCTAATATTTGTAACTACCAAAAAATTTTTATACGATCTAGCTGTGTCCATCCATGTGTATTTATCCACGTAAGCCTTCTTGGCTTGATTGGCTTTAGGATGAACTTCATACAAATATCGACTATGACTATATCTGTAATTATAATGTAACCCAATATCAGATATATCTTGGCAAAGTTTGGTTTATAATTTTTTAATGCACCCTTAAAATTAACTGTATAGGGCCGTTTTTAGCCATAGTCTCCACAGAAAGCTGCTTTCCCAATATTCATTTATCTCTATGATAAAATGCAAAAAAGCTCTAATTTTTGTTTATTAGAACAAGAAGTGACTTAATATAGTCATGATCGGTCCATTTTTTCCAATTCGTCCCCATATAACATAAAGCTTCGGTGGGTATCATGTATTCGGTGTAAACCCGTTTGAACATTCTGACTTGTTCAGTTTATAATGTGTTGATATTGATGTTGCTGTTGATATTGATGTGGTGTTTTTGTTGAATTATAGTGCAATTTAAATATACAGACAAACAAACATTACTAATCTACATTAGTAAGAAGAATACAAAATAAGTAATCACGTTTTTCTTCTTCTTACTTTAGTTAGAAGTATTAATAGGAGACGATCGAAGTAGCGTTTGGTTTTGTCTGGATTCTGCAGCGCCATTGTGGGATGTTATTTGTGCTTTTTTTTGCGTAGTTTGTATTTGTTGTTGTGTTATTTTGTTGTTAAAGCAAAATAATGCAGGTGTTCTTCAGACTTTTAGGCGCCATTGTAATAGGAATCATTTTAAAGAAATGTTCAGATGATCGTTTGTTTTTTCTTTATTATTTGATTTGATGTAGTAGTTGTTGCTGGTAAATAATTTAAATAAAATTATGCAACCTACTCATTGACTATATTAGGAAATGTGAACGAAGCCAAAAGATATACAATTATTTAAGGCTCTTTTCTTTTATTTTTTTTGATTAACACGCACAGTAAAGTTAAGACTATGGCTGGACAGTGCATTACCTTGTCTACCCATAACTCTGGCCTCTTTTAGTGAGTAGCTTCACTCAAACGACGCATAATACTCACTCACAATAATAGAAGACAAATATTAACATGACCTTGATTTTTGAATGACTTATAGGTGAACTTTTCGTTCTTTATTCGCATTTTGCACAATATTTGCTTGATTGGTCGATTGTTTTGGAGCCGTTGTTTCTAGTTTCATCACCCGTAATTATACATTTCATTTTTTCCTAGTAGTCAGAAAGCATTATTTCAGAGATATTAATGCGACTCCTTTTTTCAAAAAAAAAAATTCGTGTTTTTGATGCGTTTCAGGTCCAAATTATATTATAAAATGGTGTTGATAGCAGGAACTTTAATTATAAGTTGATGATTTTACCTTGATGTACTGTTAACAGTTGATGTTTTCTTTCGACTAGATCGCTCTTTGTCCACATCACTGTGCAGAGGCTATATATAAGTTAATCATTTCGTTTCTAATAATTAGTAACCTCAATTTTTTTTTATTTTTTAGATAACTAAAAGATTATTTACTTCATTTTTATTTTATCCGACGTAGAAAAGATTATAATTTTGCAAACCATATACACATGTTTTGAATATATGTACACTTCCCACTTAGACAAATATCGGCTTTACTGCAAACGACATCGAGTATTGAAAAATGAGGAAATACGTCTTCGTTTAAATCAAATACAGATTGAAATACAGTCTAAAATTAACGTCTTCCTAAAATGTTTTAATGAATATCTCTGATATACCTACTAAATATGTGCACTGCTTCTTTTGACAAAATAAATGAACAAAAAAGTCGTTTTCATCGGGATCCAGGTAACTAGAACCTAAAATAAAATCACGGTCTATTATTTTGGGACCCCAAATTGTACGTTTGTTTCCCATACAATTCCAATTCGAGGCAGTGGAATATATTGACAATTTGCTTACTACTTTTTTTTTGCAGGTTTCAAATGTTATCAAATCCAATAATTTTTAAGAATTATTTCCAACACCAAAAACACAAAAATTAATTATTTTTTATCTCTAAATGTTATTTAACGCCTCTTGTTTTATTTCGTGTTTTTAAACTTCCTTCTTTCTCCATTAATGAAACGTGTTAAGATAAAGCGTTTGTATATTAACACCCTTCTTATTCAGAACAACCAGAGCTAACCACGAAACTCTTAATAATTCAACACATTTTACAAAAAAAAAAAAAAAACATTTATACTTTTATATTTCGTGATACAACCGCAAAATCAAACATATGAATTGAATGAAATTTTAATCCATTTTCAAAATCTTTCTCAACAACAAAATATTGTTTTCAACTTATAAAAGCTTTTGCGTGTTATTAAAATTAAAATTACAAAAAACGCATATCCTTTGCGAGATATTTTTATTAATAAATAACACCCAAAAAAATGTTAGAGATTAAAGTATAAATGCCAACAAAAACACGAAATTAAACTAATAAAAAAAAATACATCATGTCAGAAGGTGTAGCATCTCAAATAAACCCAAAATGATAATGATAACTTTTGAAAACTTATAGAAAGGAGTGCGTGGCTTTAAAAACACTCAGGTGTTTTGGATGAGAAACGAATTTAGTTTTATCGGCGCCACACCATGCTGTGTTAGACATTTATTTAAGTCAAGAATGAAAAGGTTTTTTTTTATTGATTTAACGACACAAACATTTTAGCCGTATATAGTTAGTTAAAATACATAACCACGTAATTAACAACAAATATTTTAATGATTTTATTGTAATTTAACTCACATTTTAAACTCATAATATCAAAATTAGCGATTTTATTAAGGAAACTCAAAAACGTCTGAAGAAGAAAAAAATATTAGCTACGTGATTTGAATTAGAGGTAGGTAAATGACTTCGAAACAGCTTTAAAAAAGAAACTTGTATTATCTTTGCCCATTCTCAGTCATCAATTTCACTACGTTGTGATGAAATTCGGTAAATGAGCTTCATATCAGCCATACAATGAACGCTATTGAAATTGGTTTATATGAATGCATATTCAGACCTATTCTCCATTCAAATTACCCCTATGCGATTGACTTAACTTGCCATAAGATCGAAATTATCAAAAAGATCTCAGTTAAATTGGGTTTGTGTGTGTTTGTTACATCCATTAATCTATAGACCAAAAATAAACGGTATATGTCTCGATCTTCACGTAAACCTATCAAAAACAAAAATATTGCATAGATTTTTCTGTAATTTGATTATTTTCCAAAAAGAAGTGACTTTACCAAATATGGTCAAGATCGGTCCATTTTTCGACCTAGTCCCCAAATACTCTAAATATAGCATCTGATAAAA
Source organism: Cordilura impudica (assembly GCA_963682025.1). Classification (NCBI taxonomy): domain Eukaryota; kingdom Metazoa; phylum Arthropoda; class Insecta; order Diptera; family Scathophagidae; genus Cordilura; species Cordilura impudica. The sequence continues at coordinate 141,079,358 of OY821519.1, forward strand.
ACTTTTTCAGATTTGCAGGCAAAAAAAAAATAAAAATTCCAATTAGATTTTATTTATTTAAATTAGTTCGACCTAAGACCAATTCTCTAAATACATGGCATAGGGTATCTCATAGTCGGTCTTGACCGACTATAATTATACCCTATACCATATGTGGTTTGGGTATAATGACTTTGTGCTGCTGTTTGTAACTACCAAAAATATTTGACCTAGACCCATCTTTTATTATACCAATCGGCTCAGAATCACTTTCTGAGTCGTTTTAGCGATGTCAGTCCGTCCGTCCGTCTGTGTGTCTGTGTAAACATTGTAATCAAACTACAGGTCGCAAATATGAATATATTTTGATGAAATTTAGTAAATAAGCTTTTATCAGCCATGGGAAATTGGTGCAAATCGGCCAATGTTCAGACCCAGTCCCCATACAAATGAACCCTGTGAAATCGACATAAATTGCCATAAGATGCAAATTATCATATAGATCTTAGTAAAATTGGGTTTGTATGTGTTAATTGTATCCATTAATCAGTAGTCCAAAAATAATCTCTATTGGACAATTCTTAGTCATAGGCCCCATATAGAGCTGCTTCCCGATCTTCACTTAAATCTATCAAAAAAAAAAAAAAAACAATAATATTGCGCAGATTTTTCTCAAATTTGGTTTGTTTATATTTTTTCAAAATATAAGTGACTTTACCAAATATGGTCAGGATCTTTCCATTTTTTGACCCAGTCCACATATAAATATAGCACCCGATATGAACTTTTTCATATCTGCAGCCACAAAAATTTAAAATTAAATTTGGGTTTTGCTTATTTTCTATATCCAGTTAGTTGGACCGAAGAGATAGGGTTTCTAAACCATGGTATAGGGTATCGTATGGTCGGTCTAGACCGACTATAATTTTCTCATTTGTTTTCTTACTTGTTTATTATATCATATCAAGACATGTCTTTCGAAACTTTATCCATTTTTTTAACCTTTGAGATATTGCGTATTGGCTCTTTTTTCTAATGTGCATCGTAGGACGAGTGGTATTTTAATATAGTTTTAAAAGAATGTAATCCTTTTCAATTGTACTAAATCTTGGACATCTCAAAAAAGAGATATAACCAATGGAACCATATTTTTTTTATCGTTACAATCTCGTATTCAAGGGTAGAAATATTATCGTTTTTTTTTTGCTCAATGGTACTTATATGCGACATGCGGTAACATGCTTTTTTTTATATTATTACCGCAAACGGTGAAACTATAAACTTTGGTATATTGCTTATTTTTTATACCCTCCACCCCAGTGTGCAGAGGGTATATATAAGTTTGTCATTCCGTTTGTAATAATTAGAAAAAAAATTCTGGACCCATAATATATATATATATTTGTGATCCAATTAACAAGCGGAGTTGATATAGCGATGTCCGTCTGTCCGTCTGTGGAAATCACGATAACAACTTCAATCGGGCACCAAGGGTACCCATTTGCATAGACTATGATTCACTGACTTTCTGAAAAGTTTGCTATTTAAAATCGTCCAAATCGGTTGAATAGGGCCCGAGATCTGAAGGAAGAACTAAAAAAAGTCTTGAAAAAATATGATTTTCTATGTTCTTCTTGTCACGATCACGGCCTCAGTGGACAGCTAGGGCGATCATTTTTAGTGAGGATGATTCACCAAAATCATGGGAGGTTTTCTGTTTAAAAAATCATTAAAATCGGTGGAACATGTCCAGGGAAATCTCTGAAAAATAAAAAAAAATTAAAAATATGATGTTTCTATATTGTTCTTGTTGTTATTCCAAAAGTTGTATTGTTGTCATAGCTGAAATTGTTGTTGTTGTGGTCGTTGTGGTAATAATATTATAAAAACTAACCCTTTGTAAATTTTTTTTATCAACTCTGGTAGAAAAACTTTAAAGTTTACATTGTTTTGGCATCACAAAAAAAATTTACTAGATCATTTCTGTCATTGCCTCGAGCCTGCCAGCAAAGTTTCAGATCGATTGGGTCACGGGAAAGGGGTTAAAAATCAATCCAAAATTTTTTCGACAAGCGGACACTACGAGTTAATGTAAAGAGAGTATAAATTCACCAACATCTAAAATAAAAAATGTTAAACTAAATAGTTGTTAATAAAAAAAAACATGTAAATTTACCAAACATAATTTTATGTATTAAAGAAAACACGAAAATAACTTTTGGTGTTGCATTTTTTGTGTGTAATATTTACATGTGCATATGTATGTACGTACATACATACATACATATATTAAATAACAAAGTAATATACATATATTCTATACATGTATATTCATAATAACCGCATGTTAGATATAAATCGGTATATTATTTTATTTATATAAAATTCTCCAATATGTATTTTGTTTTAGGGAAAATACATTTCTTTCGTATTAACAAACATAGTGTCAATTCATTTTGCTCAGAGTTGCTATGCCACAGTAGATGGCGCCGCAATTTTTGTTCTAATTAGCTTTGCAATCGTTATTTCTATTTTAACATGAATGTCAATATTTTTAACTAGATATCATACAGAACAATGTTAAGAGTATACACGGGCTGGTCTTGTATTTCATACGTTTTTTCATTATTCTTTTACAAATATGAACATAAGTTTGGCATATTAACTTTTTGTTGTCTTCACAAAATAGAGTTACCGAGTTCATCAATGAGTTTTTTGCTTTCAAAACAGTTCTACATAGTTATATAGAACTATTATTCTGCTTTACCTACAAAATATCTGATTGCGATTACATCTAATTTTTAAAAATGGTTTATAATTACTAAAGCATTATTATTCACATAAATACAAAATTGCACTTTTTAAATTTTCCATTCAAATTTAAGAAAATATCAATTCTAAAAACTGTAATTAAAATTTCCAATTATAAATAATAAAATATTAATTGAATTTCAGAAAATCATATCAAAACGTCGGAAATAATAATTTTAAATTTAGAAGACATCAATTGCATCAAATTCCGAAAAAAAACACCAAATATGTTTACATTTAAAAAATGTTTACATTAAAAAAAATATTGGCATTCACGAGAAATTAATAGCATTTCAGTAACTTCTTTTAACGATAGTCGAATCGTTAAAAAAAGAAAATTGCAAAATTATCAGTAAAATTTTTACACGATATTGTTGTTGTTATCTAAACGACAACCATTTTTGTGTTGTTTATTCAATCGATAAAAACTTAAGTTTTTAGGTTGAAATGTCGTCACACATAAATAAAAATCATAAAATAGTGAAAATATTTTGCTTTTATTAAAAAACTTTTTTATATAAATAAAAAAATTAAATAGCATATTCAATTCATTATTTCATTTTCAAATAAATAAACAGAAATATTAGTAAAAAAAAATAGAGATATTAAACATAAACATAAAATCATCCTGTCATATAGGAAGTAATTTGTTTTTTTCTATTCTTTGTGTTTTTCACTTATTTTGACAAAGATGCCACACGTTTACAATTTAAATAAATAGAAAAATAGATTTGTCGACTGTCGTTAAGATGTATGTACTTAGTGAATTACTTAATCCTCAGTGCAAACAACAATAGCTGTCGATATATTTTGCCATTGTCAGATCGTTGAAATTTACAGAATCGGACTACAGAAAACATTAATTTAAATTCAATGAATTTTATAAAACCTCAAATGATATTTAAGAATTGCGAACATAAAAATTATTACATAAATAAAGGCAATTTGATGAGAATGTTATTTATATATTATTTTTCACAATTTTTTGTGGATGAAAATTTGAAGTTTTTCAAAAACTAAAGATAACAAATTATTTTATTTAAAATGTTTGGGACATTTGATTTTTTGCGTTTGGCATCCCTAATTTGCTTATTTATTATTATAATCTATTCTCTTGTTTTCCAAATATCGAAATATTTTAATAAAAAAGTTGAGAGAGCTTTTTTTGGTTATTATTTTGTTACTCCATCCGACCTATATGGCCGCAATGAAAAAATATTTCGCCAGTTAAAAGAAACTATACAGCCATCTCCAATTAGAACGATTTAATGTATATAGCCACCCTACACAACCATTACCTTTGCAATGGAGGTTAGGGCGAGCTATTTAATTAGCAAAAACTAAATTAAACGAGAAGTTATGTCATATAACCGGAAACGCATGCATATAGGTATATAACCTAAATGCATGGCGATCAGCAACCACGATGACCAAAAAGCAAACACCGAAATAATAGAAAAGACGAAAACCCCAAAAAATTTTCTGAAATAATTTGGTATTAAGTTTAACAAATTGTTTACTTTTTCCAATATTTTGTTTACATTTATTATCAATACTCAAACCGAGGTAGAGGGTATCAAAGATTCGGCACAGCCGAATTTAACACTCTTACTTGTTTTATATTATCACCGCAAAACATTAAACAATAAACTTTGGTACATTGCTTATTTTTTGAACGTCGAGTTGACAGCATAATGGAATAGATGTGACTCTTGTGAATCTCGGCTTAAACCGATTATTGATGATTGAATTGGATTATTGAAAACAGCTAAAATTAAGATTTTCGATAAATTATAACAGATATTTAAATTTGATGAAAACCAAAAACAACAATTTTTCGGGTACTTGCACAGTTAGGAATATATACTGATATCACCGTTCATTATTATTTACTAATACCGTGGTGTTTTAATTCTCTTTAAAAATGACGACCATTACTTTTACTAATGCCGTTATTCATTTTACTTTGCCAACCTTATGTTTATGAAAAATTATTGTCTGCTAAATAGCATTCGTTAGCAAATTAAATAATTTTAACATACCTCATTGATTTGCGGATTTTTAAATGGTCGTCATTATCAAGTCACGTTTTTGACACATAATATTGAGCTGTTAATCAAATGGTTATAAAATTTTTCACATTTAAGTAAAATGTGAACAAGATTTGAAATGCCACAAGTATGTTTGGTATTACAATCGGCAAGTTTGTTTCGAGTGCAAGTAATATTAGCACAAGTCAAGGGTTAAGAATATATATTCCATTACAACTAATTTTCAAGAAGACTATAAATATTAACGCTATAACAAATCCTGGCAAAGCAAGTAAGATTAAGAGTTTGCAATTAGTATTGACTAATTTAAATATTTTTTATTGGAATAAGCTTTTACAGATAGAAATATAGATTTAATTCAAAAAATTCAATAACACAGGTTAGAAGTTAATGGGGACTCAAAAATATACTCAGTCCAATTCTAAACAAAAATTCCGCATGAAATATCACACTTCTCCCTTTTCCCTTATTATGAATAAAAATTCCTTCGGAAAAAAAATTCTATGGGAAAAAAGTAGTTATTCTCAATGCACTTGATTTTAGTTTTTTCCCTCAAAAAAATTTCCCTTGCAAAAAAAACGGGAGTTTACATAAAAATGTAAAAAGTATTTTGATAAAACAAAATTTAAATAAAAAAAAAATAATATTTTATTAATCTTGTAGACTGGAGACCACAAATAAAGCCAAACTTCAACTTTTGTTAAGTTTAATGAGAGCCAATTCAAGCATTGATTGTGTTTTCCATAGATTCAGCCCGCAATTGACTTCTAGCAATCCTATGGCCATTTCGTTGTTGTTGTTCTACAACACCAATTTCCTCCACGAGTGCTCGCATCATAGCTATGCTAATCATTTTTTATTTAATTTTTCTTCAAATAATTTTATTTGCGTTTGCACACAAAAAAAAAACAAAGAATTATAAATCTTTCTGGAGAAAAGTATTTTCCGTGAAAAAGAAATTCCTTGAGAATATTCGTAATTGGGCTGACTATAAACTAATAGTTTTGGAAGAGATAAAAATTTTTTTAAATAAAAATTCATCTTTACATGCTGAGGTTAATATATAGTTACTAGCATAGCCCAGCCCTCGAAAATCGAGTGCAAATTCGAGGAAATTTTATTTTTTCATTTAATAAATAATTTCATAAAAGCCTAAAGGTATACTTATCAATTTTAGCCAACTTTTGAAATAAAATTCATTAAATTTCATTATAAATTTAAACGAATTTATTGGCAATGATGAGATTGAATTGGAAAATTATATTCTTTTTAGATGCGATAGTATTTCAAGGCACACCGGTGGTGTTTGTTTTTACATAAACAATAACTGGCAAGCAACACAAATTAATTGCAATTCCGTTGGAAAAATGATTTGGTGGCTTAATGTGGAAATTCAAAATAGAAACAGAAATTATAAGCTAATTGGTGTGTATAGGTCACCAGATAGACAAAAATCGCCAGAAGCAGTCTTTAATGGTTTCTTTGAGGTTGAAATGGACAAAATTAATAAACATGATAATTATTTAATAATGGGTGATTTTAATATTGATTGGCTTGAAAATAGTACCCATAAATATAGATTGGAAGAAATAATAAATGATAACGTCTTTAAACAAATCGTTACGCAACCGACAAGATTAACAAGAACTATAAATACTCTAATTGATTATGTGGTAACAAATATAGAAGATACTACGGCCAAAACAAATAGTAATCTAAAAATAGAAAGATTAATACCAATTATGCACAATATTGAATACCCAAAAACAAAACAGATAAAAACATTACATTTTGATAATGAAAGTTTCCGGAATAACCTTATTGATGGTGGAATAAATAATATATCACCGCATGCTCTTGGTAATGCGTTATATAATGGATTATGTAAAACCATTAACGATGCGATAAAACCAATGATAATGACAAAAAATATAAAAAATACAAAAACAAACGATTGGTTCAACAGCAATCTAAAATCAATGAAAGAAACAAAAATTCGACTTTATCAAATGGCTGTGTGGTTTAATAGTGAGTTTTATTGGAATAATTACAAGTCATTCCGAAATAACTATAAAACAGAGCTCTCAATTGCTAAAAAGAATTTTATTAACAATAAAATTAATAGATGCTGTGACCAAAAAAACAATGTGGAAAACTATAAAAACCCTTGTTCTCAAAAAAGATAATTCAAAAATACAAGAAATAGAATTAAATGGTATAACGATTTCTAACGAAAAGGAAATAGCAGAACAATTAAACAATTTTTTCATAAACAGCATTCAACAAATTAGCGACAGTATACCATTCGTCAAATATAAGAATCTCATTGAAGAGAACCCACAAAATAAATTCAAGTTTGGAATCATTGATATAAGGATGTTGAAAAATATTATGCATGCTATGAACAACAAAAAGGATTATAATTATCTAACAGTTAAAATGTTGCTGGATAATTTTGATATAATAGGACCCCTTTTACAACGTTTTATTGCATCTTTCCTTATAACTGGATTTTTTCCTGACTATCTAAAAGAATCTTGTATTATTCCAATTCAAAAAATTAAACACACAAAAGATCCACAAGAAATTCGGCCAGTAAATATGCTGCTAACAATAAGTAAAATTTTGGAAAAAGTCGTACAAGCCCAATTAAATAAATAATTCGAAGATAAAAATTTATTAAATGAAACACAATCAGGCTTCAGACAAAATCATAGTTGTGAATCTCTGTTGAATCTAGTGGTAACTCAATGGAAGACTGAAATGAAGAATAGAAACTGCGTTGTGGCTATTTTCTTAGACTTCAAAAGAGCGTTTAAGACAATTAACAGGGAAATAGTGTTAGAAAAACTTCAAAAATATGGAATAAAAAGCATAGAATTAAAATGGTTTGAAAGCTATCTGGAAAATAGAACTCAAAAAACAAAATGCGGAGATGAGATATCAAAAATTAAAAACATCAATGTAGGTGTGCCTCAAGGGGCAGTATTGGGAACATTGCTGTTTCTAATATATATAAACGATTTGGAAAGAGTCATAAAAAAAGCAAAAGTATGTATGTTTGTGGACGATGAAAAAATCCAGAAGATTGTGTTCGAAATTTAAATACTGAAATGAGAGAAGTTGTGGTGTTTAAAAATGAATAGATTAAAACTAAATATAAATAAAACTAAATACATGGTGATAAATGGAACGGCAGATGAAAACATTATTATCGATGGTGTACCAATTGAGGAGATTGAAGAAATTAAATATTTAGGAGTTATTATATATAAAAACCTTAAGTTTAATACACATTTTAACTATATTTGCAAAAAGATTGCTAAAAAAAAATAGCTTTCTTCAGAAGAATTCGAAATAATATATCAACAATTACATCTATAAGAATATTTAACACAATAGTTAAACCCCACTTTGAATGTTGTTCAACGCTGCTTTTCCTTGGGAGTCAACAAATGAAAGAAAGACTTCAAAAGCTTCAAAATAAGGGTATGAAATGCAGATGTCATAGGTTAACACATATAAGTGACATGTTACAAAAATTGCAGTGGCTCTCAGTGAATCAAAGACTGGTGATGAATGTTCTAATATTTATATTTAAGATGAAAAATGGAATGTTGCCAAACTACTTGGGAAAGCAACTAGTTTATGTAGCAGATGTACAGCCATACAATCTGAGGAATATGAACGATTTTAAGTTAAATTTTGGAAGAACAAATTTTTACCAAAATTTATTATTTTATAATGGACTTAAGTTATATAATAAAATTCCATCAGAATTAAAGAATGAAAAAAACTTTTTTATATTTAAACGAAAAATTACAATGTACGTAAAACAAATGTGTTAATGTAGAAAATCCATGAATGTAACATATTTTATTTTATATTAATAGCAGTATGGCTAAATAAATAAATAAATAAAAAAAAAAAAAAATATTTGTATAAATGGGTTTGTCAATTAATAATTTTAAAGGAGCATAAAGGTATGTTAATCAATTTTAGCCAATTCACAATTCAACACAAGACTTTTGATACTTAGCAAGCAACTTTTAATGAGCATTACTCAAAAAAAAATGTTCCAGATGGTGCAAATCTGTAAATCTGGTGGACAGCTAAAAATAAATACCTTTCAAATGAGGTATATTTGGTCAAAACCGGTTATTAACGCCAATTTTTATATCGGTCGCAAGAAATCGCCTTGGCTATTAATATAATGGATTTGCCGACATCTTCATATTTTCCGTAACTATCCTACAAATTTGTAGCAGAAATTAATATCGAAACAGTTAAGGGAAAATAGTGATGTACATAACATCAACATAACATCCTTCAAATAATTGATTGTGCCACCAACAATAACATGACAGTTAGAGAATAAATATGTAGACGAGCAAGTTTTTATTTAAAAAGGCGTAAATTGGGCATCATTGTGCCAATATATGAACTAAAATATGGAGACAAAATGCTGAAAAAAAAAATTCAGTATGTTTGTTTTTTAGTTTTAAGTTATAAATATTGTAATAAGCCCAGATATTAATGTAGACGTAAAACACAGATGGAGTGTACCAAAGATTCGGCATAGCCGAATTTCACACTATCACTTGTACTTGTTAGTATTTTTTTCGGGATAACGTTAAAAAAAGTGTGACAATATCACTCTAAACCCTTATGACACGTGGAGTAAAACTATGCATTAACACTCACAATAATTAACCTAACCAATTTTTATGGCTTTAAACAACAACCTCTTCAGGATATCCGTAAATAATCTTCACTAAAAAAGAACAAGCCTGCTGACCTGTTGAAGACGTGATCATGAATTTCACCGACGGACAGACGGATATTGGCGAGTATAAAAATAGAAGATAAACAAAACCCTTATTTATCGACTACAGAGCTGTGTACGATAGTTGGCAAACAAAAAACCTCTCCAACCCCATTGTTACGTGATTACTTCAACTTTTTGATGAATTTTTTAAATATTTTAAATATTAATAGGTCGAGGTTATAAAATTAAAATTTTAAATACCGGTATACAAGTTTACCAAAAATGGTAACTGTAAGTTTTCAAGCTTTTAACTCTTTACTCATTAATTTTAAGTTATAAGAACGACTTTTTCGGATGTCTGCAAAATTGAGTTTAGTTAAACGCGCGATTCTTAACGCTTTAGTAAAACTGTTAAAAAGTTATCATTGTTCAAATTTACGCCTTTACTAAACTACAAAACAAACTCGACCATTGTATACGAGTACGGAGCGTATGAGTTATTTCTTTGGAGATATTAATTTGCGTTTTTCACTAGTATTATTATACGCGGAATAACTCAGACACACGGTTATTTTAATTTTGAAGTAATTTCAGATTATAGCCAGAAAACCAAGGTTTAAAGTTAATACTAATTATTTATACTCTATACCACTCTCTGGTCAGAATATAATGAGCATTGGCTGAATCATTTCCTAAAATGATTAATTTTTATTTTTGGTTATTATTTCTTCCTTTTAATGCATTTTATAAAATATGATAACACATAATTTTGATAAAGCACAAAAAATTACAAAATTTGTTGGTAGATATATATAATTTATATCTTATTACACTTTAAAAATTTTTTAATCAGAATTCAAAAATTTTTTCGACTTTGAGTATCTCGGTTCCTATCCACCCTAATGGCAATTATTTTTACACGAAAGTAAAACCGTTTTATTAAAAAAGAAAAAAAGTTACAGAGTTTTGAAAGTTTTTGTGTATTAAGCTATTTGTGAACCAAAGCGCGAGCAGAGTTACGGCATAACAAAGTGTGTTTACAGTTTATATTTATACCCTATACCACTATGAGGTTTGGGTATAATGACTTTGTGCTGCTGTTTGTAACAACCAAAAATATTTGACCAAGACCCATCTTAATTATACCGATCGAATCAGAATCACTTTCTGAGTTGATTTAACAATGTCCGTCCGTCCGTCCGTCCGTCCGTCTGTGTGTCCATGTAAAGCTTGTAATCAAACTGCAGGTCGCAAATATGAATATATTTTGATGAAATTTGGTATATAAGCTTTTATCGGGCATGGGATGAACGTTATTGAAATTGGTGAGAATCGGTCCATGTTCAGACCTAGCCCCCATACAAATTACCCATATGAAATCGACATAAATTGCCATAAGATCCAAATTGTCATATAGATCTTACTCAAATTGGGTTTGTATGCGTTCATTACATCCACTAATGAGTAGTCCAAAAATGATCCCTTTGACCCCATATAGAGCTGCTTCCCGATCTTCACTTAAATCTATTAAAAAACAAAAATATTGCACTGATTCTTCTCAAATTTTGTTTGTATATATTTTTGAAAAATACAAGAGACTTTACCAAACATGATCAGAATCGGTCCATTTTTGGACCTAGTCCCTTTATAGATATAGCATCCGATATGAACTTTTTCATATCTGCAGCCAAAAAAATTAATAAAAATCCCACTCAAATTTGGTTTTTGCTTATTTTCAATGTCCAGTTAGTTGGGCCTAAGAGATAGGGTTTCTAAACGCATGGTATAGGGTATCGTATAGTCGGTCTAGACCGACTATAATTTTCTTACTTGTTTTGTTATGTTTTTCTTATGTTTTAACACATTAAATTTTAATAAAAAAAGAAAGAATTACAGAACAGGGAACATAAAATAATTCAAAAACAAAAGTGTTGACATTGCAAATTGCAATTTTTGTGGATGATTATTAATTTTTTTTCATTTATTATTACATTCCATTTTGTCATTCAGTTATCAAATGGAAAAAAAATATTCTTTACATTCTGAAATTTGTATTTGAATAAAAAGAACGTTAATTTAAATTCGTTATTGTTAAAATCTATATATATAAAATTCGTTTTCTGTTTGTTTGTTTGTTTGTTTGTTTGTTTGTTTGACCGCTATACAAATTTTTATTTTTCAACGGATTTCTCTGAAATTTTGTACGCACAATCTCTGTACTCCAGGCAAGACCACCATGTGATTCTTGCGGTCACGCCTACTTTTACGCCCACTTTTTATACAAAATTAATCTTCTGTTTTTTGGTAAATTTGTTTTTTATAAAAAATTTTATTTTTCAACGAATTTCTCTCAAATTTGGAACGCACAATCTCTATACTCCGGGAAAGGTCACCATATGATTCTTACCGGGCACGCCTACTTTTACGCCCACTTTTTGTATACAGTTCATTTTCTGTTTTTTGGTATATTAGTTCGTTACACAAATTTTTATTTTTCAAAAGAGATCTCTGAAATTTGGTACGCACAATCTCTGTACTACAGGCAAGGTCGCCATATGCTTTTTACCGGCCACGCCTAATTTTGCGCCTACTTCTGTGTATATAAAATTAATTTTTTTTTGCTTTTATTATTTTCTTTGTTTGACTGCTATACAAACTTTTATTTTTCAACAGCTTTCTCTGAAATTTGGTATACGTAATCTCTGTATTCCAGCGAAGGTCAGGTTATATATCTTTCTGGCCACGCCTACTTTGACGCCCACTTTTTGTATACAGTTCATTTTCTGTTTTTTGGTACATATGCTCAGTATAAAAATTTGTATTTTTCAACGGATTTCTCGTAAATTTGGTACATACGGGAATAGCTGCACGATGAACAAATTCCCGAAATTTAAAAAAAGGTTCCCAAAAGAAATGAACAAATTCCCCATTTTTTTTTTTACGAAATAAAAAAATGAACTTACTCCCCAAATCCGTTCTTATATTTTTTCATATTTTTATTTAATGAATTTTGTTAAGTATTTATGTAAGTGAAAATTTGCATACTGATCTCAATATCCGTCCTGTAATATACACATTTCAAATCTGTATTTTTTTTAATAGCATCATTTTAACGCACTCGCGGAACGCAGCTCAGCAATCTTTGTTGGGAGAAGCGGAAATGCCTGAATCTACTCAAGTGCGTCTAGAAATCCAGCGGCTAAGACAAGCTGAATCCAGGTAATCTGAAATTCCTTAAAAGACTGTTTTTCTCATAGACAATTTTATGTCGTCTGCTCCAGAGTATAATATTTTCGTATATGCACCATAAGAAAAAACCAGAAATGTTGTATATCGCAAAGCTCTAGAATAACTAAAATTCGTAACTTTTAGACATCATACACTCAAAATATTCCATGCATAGACATAGTTAGTTGTAATAGTAAGCAGGCGCTGAGTACTTAGTCCCCAATGAATAAATTCCCCAAAAAAAAAAATGAACTTATTCCCCAAAAAATTGGGAAATAACTTCACGATGAACAAATTCCCCAAACTTAAATAAAATGTCCCCGAAAGAAATGAATAAATTTCCCATATTACTCTGAGTATTCTTTTCAATAGCATCATTTCGGTACGCGGAATCGGGGCGCGGACGCAGACGGAATGATCTGAAAAATATATTTTGGCGATTAAAATAAGTTGACGACAACTGCGCGGCAGCACGGGTGTGGCTGACAAACGCGCGGAAAGGGCCGCCGACGCGACGCGCACGCGGAACAGAGCTTAGCTAAAATATCGGAATGATCTAAAAAATATAATTTTACAATTACAATAAGTTGACAACAACTGCGCGGCAGCACTGGTGTGGCTGCCAAACGCGCGGAAGCGGCTCAGCTAAAATATCGGAATGATCCAAAATTGACGTTAACTGCGCGTCAGCACGGGTGTGCTGCCAAACGCGCGGATGCGGACGCGACTCGATCGCGGAACACAGCACAATGAAAAATGATAAATTTTATCTACGTATGTCCAATAATTACCTTTTGATCCAAATAGGTCACACATATACTCATTGGCGTAGATAGGGGAGGGCTGGGGTGGGCAAAGCCCACCTCAGACTCGCTTTTGCCCACCCCAGACTTTTTCCCTTATTTTTTAATTGCTGTTTTTGTTTGGCATTTTTTTCCAAGTGTATTGATATTTTTCAATAGCCGATTTAATATTCCTTAATACATTTTTTTACATAAGTGTTTACTTTTTACATTTTATGAAACTACTTCTCAGTGTATACAACATAATAAGCATCATATTATGGTGATTGCCATTTATATGAAAAGAAGAAAATAAAAACAAAGTAAACAAAACAAATAAATTCTACCGGTCTTAATTCAAAATTTGCACATTTTTGGAAAATAACCTTCTTCAGTAAGTATTTATTATAATTTACTAACCAGTTTATGTTTGAAAACGTTTTATTTTTTAGGGATGAAAAAATTTACTGACATTCGCTCTTTTTTTAAGCAAACAAAAATATGTAGTGTTAATGAAAATTCTGAAGAAAAAAATTTTAACGATAAAGCCGGGGAAGAATATGAAATTTTAAGAATAAATGACATAGCTGAAGAGGAAAGTGTGACTTCTACAAATACGCAGATTGGAGATAATACTGAAACATCAAAAAGTTTTTTGGAAAAAGCAAAATACAATGATTTGGGATCACCAGAAACCGGGCCGCAGCAGCCAAAAGTAGCTTTTAAGAAGACCACTATTAAGGGTCAAACCAGATCCTTTTCTGCGAAATTTTATGACGTTTACGATTGGCTTGAATATAGCGTAAAAGCCCAAAAGGCATTTTGCTTTGTTTGCCGAAATTTTTGTATAGAAGAAGCTAGAGACCAAAACGAAAAATTTGTCATAACTGGATATGAAAATTGGAAAAAGCTGAGCGAGTCTTTAAAGAAACATAATCAATCTGCAAAACATATCCAGTGCCTTCAAGGCTATAAAATGTTCAAAAGCTCACTTACTGAAAATATACACGATAAAGTTTTACAGCACCATTCTAAACAAATCGATGGAAATCGTGAGTATCTCAAAAAAATTATAGATATTATATTGCTTTTAGTGCGTCAAGGTCTTGCTCTACGAGGTCATAGAGAAGATTATATTTCAAGAAACAGAGGAAACTTTTTAGAAATAGCAGAGCATTTTGCCAAATATGATCCTACTTTTAAACAAAATTTAAACAATATTTGTGCAAATTTAGTAATTAATACTATAACGGAAAATGTAAAAGAATGTGGGTTTTATTCATTGATGGTGGACGAAGCAAGATGTTATAAAGAAGAACAATTATCAATAACAATCAGATTCGCTAAAAATTTGGAAGTCGAAGAAAGATTTCTTGGATTTGTAGATTGTTCCATTAATAGAGATTCTAGTTCCCTGGAAACATTAATCGTGGAGTTTTTGGAATCTAAAAATTTAAAAAACATCCCAATAGTTGGCCAATCCTACGACGGAGCAAACGTAATGTCTGGTTTTAAAAACGGTCTACAAGCTAAAATAAGGGAATCAAATCCGCAAGCCATTTTTATTCATTGTTTAGCCCACAGGCTAAACTTAGTTCTTGTGGATTCGTGTTCACACATATCATCAGCCCAAACATTCTTTAATACCATAGAGGCCTTGTACATACACTTTTCTAAACCAGGAAATTATAATGATTTAAAAAGTATAAGCCAAGCTCTTCAAATTAAACAGTATAAAATAAACAGCCTTAGCACAACTAGATGGAGTTGTAGATATGAAAATTGTAAATCAGTAATTAAAAATTACGCTGTAATTAAAAATGCTCTTGAAGAGGAAATAAACCAAGCCAGAGACAAAAATTCAGTAGAGGCTCTTGGAATATTGACTTTAATTATTAAACCTGATTTCGTTGTTAGTTTGTTTATTTTTAAGTTTGCTCTTCAAACAATAAACCTTTTGAACAAATTTTTTCAAACGGAAAATTCGACACTTGGACAAGCACATGATACAATTGCCGCTACCATTGGAATATTTAAAGATAGTCGTAATAAGTTTGATGAAATTTGGAGCGATATTGAAAACTTTTCAAAAGGAAATAATATATCATTGGAAGTAATACGAGTTTCCAAAAGAAAAAAAGGGAACTCTATTAATAAAGATTTTTATATCGAATCAACTTTAGGTAAAAGCAAATTTTTGGATCTGCCAGATGATATTTCTTCAATTGATTTTTGGAAGGTAAATATATATTATCCAGTAATCGATAGCATACTTTCTAATATGGAATACCGATTCCAAAACGTTCCGTTAGCAAAAGCTGTTAACGCTTTCATTAAATTAGATTTGGAAGGCGCTGACGAATTTATTATAAATTACAAAAATGTTTTGCATATTGATTGCGATTCTATGAAAGCTGAAGCAATAGTACTTAAGAATATGTTTAAAACCGTATCCAGCGAAAAACAATTAAACGTTGATATGCTTAAATCCAAAATTGACAAGGATATTTATCCAAACATCTACAAACTTCTACAAGTAGCGATAAGCCTTCCTATTAGTTCTGCTAGTTGTGAACGAAGTTTCTCAGCGATGCGTAGAATAAAAACATGGTTACGAAGTGCAATGCTTCAGGAACGATTTTAAAATTTAGCTGTTTTAAATATTGAAAATGAAATAGTTAAATATAAAATAACTTCAGAACAGGTATTAAACATATTTTGTAAAAAAAATAGAAAAATAACGTTTGAAAATTATAAACTGACTTTAATATAATTATTATTAATATATTTTTAACTTGCAAATGGTAGTACCCTTTAATGTTTTAAGTACTTTTTTTTTGTTATATTCATTGTTTTTTCTGACCTTATTTGTTTTAAAAACTGATTTATTATTTAATTTCAATGTTTTTTTTTTTATAAATTTCCTTAAAGGAATATTTTATGTTATCAAGCTGAATTTATGTGATATAGTTTTTAGTTTTGTTTTAATAAAAAATTATTTTTTATAAACAAAAGTGTTTTGCGTGGGAAGTAGGGGGGGGGGGTCACTTGCCCACCCCAGAATAATGGTCTAGCTACGCTTATGCATATACTATAAGCAGTTGCTTAAAGCAACCTTGCGGCACAACTTTAAACGTCGCATTCATTTTCCATTTTTGAAACTATTATAAATTTGACGTCCTTGCTCAATGATGATCATTTACAAAATAAATAAAATTCAAAAAAAAAATTCAAGCGGTTTCACAGCTTATTTTTGAAGTATTTTTGCAGCATCTTTTAAAAAAAACTTCTAAATTAAAAAGTCAAAAAAATTTAAATTGAAATAAAAAATGAATTTACTCCCCAAAAAACGTAAACATTGGGGGATTTTTTTTCATCATGAACAAATTCCCCAATCCCATACAAATTTTTGGGGAGAAAGTTAATTTTTTGAGGAATTTGTTCACTAAGTACTCTGCAGCTGGTAAGCATTCTTGAAGTCAAAGGCCTTTGGATCCCGGGCAAGACCGGGTAAAAACAGCTAGTTTGCAAATAAATACATTCCACAAAATTTAATTTCAATAAATAATAATTAATAAAATTTAACATTAAAACAAAATGCATTTCGAAGCGCGTTATATTGAAGAAACAAAATTAACAAATGAGGTTCTACTTAGTATCGGATGTTTGTATTTTGCCACAGTTCATAAAAATCCTTTATAACCACTTTTGTGTAATGCACTAAACTTTAATTTACCATTTTTCCTCAAATATAGAAAATATTAGAAGACTTGGCGTTTTGTTGGTAATTTTGTTTTTTCAATATCACTCGCTTCGAAATGCATTTTGTTTTAATGTTAAATTCTATTAATTTAATAAAAATTTCAAGCTTATCGTTATGTTTTTATTTTATAAAATATACACATTAATAAAAAAACAAGTAAGAGTGTTAAATTCGGCTGTGCCGAATCTTTGATACCCTCCACCTCGGTTTGAGTCTTGATAATAAATGTAAATGAAAAAGTAAACAATTTGTTAAACTTAATACCAAATTATTTCAACAAATTCTTTGGGTTGGTTTTCTTATTTTCATTATTTCGGATTTATTTCGGTGTTTGCTTTTTGGTCATCGTGGTTGCTGATCGGCATGCATTTTGGTTATACACCTATATGCATGCGTTTCCGGTTATATGACATAACTTCTCGTTTAATTTAGTTTTTGCTAATTAAATAGCTCGCCCTAACCTCCATTGCAAAGGTAATGGTTGTGTAGAGTGGCTATATGCATTAAATCGTTCTAATTGGAGATGGCTGTATAGTTTCTTTTAACTGGCCAAATATTTCTTCATTGTGGCCATATAGGTCGGATGGAGTAACAAAATAATAACCAAAAAAAAAGCTCTCTCAACTTTTTTTTTAAATATTGCCATATTTTGAAAACATAGAGAATAAATTTATAATAATAAATAATCAAATTAGGGATGAAAAACGCAAAAAACGAAAAGTCCCAAACATTTTAAATAAAATAATTTAATGTTATCTTTATTTTCTGAAAAACTTCAAATTTTCATCCAAAAAAAATTGTGAAATTTTATATATAAATAAAAATAACATTCTCATAAAATTACGTTTACTTATGTAACAATTTTTATGTTAGCAATTCTTAAATATCAATTGAGGTTTTCTTAAATTCATTGAATTTAAATTAATATCGACAAATCTGTTTTTCTATTTATTTAAATTGTAAAGGAGTGGCATCTCTGTCAAAATAAGCGAAAAACACAAAGAATAGAAAAAAACAAATTACTTCGTGTTTGACACGATGATTTTATGTTTATGTTTAATATCTTTATTTTTTTTACTAATATATCTGTTTATTTATTTGAAAATGAAATAATGAATTGAATATGCTATTTAATTATTTTTTTATTTATATAAAAAAGTTTTTTAATTAAAGCAAAATATTTTCACTATTTCATGATTTTTATTTATGTATGACGACATTTCAACCTAAAAATTTAAGTTTTTATCGATTGGATAAACAACACAAAAATGGTTGTCGTTTAGATAACAACAACAGCTGACTTTAACAATAGCGAATATCGTTTCAAAATTTTACTGATAATTTTGCAATTTTCTTTTTTTTTACAATTCGACTATCGTTAAAAGAAGTTACTGAATCGCGGTACTGAAAAGTTATTAATATCTCCTGAATGGCAATATTTTTTTTAAATGTAAACATTTTTAAATGTAAAGATATTTCTAAATTTAAAATTATTATTTCCGACGTTTTGATATGATTTTCTGAAACTCAATTAATATTTTCTAATTTATAATTGGAAATTTTATTTTCAGTTTTTATTATAATTGATATTTTCTTAAATTTGAATGGAAAATTTAAAAAGTGAAATTTTGTATTTATGTGAATAATAATGCTTTATTAATTATAAACAATTTTTAAAAATTAGATGTAATCGCAATCAGATATTTTATAGGTAAAGCAGAATAATAATTCTATATAACTATGTAGAACTGTTTTGTAAGCAAAAAACTCATTGACGAACTCGGTAACTCTATTTTGTAAAGACAACAAAAAGTTAACCCCCCAATCTCACATCACACTGAAATTGTAAAATCGTTGTGTACGTATTATCAACGAAAAATTGTTCGAATTAGTCGAATCCATCGCCATTAATTTTTATGCTCAAACATCTGACTGCAATCTCATTTTTAAAATGTTGTCGAAGCGTAAACTTGAAAAAATTTGTATACTTCTCTCTCTTATTTTATTTTAAGTAGAGTTACCAAGTTTATTATACAGGCACATGTTTGAGGGAAAATGTTTACATTTATTATTATTAGTATTATTTTAATAATAGTTAATAATATTTATGTTCTATAATTAACAAACTTGCGTTTTTGTATGCGCATTTCAAAAAATAAATCATTATAATAGATTTAACAAGTTAAAACTTTAATAACAATTTTACAGAATCCAGTAAATTTGCATTAAATTTATAACAGGGTAACATTAATCATCGTTAGTGTCTGCCACTATTCGCACGAAAAATTTGGTGCCATTAGTGTGACCACTGCGGAAAATGTGTGTGTATTAGTAAAAAAAATGTGAGTGTATTGAGTTTTTCGAACTTGCAGTGTGATGTGAGATTGGTGGGTAATATGCCAAACTTATGTTCATATTTGTAAAAGAATAATGAAAAAAACGTATGAAATAAAAGACCAACCCGTGTATACTCTTAACATTGTTCTGTATGATATCTAGTTGAAAATATTAACATTCATGTTAAAATAGAAATAACTATTGCAAAGCTAATTAGAACAAACAAAAATTATGGCGGCATCTACTGTGGCATAGTCACGCTGAGCAAAATGAAGTGACACTCTGTTAATACAAAAGAAATGTATTTTCCCCACAACAAAATACTGCAGAATTTTATGTAACTAAAATAACCGATTTATTTCTAACATGCAGTTACTATGAATATACATACATACATATATATAATATATGTACATTATTTGTATTATTTAATATGTGTATGTATGTATATTTAAATATTACACACAAAAAATACAACATCAAACGTTATTTTTGTGTTTTTCTCTTTAAATAAATTAATACATAAATTTTTTTGCTAAATTTACATTTGGGCAATTCACAACAGGTGTTGTATATTGTATGTTGTATTGAAATACACAATACAATCATTTGTTGTGAACACTCAGTTGTATTTTCATATTGTAAAACGCTTTCTTTAGTAATTTTCGATCCAACGAGGAAAGATCGCTTCGTCGCTTCTGCTATTTTGTATAAGAGAAAACACTTGTCAGTGTTTGCTTTTTGGTCGTGAGATATACCCTGGAGTTTTAGTTACGTACCTCTTACATTTTAATTTATAATGAAAAAAAAAAAATGTTAAATGTTTTGGTTGGTACTGAAAGAGAAAATATGTACATACTAAAAATATAAACATTAATTTTTATATAAATAAACTTATCGATGTATTTGCGTTATATGCATTATTTGCCATATTTTATTTTATAATTATTTATGCTGATAATATTCTATGTATTTGTTTTTTCTTTTTCATAAAAACTGGCATTCACTTGGAACTGATATGTTATGATACAATATACAACATTTACTAAACATAGCAAATGAAGTTGGATCGTGTATCAGATTTTTCAGTGAAAATTACCGACAACAATTTTACACTATTGTAAAGTGATACACGATACAAGAGATACAACGATACATTACCCATTGTGAATTGCCCAATTGTTTTTTTTTATTAACAACTAGGTATTTTAGCATTATTTGCTTTAGATGTTGGTGAATTTTTACTCCCTTTATATTAACTCGTAGTGTCTGCTTGTCGAAAAAATTTTGGATCGATTTTAACCACTTTCCCGTGACCCAATCGATCTGAAATTTTGCAGGCAGGCTTGTGGCAATGACAGAAATGATCTAACATATTTTTTTAGTGATGCCAAAACAATCGAAACTTTTAAATTTTTCTACCAGAGTTGATAAAAAAAATGTACAAAGGGTTTGTTTTTGTTATATTATTACCATAACGACCACAAAAACAACAAGTCCAGCTATGAAAACAATGCAACATTTAGAATAACAACAAGAACAATATAGAAATATCATGTTTTTCATTTTTTTTTACTTTTTCAGAGATTTCCCTGGACCTGTTCTACCGATTTTAATGATTTTTGAAGTAGAAATCTTTCCATGAATTTGGTGAATCATTCTCACTAAAAATGATCACTGTAGCTGCACTATTGAGGGCGTGATCGTGACAAGAACAACATAGAAAATTGTTTTTTTTTCAAGACTTTTTTAGTTCTTCATTCAAATCTCGGGCCCTAATCGACCGATTTGGACGATTTTAAATAGCAAACTTCTCAGGATGTTAGTGAATCATTTTTATGTCAACGAGTACCCTAGCTGCCGGATTGATGCCGTCATCGTGATTTCCACAGACGGACAGACGGACATCGCTATATCAACTCCGGTTGTTATAAGGATCACAAATATATAAATTTTATGGGGTCCAAAATTTTTTTTCTAATTATTACAAACGGAATGACAAACTTATATATACCCTCTACACACTGGAGTGGAGGGTATAACAACTCTACAACAGCAACAATGACAGTCATATGTTTTTCAAATAGGAAAAAAACTGTTTATGTGTTAGTTTCGGTCATTCCCCAGTATGCATTGAAATATTATTTCTCCAATGTTGAAGAAAAGTTAAGTTCTTAAATTGATGTCAAATGTAATTCTCAACTTGGGTTGAACAATTTTTCTCCTTGTTTGCTTTCAACTTGACATCAAGTTGAGACTTAACATTTTTTCCAATCTTTGAGAAACATTTTTACTCTCAATTGGATATCCAACACTTTTCTCCACTTGAGACCAAACATTTTTTCAACTTGAATACGATTTGTGTTAAGTCTGAGATATTATTTAAATATGTCATAAATAATAAATTAAATTAAAAAATGCCAAAAAAGTACAAATAAATCATTGATATATTTTTTTAATTATTTCTGCTTTTTGTCGAATTTTTCAAAAAATGTACAACTAATTAATTCATTTATTTTTAATTCTAGATTTTAAAAAATGTACATAATATGTACATTTAATGTTAAATATGTACATAGTAATGTTAAATATATAATGAAATTAAATTGAAACATTAAAAAAAGTACATTGTTTTCATTTCTAAAATTAGTATAATATTTTTTAATATGGCAATTCCGTACCTTCCATTTGATACCGATTGGAAATATTTCTTTGCTATCAAGTTGAGAATCACAAATTTCTCAATTTGATAACTATGAAAATCGCCATATAAAAAATGTGCCTTTTAAGTTGAGAAGACTATATTCGAACTATTGAGGGCATTTGAGAATTAACGTTGGAGATTTGAGAAATGTATTTGATCTCAAATGTACCTCAAGTTGATAGCAAACAAAAATGTTTATTGGGACATTTATTGTAGGGTCGTTTGCACACACACAAAAAATAGAAAATAAATTGTCAATAAGCAAAGCAAGTGGCTTCGAAATTCGATGATGCCAGTTAATCATTTTTTCTTCACGCGGAATTTATAATTGGAGGAATTTTTTCTCGAGAAATGTATTTTCCGTGAGAAAGAAATTCCTTGAGAATATTCATAATTGGGATGAATAACTTTTAATTGGAACTTTTTAGTCAGAATAAATCATAATTCTAGTTAGATATTGGTTAATATTTAATTAGAAAAAATATTGTGGTGGCATCTACGCAATTATTGAGGCAGTCACGGAAAAATTAAATGCAAGTCTGTTTTTTTTAATATAACAAAAATGGATTTTCCCTTTAACAAAATATGGCAGAATTCTTTATAAATGAAATGCAAAATGGAAAATCAATTTTGTGCTAATTCTTAACAAAATTAATAAAATATATTTATATGTATTATTATATTTATTAATATTTGTAATTTTATTTGACACAATTTCACACACATTTTTACAGATCAACTGTTTTAATTACAAAAAATATTGTGGTGGCATCTACGCAATTATTGAGGCTGTCACGGAAAAATTAAATGCAAGTCTGTTTTTTTTTAATATAACAAAAATGGATTTTCCCTTTAACAAAATATGGCAGAATTCTTTATAAATGAAATGCAAAATGGAAAATCAATTTTGTGCTAATTCTTAACAAAATTAATAATATATATATATATGTATTATTATATTTATTAATATTTGTAATTTTATTTGACACAATTTCACACACAGTTTTACAGATCAACTGTTTTCAACTGATTTAGAAGTTTTCTGTTTTTGAAACAGTAGTGCCAATTTGTAACATTTTGTGATGTAATGAAAATCGCAGAATAATAAGTTAATACACAATAAAAAATATTAAATTTTTAAGTTTTATATACATATTGCAATAAAAAAAACTTTGGTAAATTTACATTGAAGATGGTCAGAAATGAATGAGAAAAAATATATAGGCATTTTAGAAAAGCACATTTAATATTAAACTTTATGCACAAAATATATGGGTTTTTGTTGTTTCGAATTTAACTGTGGCTCTAAGTGAAAAGTTTTAGACCGATCGTATATTACATCTTGAGGATCCTCACCTAATATTTTCAAATATTTTAAATTCTTTTTAACTCATTTAACCTCATTACGAAAATAGTAAAACAGTAAATATGGAAAATCCACGCACCTCAAAAAATTGTTTTCTATGAAATAAATTAAAGACATTTCATATTATACAATTTTCTTTCAAAAATGTATCAATTATTGCAAATTTGAAATTTGACATATAGTATTTGTACATATATTTGTATAGATTTCGCAGTATGAAAAGAACTATTATTTCTTTATTTAGAATATATGTAAGTATTGCTCGCAAAAAAATGCAACATCATGAATGAAACACATAGACGACTGCTGGCAGCAGCATTTGTAGTCGTATAGTCAGCTACTTGATTTTTCTGAATACGACAGCAACATATAATACAAATGCATTTTTATTTAAATATACAATTACTTTTACTTATTTAAAATGCATTAGTACAACGTAAAAATAAATAAATTAGTTTAACGCCTTTTGATTATTAATGGAATTATAGCCTTTCATTTTGCGATTTTTTTTTTAAACAAAATAAAATATTTCATAGCAATAACTTCTTTTACATATTTTGTTATATTGTCAACACTATTTTTGTTTTGTAGCCAACAAAACACACTTGCAGTTTTTTTTTCTATTTGAAGAACATATGACTGCCATTGTTGATGTTGTAGACTTGTTTTTTTTTTTTGATTTTGTTTCGTTAACTCTTTTGTATTAAAGCACCTCCAATATATGTATCCATTTTAGTTTGCAAATTCAGTATATTTATAATTTATTACTTACAGCAAAAAATAATAGAAACAATTTTATCAGTTATGCTTACGAAACTATATATGGCTGCAAAAGCAGTAGCCTGTGTAAAGAACAAGTTAGCGACATGTAACTGTTACGTAACGTGTCAGCCTTTTTTTCACATGAAAAGTATTGGAACGTTCCGGTTACGTTCGGTAACTGTTTTAAATTATTTTCATGTAAAAAAAACAACTGACTCGTTACGGTTACGGTTAGAAAACATTGACCTTTTATATGTATTATAATGCTATGAATGCATTTATCTTTATTTTATTTTATTTATATATTCTTTTTTTTTTGTATTGTATATTATTTTTTTTTTTATTATTATTACTATTTCATTTAATTATTTTTTTCTTTAAATAAATTAATACATAAAAATTTGTTTTTTAAATTATTGGTGAACTTTTACTCCCTTTATTTACTGCCTTTATATTAACTGGTAGTGTCTGCTTGTCGACAAAATTTTGGATCGATTTTTAGCCCCTTTCCCGTGAGCCAATCGATCTGAAATTTTGCATGCAGGCTCGTGGCAATGACAGAAATGATCTAACAAATTTTTTTAGTGATGCCAAAACAATGGAAACTTTTAAAATTTTCTACCAGAGTTCACAAAAAAATGTACAAAGGGTTTGTTTTTATTATATTATTACCACAACGACCACAAAAACAACAAGTCCAGCTATGACAACAATGCAACATTTAGAATAACAACAGGAACAGTATGGAAACATCATGTTTTTCATTTTTTTTTTAATTTTTCATAGATTTACCTGGACCTGTTCCACCGATTTTAATGATTTTTGAAGTAGAAATCTTCCCATGAATTTGGTGAATCATTCTCACTAAAAATTATCACCCTAGCTATCCTATTGAGGGCGTGATCGTGACAAGAACAACATAGAAAATTATATTTTTTCAAGACTTTTTTTAGTTCTTCATTCAAATCTCGGGCCCTAATCGACCGATTTGGACGATTTTAAATAGCAAACTTTTCAGGATGTTAGTGAATCATTTTTTATGCCAACGAGCACCCTAGCTGCCCGATTGATGCCGTCATCGTGATTTCCACAGACGGACAGACGGACAGACGGACATCGCTATATCAACTCCGGTTGTTATAAGGATCACAAATATATATATTTTATGGGGTCCAAATTTTTTTTTCTAATTATTACAAACGGAATGACAAACTTATATATACCCTCTGCACACTGGAGTGGAGGGTATAATAAATGTGTTTTGGGTTAAAAATGTAAGTATGTAGGTTAAAAATAAATAGTTTATTTTCGAAAATAGATTACAATAATATCCGAAAATAGAGCTAAATTTTAAATTTCAATTATTTAATAAATAATAATCAGCTTATCTGTTGATGAACCGACCGAAAATGATGGAAACTGTAGAGCTCTTTTGAGATATAGGGTAAAAGGTGATGAAATATTTAAAAATTGTTTACAAAAAGCACTAAAAAATGCCGAATATACAAAATGAGCTAAAAAATATAAGTGGAAAAGAAATTAAAAAAACATTGCCAAAGAAGTCAACGATGCTCATTTTTTTCTGTATTTGCTGACGCAATGACTCAGATCAGTGGAAATGAACAGTTAGATTTTTTGACAAAAGTTAGATTCAAATTAAAGAATATTTTTTAAACTTTATCGATATAAATGAAATAACAGGAAAAGAAATTTCACAAACTATACTTGAGACGGTCAAAAACCTATGCCTTGATTTGAATATGTTGAGAGGACAATGGTATGATGGTGACGCAAACATGTCTGGATGGTATAATGGCGTTCAATCCATAATAAGACAAATATATCCTGGCCTTATTTACGTCCATTGTCCCTCACATGCCCTTCATTTGTGTCTAAATATGGCATCAAAATTTGTAGAAATAAAAAATACTTTTGCGACCATTTCCGAAATATGTAATTATTTTCGAGGCTCTTCAAAAAGTATACGCATTTTGAAAAACATACTTCAAGAAAGCGGTGAATCTGGCAAAAGACTGCAGTTGTACTGTGAAGCTCGATGGGTTAAACGGCACGAATGCGTACAAAAGGTCTATTATTCAATACCGTAATTGATTGAAGCCTTGGAAAACAAGGACGATAAAGTTTAGTTTTTAAAGATGTACTTTTTTAAGATAGAAGTAACCATATACTACAAATTTTGACTTCACTGCCAGTGAATTAATTTAGTATGTATATATGTATGTATGTATCTTTTTTTGTACGGTGCCAAACACAATCATGACTGTGTTTCGTTTTAATATTTCGTTATCTATACGAACATTTTTCTATCACGTATTTTTTGTTTCGAACACACATAAACCACACAGATTCGAGTGTAGCTTTATTTTAAGGTCGTTTTCTTGCACGTGTACTGCTAAAAAAAAACAAAACATGTTCTTCAACGCGAATATCTAAAAATTAAAACATTATCCACTCGCGATCGGGAAATTTAACGGTAATATACCGCATCTCGCTTTAAAAATGGTTGATATTTGTCTTTGACTCCTCACGTTTTCGATATAGTTTATGTCCATACTATGGTTCAAATATTTTTAAAAGCTTAATGTACTATTTCGAGCTTGTTGTTGCATTTCCATAATTGACATTGGTTTCATTGCTTGAAGCAAAATCGTTCCATTTCGAATCCATTGTTGTTGACTATTGTTTTTAAAGTTAAATTAAACCCCAAATTCTCTAGTTTTTTCATTGATTTTCTTTGCCCTAAATATATTATATATTATTGCATTAATGCTATTCTTAGATATTCTTAGATATATTTCTTTTTTCAATATGTTTCCTTAAACTCGTTTGCGGGGTAAAAGTTAGACCTAAATAGTTGTACTCATTCACAATTTTAATTTCTTGATTTTTGTACTCTATCTTATCACTTGATGCAAGCCTGCCTCCTTTTCTGAATACCATCATTTCCGATTTAAGCATATTCACCTTCATATTCCACATATCATCTACCATCAGACCACTTCCCAAATGTTCTTGGAGGTCATTTAAGTAAGTTTAACAGCAATGGGGACAGGAGACATCTTTGTTTAACGCCAGTATAAGTTTCAAAGTATTCAGAAAAATCTTTTCCTGTCCACACTGCGGACTTTGTATGTTTGT
This sequence comes from Cordilura impudica, assembly GCA_963682025.1. Lineage (NCBI taxonomy): Eukaryota > Metazoa > Arthropoda > Insecta > Diptera > Scathophagidae > Cordilura > Cordilura impudica. The sequence continues at coordinate 141,107,068 of OY821519.1, forward strand.
ACACATTTTCAATAAGGTTGACCACTTTCGTTGACATACGGCACTCTATCGAAGGCGGCTTTAAAGCAGAGTTCAGAAAAAAACACACACTGAATAAAAAACTCGTACATATATGTAAACAAACATAACTTAGACCAACACACACATATTTTTATTTTCATATCAATTATGTTTGTTTTTAAATTTTCTTCGGTGCCTAACACAACCACGACTGTGTTCGTTTTAATATTTCGTTATTTACACGAACATTTTTCTATCACGTACTTTTTTTTTCAATCACACATAAAGCACACATTTTTGAGTGTTGCTTTATTTGAAGTTGATGTTCTGGTACGTGTAGTGAAAAAAAACACAGAACATGTAAATTAAACAGGTTCGAGTTCAGTTATATTTTAAGTCGTGTTGTGGCTCGTGTAGTAAGAAAAAACACAACATGTACAATAAACAGGTTCGAGTTCAGTTATATTTTAAACACGACTTAAAATATAACTGAACTCGAACCTGTTTACTGTACATGTTCTGTTGTTTCTTACTACACGAGCCACAACACGACTTAAAATATAACTGAACTCGAACCTGTTTATTTTACATGTTCTGTGTTTTTTTTCACTACACGTACCAGAACATCAACTTCAAATAAAGCAACACTCAAAAATGTGTGCTTTATGTGTGATTGAAGCAAAAAGTATGTGATACAAAAATGTTCGTGTAAATAACGAAATATTAAAACGAACACAGTCATGGTTGTGTTGGGTACCGTAGAAAATTTTGAAACGCACATAATTGATATGAAAATAAAGATATGTGTTGGCTGCTTTTGAACAGAACATTGTGTGTTTCGTGTGTGTATTTTCTGAACCTTGCTTTAAAGTCAACAAAAAAATGCATAAATCTTTTTCATTTTGTTCAGGTTATAATTGACTATTACTGATAAATTATAAATGTTATCTACTCTTGCATAGTCTGGTCTGAAGCCGGATTGAAATTCATTTAGAATATTATTTTGTTCAACCCAATTTTTAAGCCTAGAATTTATAATTCCCGTAAAAAGTTTTGCCACACAGTTCATAGATGAAATTCCTCTTTAATTGCAAGTTGAATTTACGTTTCCTTTTTTATAAATGCGAAATATAATACTGCACTCAAACACCTCTCCTACCTCTCCCGTTTCAAAAATTATATTGTGTAAAAAATTCGTCTGTAACATATTTAAACATTTCATACGGCACTCTATCAGCACCAGGTGATTTATCTTATTTTGTCTTTTTGATGATGTTTTTAATCTTCTGTAGAGAAATATATTTGTCCAAATCATAACCCACATGATACATTGGTGCATACTGAATTTCTTTTGACAAATTCGGTTGGTTAAGTAACGACTCGAAATATTTTCTAAATTCATCAGTCGGAATAGATGTTCCAATTTTAAGACAATCACCTCTTATTTCTCTAGCTAATTTCCACCATTCCTTAGAATCATTTATCCTATTGATTTTATTGTTAATTTAGTCACAATACTCCTTTTTCGTTTTCTATATTCACTTACGTACTCAAAATTTGCCTGCAGGTGTTTGTCTTTATCTTGTGGATTACTTGTTTTTCTAATTTCTCTGGCGTTTATACATTTGAAATTAAACCATTTGGATTTGATTATGGGGGTATTCATAAATACTCGTTGGACATTTTGGAAATTTTTGTTGAGATTTTGTTGATAATTTACTTTGTGAATCTTTCCTTTTAAGCTTTGGCAGTAGATTTAACTTCACAAGAATTTTTGATACATAGCTTCAATTCAAGTGGCATGTGATCTGACCATATTTTTGATACAATTTCAAAATTCTGAATATATTGTGTGGTTGCACAAATATCATTTACAGAATTGCCCCCGTTGCTCATAAATGTATATTCACCGTTTTCATCACCTAATGTACGGCCGTTAAATATTACAAAACCCTAATCTATATATATAAAATTCATTTTCTATTTGTTTGTTTGTTTGTTTGTTTGACCGCTATACAAATTTTTATTTTTTAATGGATTTCTCTGAAATTTGGTTCACACGCTCTCTGTACTCCGGGAAAGGTCGCCATATACTTCTTACCGGCCGCGCCTACTTTTACGCCCACTTTTTATATACAATTCATTTTCTGTTCTTTGGTATATTTGTTCGTAATACAAATTTTTATTTGTTAACCGATTTCTCTGAAATTTGGTACACACGATCTCTGTAAGGTCACCATATATTTCTTTTAACTTTTCAACGGATTCCTCTGAAATTTGGTATAGACGATCTCTATACTCCAGAGACGGTTTCCATATGCTTCTTACCGGCCACGCCTACTTTTACGCCCACTTTTTAAACTTTTTTACGGGTTTCGCTCGAATTTACTGCACATTATTCTAATATCCCAGGCAAGGTCGTCATATATTTTTATCGCCCACGCCCACTTTTTTAATTTTCTATATACGCTGTTAGCGTTTGTTAACATATCGTAATTTTTCAATGGACTTCCTTAAAACTTTGTGCGTAAATCTCTTTACTTACTACCCTTGAGTTAACACCATTATGAAGTAAATATTGTAAATCAACCTATTACAAATATTCCCGTTTTGCCTTTCTAATTATATGAGCTGTAACACCCTTAAATTAGTGCAGATTTATTTCATGGGTGAACAGGTAAATGTTAACAATGGTAGTATACAAATATTACCATCTAGCCTTTTTAGGTACATTGGAAAACAAAATATTACATTTATTTCCATTTCGCCTTTTGCTTATATTACAAATATTTCCATTTCATCATTTTCACTATACAAATGAGTTGAAAAGGTGGAAAAGGAAGTATTTGCAATTGTGACTTGCACATGAAAGCATAGCATATAGGCCGTACTATCTGAAATGCTAAAAGGCTTAGACTAAACAGAACTCTAGAGAACCTGATCAGACCCAAATTCGTATCGAGTCTCAACGAGTTAAATAATCTGAGTCGAGAAATGCTGAAACACCTGAGCAAACCCAATAATGTCTTGAAGCCCAAAGTTCAAGACCAGCTTTGTTAAAGAGAAACGGAAATGCCTGAATCTACTCAAGTGTGTCTAGAAATCCAGCGGCTAAGACAAGCTGAGTCGAGAGAATGTGAAACTCCTGAAACGACTCAAGAACGTCTTCAGGCACAACGGATATGACAAGCTGACTCCAGGGAATATGAAACTCTTAAAACGCGATAACAACATATTGAGGCCCAATGGATAAGACAAGTTGAGTCCAGGGAATATGAAACTCCTGAAACGAGACCACAACGTCTTAAAGCCCAACGAATAAGACAAGCTGACTCTAGAGAATGTGAAACTCCTGAAACGACTCTAATATCCCTACCACAAAACTTTTGTAAGTTGGTTCCTTCATTGCAAGGGATGGTACAAAAAGTTTTTCCTAACATAACGTACATAAGAGGACAATCTCTTACGGTAGCAGGTATTAACTTAGAATTTCCCTGTTTATACCCTATACCACTATGTGGTTTGGGAATAATGACTTTGTGCTGCTGTAACTACCAAAAACATTTGACCTAGACCGATCGAATCAGAATCACTATCTGATTCGATTTAACGATGTCCGTCCGTGTGTCCGTCCGTCCGTCCGTCCGTCCGTCTGTGTGTCCATATAGACCTTGCAAACAAACTGCAGGTCGCAAATATGAGTATATTTTGATGAAATTCGGGATAATGTCTCTAAACGCATGGTATAGGGTATTGTATAGTCGGTCTAGACCGACTATAATCTTCTTACTTGTTTTATCATAGACAATTATATATCGCCTGCTTCAGACTTGGGAGCCAGCACAATCTTTTCGTATATGCACCAGAAGGAAAAACCAGAAATGTTGTATAATGGTAAGCAGGCGCTGAGTTCTTAGTCCCCAATGAACAAATTCACCAAAAAAATGAACTTATTCCACCAAAAATTGGGGAATAACTTCACGGTGAGCAAGTTTCCCAAATTTTTAAAAAAAAAGGTCCCCAAAATAAATGAATAAATTCCCCCTACTGCTCTCTATATCTGTCCTGCAATAAACGCATTTAAAATCTGTATTTTTTTCAATAGCATCATTTCGGTGCGCGAACGCGGACGCGACACGACGCGTTCGCGGAACACAGCTTTTGGCATTTAAAATAAGTTGACAACAACTGCGCGGCAGCACTGGTGTGGCTGCCAACCTCGCGGATGCGGACGCGATGCACTGGTGAACACAGCTCAGTTAAAATATCGCAATGATGTGAAAAATATATTTTGGCGATTAAAATAAGTTGACGACAACTGCGCGGTAGCACGGGTCGTGCTGCCAAACGCGCGGATGCGGACGCGACTTGCTCGCGGTACACAGCTCAATGAAAAGTCTTATGATAAATTTTATCTACGTATGTGCCATAACTAATATACATATACTATAAGAAGTTGCTTAAAGCAACATTGCGACACAATTTTAAACGTCGCATCCATTTTCCATGTTTGAAACTTCTATAAATTTGACGTCTCTGCTCAATTATTGGATGAAGTAATTTAATTTTTAAAAGTTCCGATTCCTTTAATTTGCAAACGATTCCGTTATATTTGATATTTACAAAATGAATAAACTTAAAAAAATAAAAATTAAAGCATTTGAAGCATTTTTGCTGGTGCGTTTTATAAAAAATCAAATAATTTTAGATTGAACATTGGGGAATTTTTCCATCATGAACAAATTCCGCAATCCCATACAAATTTTTGGGGAGAAAGTTCATTTTTTGTGGAATTTGTTCATTGTGGACTAAGTACTCAGCGCTTGGTAATCATAGTGAACCATGTTTCAAGTCAAAGACCTTTGAATCCCGGGCAAGACCGGGTAAAAACAGCTAGTGTGTATAATAAACACACAAAAGTCTAATTTGACGGAGATATATACATTAATATGATATTATGGCAATATAAATCGATCTCGTAAGGGTAATTTGTTTTATGGCTGATAAAAGCTTATATATCATAGTTCATCAAAATATATTCGTATATGCGACCTGCAGTTTGATCACAAGGTTACGTGGACACACAGACGGTGGGCAGACGGATGGCCGAACAGACGGACATCGCTAAATTGACTTAGAAAATAATTTTGATTAGTACGGATCTATGTCAAATATTTTTGGTAATCATTATCTAATTTAACTGTTTTCAACATAAAAATGGCCTCATTAAATATTCATTATAATAAATCAATTAAGTATTCAGCACAATTGACAAGAACAACGTCACTTTTTTAAAAAGAACGACAACAGAATATTCGTTAATAAAAACTAAGCCAAAACTAAAAGGTCGCAAACTTACATAATGCAAGTGCAAACGATCGACGTTATTAAATGGAAGTAATGTTGTATATCAGTTGTAACGATTCGCAAGGAGAAAAAGCCAAGACAATCAAAAGAGTATCGAATTATCAAATATACAACCCATCCAAGACACATTCAATGACAGCCTACAAAAGTAACAAGTCTTAATGTGCAAAGAAGGAAAAGCCGCCATCAAGAAGATTATATCTAATGATGCTACATGTTACAGTGATTTCCAGCAATTAAGTACAAGTTTAAAAATATAGTAGTAATTATGAATATAATTTTAAATATCTTAATGATTTCGAAGTATTAACTGTAATATTAAAAGAACACAACTCGAACTTAAGCTATTCGTATATACCAAATCTGAACCAAGTAATATTTTTATATTATAAGAAGAATTATAAATAAATAATAATTCTTAATTTATACTACATCAGCAGAATCTTAATCCACTAAAAATTCAAATAATACAAAAGCAAAGAAAAATTTTGTTAATTTTCCATTAATTGATAGAAATATTTTGGTAGAATTTAGAATTGATAGAATATATCATTTAGACGGTAAAACTAAAGACTTAATTGTGGCAACTAGTAGTTAATATTACCACAGGTATACTTTAAGTGGATGCAAATTTTTCTGTTAGTGTATAAAGGGAAACACTAATCCTTTTAAAAAATTATACATTTTATTTTAATTAATGACCAAAAAACACGCAGAAATTAGCCATGGCTAAATGCCAACCCATTAACAATTAATGGCAGTATACTGACAACATTAAAAGCTTTAAGGCTAACTAACCTTTAAGCCTTGATAAACGGTAATTTTTAACAACAACAAAAAAACAGCAAAAAGGTCTAAAGACATCTTTTTAGAGACAGAGATACTTATAAACAATTTAAATACAGCATTTTCTTAATTGCCTTAACACAAGAAAGTATTACAAAAATGAGAATGAAAGAAACTAAATAAAGTAAATATATGAAGATGAGATTTAAATTGAACTTAATCAGAAGGTATTCTTAGGATCAATGAACGGTTGCTTTTCAAAATTTTATTTTTCGATATTTAAATATAACCTACACTAATCTCTGGTTTAGGTTATTATCAGTTTTTTCCCCTACAAATGCACTTAATTGTATTCATCTCAGCAAAATAGGTTATGGAAAGTGGAAGTATTTGTGGACATAAATCTTAAATTTCCCTAGTTTGTGAGGGTGAGGATGGACTTGAGCAGGGAATTTGCAGCCAGTTCGACTGTTGTACGAATTTTCTGTGTTATACAACTCGTAATCCAACGGATGTAATCTGTTAGACTAACGGGTAGTACGAAATTAAACTCTGCCACTTGATCTAAGTTAATTTATCTCAGCAGAATATTTTTCAAGGTGATATCTATAAAACAAAGCTAAACAAACCACATTTTTGATGGGAACGAGTAGAAAAACGACCTATAGACTTACCTTTAAGACCTTTGTACCGAAGGACTGTGTTTCCTTTTAGTCGATTAAGCAATGTACGCAACGATAACAACTTAGCGCTTTTCGCGTTCTATTTAGCGCCTTTTAAACGCATCAGTTTATGTTAAACAAACTTGTACATATTTGATTAGATGATTAATTATACTTTTATTTTTTTGCAAATGTTAATTTGAAGTACATATATGAATATTAAAATAAAAACATATGTATTTTTCTCTGTAATTTATTATACGTTTTTTAAAAGTAAATGGTTCTTTTTGTTTTAGATTGAGCACTATGTACAATAATATAATCTGAATCTCTAATTTTAAAATGGCTCAAATTTTTCTATGAAATTTAATTCAAACGTAAAAAAGCAAAATCAAAATCAAAAAATCAAAAACAAAGTCGTGTCAGTTGCACCATTTATAACTCAAGAACGGCTGGACCGATTATAACGATTTTTCAATTGTTTGATTCTTCTCTGCCCCGAACAGCAAAATAGACATGTCACCTCCCATACAAAGTGAATTTTCATTGTCATATATCGTCGTTTGTAAATTATTGTGTTCTATATGTTTTTTTTTTTCTGTTAATCCTTCTTAAAGTTCTAAAGATGGATTCATCGTCGCAAACCGCAGTCTGCAGACTGAAGACTCGTTTGTTGAATTATAACGAGCAACCCGCAGCGCGATTCATTGTCTGTAGGTTGAGTTACTGAAGACATTTTTTTTAGAAAGCTGTTCAGCAGATGTATAGTTCGCAAAATTGAAAAGTGTTGTTATCAATTTTTAAACGCAAACTAAAAAGAAATAAAATGAATTGTGAAAACATGAGCCGCGGACAAATATTACTTTTGTTTCAATTACAAGTGGAAAAGTTTTATCTATAGGCAAAATTGCTTTTAATTGAAGAAAAAAAAGTCTGCTATACGTGAAATACGCGAACGTCAAATGAATTATGATACATTGATACCATGAATGCGTTTAACAGATGTTGAAACATTTAAAAACTTTCACCGCATAGATCCGCAGAGTTGCGTACCTCTAATATAAGCTTCTTTAGTTTATTCAAATCTGTTAATATATTGAATTTAAACAACTTACCTTGTTCCGCCATTTCGAACCTATGATGGCATCACAGAGATGCCACAGCACCACTTAAAAAAATAAACATTTCTTAAAAATCTTTAGGAAAAAGTAAAAAAACAGGAGTTGACAATATTTTGTCTGCAGACTGCAGACTGCAGACTGCAGACTGCGTTTCAAAATCAAATTAATATGCAGTAATAACGAGTTAAAATTGCTCGTTACTTTCCTCTCCTTTTCTATCAAGTAAACTTCATATAAGAAAAGTAATTATTCAATAACACTTATCTTGAATACTCTACCAGGGAGAGCTTTGCAAATTTGTGTGACGTCATTTGATATTATTGAAGAACACGAAGGAATGAATTTTCGTACTGACGCACAGTGGATTGAATGATAGTCAAATTTAATTCAGGGAAGCAGTATTTAAAATAAATATATAATTTTTAAAAATTATTATTGATGCATTACTACCATTTGGAAAAAAATTGTTCTTTTAAACCTGTTAAGCGCTTTTTTGTTTTTCGGAAAAAATTATATTATATGTATTAAACTAGATGTAACCCTGGGTGTGCTTCGCCACCCGCCCCCGCATCGTAATGAAAGGGCTCACACAAAGTCCCAAGGCTCTCACTATTACAGTACTTAATTTTTTGTCTGACTACTCACGTTAATAATTGATGGCCTAAGATAAATTTGCAAAGCTTTCTTTGTCATAGTACTCGAGATATATGATATTGAGTAATTACTTTGTATGGGAGGTGCCACGTCCACTAAAAATATTTACAAAAATTATAGCCTATAGCACTTCCCATATCCGCAGTAAGACTTTACGAAAATTTGAGGAAGATCAGATCAGTAGTTACGGAGATTACTTCCTACAAACAATCAAACAAACACACATTACCTCTTTATTATATTAGTATAGATTTATATCTATAATATTAATAGTCTAGGCGATTTCTTGTGATTGATGTTTTGTTCTACCGTTTTTTTTCCCGATTTTGACCAAACGTATATTATTTGAAAGGTATTTCTTTTTAGCCGTTTTGCAGATTTACAGATTTTTAAATTTTTTCCTTTATTTTGGGTAAATTGCATTTAAAATTGCTACTAAAACCTACAAAAAATTATACAATGCTATCCCAGTTGGCCACGTCTTTAAGACATCTTAAACGACGGGTACAAGACAATAGTAAATCGTGGAAGACCTATTGAGGACAGTTCAAACAAATCGTTGACGAAATTTTCATACAAATGTCCGCGGAATCATACAAGACCATAACAGAGACACTTTCGCTTATCTGGTCGTTGACGATTGTATGAGCGAAAAAAGTTCCACATTATCTCCGACGACCAAATAATCGACAATATGCTCCATCTTGTCGTCGACGACGACGTAGGCGATATAATCTGCAATGTGATCGTTGACGTCCATTCCGGCGACATTATCCTTCATACTGCCGTTGACGAAAATATAATAGACACATTCCCACAACCTGTCGTCAACGACAATATGAGGGACACTTTCCCTTATACTATCGTCAACGACTGTATGAGGGACACTTCTCTGCCAACAAAGTAAAAAGTACACATTTTTATTTTTTTATTTAATTTTAATTAGTCACAATAATGAATTAAAATATAAAAATACATACACAAAAAAAAACTATAAAAATAATTTATTAATTTGAAAAATAATTTAACTGGAAAAAATTAATACTTTCTTGAAATTATTCACTGATTTTCCTTATTTTCTCTTCTTTATATTTGTTGTATTTTTAATTTTACGAATCATTAAACGTAAAATCTACGTATGTTTGGCCTTTAGTTTAAAGAAAATATAAATAGATTTAATTTAAATAAATAATTTAAATAAAAGAAAATATAAATAGATTTAATTTAAATAAAGACCAATCGAAGAGTTCTTTTTTTTTTATTAACTTACCAAATATTGCATTTGATACGTTTCCATTAGTTTGTACTGATTATTTTCCTTGAAATCCATTATTATGTCCTTACCTAAAACTCGACTTGCATATATTTTTGATGCTGCCGCCTACGATGCGTTTCATCGCACCAACCTGAAATAATAAAAAAAATACAATTAAACATTATTAAATTCAATAACCACATATTTTACTTACAATCTGCATTTTTTCTTCAGATGCAAAATCTTGTTCCAACTTTTTTAAAGTATCATCCAACTGTATCGGGAATAACGTAAAGCCCTTGATATAATAATATATAATATAATAATAATTATATAATAAATCACTTATAAATTTTTACAATTTAAAAGACACCTTCCCTCTTTGTGAACCAACTGAATTTATAATTGATGATGATTTTTCAAATTATTTTGTTTTGTCTTGTAGCCGTATTTAAGTCCCGTTATTTTTCCTAAGAAAATTATTTTTTGAGTACGCAAAGCATATACAGTAAGATAAATGCAGTATGTGAACAATTTGAAGACATTGTCGCTCATGCTGTCTTTAACGGTGTTCAATTTACACTACAAAACCGGTTTTTGTAACTTAATTTGTCGCTTAACTTGTCGTTAATAAAGTTCGATGTATGACAAGCACAAGACGTTGTCGCTCATATTGTCGTCAATGGACCTTGATACACGACATATATATTTTTGTCGCTGAATTGGTCGTCAACGTGGTGTGATACACGATTATCTGAGTAATTTGTCTCCCAGCTTGACGTTAACGATAATATCCATTATGTCGTCGTCACAGAAAACTTCATCGACAAATGTCATGCGTGAAAAATTATAAAATGCCTTAAAGGAAGCGTTAAAGACAATGTCATCTACGACGGTTTTGCCAACTGGGATATGTTCATTAAATTTGTTAATGTGTTTGTAATAAAAATGAGTTTGCTTTTTTGTGTTGATCTGTGGCTATTGGCTATAATTGATTAGCATACCTTTAGGGTCTTTATTTAATGAAAAATAAAATTTCCTAGAATTTGCGCTCGAATTTCGAGGGCTGGAATCTGCTTGTATAGATTAATATGTTAAGAAGATACAAAAATGTACCATTTCCCCCTTTTGGCCATTTTTACTCCCCCTCATCTGGTGTTTCTATCTCTAGTGGAATCCACATATCATATTTCATATTCCTAGATTCGTTTGTTTAGAAGATAAAAAATGTACACTTTTTCCCCTTTTTGGCCGTTTTACCATCTCTGGACGTTAGAATTAGCAATAAATTCATTCTGGACTGATACCCACGTATTCGGTGGAGTCTATATACCAAAATTCATATATATAGATTAATAAGTTAAGATGCAGACAGGTACAATTTCTACCCGTTTTTCCCCCCATAAATGGACGAATTTCGAAAAAATTAATTCTGAGCCCACATTTGTTTCTTGGTTGGAATCTACACACCAAATTTCATATTCCTAGATTAATTTGTTACCATTTTCCCACTTTGTGTCCGCTTTTACCCCGTTAATGTACGAATTTTTAAAAATCTGTTCTTAGTGGATCTTTACGCCCAGAGAGGAACCTACATTAATTAATACTGAGCCAATATTCGTTTCCCGGATGGAGTTTACACACCAAATTTCATATTCCTATATTGATTTCGTATTAGCGTTCCCCTTTTTTGTCCGCTTTTACCCCCTGAAGGCTCAAATTTAAAAACTTTTTATTCTTGGCCGATGTTTATGTCTCTGGTGTAATCTACATATCAAATTTCGTATTCCTAAATACTTTGTAAAGAAGCTACAAAAAGGTAACCTTCTACAATTACGGGCCTCTTTTTACCCCTTTGCATCCGAATTTCGAAAAGTTTTCCTCTCATCTGATGTTTTTATCTCTATTGGAACCCACATACTTACTATATTTCATATTCCTTGATTTTTTTGTTTAGTAGATACCAAATATACAATTTTTCCCCCTTTTTGACCATTTTTCCTCCCCTAGACGTTAGAGTTAGCAATAAAATCATTATTGACTGATGCCCACGTATTCGGTGGAGACTGTATAACTAAGTTCATATATATAGATTAATATGTGAAAAAGATGCAGAAGTAAAATTTTTACAATTTTTGGCCGTTTTTTCCCCTTAAATGGCCGAATTTCGAAAAAATTAGTTCTGAGCCCACATTTGTTTCTTGGATGGAGTCTACACACCAAATTTCATATTCCTATATTAATTTGTTACCATTTTCCCCCTTCTTGTCCGCTTTTAGCCCGTAAATGTACGAATTTTCAAAAATCCGTTCTTAGTGGATCTTTACGCCGAGAGAGGAACCTACAGTCCAAATTTCAAGCTGGGTAGAATGGTTTGGGCTGGGCGATGATGATCATCCTCGCAACTCTTTTATATATATAGATTATTAAATTAAGTTTTTGATTTACTTGGTTACATATTTACAACAGCAATAACAAAAGTAAGAAAATTATAGTCGGTCTAGACCGACTATATGATACGCTATGCCATGGCTAAGGGTCTCTAATTGGATATAGAAAATAAGCATAAACCATATTTGAGTGGCCTTGTTATTAATTTTTTTGGCTGCAGATATGAAAAAGTTCATATCGGGTGGTATATTTATATGGGGACTAGGTCGAAAAATGGACCGATCCTGACCATATTTGGTAAGGTTTGAAAAAAATCTGTGCAATATTTTGTTTTTTAATAGATTTAAGTGAAAATCGCGAAGCAGCTCTACATGGGGCCTATGACTAAGAATTGTCCTATAGAAATTATTTTTGGATTACTGATTAATGGATATAATAAACACATACAAACCCAATTTGACTGAGATCTATATGATAATTTGGATCTTACGGCAATTTATGTCGATTTCATAGGGGTCGTTTGTATGGGAAATAGCTCGGAACATGGACCGACTTTCACCAATTTCAATAGCGTTCATCCTATGGCCAATAAAAGCTTAAATACCAAATTTCAACAAAATATATTCATATTTGTGACCTGTAGTTTGATTACAAGGTTTACATGGACACACAGACGGACGGACGGACGGACGGAACAGAAAGTGATTCTAAGTCGATCGGTATAATAAAAGATGGGTCTAGGTCAAATACTTTTGGTAGTTACAAACAGCAGCACAAAGACATTATACCCAAACCACATAGTGGTATAGGGTATAAAAATCACAGTAATGCCTAGTTTTCACTATGTCATATAAGCTGACAACAAACAATTGCATCAACTGACATCTCGTAATTTTTTATTCATTACGTATTCATAACAATTTATAAACGAACAAAAAATCCGGCTGTCAAACACAAACACATGCTGGCAATTTCATTTCAGATGTCAAATGTTGCCAGGGGTTGTAAATGACAAGACATTAAAACCCGTTTTTATACAGCTGACAATAATTGACAACAATTGCCATTGAAACTGACATAATGAAAACCAGGCATAACAAGAATAACGACAAAACAAAAATCAAAACTATGAACAAGTGTTAGCTATTTAGTCTGCAGCATATTTTGATTTGCAACTGGGGATTCTTAAAAGAAAGTTAAATATTTTGCGTGACTGCAAATATACGCAAAATGTTATTTGGAATCCACAAGCTGAAATCCTGTAGTTATTTACTGTGGAAACAGATTTACCCGATCTCACCCGATAGCGTTTTAAACTCTATATATATTTCAAAAATATCTTTTTTGGGATAATATCCAAAAAAAAAAAAAAAAAAAAATTCTGCAACATTTTTCTAAAAAAAAATTATCACCAGGATATTACAATATCTGAAGTTTAAGCTTCCATCTACAAAAAGTTTTGATTCTAGAATAACCAAAATAAATAACCAAAAAATTATACTTGAATTTCGTAGTTTTTACTTTCTGCCACTTTGCACTTAATTAGCGAAAATTATTGAACTTTGAGAGAGTATAACAAAAAAAGTAAAAAACTTGGAACATTTCTTTTGACAGCTGTTGATGGCGAATTTTATCTGCTTTCACTCGGTACCAAAACTTGTTGCAATACATTAACTTCAACTTTTGAATTAATCCTCACTTTTAGCGTATTTCAACCCATGTGTGACGTTTTAAATTCACTTGATTTGCAGGAATTGAACCAAAATATTGAATCGATTATTATTAATGGCAAATTCAAAGGGGAGCATTTTATATTGCCAAGAATTTCGATGACTCCAACAGATTCTCCAATTCCAAATTCTTCTGGCATATAAAGGGTCCGTCATCTAACGTTTTTTTTTCAACCAGTGCTTATTTCGTGAATGGTAACATTTAGCTCATGTCTGATTTGACAGATAATTAGATTTATCCTTCCGCTGAACGAGTATGGTTGTGTATACGCTTCAACAACGCTGGGAAATATTGCGACATTACTTTGAAAACCATGGTAATGTTGCAGAATGTGTGCGAAAATTGCGTACGGATTTTGGAAGAAGAGAAGCACCGTCAGCTCCGTATGTTCGTTATCTTGTGAAAAAAGTGAAAGAAACTGGCATCCTCATCGATAAATCAAAGCGTGAAAAGCCAAAAACAGTGCATACACCCGAGAATATTGCTGCTGTGGCAGAAAGTGTGCGTGAAGCGCCATCAACATCAATTCACCGTCGTTCTCAAGAATTGAACATTTCGGAGGCATCATTGAGACGAATTTTGCATAAAGACCTTGGTATGACGCCATACAAAGTCCAATTGGTTCAGGAGTTGAAGCCAACTGACCATCCAATGCGTTTTCGCTTCGCTAAGTGGGCCTGCGATCGACTTACAGAAGATGCCGATTTTGCCAAAAAAATCATCTTTTCAGATGAAGTTCATTTTGATCTTGGCGGGTATGTAAACAAACAAAATTGTCTCATTTGGGGCACAGAAGACCCGCACGCATACATTGAAAAGCCGATACACCCAAAACGAGTCACTGTTTGGTGCGGATTTTGGTTCAGAGGCATAATTGGGCCATTTTTCTTCGAAAATGAGCAAGGAGTGGCCGTTACATTCAATGGCGATCGTATCGGGCCATGTTGAACGAATTTTTGTTCACAAAAATTGAAGAGAAGGATATTGACAACATTTGGTTTCAACAGGACGGCGCTACGTGCCACACAGCCGAAGCTACACTCGATGATTTGCGCCCTGTTTTTGAAGATCGCATTATCAGCCGCAGAGCTGATGTCGTTTGGCAACCTCGGAGCTGCGATTTGACACCGTTGGACTATTATTTGTGGGGTGCCCTCAAAGATAAGTGTTACGCCAACAAGCCAGAGACAATTGACGCTTTAAAGGACAATATTCGTGAAGCCATTGGTGAAATACAGCTGCACACAATCGATAATGTGCTTAAAAATTGGACCGATCGTGTAGGCTACTGCATGGGCAGCTGAGGCAGCCATTTGAATGAAATTATTTTCCATTATTAACCGGAAGGATTGTACTTTCAAATAAAAAAAGAAATTTGAGATAATATTCAGTAGTTTTTTTATAGCATTTTCAAAAAAAAAAAAAAGTTATTTGGCGGACCCTTTACAATGCCCATCAACAAATCTTAATGCCAATCAATGCAAGTCTGCGGCGAGTTATATGTAGCCTGCTCCAGAGTTGGTCTGCCAAATAATCTGTTTGTTTACGTCGAAAACGGAGAAACAATTAACTTTTATTTAATAAGATCAGACGAAAATAGTATGATCTGAAACAAAAATATAATCAAATACTAAATGATCTCGAATATACAAATAACATATAAGTTTTTCTAAAATTAATAACACTAAATTTTTTTTTCAATCACAAACCTAGCGCTTTTCGTTTCATTGTAATTTAGCTCTTTTTTCTTGTAAAATGGTGGTATCACTGAATTTTCGTTTATCTGTATGTCCAATAAAAATTTTTAAATTTCGTTAATTTGTAATGCATTCTAGAACGTAGTTATAATGGTTATAATTTGGTTTTTTTATATTCAAATTGACAGAAAAACAATCAGAAGACTAAGTCCAACATTGTAATAAATAGCTCGGTCAAAATTGGCTTATAAATACCACTGATAACTTCTATTTATCCTCTATCTATAGCATAGAATCTATGCATATAAAATCGAAAGTGGTTTTTTTTCTCTGTTTGTTTATTATTTATATGACGCTACATCTTTGAACCGATCATCTTGAAAATATCACAGGATCTAAACGCCTATCCAGAAATCAATTTCTTCCAAATCAATTTTATCACCTTATCACCGATACAATGCACCTCTTCCAACATTTTTTCCAATCCTAAAAACACTTGTTTAAGCCGATTTCTGCAATGGACTTTAAATCTCACAGCGATTCAGCTTTTATCACGTCAATCGATTTAAAACGGTGTACCGGAGTGATGTTTTGAGTTCATTGAATAAATTTGGCATGTGCAGTGATTTTTAAGTAATATTTATGAGCCGAAGAATGTTCGAATTGGTTTCTTAGAACCAATACAGTATGAAATGATGCATTATCGTGTTGCAAAAGCTAACAGTTGTTTGCCAAACGCAAACAATGCATAACACTCAAATAATATTCAGCACCATACCACCAAAATAGAAGAAAACTATTAACATGACCTTGATTTTCGGGCGCCTTTGATTTTGCTTCAATTTTTGTAAAACCTTTGTTTGATTGGTGGGTTACTTCGATATCGCAGGCATATATTACCGACATTGATGAATTTTAATACGTTCTGATAGTCATAAAGCCTCGTTTTTCAAAATATTTTGTGTTTTTGGAATCCATCAATATTTGACGCGTTTGAGGCCCAAAATATATTTTCTCTGCCATCTTTTTTTTTAATTAACCAACACTCAGGGGATGCCCCCTACAAATGCAGTGCTTTGTGTTGATTTTGAGAAAATGGGTTATGGGAAGGAGGCGAGAGGGAGTAGTGTTTGTGGATATTTGACTTAAATTTTATTAGATTAAAATAACTGTCAGGAAAGACCTCTGCGGGGAGTCAGGAAAGACCTCTGCGGAGAGTTTATTCCACATACGGCCAGTTAGACTGATAAACGAATTCTCTCTGTATGGGATCTGGATGGGATCTACTAGAGAAGCGGGTAGAGGGAACCGAAACTCGGGCACTTGGAATAATATAATCTCATGAGGAACATTTCCCATGGTAATATCTATAGAACAGTGCTACACTATTTGTACTGCATTTAAACATGTTTTAGACTGGTAACCTTCTGCTGCTTTCTTAACGTTTTTGTAGCAGAAATTTCATTCCGTAAACAAAACATAATGGAACTTCCTTGTTCAACAAATCGGACATTGTTAAATTCACTATTGAATCAATGAAGATATTTACATGAAAATGGATATTTAAATTGAAAAGTCGACTTTTGATTTGGGTACACTATAATATCTGGAGTTTTATGACAACAAGAATTTTAAGACTTTGTGTGAGTACACCGGTTATTGTTGTAAATAATCGGATCAATGGACGGGATCGAAAAAATGGGCGGAGCACCTCTCATACAATGTTAATTTATATAATTATAGGTATACCAGGGTGGTTTCATAACTCAGCGACTTTTTGATTAAAAGATTCTTTTTCGTCGGCTTTTAGCTCAATACATTTAGTCCAGCGTTTTTCCAATTTTTTATTCCATGCCAAGGTTTCAGTGATGACCTCTACATTCGTCCCGAATATCTTACATTCAGATTTGGAAGCAGAAAATAGTCCCATGACTCTAAATCTGAAGAGTAAGCTCGGTGGAGTAGCAGTTCGTAGCCCCAATTAAGCATTTGGCTCATGGCGACTACACACGTGTGCGCCGCTGCGTTTTCAGGATAGAACAGCATTTATGAATATTATTCGTCGATAATTATTTTACCCTTTGCAAGGTAGTCGATGTGAATAATACCACATACATCCCAAAAAATTGTTGTCTTGGGCTCGTTGGCCGACACACTCACCTTGGCATGGTGCCAGGTCAAACATATCAAATATCTACAGAAGCATAAAAGCTAGCGAAGGGAAACTTCATGTGAGTCCATAGCTTATATTTTGCCATACCTTAAATAGGCAGGATCAAAACAGTATCTCCGATAGCTGTTAATATTGGCCAAATAGTAATCGTCTTTGAGGCCATAAAACCTCATGAACAAAAATCCACCAAAAGTTGGACCTAGTAATTGTGTTAATTAGAAACGTCAGCACAAATTCATTATACCCAGACCAGTAAGAGCTTTAGGGCATACTCAAAATATCAAATTTAAACAAGTTTGAAAGTTGGATTTCGACAACAAAAAAAATCAAATTCCCACAAGTTATCTGATCTCAACCATATCTGATCATTAATGATCATAGAAAAGAAGCATAAACCAAATATAAGTGAAACTGTATTTGTTGCCTGCATTAACATAAAGCTTAGCTTAACTGTGCATTAATATTTTCTTTCAAGAAGACATCATTATAAGAAATTGTTCACGAACACCTGTATATCGAAAAAAAAGCAAAAAAAAAAGTTTTTTCGTTTCTTCTTTGACCTTGGAATCATTTACTTTCGAGAACACTGGTCTCAAACATCTATATATAAAAAAATAATTTTCTGCATTTTTATTTAGGGTTCTTCCCATATAAATTGGCCAATTTAATGATTTCACCAAAGATATATCAGAAATCGAATAACATTTCAAAGGAAAAAGTATCAAACTATTATATATGAGCCATCTTCCCAGTATCCGGATTTTACAATAATTGCATGCAAATTATTTAAAATTTTTTGAATACCAAACATATTGGGTGTTTAATTGCTTTGGGTTTGTGTGGTAAAAGAAATGCATAAAATTGCATTACACTTACTTACACGTGCTCAAAAATAAATAATAATAAAAACAACAACAACGTTTACTCCGCCTTAATTTCATGTGATTATTTACTCTGACTTTTTTCTTTAGGTCTTTTTAAAGATTTTATTTCGGTAGGCTGAACCTTAACATAAACTGAAACCAACAATTAAAGTCTTATGGCAAAACATGTATGAGGTAACCGTGAATGTGATAAACAAAAAATAAAACAAGTCCTTAGAATAACCTCAAGCCTAATGTGAATTTAATTTGTGTGTATATGTCATAAAATATGATGATAATTAAAAGTACCCCCAGTAAAACTATAAGTCTAAATTGTAATTATAAAGGATTTTGGGTAAGAAAAAAATCAAAACCACGAAGCAAAAAGAAAATATTGATACTGTTTATATGGTTTTAGTTTTAAAGCATGCACTATAAAATATTTTCTCTTTCAAAATTATTTTTTGACTAATGAAGACATCATGCAAGATGTTGTCTCAATTTTTCATATTGATTTTAAATAAAAGATGGTATATTTTGGGACCCAAAATCATTAATTTAGAATAAAAAAAATTTTGTGTCTTAGCACCTGCAGACATAATTTTGTCTGCATGTCAGAAATTGACGTTGGTTATTTAATATTTTTTATTTCTTTTTTTTTACTTTTAAGACAATCACTTAAACAGCAGCCCATATTATATTCCATAATGACATCATACTGTTCTTTTGCTAAAGCTACTGCTGGTTCAGCTTAAAAAATGATTCCGAAATATATGAAATTAGCATCACATTACTTCAATATACGTAATCCCAGATATACTATATTAAAAAGTACAAAAAAAAACAACAATTAAGTTGTTGGAAAGACTTTGTAAATGATCGGTGAATTTTTAATGGTTAACTAAACTAAAATCAATGTAAAATTAATCTTAATTAGAATTAGTCGCAGGACAGTCATCGGAATTTGTGGCATTTGGCTGTGCCGAATTTTTTGATACCCTCCACATGCATCTTAAACTGAATGTTATATTATATTATATATCATTCATATAACAAAATTCAGGATATCAATGAAAAATTGCTACATTACTTTAATATTATAGAAAAATATGCCTTTAACTGGAAAATGAAAATAAATGCGAAACTATACTTTTTCGACCCCCAGTGGGAAAATGTAATTATAATATTAGAAAATACTGGAAAGATTTTGGAATAAAATCCAATTGCAATATTAATATTCCAAACAAGCCAATTGTCAAATACTTGGGTATTAATCTGGATAAGTTCTTATATTTTAATAAGCATATTAATTTACAACTAATTAAAGCGAAAATGCATTTTTTATGTACAGAAAGCTATTCTTTTCAGAACATATTAATTCTACGGTTAAGGTTTTATTATATCAATCCTTAATTAGACCAATCTTAACCTACGGGTGCCAAATATGGTTTAATGTATCGCCTTCCTATATGGAGAAAATGCGAATTTTCGAAAGGAAATGTCTAAGAGCATGTACTTCGTTTTTAGATCACCAAATAGTGCTTTCAAGATATATGTATCAAACAAGAATTTGTATCATGCCGCAAAGGCAAGTAGAATCGACAATTTTATTATTCATTTAATAAGAAATCACATTTTAAAAAGCTTAGATTGCATAGAAAATAACCTAATTATGGCTCCATATTATGTAAGTGGAGAATATATATATGGGGGATTTCATGCCAAGTGCACCAACTTTTGAAACCGATGTCTTCCGATCGGGATGAAATTTGCACCTATTGGATAGTAGTTTAGACACAATTTTTCAACAAGATCGGTCCAGATCTCTCTGAGTTAAAGGGGATCAAAATTTGACCAAACAGGTATTTTTTCTCATCCATGTAAATTATTACTGTTCTAAGAAAATTTTCTCCCAAAGAGTTTAGATAGCTATTTCTTCAATATTTCTGAAAAAAATTCTTAAAAAAAAAAAAATTTGTAGACTTTTTTTTTGCTAAATTAAAGCATTTTTTGCCTTTTTTCAAAAGAAGCATTTTTTTCATAAGAAAGCTTAGGATTTTTCCTTTAAGAGCTTTTTGGTCGCTTAGTGGGATGGGAGTGGGATATCCATCAAAATAAATGTTTTGTAACTCAAGACAACGGTTTTTCAATTTTTCACAAATGCACTAGTTTGAATTTTTTCCTATTTGTGTCTAAAACCTTACAAATAAAACTTATATTGAGAAACTAGACAAACTAAACTTTCCGAAGGTATATAACATACCTAAAAAAAATTTTATACCCTCGATACTGTAATACCCAGAATATGTTAACCTCAGGAAAAAAATCGCTTTTTTATACCCTCCACTCCAGTGTGCAGAGGGTATATACAAGTTTGTCATTCCGTTTGTAATAATTAGAAAAAAAATTTTGGACCCCATAAAATATATATATTTGTGATCCTTAGAACAAGCGCAGTTGATATAGCGATGTCCGTCTGTGGAAATCATGATGACGGCATCAATCGGGCAGCTAGGATGCTCGTTGACATAAAAAATGATTCATTGACATCCTGAAAAGTTTGCTATTTAAAATCGTCCAATCGGTAGATTAGGGCCCGAGTTTTGAATGAAGAACTAAAAAAAGTCTTGAAAAAATATAATTTTCTACGTTGTTCTTGTCACGATCACGCCCTGAATAGTGCAAGAATGATTCATCAAATTCATGGGAAGATTTCTATTTCAAAAATCATTAAAATCGGTGGAACAGGTCCAGGGAAATCTCTGAAAAAGTAAAAAAAAAAAATGAAAAATATTATGTTTCTATATTGTTCTTGTTGTTATTCTAAATGTTGTATTGTTGTCATAGATGGACTTGTTGTTTTTGTGGTCGTTGTGGTAATAATATAATAAAAACTAACCCTTTGTACATTATTTTATCAACTCTGGTAGAAAAATTTAAGTTTCCATTGTTTTGGCATCATGAAAAAATTTGTTAGATCATTTCTGTCATTACCACGAGCCTGCCTTCAAAATTTCAGATCGAATGGATCACGCGAAAGGGGTTAAAATCGATCCAAAATTTTTTCGACAAGCAGACACCACGAGTTAATATAAAGGGAGTAAAAATTCACCAACATCTAAAGCAAATAATGCTAAAATACCTAGTTGTTAATAAAAAAAACAACGTAAATTTAACAAAAAAAAATTTTATGTATAAAGTTATTTAAAGAGAAAAACACAAAAATAACGTTTGATGTTGTATTTTTTGTGTGTAATATTTACATAAACATATTAAATAATACAAATAATATACATATATTCTATATATGTATATCCATAACAACTGCATGTTAGAAATAAATCGGTATATTATTTTATTTACATAAAATTTTGCAATATTTTGTTGTGGGGAAAATACATTTCTTTTGCATTAACAGAGTATCACTTCATTTTGCTCAGCGTGACTATGCCACAGTAGATGGCGCCACAATTTTTGTTTGTTCTAATTAGCTTTGCAATAGTTATTTCAATTTTAACATCAATGTTAGTATTTTCAACTGGATATCATACAGAACAATGTTAAGAGTATACACGGGCTGGTCTTTTATTTCATACGTTTTTTCATTATTCTTTTACAAATATGAACATAAGTTTGAAATATTAACTTTTGGTTGTGTTTACAAAATAGAGTTACCGAGTTCAACAATGAGTTTTTTGCTTTCAAAACAGTTCTACATAGTTATATAGAACTATTATTCTGCTTTACCTACAAAATATCTGATTGCGATTAAATCTAATTTTTAAAAATTGTTTATAATTACTAAAGCATTATTATTCACATAAATACAAAATTGCACTTTTTAAATTTTCCATTCAAATTTAAGAAAATATCAATTCTAAAAATTGGAATTAAAAATTTCCAATTATAAATTAGAATATATTAATTGAATTTCAGAAAATCATATCAAAACGTCGGAAATAATAATTTTAAATTTAGAAGACATCAATTGCATCTTTAATATATAAATTTTATTCGTTATACACAAATTGAAATTCCAAAAAAAAAAAAAACACCAAATATGTTTACATTTAAAAATGTTTACATTTCAAAAAAAAAATATTGCCATTCAGGAGATATTAATAACTTTTCAGTACCGCGATTCAGTAACTTCTTTTAACGATAGTCGAATCGTAAAAAAAAAGAAAGTTGCAAAATTATCAGTAAAATTTTTAAACGATATTCGCTATTGTTAAAGTCAGCTGTTGTTGTTATCTAAACGACAACCATTTTTGTGTTGTTCATTCAATCGATAAAAACTTAAATTTTTAGGTTGAAATGTCGTCATACATAAATAAAAATCATAAAATAGTGACAATATTTTGCTTTTATTAAAAACCTTTTTTATATAAATAAAAAAATTAAATAGCATATTCAATTCATTATTTCATTTTCAAATAAATAAACAGAAATATTAGTAAATAAAATAAAGATATTAAACATAAACATAAAATCATCCTGTCAAACATGAAGTAATTTGTTTTTTCTATTCTTCTTTGTGTTTTTCGCTTATTTTGAGAGAGATGCCACTCGTTTACAATTTAAATAAATAGAAAAATAGATTTGTCGACTGTCGTTAAGATGTATGTACTTAGTGAATCACTTAATCCTTAGTGCAAACAACAATAGCTGTCGATATATTTTGCGATTGTCGGATCGTTGAAATTTACAGAATCGGACTACAGAAAACATTGATTTAAGTTCAATGAATTTTAGAAAACCTCAAATGATATTTAAGAATTGCGAACACAAAAATTGTTACATAAATAAACGCAATTTGATGAGAATGTTATTTTTTATATATAAATTTGCAAAATTTTTTTGGGATGAATATTTTAAGTTTTCCAGAAAATAAATAAAACAAATTATTTTATTTAAAATGTTTGGGACATTTGGTTTTTTGCGTTTGGCATCCCTAATTTGATTATTTTTTATTATTATAAATTTATTCTCTATGTTTTCCAAATATGGCAATATTTTAATAAAAACGTTGAGAGAGCTTTTTTTGGTTATTATTTTGTTACTCCATCTATATGGCCGAAATGAAGAAATATTTGGCCAGTTAAAAGAAACTATACAGCCATCTCCAATTAGCACGATTTAATGCATATAGCCACCCTACACAACCATTACCTTTGCAATGGAGGTTAGGGCGAGCTATTTAAGCAAAAACTAAATTAAACGAGAATTTATGTCATATAACCAGAAACGCATGTATATAACCTAAATGCATACCCAACAGCAACAACGATGACCAAACATTAAACACCGAAATAATAGAAAAGACGAAAACCAACCCAAAGAATTTGCTGAAATAATTTGGTATTAAGTTTAACAAATTGTTTACTTTTTCATTTACATTTATTATCAAGACTCAAACCGAGATGGAGGGTATCAAAGATTCGGCACAGCCGAATTTAACACTGTTACTTGTTTTCTATAGAAATGTTGAAAAATTATTATTTTTTATTTATTTTTAATAATAATTAAATTAATGTATAATAATAATAATATTAAAAATAAAAAGATAAATAATTTATTAAAATTTAATCTTAATTGCTTTAGATCCATTTATGTCATAACTATTTTTATACTTAATTTATTGTAGCTGATGAAGTTTTTAAGTCTTGTAAATTTTTAAATACCCATTCTTTCATCCAGCTTTTTTGTCGCCTTTATTTACTGCTTTTTTTTTGTCAATCCTTTCGTGGCGTTACTAGGTTCAGCTGTTGATTTCGCTGCTGGTTTATTTGTTGTCTTTGGAAAGAAATCGCATTGAATAGAGGCAGAAAACTTTTTCAACTTGAGTCTTCCATCGACAAGCGGTATAAAAGCATGGTATTGAGCGGTGTCATCGATTGTTACCGCAGCATCGAATCTGCTCTTCAGTGTTTTCAATGTTTCCTGATGAATAAATGTTTCCAATGGAATAAAGCAGTCGCATCTAAGATGCGATCTTGATGAGAGCACTGGAGGCTATACTTCGCTGCATTTCTTTTAAAGTTTGCTCCAATACCATCACATGCTCCTTTACCATGAGCAGTAGGATGAAAATGCCACTCAGCTGGCATTCCAAAATCTTTTTCATGGGCCATAAGATTTGCCAAGCTACTTTGGTTTTTAAAACGTTGACGAGCTCCGTCCGAAACGTAGTATACCTTCTTTACTGTAAATTTAGATTTTAGAAATTTTAGTATTGTCTTCTGGTACTCATAAACTGCAACGGTATCATGTTTTAAATCGTCGGATATGATTGCCATACTTTTGTGTTCCAGTTTTTCATCTTTCATGTAGTAAATAACTACTGTGAATATAGTTGTTTGGTCGCTATTGAAGTGGAATGCTTGTATGGCATCCTGAAGAACATATTTATAGAATTCTGCGAAATCATATGAAATAACGAATTCAACAGACTTCAAATGTATCTTCAAATCCTTGAAGAATGACCATTGCTCTTTTACTAAAAAGTCGCGGTTTCTCAAGTTTAGCAATCCTGTACACATTTCTTCTACAAAATCATCCACATTTAAAATGATTGTTTTCAATGTGCATCTGTCAGTCTGAATCCAAGAATCAAAATTGACCTCCTCTATATATTCTCGATCTAAAGAGTTGATTAAATTTTCTTTGATGAAAATTTCCAACTATTGATCGAAGGCCAGCTTTGGATTTTAATATAGTTTTTATACATAAAATAATTTTATAACAAAATTGTTAAAAGTTGTTTCAATTTATATTCGCGAGCAATAAGCAGATACTTGCACCAAATGTATGTATATCACAATGGATTATTTTGATGCCAGGAGCACTGATGGGTTATATAAATAAAAATTAACCGAATTATTTTTCTTAAATTCGAAATAGTGGTTTCATCGAGTTTAATAGAAAAACTCGTTTTCCGTAATTTTTATTGGAAAATATCTTAAAATCCAAAGCTGGCCTTGGCAAATAATGGGTTAACGTTCTTGTATTTATCCCAAATTTTAGGAACAGAAGTTCTAAACATTTGGTTATTATATTTTAAGCATCGCATCTAAAAATTCAACAGCACTTACAAAATATATGAATTTTTTGACTAAATTGTCTTTTATTAGCTTGGGTCATATGTGACCCCAATTACAAAAGGTTTAATGGGGCCATATTATTTTTTTCCGAAACCCTAGGCTATTTAGATAAAATATAGCATTTAGAAGTAGACAAATTATGAATTTTTGATACAAAGTATTTAGAAAGAGTACATTTTCAGAATATTTTACTAAAATCCCAATTTTTCCCGAAATCCGCAAAAATAAAATCCTTGTCAAAAAAATTTCGGCACAGGGATTTACTTAAAAATTCACACAGTTAATCTGTAACATGTGTTTAACAAAACCCTAAAGTTTTAGATCCAGTTTTTTAAATTTTGTTTAAGAAAATTTTTTAAAACTTAAAAAAGGAGTTTTCAAAATTTTATCAAAAAAATTTCCCATTTTCGGTCTCAATGCGCAATAGGTTACCAACGTGGTAATATAACAATACTCCATATCTGAGTCCTTACAAGTATAGAGACCAAAAAGAAATTATGGCTTTAATCAATTTCTCAAAGTTGAAAAAAAGCCATCAAATTTCATGAGCTAGTTTTTTTTAGCACAAAAGTGGTCTGGGGCATTTGCTATTTCTTGGCGATGTTTTATTCGAAGTGTTGTAGCTTTTTTAAAGGATAATTTAATACAGATCCCGAATTATATAATTTATCGAAAAAATTAAATTATAGAAAGAAAATTTACGCAAAATCTGAAAAAAGTCATATTTTCCCCATATAAGCGCACTTGAAATTTTCAATCGCGTTGAGGCACGACTGAATGTTTTTTGAATGGCCCAAAACTTTGTATTTCTCAGTTTTTTTTGCTATTCGCAAATTTCTAGGGGGGTTTGACCGAGAGCTTGAACACTTTTTTCCCCTCCATATAATGAAGGGCCACCCTAATATACACCCAAAAATATTTTTGTCGCGGTATTATGACAACAAACCTCGAATTTTTTTATGAACATTCTGAGAAAAAAAGACTTTACAAAATAATTCCTGTCAGGCACAAACCAAGTTTGAGGAAGCTGCGACAACTTGTTCTAACTTTCTAGGAAACATCAGGAGTCCAAATTACAAAGAAATCGTTTGTGATTTGCTCGAAAACTATTGGTAGATACTCGTAGTAATTAAGAAAATTGTTTATTCATGTTTGTTTATTTTTAAAAATTTCTAATTTTAGGTGTAATAATGTCACTAAAAATAGATTTTTAGCATTCGAATTTGGACTTTTTTCCGGAAAACCTTGGTACCATTAGCGACGAGCATGGTGAACGATTTCATCAACAAATTTTAGTTTATTTGGTTCCTTATAAGTGAATCTAACTCAAGAAATCATAAGAGACAAAACAAAACTTGAAATTATTATACCCTATACCACTATGTAGTCAGGGTATTTATAATGACTTTGTGCTGATGATTTTCACTACCAAAAATATTTGACCTTGACCTATCTTTTATTATACCAATCGACTCAGATTTAGTCCGTCCGTCTGTCATTTAAATCTATCAAAAACAAAAATATTGGGCAGATTTTTTCAAATTTGGTGTATATATAAAATAAATATAGTCAGGATCGGTCCATTGTCCGACCTAGTCTATTAATATAGCATCCAATATGAACTTTTCACATATCCGAAGGCAAAAAAAATTAATAACAATGCCTTTCAAATTTGGTTTCTGCTCATTTTCTATAACTAATTATAGTCTATAGTCACAACAAGAATGTGGTCTAAGTTTCAAATCAATTGGACGAAGGGGAATGGGATTGCCCCATGGCAGACAGACAGATAGGGAGTATGAGTTAAAAGAAAGAGTTTAAAAACTCATTTATCCATCGATTTTCTTGAAACAACATTTTTTTATTTATATTACATGCAGAATTAAGATTAGGAACTAAATTTTGGTAAGTATTTGTTGCTTTCTATATTTTATGAATTCTCAAATTTTAGAGCAAAAAAATTTTAAAACAAGTAAGAGTGTTAAATTCGGCTGTGCCGAATCTTTGATACCCTCCATCTCGGTTTGAGTCTTGATAATAAATGTAAATGAAAAAGTAAACAATTTGTTAAACTTAATACCAATTTATTTCAGCAAATTCTTTGGGTTGGTTTTCGTCTTTTCTATTATTTCGGATTTATTTCGGTGTTTGCTTTTTGGTCATCGTGGTTGCTGATCGGCATGCATTTAGGTTATATACCTTTATGCATGCATTTCCGGTTATATAACATAACTTCTCGTTTAATTTAGTGTTTGCTAATTAAATAGCTCGCCCTAACCTCCATTGCGAAGGTAATGATGGTTATGTAGAGTGGCTATATGCATTAAATCGTGTTAATTGGAGATGGCTGTATAGTTTCTTTTAACTGGCCAAATGGATGGAGTAACAAAATAATAACCCAAAAAAAAAACTCTCAACTTTTTTTATTAAAATATTGCCATATTTGGAAAACATAGAGAATAAATTTATAATAATAAATATTCAAATTAGGGATGCCAAACGCAAAAAACCAAATGTCCCAAACATTTTAAATAAAATAATTTGTTTTCTTTAGTTTCTGAAAAACTTCAAATTTTCATCAAAAAAAAATTGTGAAAATTTATATATAAAAAATAACATTCTCATCAAATTACGTTTACTTATGTAACAATTTTTATGTTAGCAATTCTTAAATATCATTGGAGGTTTTCTTAAGTTCATTGAATTTAAATTAATATTTTCTGTAGTGCGATTCTGTAAATTTCAAATTCTACGATCTGACAATCGCAAAATATATCGACAGCTATTGTTGTTTGCACTAAAGATTAAGTGATTCACTAAGTACATACATCTTAATGACAGTCGACAAATCTGTTTTTCTATTTATTTAAATTGTAAACTAGTGGCACCTCTGTCAAAATAAGCGAAAAACACAAAGAATAGAAAAAACAAATTACTTCGTGTTTGACAGGATGATTTTATGTTTATGTTTAATATCTTTATTTTTTTTACTAATATTTCTGTTTATTTATTTGAAAATGAAATAATGAATTGAATATGCTATTTAATTTTTTTATTTATATAAAAAAGTTTTTTAATAAAAGCAAAATATTTTCACTATTTTATGATTTTTATACCCTATACCACTATGTGGTTTGGGTATAATGACTTTGTGCTGCTGTTTGTAACAACCATAAATATTTGACCTAGACCCATCTTTAATTATACCGATCGAATCAGAATCACTTTCTGAGTTGATTTAACAATGTCCGTCCGTCCGTCCGTCCGTCCGTCTGTGTGTCCATGTAAACCTTGTAATCAAACTGCAGGTCGCAAATATGAATATATTTTGATGAAATTTGGTATATAAGCTTTTATCGGCCATGGGATGAACGCTATTGAAATTGGTGAGAAGCGGTCCATGTTCAGACCTAGCCCCCATACAAAGTACCCCTATGAAATCGACATAAATTGCCATAAGATCCAAATTGTCATATAGATCTTACTCAAATTGGGTTTATATGCGTTCATTACATCCATTAATGAGTAGTCCAAAAATGATCCCTTTGGCCCCACATAGAGCTGCTTCCCGATTTTCACTTAAATCTATTAAAAAACAAAAATATAGCACTGATTCTTCTCAAATTTTGTTTGTATATATTTTTGCAAAATACAAGAGACTTTACCAAACATGATCAGGATCGGTCCATTTTTGGACCTAGTCCCCGTATAGATATAGCATCCGATATGAACTTTTTCATATCTGCAGCCAAAAAAATTAATAAAAATCCCACTCAAATTTGGTTTTTGCTTATTTTCTATGTCCAGTTAGTTGGGCCTGAGAGATAGGGTTTCTAAACGCATGGTATAGGGTATCGTATAGTCGGTCTAGACCGACTATAATTTTCTTACTTGTTATTTATGTATGACGACATTTCAACCTAAAAATTTAAGTTTTTATCGATTGAATGAACAACACAAAAATGGTTGTCGTTTAGATAACAACAACAGCTGACTTTAACAATAGCGAATATCGTTTAAAAGTTTTACTGATAATTTTGCAATTTTCTTTTTTTAACGATTCGACTATCGTTAAAAGAAGTTACTGAATCGCGGTACTGAATGTCAAGATTTTTTTTAAATGTAAAAATTTTTTAAATGTGAACATATTTGGTGTTTTTTTTTTTTTGGAATTTCAATTTGTGTTTAACAAATAAAATTTATATATTAAAGATGCAATTGATGTCTTCTAAATTTAAAATTTTTATTTCCGACGTTTTGATATGATTTTCTGAAATTCAATTAATTGTAATTTATAATTGGAAATTTTTAATTCGAGTTTTTAGAATTGATATTTTATTAAATTTGAATGGAAAATTTAAAAAGTGCAATTTTGTATTTATGTGAATAATAATGCTTTAGTAATTATAAACAATTTTTAAAAATTAGATTTAATCGCAATCAGATATTTTGTAGGTAAAGCAGAATAATAGTTCTATATAACTATGTAGAACTGTTTTGAAAGCAAAAAACTCATTGTTGAACTCGGTAACTCTATTTTGTAAACACAACAAAAAGTTAATATTTCAAACTTATGTTCATATTTGTAAAAGAATAATGAAAAAACGTATGAAATAAAAGACCAGCCCGTGTATACTCTTAACATTGTTCTGTATGATATCTAGTCGAAAATATTGACATTCATGTTTAAATAGAAATAACTACTGCAAAGCTAATTAGAACAAACAAAAATTGTGGCGCCATCTACTGTGGCATAGTCACGCAAAATGAAGTGACACTCTGTTAATGAAAAAGAAATGTATTTTCCCCACAACAAAATATTGCAGAATTTTATGTAAAAAAAATGATATACCGACTTATTTCTAACATGCAGTTGTTATGGATATACATATATAATATACATATGTATATTATTTGTATTATTTAATATGTTTATATAAATTTTTAAATAAATTTATACATAAATTTTTTTTTTTGCTATATTTACATTGTTTTTTTTTATTAACAACTAGGTATTTTAGCATTATTTGCTTTAGATGTTGGTGAATTTTTACTCCCTTTATATTACTCGTAGTGTCTGCTTGTCGAAAAAATTTTGGATCGATTTTAACCAATTTCCCGTAAGCCATTCGATCTGAAATTTTGCACGCAAGCTCGTGGTAATAACAGAAATGATCTAACATATTTTTAGAGTGATGCCAAAACAATGGAAACTTTTAAATTTTTCTACCAGAGTTAATAAAAAAATGTACAAAGGGTTAGTTTTTATTATATTATTACCACAACGACCACAAAAACAACAAGTCCAGCTATGACAACAACACAACATTTAGAATAACAACAAGAACAATATAGAAATATCATATTTTTCATTTTTTTTTTTTACTTTTTCAGAGATTTCCCTGGACCTGTTCCACCGATTTTAATGATTTTTGAAACAGAAATCTTCCCATGAATTTGGTGAATCATTCTCACTAAAAGAACAAGAACAACATAGAAAACTATATTTTTTCAAGACTTTTTTTAGTTCTTCATTCAAATCTCGTGCCCTAATCGACCGATTTAAACGATTTTAAATAGCAAACTTTTCAGGATGTTAATGAATCATTTTTTATACCAACGAGTACCCTAGCTGCCCGATTGATGCCATCATCGTGATTTCCACAGGCGGACAGACGGACAGACGGACAGACGTACATCGCTATATCAACTCCGGTTGTTATAAGGGTCACAAATATATATATTTTATGGGGTCCAAAATTTTTTTTCTAATTATTACAAACGGAATGACAAACTTATATATACCCTCTGCACACTGGAGTGGAGGGTATAAAAAAACTTACCATAGAATTTGAAATAATGATGATTTTTGCAGTTTGGAGACTATAGTCGTTATCAAAGGAATTTTTGCGTGTTGCATCTATCTAACGAGTGTTTTGAAGAAAATGAAGTTAAACAAAGCCCCTGGTGAGAACAGAATCCCATATGAGTTTTTTTTTTAAATGCAGGAAATGGCACAGAGCTATGATAATATCTTCAATAAAATGCAAGTGGACGAAACGTTTACTTGAAGTGTAATATACCCAATATTAAAAAATGCTGATCCTAACATAACAAGCAATAACAGCGAAATTATGATGGGCATTATAAACGACCTAGCCGGTCTAGTTAGTAGACAACTAGTAACTTGGCAACCATTGTTCATCTTAAGGCCAGTTTACACTATCACACTTTGTAATACGATCTGTCAGAAATTCGAGTATTATGAAAAAGTCGTATAATGTAAAAAGCTTTTGTTATGAAATTGACAGTCTGTAGGATTTCATTTTCGAAGTCCGATGGTTTTTGAAACATTTCTAAAAACTTGCCATTTTCATCGGACCAGAGTTGTTTTTTTTTTTTGGTAATATTAAAAAAATGGTAAACAAAAACAAAAAAAGTGAAAATAAAATATAAATTTCAAAATAAATTTGCTTATTATTCTAAACAGCTGTTTTCATAAGACTTGAGTGTTATGGTGTAAATGGCCTAAGTATGCAGAAATAATGTCGGTACGACTTTATGGCAGTCTGATGAATTTCATCGGATTTTTATTTCGAAAAATCATACGACTGAGTGGTATCATGAAAATGGGCCTTTAAGCTGAATCAGAAGAAAAATGTATATGCCTTCCTTGTTCATTTTAAGGCAGCTTTTGATAGTGTCTCGTAAATTACTGATCTACAAACTGCACACTATGGGAGTCTCGAGGATGATAGTTTACTTTATAGAAAGCGTTTACTCTAATACTAGGTCGACGGTATGGAATGGAATATAATTATCTGTACCATTTGAAAGAGTCTCTGGAGTAAAGTAGGTTTTTTAATCACTCTTTATGTTAACAACATTCAGGAACACCTAGAAAGTGTAATTTTTATTGACATTAGATTTATCTTCGTCCTTGTCAGGTTTCTTTCCAATAGTTTAGCAGTAGCAGCATTTAGTGCGTATAGTTCCGCTGTAAATATTGTGGATTCATTACATAGGGGGATATGGGGTTTGCACCTTGGTCCGTAAACCTCCGCTCCTACTCCTTCTGTTATTTTGGATCCGTCAGTGTGCCACTTCTGGGCATCTTCATGCAGCCATGTAGGGTTAGATTCCCACTCGAATCTGCTCGGGATATGAACAGTGTAGTTCTTTTTAAGTTCCAAAACCGGATCTATCTGATCACTACATAAAGTCATATCTTTGATGCTTTTGGCTTTATCAAGGATCTTCAGGTGTCCTATATGATCGCCTTCCTTAAATTTGTGTAGTCTGTGAAGGTCAATAGCTTGTTTAAAAGCTTCTCCTTGGATCGATAAGTGCAGCGGAGTAAGATTTAGGATAACCTCCATAGCTGCCGTAGTAGTTATTCTCATTGCTCCCGTGATGTTCAAACATGCTAATCTCTGTATTTTGGATAATTTTAAACGTGCTCCAGTCTGGTTTGTCTTCTGCCACCATATAACTGAGACATATAAAAGACCCGGAAGGATCATTTGTTTTGATATCCACAATAACATTTTAGGGTTTAGACCCCACGATCTGCCTAGAAGTTGTTTGCTGGCCCATATTGACTTTATAGCCTTATTCGTTATCAACCCTAGATGAGGATTACAGGTGAGTATTCTATGAAGTAATATACCCAGATATTTTACCTCCTCCTTGAGTTCCTCCGTGTTCCTTATATGAAGTGATATAATATAAAGATTCCTTCTTCTAGTGAACGGGATAATTGTGGTTTTAAAAAAACACCCTCGTCTTCGCACCATTCCCATGTAAGCCTTAGTGCTTCTTGCATTTGTTCCCCAATTGTCTGGTAATGTGTTCCGCCTATAAACACTGTGATGTCATCCGCATAACCCACAGTGGTAAAACCATTACTGTTTAGTTTTACAATGAGGTCATCCACCAAGATTGGCCACAGTAATGGGGAAAGTACGCCTCCCTGAGGGCATCCTTTTATAATGCTAATTCTTCTCTCTTCATCTTCAAGATTAGACACTATTTGTCTCCTAGAGAGCAACTTTTTTATCCACACTGTCACAATTGGGTCCGAGTCCAATCTGATCAGCGCTCCTTCCATAGATTGAAAGCTGGCATTGTCAAAAGCGCCTTCTATGTCCATAAAGGAACATAAGGCTACTCCCTTCAACTCCAGTGTTTTTTCAATCATTGAAGTTAATTTGTGGACAGCTGTGATCGTTGATTTACCTTTTTGGTAGGCAAATTGAGGGTTATGAGCGGTCTACTTTTCAGAGGTTCATTGCGAATATATAGATCAATCATCTTCTCCATAGTCTTCAGCATGAAGGATGA
Source organism: Cordilura impudica (assembly GCA_963682025.1). NCBI lineage: Eukaryota > Metazoa > Arthropoda > Insecta > Diptera > Scathophagidae > Cordilura > Cordilura impudica. The sequence continues at coordinate 141,141,214 of OY821519.1, forward strand.
GAGACTGATTGGTCTATGTGATTTCGGATTATCAACAGGTTTATTTCCTCCCTTGGGAAGGAATACAACCTTCACCTTTGGCCACTTAGTTGGAATATAACCAAGTGCAAGACTGGCCCTGAAGATATGAACCAGTTTTCTTTTAAGTGAATCCGAACCATTTATTAGTAGGGTTGGGAAAATCCCATCTGGTCCAGGTGATTTGTATGGTCTAAATGAGTTTACACTCCATTTAACACTTTCATATGTTATGATTCGTTTAACTAGAGAATTAATCATATTGTTCTCATTTCTAGTCTCGATATCTCCCATTGATTCCTCCATTACAAAACTACATCCTGGGAAGTGAGTCCTAAGTAGAAGCTACAGAGTTTCTAAAGGATGTAGTTTGGTGTGAGTCATCTAACTTGAGAGTACCGATATTCTGGTTCTTATTTGAGGATAAGGCTCTTTGAATCCTGTCGTTTCCGGCACATTCTTGAACTCCTCGCAAAAGGTTTTGCAAGATAATCTTTTCGATTTCCTTATTTCCCTTTTATACTTAGTAAGGGCATTCTATAGCGTATCCTTATGGATTAAGTATGTATGGAATTATATTTGATGAAAAAAAAAGTAAAACGTTACTGGTTGTTTGGTATTAACAATATTTTTAGAATGACTTTTGATGTTATTTGCATTCTTTAAAAAATAAAGTCATCAATGTTAATAGCGTTTTTAGCATCTTCGCAAACATGAAATACACAATTTTCAAAAGGTTTTACCTTTTTCAGAATACAAGATCAACAAAATCGTGTACGACCATTATTATATACAATTAGAAATTCACTAAAACAAGATTCACTTTGCAACATGTTTCTAGGAATTACTAGAATTGTAAAAACGACCAACCTACACACATAATTCATACATATTTACTACGTACATACAAAAAAGCCGTAAAATAAGTAAAGTATCATATAAACTTTAAATCGCAATGCCATACCAATGTAAGTAATTCCTCTGGCTTAAATTATCTTGCCATACAAATCCTTGTTTAATGTAGTTGGCAGCCGTTTTTAATTTGAAATAACTAAAGTTCCTTTGTGTTAAAAGAGTTTGAACGAATATGTGTTGGTATGTGAATGTACCATGTTAACAGCAAACAAGCATCTTGGCTAGACAAGTGCGTGGGCCAACCTTTGCCAACTTGCCAGACTCTTAGACAAAAAAATTCACGCAGCTGCAATTTAAATTGTTTATTATACCCTATACCACTATGTGGTTTGGGTATAATGACTTTGTGCTGCTGTTTGTAACAACCAAAAATATTTGACCTAGACCCATCTTTAATTATACCGATCGAATCAGAATCACTTTCTGAGTTGATTTAACAATGTCCGTCCGTCCGTCCGTCCGTCCGTCCGTCTGTGTGTCCATGTAAAGCTTGTAATCAAACTGCAGGTCGCAAATATGAATATATTTTGATGAAATTTGGTATATAAGCTTTTATCGGCCATGGGATGAACGCTATTGAAATTGGTGAGAATCGGTCCATGTTCAGACCTAGCCCCCATACAAATTACCCATATGAAATCGACATAAATTGTCATAAGATCCAAATTGTCATATAGATCTTACTCAAATTGGGTTTGTATGCGTTCATTACATCCACTAATGAGTAGTCGAAAAATGATCCCTTTGACCCCATATAGAGCTGCTTCCCGATCTTCACTTAAATCTATTAAAAAACAAAAATATTGCACTGATTCTTCTCAAATTTTGTTTGTACATATTTTTGCAAAATACAAGAGACTTTACCAAACATGATCAGGATCGGTCCATTTTTGGACCTAGTCCCTTTATAGATATAGCATCCGATATGAACTTTTTCATATCTGCAGCCAAAAAAATTAATAAAAATCCCACTCAAATTTGGTTTATGCTTATTTTCTATATCGAAGTAGTTGGACCGAAAGATAGGGTCTCTAAACCATGGTATAGGGTATCATATAGTCGGTCTAGACCGACTATAATTTTCTTACTTGTTTTTTTTTTTTGTTAGTGTTGTTTCTTTGCTTATTTCTTTCTATAGAGTAACATTTATTTCTCAAAAAGGGTTTTATATTTTTTTTCTGTTTCTAGGAAAATAAAGCTTTACCATATTTATTCTAACCAGCGACATCTGTGTCTAGGCATCTCTCTGTCATTTGGCGATATATTCGTTAAAATGCTACAACATGCGGTAGAAGTAAGTATATGCAGCTGCAGGCGGTAGTTTAAGACAAATAGAAAACTAACACACACAATTATAAAATGCATAGTTATGTTGCTATTGAATAAAAAAAAAAACCGGCGATCGTCTTTGTTTTTAACGACAATCGAAAGAAATAAAAGTCAAGTGTAAGCTATTGCGCATCTCTCTATCTATCTATATATATATATATATATATATATATATATATATGTATATTTGTTGCTTTTGTTCCTACAAGGAGCATAGCGGTTCTTATATATAATTTTCTCGATTTGTGTGTATTTTTTTCCAGAGATTTCCAAAGCCCACTGATGGCCTAGAAAGCTAAAACAGGCTTTAGGTACGCCCACTAACCGGTTTTGAATTTTCGGTTAGTGTAATAATACGTTGAGTCACCTAATGAAATAGAAAGCTGGAGTTTGGCATGCCTGTAGTGCAAGGCAAAAGATATATCCTAACGGATATTCGGTTTGTACGCATAAAAGCGAAGGGCGTGCCAATAACCATTTTCTATTATTATAACGCTTTCTCAAGAGAGAAAATTCTGGGATTTTCGAATTGATCGTTTATTATTTCTTTTTAAACTCTTTCTTTTAACTCGTACTCTTTGTCTGTCTGTCTGTCTGTCTGTCTGTCTGTCTGTCGTGAGTCAACCTCATTCCCCCTTATCCAATTGATCTGAAACTTGGCCCATAGTTTTGTTGTGACTACAGATTAATTTTGGGGTAGTCACGCACAGTCACGGAGTGATCTAAATGTCATTTCCCCTCATCCGATCGATCTAAAACTTGGTCCATACACTTGCTGTAAAAAAATATTGACTTTGACATAATCACGCACAGTCACGGAGTGATTTAAAACCCATTTCCCCTTATCCGATCGATCTGAAACTTGGTCGATTAGATTAACTTTTACATAGTCACGAACAGTCACGCATAGTCACGCACAGTCACGGAGTGATTTAAACCCCATTTCCCCTCATCCGATCGATCCGAAACTTGGTCGATACACTTGCTGTGAAAAAAGATTAACTTCGATATAGTCACGCATAGTCACGCACAGTCACGGAATGATTCAACCCCATTTCCCCTCATCCGATCGATCCGAAACTTTGTCCATAGACTTATTGTGACCAAAGATTAGTTTTAAAATAATCACGCAAAGTCACGCACAATCAAAACTCATATGCATAAGAAAAGGAAAAGTTTTAATAAAAATTTTGTTTTTATGGGTTAGGTTATTACGTATTTAAAAATACTTTTTTTTATAAATAAATTATCAAGTTTAAAATCATTTGGATTGTAAGACTGTGATGACTTGCCTGTCATGGTTAGGATTTCTCCGATTTGAGGAAATTGTCAGTAATATAAAAATTATTTCTCTAAATTTTATTAATTAATTTATATTCATAAATCAGCTAAGAATCTTAATAGTTCTTAGCCGATTTATATTTTTAAATATTCAGAATTTAAGTGTAATATCAAATACAATAAATATATATCAAATTCAGACAGAAGTTTTGCTTAGCGAAATTCACAAGTTCTACCAACATAATGTGATTGTTATACAATTATTGCCACCAATTTCGAATTTATCATTCAGCTAAATAACGAACAATTGCAAATCTATAATATTAATAGGGTAAGCGATTTCTTGTGACCGATGTTTTGTTCTACCGTTTTATCCCGATTTTGACTAAACATAATATGTTTAGTTCAATATCAAAGGTACAAAATTACAAAAATATCAAAATTTTACTCTATTTTACTCCTAACACGCTTTTTTGGTGGTTCTCTGTATTTTGCTGCTTTTCACCTTTGTCTGATTTTTTTAGGAAGTTCTTCCAGTTTTTTTTTTTTTTTTGTTACTTTCATCTCCGATTTATTCACCATTGTAGCACGTTTCTTTATAGATTGTTTATCTCTGTCTTTGTTTCTGGTTTTCACATCAGCTTGAGCTTTTTCAACTGCAGCTGTCTTCTTAGGGAGTGTTTCCACTTTTGCTACCGATTTTTTAGGTGTCTCAGTTTTGTTTTCAGTCGGTTTTTTTTTGTTCTTATTTTTTTTGGTGACTGCCTTGTTTTCGGTTGATGTAAATTCTTCGGATTTCGCTGACTTCTTCTTCATCGGTTTTTGTGGCTTCGGAGCCACATCATCGCACTTTTTCTTATCGAAAAGAAGCTCTCTTATATTTTTGTATAAATACCATTGTCTTTCTAAGTTTAATCCATCCGGAGTAATAACGTTAGGATAGGATAAATCATCGGTGCAGATACGTAGCTCAAATTTTATTGTATCCTGTCTATCTGCGAACAATTTCGCTTCCACGCTATCCTTAATAATGGTGAAAGGTCTTAATTCCAACTAATGGCTTGAAAAACTTCTTCAAATATTCAACCCAATCATACCATGTGACGTTTTCCATTGTCACTGGTTTATTACAGCCGGAGGGAGAAGAGGCAGTCACGCAGTTCTTGATATCTTCGTAAGTATAAATATTACTGATGGCGTACTTGGCTTTAAAAATTCCAAAGTATCTATCTGGCGAAAATTTGGTGTGCCCCGTTAGAAGAAAGTTGAAATATATCTGTTTGTTTAATCCTCTGGCCACTCTCCACATAGTGAACATCGTACAAAGTACCAGAGGGTCGAAATACATCGCCAGATGATCAGGTTGAAGGAAGAGTTGCATAACCATGCGCAAAACACGGAAAAACGAAGCGCTTTTTTTAAACGCGTTTTTCTCAATGACTTCTTTTCGGCGCAGAGGTCCCTTTTCGTGGAGGAGGTCACATATATTATTTGAAAGGTATTTCTTTTTAGCCGTTTTGCAGATTTACAGATTTTTAAATTTTTTCCTTTATTTTGAGTAAATTGCATTTAAAGTTGCTATTAACACATACATAAAATTATGCATTGCATATGTGTGTTTAATAATTTTTTAATGTGTTTGTTTTTTTGTGTTGATTTGTGAATTGGCTATAATTGATTAGCATATCTTTAGGGTCTCTATTTAATGAAAAAATAAAATTTCCTAGAATTTGCACTCGAATTTCGAGGGCTGGAATCTACCAGTTTTAAATAATCCGTTAGAATTTTCCAAAGAATTTGCAACTAATTTTAATATCATCAATGATAAGTACATAGGTATGGAAAACGACTCTGTGAAAATTGTACAATAGGCAGCCGTGAGGTTTTAATCGGCGATATTTCCCATGTTTTGGTTATGCTATTGGAGAATAGAACAAGTTCGATGTTCTCTGTTTTGCTCTGTTTTCTCCAGCCTTGAACGTAAATATCTCATTTTCTGTCAATACAGCGAATTCTCTGATGTCTTAAAAATGTAAAACCAAACTCCTATTTATCAATGTAATGACAACAAAAGAAGACATGTTGAGAAATATATTTTTTATATGCATAAACACTAGTGCGGGTCAATTTAAAAATCGCCAAGTGACAAGGAAAACCGTATTCTAGGAATCAAAATAAAAAACTTTGTCCGAGGAACCATACCTCTAAAACGAATTCTGATTTCCCGACTGTTGACCAGTCTGTCTGTCTGTCTCACTTTGACCCATTTAGAGTGCCCCAATCGAGTCCCCAATGGAGGGCCGACCCACCCATGGCAGTGGCACACCCCGTGGAACCCCCCTGGGGGTTCCCCATACATGAAAAAATCAGCGAAATGGGTATGTTTTTTTTCTTTTTGGAGTTTACTTTTCTCTTTAGAAATATATGTCAGAAATATATGTCAGATCATTAAACGGTGGATCATCTTGATTTAAATATTCTTTCAATGTATCGTACGGAATGCTTTGCGTGAATGGTGGTTCAAATACGTTATTTATATCATTCAAATTGATCATTTCCGTGTAACTTGTGCAATTAAAGTTTATATATGGTTTTTTTAAGCTCTAAGTTGCGTTGGGTCATCAACATCGGTTCGATAGCGTAGAATTTTCTTGATAGCACAGTCGCGCTTTTCTTTGCTATCATCAAACAACATTGAAAACAAGATATTTTCCGAATGCGCATAATATAAATTATCTTTAATTACTTGATTGACAATTTTGCGTAAACGAGATTCTAGAAATCGTGACCAACCAATGAACTTGAAAAATAATGCACTGTCGTACACGACAGAGCTGTAATACTTGATATTGAAGTACATTGGCACATAACATTTAATTATAAATTCAACCAGAATTCTTAAATTCTCATCTAGATTTTCCGTTGTCACATATAATCGTAATAGTCTAGCGGCCTTGGTGAGCCACCGAGAATGTACAATTTTCTCTGGTTTGATGTCAGCCAGATCCACCGAAACCACGCCGCTAGAAATTGCATGGGCCATGTCGTATAAGTACTTCGAATCGGTGGAAAATTCAATTTTTTCTGGAGCAGGGTGCATATTTTGCAACTCAATTTTCTGAAAGCCGTCCACCACCTGAAAATATATATTAATAAAATAATTAAAAACTGTTAACAATTATAATAAATGAGTGATAGCAATAACTTACCGGAAGAGTTTCACAAGTTTCGATTTGACGGCTCAGTTTTCCGGTTGCCGATCTTGGTCTAGTGCTGGTTGATTTATCCAAAGCTTCAAACAAATGCCGAAACGGAAGTTCGTTGAAGTGTAGAACGCAAACAAACCAATGCAATGGTCTTTTTAACAGCAATCCGAATCATCGTATAATTTCAGCGTGTGGGCCAGTGTTTGTTGGCTCACCGTCAGTGCATATACCAATTAATGCATCCCATGATATATTTTTATCGTTGAAAAAATCATTTAATTTTGTTGTTTTGTATTCAGCGGTTTCATGTTCCAGTCTTACGTAACCAATCAATTCAGAATTCGGTTCTCTCAAAATAACAAGATGAGGTTCTTTTACCATAGTATGATACTTCTCATCAATTTTATCTCTCGTTAAAGTATCATCTTTTCTGCCATCGAATGAAAACGCTAAAAAAATTGGTCTCATCTAACAGTTTGCGAGGCACTTCTTGTCTCCATTTCTTTTTTTGTCTGCGAACTTTCCATTTATCCATGATCAGAGGTTTGCCATGCTTATCTTTCATCTTAAAATCTTGGAAAAGAGCGGTTCCCAATGCTGATGCTACTCTATCAGGCACACCTCAAAGCATATCAAAGCAAAGTTAAAACAATCGTATCTTTCTGTGTATTGTGAACTTGTGCTTCTATCCATATCTTCTTGAACCGATGGCGGTGCGTATGTTGAATCATCGGAATCTTGGTATGTTGGCATTGATGACATAGACGTTGCTCCTTGCTCTTCAATTTCCATCACAAATGCATCCACTGCTAGTCTTCTCTGATTATGTTGATCGTGTATAAACTCTTTGAGGCATTCTGGAACCAAGCCGCATGTACATGGAGCTGCCTTCAAATCGCATTTACATGTTCCAATGTAAAAAATTGTTTCCAGAGATTTTACTAACTCTTGTATATACCTGAACTATTTCACTTGTTAAATTATTCAATAGGCGCATCGCGCATGATGTAAATTAAACCGCATTTGGTTACTGTACCAAATAAACGTCCTTTTAATTTTTTCAAAATTTGCCTGATGCAGCAATAATATTATTGAAAAAATGTTATTCATTCTTAAGGGGGAAATCCCTAACGAATTTTAAGAAAGAAAAATCAATTTTATAAAATATACCTGATCCATTTGATTTTTTAAAATTGGTCATAATTCTGAAAAGACTTGTATATACCTGAACTATTTTATTAGTTAAATTATTCAATAGGTGCATCGCTTATAGTGTAAATTAAACCGCATTTGGTTACTCTACCAAATAAACATCCTTTTTATGTTCAAAAATTTGACTGTTGCAGCAATAATATTATTGAAAAACTTTCCAACGATATTTTTAAAAATATATAAATAACTACCTGTGTAATCAACAACATGTTCTTCAGGGAAGTTGGTTTTTCATCTCGCCGTGACTTCGGTGACTACGTCAAAGTAAATCTTTCTCTTACAGCAAGTGTATGGACCAAGATCACTCCGTGACTATGCGTGACTACCCCAAAATTAATCTGTAGTCACAACAAGACTATGGGCCAAGTTTCAGATCAATTGCATCAGGGGGAATGGGGTTTTGATCCCTAGAATATGATTTTCCTTGTCACTTGAGCGATTTTTTTTTGCCACCCTACAAATCGACCCGCCCTAATAAACACTCAGGCGATGTTCCCTATTAATGCAATGCACTGTGTTGATATTAGGAAAATATGTTATGGGTAGGAGGAAAGAGGAAGCAGTATCTGTGGACATTTGACTTAAAATTTATCTTTATTGTGACAGACATCGCACTGAATTTTCTTACCCAGAACATCAAGAATGTTTGATTCTTCAATATCTACACCACACATGGATTAATAAACAAAAAGATCTCTAAGGCTTGGCCTTTGATCGAAATAATATGAATGACAAATATTGCTGTCATCTGCCAAAGAGTAGATTGGATTGGAAGTTTGACATAGAAAGTCATTAAAAAAAATAAGTAAAGGTGAAGGGGAGAGAACAGAGTCTTTCGGTGCCCCTGCATTTAAGTAAAACTCTCTGAATGAGACCCAGTCTAAAACAACACGCGTAGTACGATCTCTGAGAAAACTCAATATGAATCCAGAGAAATCATTACCAACCCCAAAAGCAATCAGTGTTGTCAAGAGCAAGCTGTGCCACATCCGATCGAATGACTTGGAAATATCCAGAGCAACAAACTGGACTGACTCCAACATTTCGAAAGAAGCGCCATCAAGTCATCTATAGAAAAGTTTCTGCGAAAGCCATACTGTCTGCCGTTAAGTAATAAGTTGGTAATTCACCGGACTCTCCATTACCTCTGCAGAGCAAATTGCAATTGGATGACAATTTTCGAGGTTGTTAGCTGCACCCTTTTTGGGATTGGCTGAACATTGCCAATCTTCATACGCATATGGTACTAATAGCTAAAAAGTATTGTTAATGCACGAACACTGTTTCAGTACAAGTGCTGATCTGCCATCCGGTCCCGATTAGTTGTTTAGTATGAATTGTTCAGCCAAAAGTTAGCTTTATCAACCAGGTCAGTGAATATTTTGTCATCTTTTATAAGAGTTGGAATGGAACACCTAATAATATTCTTTACTCAGAACCTTAGTTCTAAGCACATTAGCACATTCAGTTATCGTCTTTATGTATAGAAGATAAGTACTGGTGTTAATTACGTCAATTACAGAATGCTTTCTCTCTAGATCTGACAGCTTTTTTACGCGTCTGGTTAAACCACCACTTATGCTTGCTGATATACAAAAAAATATATCAAATTTTCGGTGTTCCTACTCTGGATCAAGCTTAATATAGCTACCCATGAGAAAAAAAACATGGGTTTTCCAAATTAAATACAGCCGCACTTAACGATTGGCTTTGAATTCAGAATATCATTTGGCAATTTTTTATTTTAGCGATTTTTGATTTGACGATTTTCTATTTTGAAAAATTTTGTTTTTGTTTATGGCGATTTCCGGCTTTGGCGATTTTTGATATTGGCGATTTTTGAATTTGGCGATTCCGCCCATATTTTCCACGACCACTCACATTGGTAATTAATGTGCTTGTCAAAAGTTTCACGACTGACTCTTTCAGACTACTTATATTACCTTGTAAAGGAGGTGCCACGCCTACTAATCCTATCCCGCCCATTTTTTATTTGACTACTCACATTGATATTTGATGGATTCTTACAAAAGGTAAAGGCTTTCCCTTTATAGAACTACAGTTTTATATCATATTTTTACTTTGTAGTGGGCGTTACCACGCCCATTGCTCCAATCACGATAATTTTTTGTTCGACTAATCACATGAATAACTTATGGTCTCACGCAAAGGCCCAAGGCGCACGCTATTACAGTAATCCAGATATATGACAATTGATATTTACTTTGTATAGGGGTGTCACGTCAATTAAACCGATCTCGCCCATTTTTTTACCGACTACTCGCATTATTTATAGAGGACCTCAGACAAATTTAAAAAGCTATGTATCTCTGTCATAGTACTCGAGACATATGATATTGAATAATTACTTTTTATGGAAGTGTCACGCCCACCTATCCGATCCCGCCCATTCTCGTCATGGCTACTAACATTAATAATAGGTGATCCCACACAAATTTGCAAAGCTTTCCCTGTCATAGCATTGTATGGGAGGTGCCACGAAGACTAAAAATATCTAAATATTATAGCATCTAGTTTATTCCAGATACAGAGTAAGACCTCAGTTCATTGGTTTAGCCACCAATTACCTACAAACAAACAAACATACATACAAATGCTGATGGGAATGTTTCACAGATCCCCTTTGGAAGTTTGAATTTTTCTTTTATGAATGTAGATTCAATACCCAAAAGAATTGTTGGGAAACCAGAGAAGTGCAGACATTTAGTACCATATAAGAGTAAAGCTACTTAATAAAACTCCATTAATTGCCTTTCCAAATCCCTCCAATAATAAAAAGTCTGAAATTTTTCTTAACCACAATATATACGTTCTTTCTAATTCAAAGTTGAATCCAATCGGAGAGCTATTTCAAAGCGACATGACGTACAAAACAGATCCTACTCCTATCATAAATTCAAATTCTATTTATAGACACAATAAAAGATTCCCTTTACGCTAACGTTTAAATAATCGTACATAATACACTTTGCGTCTCCTTCTAACCAAGATTTTGAATAATTTAAACCAACCAATAACATTTTTTTTGTGTGTTATCATTAAACGTGTTTTTGTAAATCTTTTACGATGAAAAACGTTCATTTAAAAAGTTCGCAGGTATTTTAACAGGAATCGATAACAGCAACATAAACATACAAGTGTTAATACAAGGTTTAAATTGTTAAATAAAAAATAATGTTGCTACAAAAAAAAACGAGGTGTGTCTTTATAAACACTTTAAGAATTTTTTGCATTTTTCTTTATGGTTTTTACTGTTTTACAACAAAAAAAAAACAGAAAAGCCTAAGTGTTAATTTACATAGAAATTAAAAAGTTTTTAACAATGAATGTTCGTCTTTGTGGCGTCTTTTCGATGAACAAAAACATTATGAAGCATCAATACATTGTCAAGGAAGGAGTGTTATATTTTTAAAATTAGTTAATTGTTGATTTTTCAAGTGATTTACGTATAATAATGTTAAAACAATAAAACAGTTTATTAAAAGTATGAACTTAAAGAAAACACAAAAGACTTAAGTAGCATATTTTATTATTAGTTCAGGTTTATAATGAAAAAATTATGTTTATAACCGACACCACCCTGTAGTCAGTATAGCAATAAATTTTAAAAAATAGTATAAAAATAAATAATTTAAGTTATTTTAAGTCGTTGTCATCATATACAAAAGCAACCTTCCGATATTCTGAAAAGTATTCAGAAGTGACTATAGTGAAAACATGATGACAGGACTATTTTAAACGATAGTTTACATAACATAATCACCAGGGCTGCACCGTTAATGCAAATGCAAGTGTGTAGCCAGTATGCCGACATCAATTTAGACTTAATACATTCCGAATCAAAGAATCGGCAAATTAATATTTTGCTTTTACGTGAATATTTTTTGATTTGTATTGCAGTATTACGTTTTCCTAAAAAATTTTAATTTTTTTTGTGATTTAAGATTATATAGACTATACTATATCATATATTCACTTTGTATGTGCAATACCATACCTCATCCAGCCCATTTTCTACTACTCACTACTAACATTAATAACCTATTGGCTCACACAAAGTTTCAAGGCACTCACTATCATAACATCCCACGTAGGGCGTAGAGCGCCCCGGGCTCCACCCGAAATCATTTGAAAATTTTTAATTTCATATACACTTTCACATCATATCATCACTTTTCCTTAAATTTTTAGAGTAATTTAAAAGCACTTAAAATAATGAGAGTATATACTTCCTAATATTTTTTTTATAACGAGGACATTATTGATCATCAGAAATTACTTCGATTTATGAAAACGTAGTGGAAATATCCTTACAATTGAAACTTAAATTTATTGTAGTCGATTATAATCGATGTAATATTTTAGGCCCTCAGTTTGTATCTTTTGAGTTTGCATTTCGGTTTGAATTTGTACAGAAAAAATCGATTTTTTTAAATTCACTTCAAAGTTTTTCATACAAATTTCGAGCGTATCGTTAAATTTTTTTTTATAACATGTACACTAGGTGACAAACACTTTTTTGACTTTTGTCGAATATCGAATTGCTCTCGCAATATGATGTAGGGCATGGAAAACCATGAAGAACTGCATGTTTATTTTTTTGAAATGGTAAAAAAACCTTCCCGGTAAAATGCATTTACTTTTGCTAGAAATCACAAAAAATTGAAAATAAAAAAATCGGTTTCGAGTTTTATCCCGATTTGGACCAAACGTACATTATTTTAAAGGTATTTCTTTTTAGCTTTTCACCAGATTTACAGATTTTTAAATTTTTTCCTTTATTTTGAGTAAATTGCATTTAAAGTTGCTACTAACTTATACATAAAATTATACATATGCTATGTGTGTTTTATTAAATTTGTTAATGTTTTGTTAATGAGTTTGTTATCTTCATTCACAATAATAATAAACCATAAAAGTTTTGGTTTGTGAATTGGCTAAGTTGAAAAATAAAGCTGACTAGAAATTGCCCTCGAATTTCGAGCTCTGGAATCTGCTAGTAAATATAATTGGAAAATAAATTTAAAAAAACATTGTCAAAGAAGCCAACGATGTTGGTTTTTTTTTTGTATTAGCTGATGAAATGACTGACTTCAGTGGAAAGAGCAAGTTGACTTTACGCGTTAGATTTTTTGACAAAAGTTCGATTCAAATTAAAGAATATTTTTTAAACTTTATCAATATAAATGGAACACAGGAAAAGAAATTTCACAAACTTTACTTGAATATGTTGGGAGGACAAGGATATGACGGTGCCGCAAACAATTCTGGGCATAAAGGCGTTCAAGCCATAATAATATCCATTGTTGGGCTATGGCCAACCAGCTCTTTTTAAGCCCAAAAATGTCATATGACGCTGAGGCAACATAAATTGTAAAACGAATTTATGAAATAAATTAATTAATAAAAAAAAAAAAAAAAAAAAAAATCTAACTGATGATAAGTAAACGATCTAAACACCCAACCATGGTTCCTGATATTGCAATTAACGGTCAAAAGATTCCTATTCTTTCATCTGCCAAAAATTTAGGTATTATCTTTAACAGCTCTCTATCGCAATATTGCATTTGGTTCCATTTCCGCCAAACTTTTGTGGAATATTTGAGGGATCCAAACGTCGCGACCGTCGAAAGGACCCCAACTCCAACAGCAATTCCAGCAGCCTCCACAATTTGCTCTTCGGCAGATGAAAAAAGTTTTTCCTCAAACGGCCCACCTCCAGTTTTTCTTTTAGACGCCTTGCTGAAAGATAATTTCTTCTTTACATTGTGCTTTTGATCTGCAAATGCCTACAAATTTAATGATAAATTAAACAATTTAAAACTTCATATAGCTTCCTTAACAGGAGGGCCAGACATATTTAATTTAAGGGTCACGTGTTCCCATAATCTTTTGGAAGTGACTTTTGCTTGGCCACAATTTGGTAAAAAGTTTTTTGCCAAGTTGGCATGAAATCAGCAATAACTTTATTTTGCTTGCCATTTATTTTGTTTAAAATTGTCCTGAATATAAAAATCTTCATGTTATTTGGGTTTCTTCAAATTACTCGTAAATATTAAACTTACATTTCTTACATTTTACGTATTTCTATTAAATATACTAAAAAAATAAATTTCCCCTTTTTTTCATGTAAACAAACCAATAAAATAAAGGGTCCGCCAAATAACTTTTTTTTTGAACATGCTATAAAAAAACTACTGAATATTATCTCAAATTTCTTTTTTTATTTGAAAGTACAATCCTTCCGGTTAATAATGGAAAATAATTTCATTCAAATGGCTGCCTCGGCTGGCCATGCAGTAGCCTACACGATCGGTCCAATTTTTAAGCACATTATCGATTGTGTGCAGCTGTATTTCACCAATGGCTTCACGAATATTGTCCTTTAAAGCGTCAATTGTCTCTGGCTTGTTGGCGTAACACTTATCTTTGAGGGCACCCCACAAATAATAGTCCAACGGTGTCAAATCGCAGCTCCGAGGTGGCCAAACGACATCAGCTCTGCGGCTGATAATGCGATCTTCAAAAACAGGGCGCAAAACATCGAGTGTAGCTTCGGCTGTGTGGCACGTAGCGCCGTCCTGTTGAAACCAAATGTTGCCAATATTCTCCTCTTCAATTTTTGTGAACAAAAATTCGTTCAACATGGCCCGATAACGATCGCCATTAACTGTAACGGCCACTCCTTGCTCATTTTCGAAGAAAAATGGCCCAATTATGCCTCTGGACCAAAATCCGCACCAAATAGTGACTCGTTTTGGGTGTATCGGCTTTTCAATGTATGCGTGCGGGTTTTCTGTGCCCCAAATGCGAAAATTTTGCTTGTTTACATACCCGCCAAGATCAAAATGAGCTTCATCTGAAAAGATGATTTTTTTGGCATCTTCTGTAAGTCGATCGCAGGCCCACTTAGCGAAGCGAAAACGCATTGGATGGTCAGTTGGCTTCAACTCCTGAACCAATTGGACTTTGTATGGCGTCATACCAAGGTCTTTATGCAAAATTCGTCTCAATGATGCCTCCGAAATGTTCACAGCAGGAATATTCTCGGGTGTACGCACTGTTTTTTGCATTTCACGCTTTGGTTTATCGATGAGGATGCTAGTTTCTTTCAATTTTTTCACAAGATAACGAACATACGGAGCTGACAGTGCTTCTCTTCTTCCAAAGTCCGTACGCAATTTTCGCACACATTCTGCAATATTACCATGATTTTCAAAGTAATGTCGCAATATTTCCCAGCGTTGTTCAAGCGTATACACAACCATATTCGTTCAGCGGAAGGATAAAACTAATTATCTGTCAAATCAGACATGAGCTAAGTGTTACCATTCACGAAATAAGCACTAGTTGAAAAAAAAAAACGTTAGATGGCGGACCCTTTAGATATCGCATCCGATATGAACTTTTTCATATCTGCAGCCAAAAAAATTAAAAAAATCTCACTCAAATTTGGTTTATCTTATTTTCTATGTCCAGTTAGTTTGGCCTAAGAGATAGGGTCTCTAAACGCATGGTATAGGGTATCGTATAGTCGGTCTAGACCGACTATAATTTTCTTACTTGTTTAAATCAAACATAGTCAGCCCAATTCTAAACAAAAAATGGTGATTTTTTTAAATGTTTGTATGGGAACCCCCAGGGGGTTCCAGGGGGTGTGCCTCTGGCATGGGTGGGTCGGCCCTCCAAAGTTAGTGGGGGGTCGATCATACATTTGAACTCGATTGGGGCACTCTAAGTGGGTCAAAGTGAGACAGACAGGTCAAAAGTCGGGAAATCAGAATTCGTTTTAGAGATATGGTTCCTAGGGCAAAGTTTCTTATTTTGATCCCTAAAATACGATTTTCCTTGTCACTTGGGCGATTTTTATTTCGACCCGCCCTAATATATATGCATGTATATTATTCTATAATTAAAAAATAAATCCATAATTCGTAAGTATATATCGCATCCAAAATGATTTGCAAATATATTTCCCCAAAATTTTGAGCAAAAATAATATTTCCAATTTAAATAAGGGATTTGAGTGGGCGTCGGCGGTATATTAAATATGCCACTTTTTCTACTCATAATTATCTTTTCTGCAAATTTTTATATGTTTTCCTTTTAAATCTTTTTATCCTGAATGACGAAATTAACTCGTTTAAATTGCCTTCATAAAAATCTATTCTGTAATAATTGATATTTACCAATGTAATAAATGATAAAAAGATAAATCCTTCTTAACTGCCGTTAAAAATATGCTTAATACGGTTTTTCACAATGGTTTTAATTTTTATGGACAGAAGTTTTGTAATTATTATTATATGTTGTTTTTAGGTTGTAATAGTGGATGGTGTTTACATAACCGTATACGAAAATTTGAGTTCATAGTAAATGTGACAATTTGCAGCTTTGTTTTCAATTTTACTTACGAGTTATCACGGTAGTTACGATCAGCTTATAACTAAATTAATTTAGTTATAAATCGACTTAATTCAAAACGCCGATATGGGGACAATAAATTTGAAAATTTGTGTCGAGAGGTTTCTACAATGGCTAATTAGTTTGGAATCAGCCCTGAACTTCCCGGAAGAGTACGAATGCAAAAGTATCGCTCAAATATAAAACAAGTAAGAAAATTATAGTCGATTATATATAGAAAATAAGAATAAACCAAATTTGAAAGGCATTGTTATTCATTTTTTTGTCTTCGGATATGAAAAAGTTCATATCGGATGCTATATTAATAGACTAGGGCGGAAAATGTTATCTTCCTTTGTTATTTATTTCATAAATAATTAATATATGTAATTAATTTTATTCATATCAGCACATTGTATCCTTATAATTAATTAATCCTGTACTGTAATTATAAGAATATTTTTTTTCTTTTCTTCTTTATGGATGTAATACAGAGACTAACACAAATTTGACCGGGATGTATATGCTAATTTTGATCTTATGGTAATTTCAGTCGATCTCAAAGTAGAACATTTGTATGGGGGCTAGGTCTGCATATGCAACAATTTTCACCAATTTCAATAGAATTCATCGAAATATATCCATATTTGTGACCTGTTGTTTGATTACAAGGCGTACATGGACACACGAACAGACAGACTAACTGACATTGCTAAATCGACTTAGAAAATATATTTGAGTCGATCAGTGTAATTAAGGGTGGGTCTAGGTCAAACATTTTTGGTAGTTACAAACATCATAGAAATTCCAAAACTGAAGTTTTAAGCAATATTGTTAGTGTCATATGGTACGTAAGAAATACCGACATTCATTATGACTTACAAGTAAATACCATAAATGAAAAAAATAAGAAATGAAGAAAGAAGACTTAATCGCCTTGAAGTGTGCGAAGTTAGCCCCCCATTTTTCCATATCAAAAAATGGGGGGGGGCTAACTTCGCAATCGTGGAAAAAATGTTTTTCGTTCTCATTTGCGTACGTTACGGTTTGCGACATTTCTATTTTGGAACAATGTTTAGAACAACTAGAACAACCGCCAAATTTTTTTTTTTCCCAAAAGTGGGGGGAAAAGCTTAAAATTCGTTTTTTCGATTTACCGGTACAAATTACATTTTAGAAACTCATCGTTTTGGAACATTGTAGAACAATCCTCAGACAATTCAGAACAATCTTCAAAAAATTGTATTTCCAAAAACTGGGGGGCTAACTTCGCACACTTAACCCCATGGCCTGATAGGTCGATTGAGTTTATGAATTCAACTTCCATATCTGTAACCCTTCTTATTAGAACTAACTAATTGTTTTTATATAGACTAATCGTAATATAAACTTAAATAATATAAAAACAAGTTAGAAAATTATAGTCGGTCTAGACCGACTATATGATACCCTATACCATGCGTTTAGAGACCCTATCTCATAGGCCCAACTAACTGGACATAGAAAATAAGCATAAACCAAATTTGAGTGGGATTTTTATTAATTTTTTGGCTGCAGGTATGAAAAAGTTCATATCGGATGCTATATCTATATGGGGACTAGGCCCAAAAATTGACCGATCCTGACT
This sequence comes from Cordilura impudica, assembly GCA_963682025.1. Taxonomy (NCBI): domain Eukaryota; kingdom Metazoa; phylum Arthropoda; class Insecta; order Diptera; family Scathophagidae; genus Cordilura; species Cordilura impudica. The sequence continues at coordinate 141,159,226 of OY821519.1, forward strand.
ATGTTTGGTGAAGTCTCTTGTATTTTGCAAAAATATATACAAACCAAATTTGAGAAAAATCTGTGCAATGTGTTTTTGCTAGATTTAAATGAAGATCAGGAATCAGCTTCATATGAGGGCTATGACAAAGAATTTTCCCTAGGGTTTATTTTAAGACTATTGATAAATGGATGTAATAAACATGCACAAACCCAATTTGACCATATATATAATTTCGACATTTGACTATATGATAATTTCGACATTATGGCATTTTAAGTCGATCATTTGTATGGGGACTACGTCTGAAGATGAACCGATTTTCATCAATTTCAATAAAATTTCAGAAAGTGATTCTGAGTCGACAGATATAATAAAAGATGGATCCAGGTCAAATATTTTTGGTACTTACAAATATCAGCACAAAGTCATTATACCCTGACCACATAGTGGTATATATTTTTTATTCCATATTTAGACAAAATAATTTCTAATCTAAAAATCGATTTACCTGTTAGGAATATTTTATAAAATCTCTATACAACATAGTTCGCATCAACATAATAAACTTCGCAATGATTTCGAAGATCTCATAATTTTTTACACAAATGATTTCAACGAGCCATATTAAATTATTTTAGCTGAACTATCTCTTTGGTTTGAGTTTTGGAAGAATAATTAGGAAAAACGTTCTAACCCATTAGATACCATTGAAATGTGCGATGAAAGTCATTTTACAAGCTTATTTATTTTGTTAAAAAATTTAAATGGTATTCCTGTCACAATAGCTTCCGCAGAAAGAAGCTTTTCTACGTTAAGAAGAACAAAAACATACTTTCGTAATACCATGTGCGAGGAAAGGCTTTCTTCATGTCGTCAGTCGGGTGGAAGGAAGTAATAATTGATAAAATTATTGAAATATTTTAAGCTTCAAACAGGAAATTAAATTTTTAAATTGTTCTCATAAATAAACAATCTCTTTCTGAAAAAAACACACAAAATTTACTTTTAACAATACAAGATATCTCTCTACCGTGAACAATGTATTCGTCATTCTACCGAAAAACGAATATTGGTATTAAACCTGAAAGTCGAATAATTTAGTTACTAACATCTTACTTCAGTTATTCGAATCGGAAATTGTAGCTCCGTTTTGGTTGTTGAAAACAATTTTAAAAAATATTTTCAGAGAAACTATAATATCCGTAACGTCTCTAATAATAACTTAGTTTTTATGTTATTCATAAAGAAGACTTCAATAATGAATTCTTAAATAATTTAACTATGAAATAATATACTATGAAATAAAAAACAAAAATAAAAAAATTCCATATCTTGAGATTTCTTCTTGATCTTGTATTGAAAATCCTCCCAGACAATTCTTTCTGGAGTGTGTAAGTGCTGGACTGTAGCACAGTCTCTCTATCCTCGAATACCCTACATAGCTTACAATTATCGCTACACACAGAAAAAATATTCGCCAACCGAATTGCTCTAAAGTGGTATAACCGTATTTTCGATTGTATCAACAGAAATTTAATAGTATCTGCAAATTTTCTATTATAATAAAATATTTACTGTTAAGGCAATAGAATTGTAATCATAGTGAACCCGAAATTCGGTTATTAGCATTATCGCAATTCGGTTGGCAATAAATTCGGTACCCACAATGAATCTGTTTTCTGTGTGTAGTCATTTATTCTGCTAGTAGTTTATGTCCATATATTTCATCATAATCATAGTATCCATGTCCATTATTATTATGGATAGGCTTATTGCTTACTCACGCTAATCGATCTATTACGTGGCAATTTAACCCCTCCCTTAGCCAGTCGTACACACTTTCATTACCAATATCTGTGTACTCTTCTGTTGGTGCTCAGTAGATCTATGAAGCTTTTCACACTTGTCAATCTATGAGTATGTGTGATTCGTTTGCCTTGATTGCCGCCTGGCTGCCTATAAAGGAGTTATTATGAGATTTTAGTGCCAGCTCTTGGCAATATACCACAAGAGCCATAGAAAAGTTGAAAGGTCCGATATTCAGAACGATATCCCATTAACCTGCCGCCTTCTTCAAGGGTAATTCGTAGATTCTTGTTAAATTTAATACTTGGAATGATATAGTCACTGCTACAGTCTATGTCTGATATACGACCCCTTATGCAAGCATATTAATCGGTTTAAAATTCCAGATAGCATCCAGTACTGCGGTCGGTGTGCTATATAGAGCGTCAATGAAACATATTTCAGCAAGTTTTTGTGTACCCTCCAGCGCTCTACACAATATGAGAACCCCATTGACCTTTCTACTGCGATGGAAATCTTGTAACACCTACTTTGGCAACTCCTTAGTTAGTTATTTTCCTAAAAATTATTAAGTGTTCACAGGACTAACTCCTAGTGCAACTCTGGTTGCCCACTGGTGCAATTTCTCTAATTCAATATCCAGATATTATCCAGAATCTTCCCAGTGACGAAAACTACTATGTCATCCGCTCCGTGCTCAAGCATTTTGAGAAGATCGTTGACAACAAGTGTCGATAGTAGTGGGGGGTTCCTCTGTGCGCCTTTTTTCTAATAGCAAAATAAAACCATTCTGCAGATACCTTTGTGCTTTTTGAAGATTTGAAGACTGCTTATCCAGTTTTTAGCCCACATGACAGCTCCCATTATTACCTCCTCCAAAATTGCCTGTGTGGACACGTTCGAATCAGCAATGTCAAGAAATACTAGCCATATTCGTACAAAAAAGGGTTTTCAGTCCGAGAAACAGTTGAGTGAAGTGCTATTTTGACCGTCTTACTCTTTTTTTTTTTTATATTAACCAACACTCAGGGGATGCCCCCTACAAATGCAGTGCGTTGTGTTGATTTCAGGAAAATAGGTTGTGGGAAGGAGGAAAGAGAGAGTAGTGTTTGTGGATATTTGACTTAAATTTTATTAGATTATAACTGTCAGAAAAGACCTCTGCGGAGAGTTTATTCCACATACGGCTAGTTCGACTGATAAACGAATTCTCTCTGTAATGCGTTGTGCGGTCAACTGGACAATAGACTACAAACGGATGTGATACACTAGAGAAGCGGGTAGAACGAACCGGAACTCGAGCACTTGGTATAAGTTCGCTAATCTCAGAAGAACATTTCCCATGGTAAAATCTATAGAACAGTGCTACACAACCCACATTCCGACGGTGTTCCAATGAATTAATAGAGTTGGATACCCTACTGTCATTGATGAGCGCGAACGCCCTCCTTTGTACACGGTCCAGTAGCTCCAAAATAGACTTTGAAGCTCCTGCCCATATATGGGAGTTGTATTCCATTTTCGGTCGGATGTAAGTGGATAGATTTTAAGGAGATCAGAAGGAGTGATATAATTTTTACACCGTTTTAGAAAACCAAGACACTTGAATGCTTCTTTCGACACTTGAAAACATGCTCGTTCCAAAGAACATCACATTGAATTCTCATGCCTAGAACATCAAGAGTATCCAATTCCTCAATACTTATACCACCCATATATACAGATGACAATGTTGATTCCATGGCCCTATGGATCAACATACAGCATTGAGTCTTCAGCGCATTAAAATCAACTCGGAGATTGTTAACAGGTCTTGATTGAGTGTGTCATTCATTGTCTGCCTTTTTCCCCCCAACCTCCAAGAGGCTTGGCCTACAGTTAAAGGAAAATGAATGACAAATGCTGCTGTCATCTGCGAAAGAGTAAATAGAATTAAAAGTTTGACCAAGAAGGTCTTTCAGAAATATAAGGAAAAGAGAAGGAGAAAGAACGGAACGTTGGGGTACCCCTGAATTAAGCTGAAACTCATTAGATGAGACCCCATCAATAACAACACGTATTGTTCGGTCTCTGAGAAAACTCGATATAAATCGAGAGAAGTCATTACCGGCCCCAAATGCAATAAGCTTTGATATCAATGCACCGTGCCACACACGATCGAATGCCTTGGAAATATCCAGAGCAACCCCTTTACTTTCGCCTAAATTGCGAATGGATCGACTCCAGCGCTCAGAAAGTAGAGCTAACAGGTCTCCAGTGGAACGATTTCTACGGAAGCCATACTGTCGATCATTAAGAATTGAATTGGCCTCTAAGTAGTTCACAAGATGGAAATTGATCATGCTCTCCATCACTTTTGAGAGCGCAAAGCAGATTGCAATTGGACGGTAATTTTCAGGGTTATTCGCCGCATCCTTTTTAGGGATTGGTTGGACATTAGCAACCTTCCAGCAAGAGGGAAAGACTCCCGCACGGTATGAAAGGCTGAAAAGGTTGGCCAATGGACTAGCTAGCGTCGAAGAGCACTGTTTCAGCACCAGTGCTGGTATACCATCCGGTCCCGAAGACTTATTAATATTGAGATCCTAAAGAACCTTTTTAACTGATCCATTTTAATCTTTGATATGATAAATCCAAATCTCTTTCCGGTGTCTTTAAGTGAAGACTAATTGTTCTTAAATTTTTCGGATACATATGATTACTTCCACTTAATTTCGATAGAAATATAATGAAAGGTGTCCCAAAATTCACGCAAGATTTGAATTAAATTTTTTTTATATTGAATCATAAAGTGCAAATGATGGAGTTATGTATGGAACTATACATGGAGCAAATAGCCTCACCATCTTTGCTGGCACGAAAGTTCTCTTTTGTTGAAATTTTGAATAATGTAGGGGCGGTTGTGGGCCTGTTGGCATAGAGCTTTGATTACGAATAACTCAATAAAAAGATATCCAATGGTGTTATATCACACGATCTAGGGGCAAATTCTGATCACCGAAACGAGAGAGTATCTCATGTAGTAATTGATTCGCTCCACGGCTGTAAGGTATGTGGCGCAATCTTGTTGAAACCACATGTCTTCCACATCAATATGATCCAATTTAAGCAAAAAGAACTCAGTTATCATGTTGCGATATCGAGCACCAGTAAGTAACTGTTTTAACAGCCTCATTTTCGAAGTAGTATGGTCCGGTGATGCTCCAACCCAAAATCCGCACCAAGTAGAAACACGAGTTTAATAAATCTATCAAGGTCAAAAATTTGCTTCAACACTTTGGATGATTTTGCTAAAAAAATCAGCACCCACTTGTTGATGTTCCTTAATCTATTCAACGAACTCTCTTCGCTGTGCATGACCATTGAACTTCAGTTCTTGTGGCAATTGAACTTTGTTATTGTGGAGGCTCAGATCTTCGGTGAGTATACTCTGTAGAGAACTTCTTAACAATTGCAATTTTCATCTACAACATCGAATTGATGTTCCTGGACTTTCAGCAACACTCTTACGCACTGCTTCGATTTGAATGACTTGTTTCTGGACGACCGGGTGTTTAGCATCACCAATTGATAAAATCTGTCTGAATTTTTCAGTTACTCTCTTCACTGTTAACTAAATTAGATCAGTATTCCGACTATATTTTGTACGAAAATTTTGAACTGTATTGTTCAACGAAAACTCGTTGTTCTAACGTGTAATGCTCCATTTTAACTACCCTAAACTGTCAGCTGTCACACCGTGTTTTTATTTTCGTTGTCTACATTTTACTGCACAAATGGTAGCAAATTCAAATCTTGCGTGAATTTTGGGACACCCCAAATACGTTTTGCTTCCATTCGTACTCAACTTCCTTTTTAATAACTGTTATTCTGCTTTGTACTTTTCGAACCAAAACATTTTTACTTTGAAATAATTTATTTACTAAAATAATTTAATTTCTGATTTAATTATAAGTTTCAGCTTAGAACTGTTACGTATTTTTTCGTTACGAAATTATTCCAACTCAAAATTAGCCCTTTAAACGCAAATAACACAATAAAATATTTTTCTTTAACTCCAACCTACAGATGTTTCAATTCAACATTACTTCTCGTAGAAAATCATCTTCGAACAGGTGTGCAACCACAACAAGAAATTGTTCATTAATTACAATAAAAATATAAAAATTCATAAAATTTAAAAAAAAAAAAAAAAAAATATTTATAACCATTTACAGCCACCACTGAGAAATACAACAACTTCTAGTGTAGAAACACAAACATACTCGTAGATGTGTAAGAACAACGAATACTAGGTAATTAATAGTCTTCAATAGGGCGAAAAATTAAAGGAAACCCAAATGATGATGATAACTTTATATATGTAAGTATGTAATAAAAGCTTAAATGAAGGTTATTTTATGGATAAACTGTAAGATGTGAAGATCACAAAAAAAATCTCTGTAAGTTAAGAAACTCGTTTTTAGGGAATCTCATATGGGAATGAATTGAAGTGTTTTTCTTTTTTTTTTGAGTTTGTTCGGCTTTGTGTGGCACTGACACAGTGACAAATAATAGCCAAAGCACCTGGCGGAACTATCAACTAATAATTTTCACTTTTTAATGGGTTGAACAATTTTATGGAATAAACTTGTACACACATACATACATACTTACTTTGTCTGATTTACAAGTTATAAAAGGAAGTGCTGACTAAGAATCAGAAATAACTTTAATATAATCATTATTAACTTTTGCTAGAGCTGCCAAGTTCAAAAATAATTTTTACTGCCTTATTACTTGGACAAAAATATATATATATATATGTTAACCGTTTCCTTCCTATGGTAGCCAAATGGCTTATTCACTTTTTCGGCTAACATTTCTAACATGTTTTCCATTTTGAAATCAATGGTGGGATTATTTGTAACGAATTATCTCCGAAACCGTTTGAGCTATCTCGTTCAGTTCAAGCTATTCTGGATTTTTTAGTTTGGATCCCATGGGATTAGTGGGCATGGAACCTCATGAACATCATAACTCGTTAACGGATCATGTAAAATAAAAAATGAAAATGCATTTAAAAGGTGATATGTTTCCCGAGGTAATCACGAAGAGTTTTCTCCAATTTTTTTTTTTTAATTATTTTTGGCAGCATTTTGAAGTGAAAATCACGATTTTTGCATAAAATTTCGGTGAATTTGTCGTTAAAAAATGGAAAATAAAAAAAAAAACTCTTCGTGGCTACCTGTTGATTTATGTGTAGATATAGTACGTAAAAATTTAATAGAATCGGTCAAGTAGATTTAGAGTTATGGAGTTCACGGACTTCGAACACTTATTTGCGAGAAAATCGATTTAAAGTTTTTTAAAAACTGATTTATATACAATATACCGTATGAGGCCGGTTTACTTGAAATTTTGACACAACACTCTCTACATGTTGTAAATTCAGAAAAAAAATGCAAAAAAAGGTTTTAAAACCTTAAGTTGATTTTGGGCAACCATTAATTTTGACTATGTGGTAGAATATGCTATAATTGCTGCAGTCTGTACATTTAAAAACCATTCATTATATCGCCTTCAACTAGTGTCAAAACTAGTTCGGTGAAAGTTGATAAACTAAATGCAAGAAAATGTTAATAATGGTTCAAATGTTGTATGAGCGATCGAACATATTTGCCAAAAAAAAAAGAACATTTTCCGAAGAGGCTGCAGATCCAACTGAATTTTTAACAATTTTTATTGATGCGCTTCATACTAATATAATTTACCAAAGAGTGAGAAAATCTGACTGGAAAAGCGAAATTATCTACTATATATATTTTGATGCAGAATTATTTAAAATGCTCTAACCACTAAAATATCACAACTCGATTTTTTTTCAACGGCTTCTTCATAATTCGTAAACAAAAGGCATGAAGTATCATCGTGTATAGTTTGACTTAGATTTCTCGGTTTTTTCGCAAAATCGCAAAATAATTTGATATTTTAAGTACAACAAAATCACTAAAAACAAACATGTGAGTTCGATCACAGGGGGGATGTGTAAACATCTCGTAATTAAAGATTTTTTTGTGGCACTTCTTTAAAATCAAACAGAAAGCGTCACCTATGTATCACTTATAGCAATCGACTGCAGGGCCTCTGCTAAATAATATAAAAATATTTATTATTTATTTATTATTTCAACTGGTTAATTTCTAATTTTTCATTTCTCGTTTTAAATTTTTTATTTTTCATTTTTCGTTTTTCATTTTTTATTTTTAATTTTTCATTTTTCATATTTCAGTTTTTATTTTTCAGTTTTCATTTTCTATTTTTAATTTTTTTATTTTGCATTTTTCGTTTTTCACTTTTAATTTTTAATTTTTCGTTTTTCATTTTTTTATTTTTCATTTTTTATTTTCAATTATTTATTTTTAATTTTTTATTTTTCATTGCTCCTTTTTCATTTTTCATTTTTTATTTTTCATTTTTTTTTTTGTGATTGTATTGTGAAACAGATTTTTACGCCCCTGCGCGTATAAAAGTATAAACAGTTTAACATTCTTCCTTTTTTCAAAGGAATATTTTCAAAAAATTTATTATTAGCTAATAATTACAAATTTTTTAATTTTTTTTTTTTTTAAATTAATCAACACTCAGGGGATGCCCCCTACAGATGCAGTGCATTGTGATGATCTCAGGAAAATAGGTTAAGGAGGAAAGAGGGAGTAGTGTGTTAATTTTTTTTTTTTTTTTTGCAGCGACAGACCAAAGCCTCTGGTGGGAATCGAACCCACGACCCACGGCATGATAGGCGAGCACGCTACCTACTCGCCTACCAGGGCGCTTAAATCAATTACATTTCCTAGAAAAATTATCCCTACACCTAAAATTTTTAAACTGAATGAAGAAAAAATTTACTAAGTTGAATTTTTCTTTTTTCTAATAACTTGGTAAGCTATTTATTAGCTATTTATTAGCTTTTTTTTTATTTTTTTTAAGATTTAATGCCTTTAACAAATTTTACGTAGGTAAAACATGTAAAAGTGTGAAAAAAAATCATAAAAAAGAATTCGTACATTAGAAATATTAATGTAAAAAACTAAATTTTCGTTAAAAGTTAGTAACTTGCTCTTAGGACTTCCCCTTCACGTTTTTATCCCATTCATCCAAAATGACGCTTCTTAACAATTCCTTTGAGTGTATTTTATGCTGACGGATTCTACGCTACAGTAAATCCTACAGATGCTCTATAGGATTAAGATCGGGTGATTGGAGTGTTGCTTTGAATTGATTTTCAGTATTCTAATGTAACCTCAGCGTAATATTGTGCGCCGTATTTTTTGAATCATTATCCTGTTCGAACCAAAAATCTTCTCCAAAGTCCAATTGTTGTGCGCTTTGTTTAAAATTTTGTTTGAGAATGTATATGTGTCCATTATCGACTTAAAAAATACAAGTTTTTCCAACCTGTTTAACCGATGGCAAAACATTTTCTTTATAAAATGCAGTTCCACTTTTTCATCAAACTAACTTTTTTCTTTAATGCCGAAAATTCAAAACTTGTTTTCATCTAAAAAAAATAAAACATGTTCCTAATATACTTATTTGAAAATTCCAGGATTTTTTTAATACTATGCGAAAGGTATCTTCATGGATGTCTTTTTTAGTTTAAGAATAAATTTGGCAAACTCAAATTTGGCAAACTCTAGTTTTGGGATTCTGATATTGGCAAAATTCAAGTGATGGATTTGTAGTGTTGAACGTCGCACTGTGGCTCAAATTTTGATTTCATTGGCCAAAAGTCAAATTTTTTTTTGTCATCGATTTTTAAAATTTTTACTCCTTTTTGTAGCTTATATATCCAGATTAAGGTAGCCAAAAAATTAGGTTAAACTATTGATAATTGTGGGCGTGGCATGCTGTCAAACTCAACTGTTTTTTTTTAATTCAGCAAAAGGTGTTTTTTTTTTGTTTTTTATCAAAAATAAATGGTTACTACTCGCAAGCTATCATCGATATTGGCCTGCGGTCTTTTTTATAATGTTAGTAGGATTATAGTCTTTAGTTTTTGTAAGTAGTCACAGTTCTAACGTTTGATATTAGGGGCGTTATGAAATATTTATGAAACCACTATATTTTTCTCAAATTTAAACTTTAGTGGAATAGAACTTCTAAAGGAAGTAAGGGAACAAGAAACGTATACCACCCGGAGAAAGGCGAATGTATCCTGTTTAACCCTATATATACTTTTGCACCCCCCACGAGCCCCCGGTAGAACACTTTTTTCATTTTAATGAAATAACTCTAAAAAAATTACTCTAAAAAAAATTTTGTTTTTTTACTTTAGACTACGTAAAAGTAAAATAATTAAATAAAATACCTGCGAAAGGGTTTATTGGCTTTGTTTTGATCAGCAAAAAAATAAGTCATAAAATGATCACAATAGGTTCTACAGTAAACAAATGATCTCTTTCCTAATTTACCTGTTGTCAAATTTAAGGGTCAACCAAAGTCATAAACAATTTTATAAGTTTGTCAATAATCGCGGCACTAAACCACTAAAGATAAAAAACCACCCCATATTGGCGAGAAACTAATTAGTTTTACCTGATATTGAAGTCTGGATAACAAGTGCAGTTTTGTTCAATTTAAGTACTACCTGCTATGAAATTAAAGATCAATGTGTGAATAACATGTACCTAAAAATGTATAAAATGACGGATTCTATAAGGGATTACTCAATAATAAGTTAATACTTCAAGTGTACGGACGTATATTCGCAAGTGATAAAAAGTGATAAAAAAGTGATAACAGACGCAAATAAAAATATTGAGAAAAATATGGAGAACTTTAGTTATAAAGAACTGGCCGAAGAGTATTTTCGAAACAAAAACCAGGAAGATGTTCTTAGTTACGTTAAAATAAAATTAAACTTAAATTCGTCTAGTACCGAAATACAAGAGCAATTATCTAATTTCGTCAAAGTACTAAAAAAACGATTGAAAGAAGTTAACTACTGTAAACAAAAGTTTTATAATATAAGTGCAAACTGGTTAGAAGGCCAACTTAATGTTGGTGGAGAAACAGCAAAGCTAGATAAGGCTGGAAGACCACGCAAATCATTGGACAACTGCAGCGATAGATCTAAGAGGCGGAAACTTAAAAATTTTAACGAGGAAATTGGTTCTACAAATATAAAAGAATCTTTTCTACATCAATTACGAGCACAAAACCAATTAACAAAAGTGGATATCATTGAAAAAACTTGTAATGCTAGTCCAGTGAGAACAAAGCGAATTCTTAAAAGTATACCAACTCCGAGCGATGCAAAACAGTTCACAAATGAGGAGGCATTAGCATTATTTCTGGATTTGAAATTAACAAAACACCAATATATTCAGCTCAGATTGCGTGCGATTGAAAAAGGCTCAAATATGTATCCAGCATATCATCACATAACAGCTGCTAAAATAGACTGTTTGCCATCAAAGGACACTATTACAATCACACCAATTTCGGCAGAAGTACAACTACAATCTTTACTTGATCACACAGCCAAACGCTTGCTACAATCAATAACAGGAACTGAGTTAAAGAAATATGGAAACACAAAGTTAATTCTATTTTGTAAATGGGGATGTGATGGTTCTTCGGGACAAAAACAATACAAACAAGTTGTATGTGAAAATATTTCGGACTCAGATATGTTCATGGTATCATTTGTACCATTGCGATTGAAAAAGATTTTGGAAGATTCGGAGCCTTCGAGTAGTACAACGCAAACAATGGATATTTGGAAAAATGAGACACCATCTTCTACGAAATACTGCAGGCCAATCAAATTTGAATTCAAAAAAGAAAGTCATGATGCCATTAACAAAGAAGTTAGTGATATCAAGGCCCAAATAGCAACACTACAGCCATTACAATTACAGTTAGATGGGCAGCAAATTGAAGTAAGCTACCAATTAGTGCTGACAATGATAGATGGAAAAGTAGGTCAGGCTTTGACTAACACGAAGGCTGCATCCAGCTGCATTATATGCCAAGCAACATCAAGCCAATTAAACCAAGTCCCGACAAAATCATTCGATAATACCGATGCCTTCGAATTTGGATTATCACCACTACATGCAAGAATACGACTTATGGAACACATACTAAAAATCAGTTATGATTTGGATTTCGGGCCTTCAGGATCAATAAGAAACAACGAAACCAACAAAGAGTTAAGAAGTTCAAAAAAGAAACATGTTCAAGATGAATATCGCAAATTTGGATTGATTATAGATCAGCCAAAACAAGGGTCAGGCAATACAAATGATGGCAATACCGCAAGAAGATTCTTTTCAGATCCAGAAACAGCATCTGAAATAACAGGAGTGGATTTAAACCTTATTTTCAGATTTAAAATAATCCTAGAAGTACTTGCGTGCAATGAAGAAATTGACTCTAGAAAATTTGGAGATTATGCTAAGGAAACTGCAAAAATATATACAACCAACTACCCATGGAGAAATATGTCTGCAACAGTCCACAAAATCCTTTATCATGGAGAAGATGTCATTAAATATCATTTGGTGCCACTTGGAGATCTATCAGAGGAGGCTCAGGAAAAAAGGAACAAGGATTACAGATTTTATGGACAGCACAATACTAGAAAAATGTCACGAAATTCCACAAATGAAGATCTATTTAATATATTATTGGCAACGTCAGATCCGTTCATCTCCAGTATTCGAAATCAATGGAAAGTGGAACATCGGGATTTAGATGAAGAAGCCAAAAAACTACTAAAGAACAGAAATAGCACAGAACAAAATATGGAATATTTGCAATCAATATTTGAGTCTAATGAATAATAATTATAATTGCCTTTCATTGTTATTTAAGTACGAAAAACATAGTATTAGTAAAAAATAATAATAAACAGAACCTACCATTGTTACAAATGCTATTTAAATCTATTGCAGTTTTTATTCTTAAAAGGTTTCCCACATATGAATGCAATGTTTTAATAGATAAGAAAGATTCAAAAAATAAGAACCCATATTTTCATATCAAAATTAAAAAAAAAATTAGAATCATTGCGCTAATGTTTAGCAGATTTATTTAGCTAGTGTAACAAATTAGGCAGCAAACACTAATAAATTTTTCTGTAGTAATAATAATATTCCTTGAGTGTCAGCAAATTGCAAATTTGATAGCAAACATTTTTAATTTTTTAGTAATACTAGTTAAATTTCTAGTGAATTTTACTATTTTGTTGCGTGTAAAAATTTTTTTGAGTGTAAAAATTTTTTTGAGTGTAAGCATTAAAAAAATTTCATTATTACAAAAAATGTTTATAATAATTATTTAACTCCAAATATGACACTTTCTAATAAATAAAAATAAATAAAAAAAAACATATATCACGCTAAAAGTTAAAAAAAATCAAAAGTTAAACTTTGACCTAGAATTCCTTAAAAAGTACTCAATCAATTTAAATGAAATTCACACTGAGTCAAGATCAACTATCTATCTATCTATTAAAAAAAACAGTACTAAAATATTTTGATCGGTTCAAAAGTTACAGAATTTTGGCCAATGAAAAATGATTTTCAGCCACTGTGCGTCGTATTGCATTGAGGAGTCGCTTCTGCCTATGATCAGAATTATTTTATGAATCGATTTACGCGTATTTCTCTCATCAGCACTGATTTCTGTGATTTTAGGATTCATCTCAAAATATAGTTTCCAAAAGAAATATAATTAAGTCAAATGAACTTTATATCAACAAGTTTATCATCTACTAAAATAAGATCGATGTAACAGACCTGTAGATAGTAGCATAATTCGGGAATCCCACGAAATATGAAATTATAAATGTACGAATATTTTTTCTGGCAGCTACAAAAAGAAACGTTCCGTAAGTTTTTTGAAAAAGAAGCAAAATTCCACATGTGTCAATGGTAAACAGGACTTAATTAAAAATATTTAATTCAAATTTTTATTAATATTTAAAATTTTCATTTTCAAGTGTACGCAGACTTTTTCTAGTAAGTATACGTTTTTAAAATTAAATAAACGTAACACTTTTTAAGTTTTCATATTCATATTTGATTGAATATGAGTTTTTTCAATACCGAATTAAGCGTTTGTAATTAGGATGTTTGAAGTAAAAACAAATGTTTTGTGAACAAAACTTATTTTTTTGAGGTTATTGTTCCACCGATAGTTCGGTAATGAGGGGACTGTATTTGGGATTTACACAATTATTGGGAATGCTGCGACAGCGGTTTGTATGAAAAAAAATTTTGGTTGAATTTTGAGGTGTGCGGGTCGGAATATTGTGGCACTGGATCTAAAACTTTAATGCGCAAAATTTGAGACAAATCGGAAAATGCTTTCTGGGCGCGCATTGAGTTCAAAGTTCAAATATGTATTTATATGTAAAATTATCAAAAAAAATCATTTTTCACAAAAATTTTGATATTAATAATTGCGTTTTAACTAAATAGATTAATAAACCATAATCTAGAGTAAATTATCTTTCTAGTAAAACAACAAAATCTATTATCGGTTAAAAAACAGCCAAGTTATATCAAGTTCCCCAGGCAATAAGTGCGCCGCAGCCCACTTGATTAAGGAAATCGAGCTCACATTTTTAAAGACATTGAAAAAATTTACAACAACAACATTTTCGCATTCTCCTGATCCCAAAATGATCTTATGTAAAGTATTTTGTATCTCGTCTATAGTTATGCCGTTCTAAATTAATGTCAAAATGGTACGTATTTTTTAGCACTATTTCAAAATCTCCAATTTTACTTTTTCAAAAATTTTGTTAAAGAAATTTACCGATATCAACGATTGGACTTTAAGGTCTTATTAATAAAATATATGTGATTAATAATGCAACGTATTGTAGGTAACCTGTTTTTAATTTGACGAGGGCAGCGTTTTAATTTCAGCGGATTTGAAGAAAAATGTGATTTTTCATACTTTTTCAACTTTTAGGCTACATCATATTTTGAATATCTTTTGACAAAATATTATACTACTTGATATAAGTTCTCAATTTTGTAAATTAATGTTAAATTAAAACACTATAAACTGTCCCTATTTAAGGTCAGAGGTCAAATTAAAGGAGATTTACATTTTTTTAAAACAAAATATCGAAATTATATATATATATATATATATATATGTGGAAGGATTTTGATAAAACATGTTGATAATATTCTAATAATTCTAAAAAATAATATTCTGGACTTATTTTCTGAAATTAACCCGATGTTTGAAATATAAAAGCACCAAACAGATGTATCCTAAATGTTGAAAAAGTATGAAAAATCACATTTTTCTTCAAATCCGCTGAAATTAAAACGCTGCCCTCACCAAATTAAGAACAGAATACCTACAATATTTGGCATTTTTAATCAAATATATTTTGTTAATAAAACCTTAAAGTCCAATCTTTGATTTCGGTAAATTTCTTTAACAAAATTTTTGAAAAAGTAAAATTGGAGATTTTGAAATACTGGTAAAAATACGTACAATTTTGACATTAATTTAGAACGGCTTAACAATAGACGAGATACAAAATACTTTACATAAGATCATTTTGGGATCAGGAGAATACAAAAATTTTGTTGCTGTTAATTATTTCAATGTCTTTAAAAATGTGTAATTAAAACGCAATTATTAATAACAAAATTTTTGTTAAAAATGTTTATTTTTGATAATTTTTACATATAAATACATATTTGAACTTTGAACTCAATGCGCGTCCAGAAAGCATTGTCCAATTTAGCTCAAATTTTGCGCACTAAAGTTTTAGATCCAGTATCACAATAATCCGACCAGCACGTCTTGAAATTCCAAAAAAAAAATTTTGCTGTCACCCCATGTATATATACTAGCAGATTCCAGCACTCGAAATTCGATTGCAATTTCTAGGCAACTTTCAACTTAGCCAATTCACAAACCAACACCTTTTTGGTTAATTAATATTGTGAATGAAGATGACAAACTCATTAACAAACACATTAACAAATTTAAAAAACACACACATAGCATATGTATAATTTTATTTATGTGTTAGTAGCAACTTTAAATGCAATTTACTCCAAATAAAGGGAAAAATTTAAAAATCTATAAATCTGCAAAACGTCTAAAAAGAAATACCTTTCAAATAATATACGCTTGATCAAGTCGGGATAAAACGGTAGAACAAAACATCGGTCACAAAAAATCGCCTAGCCTATTAATATTATAGATAATAGTAAATGTAATGAAGAGTTTATTATGTGACAAAATCCTTTTTGCTATCGAATTTCGGCATTGATTTTCTTGATTCTATCTACACTTTGATGAATATTTCTCTTGTTGTTTTGTTGCACAAAGTTGATGATGCTTCACTCACAGCTTTGACTGCTCTTTCTACCGCTTGGGTTTGACAGGGAAAGTGTAATAGCTCAATTCCTACATTTTTCATTCTTTAATTAACGTTCGAAGATTTTTTGTATTTACAGATTTTAATATAGATGGATCAGTAATAGTTTCTTCCCAATTCAAAAGGTCAAAATATGATGATGCATTCAAGTTTATCTTTGGTATCTGAAAAAGTAGTAATTTATTTGATGTTGCTGATCTACTTTTCAAAACTCGATGACCAGCTAATGCACGAATATGTTGCTAGGTATCTGTCAACATTTCAGATAATAAGTTTTCAGGGTGTGGAAAATAACTGTTTCTTTGAATTACTGGGCGTAAATTTTGACAATATATGTTGCAAGAGTGGTAGGATTTGCAAAAGAGTTCTCAACTGAAAGCTATAGATGAAGAATTCTATTAGCACGTGTTAGCCATCGAGCATGAGATATTTTGCCAAATTGTTTGTAGCTATACCCGTTGAAACTGTTTCAACTATTTTGCACAAATACTTTTGATCTGCACTTATGTCTTCAACACGAAGCTCTAGTAAGTTTGAGGGAAATTGGTCGATACTATATTATAGATGTTTTTCACAACTTTCAAGTGCCTTGCCAATTTTCCCAAAAATATCTTTGGTCCTGATGTACCACCATAAATATGTTGAATGGCAGTTCATTCCTACGCAACATACGAATCGAATAATCCAATGTAATGGTCTTTCCAATCTCTTTAGTAGGTGTATAATACTGCTACATTTTCCAACATTTAAATTTGTGCCATCACAACCAATTACAATAAAAAAAAAACCATATCCGCATTCAGAAAAAAGTTGAATAGTTCTTGTTTTATGCACTTTGCAGTGCCGGAAAAAGGTGAGACATATCTTAAAAACTTCGAGTCGGGGTTTTTAATCAAAGAATTATGCTCCTCGCGTATGCATTGCCTGTACTTCTTTTCATCTTTTTCAGATATAATTGAAGTTCAGTCCTTTCTTCCATCGAAATATATAGCGAGTATTTGTAAAACACTTTGCAGTAAAGTTAGAACTTATTTTTAACTATAACTATTGAACTCGAAGTGTGCAGAACTGCATATGCGATAACAGCTGCTACCCTGTCATATACTCCAAACCTATAGCATGTTTTTGTTAATAAGCTAACATCAATTTCCTCTCTCTTTGTTTTTGTTTTTGAAGTACGCAATTGAAATTGCCCCATTTCTTCACAATCCGACTGAACACATTCAGATTCAGGTGCACTACTTAATATATCTGTAAGTACTTCGACTAATTGTTGATGTTTTAGATTTTTCTCGTAACAACTTTCTATATAATGTCTTTCTACGCTACTTATAGCCATTTGCCTAACCGTTATTTGATCTGTTACGAAACTTCGTTCTCTTACAGGTATTTTTTTGTTTTTAATGCAAGTACATTTACATTTATCTCCGCATTTACATGCCGAACTATCAGACAAAGTCGTACTTTCCCAAAGAAACTTTTCCAATTCTTTTTTAGCTATTTTTGGGTGAGACTTAAAAAGATCTTTTACATTTTAAATGATATGTTCTTAGCGTTACCTTTATTCGGTTAACCTCTACTGTATGTATGGACGATTTCTCTCATATTTCCATCAATTTTGCAGAAACAGTGGCTTCTATTTACTTATATGTTGGCTTCTTTTTAGTTTCCCTCTCATATTTTAAGTTATGACGAGTCCCCTCATAAAATTTCATCACATCTTCATGAGGGACACTTCTCAAATGATGAAAAGCAAATAAATAATAGCAATCTGCAACGTACAACAATAATTATTGTAATGATCGCGCCACACTTGTCTCATCTAACTTCGCATTGTCAGAAACAAAGAAGTTGTGCGAAGATTCCCCTATTTTTCAAAACTTATAACATTTGCCTTGAATCGTTTAGATTACATATACAAAAAAAGTTCGTTTTTTAAGTTTTGCACACTCTAATAAATTTTTGTTGAAATCTACTCTATTAAATGGAGATAATTTGTCATCTACTATAAAATATGCACATTGCTTAAAATCTAAATTTTGATAGATTTTATATTTTTAAAAATAATAGACACAATATGTCTAAAAGTATGTTTTTAATTGTAACAAAAAAGTTTAGCGGCATATGAGTTTTGTTTAAATTTTAATTTTATGTGCTTAAAAAAGCATTTTAGATGCTGAAAAAGTTTTTTGTAAACTTCGATAGATGATCCCTTAATCAACACTACTCAACAAAATGAAAAAAATTTCATGTACTCCGGATGCGATAATTTTTTCTGTGTAGATAACCTTGACATGAGCTCGAAAAACGCAATAAAAAATTTTTTTTTCGTTTGGTTTTTTTTTTTTTTTTTTTTTTTTAAATTTTAAAAATTTTTTTTTGGTTAATTTGTTTCGTCCAGCATAACTCGGGAACCACTAGCCCGATTTAATTGAATTAAATTGTAAAAAATTTAAAATTACAATTCCCTTAATCTGTTTATATATTGTTTTCCTATACAAGCAACAGTTTCCAAGTTAAAAATGAATATATAAAGGAAAAAACTTATTTTTGCCTAAAGATTTAAATTTTTTTTTTTTTTAAATCCATAAAAAATCCCAAATGAAAAAAAATGCCAAATCTTATTACTTTTACGTAAAGATACATAACCTATGAGCAAAATAAGAGAAAGATCATGAAAATCGATGCACGCGTTTCGCTTTTATTCGCAATTGAGTAAAGGTATGAATTTAAAAAATTTGCTCGACATATGCACAACTTTGTCTATGGTAAGGTTTTTTCTTTTTTATTACAAAAAAAATTAAAATTTGTTGGGTGACAAAAATATATATATAAATTAAAAAACAATTCGATATATGTACAAGAAATTATCCTAAGGATATCAACATTAATTAATTATAAAAAAGTTTTAAAAAAAAATATCTAAACACAAAAATAAAAACCTTCAAATTAAAAATAATTATGTGCTTTTGTCTTTCTTTTATATTGTTGTGGGTCTGTTTCTCTTATTAGGAACCAGATATAGTCCCCCATCATAGCTTCGTTCCAAAATCCTTGGTATCGGTGCTCAATTTCTTTCATTTGCTGATGAAAACGCTCACCATGCTCGTCACTCACATCGCCCAGGTTGTCCGGAAAGAAGTCCAAGTGCGAGTGTAGAAAATGTATCTTAAGCGACATATTTGCTCCAATTTTTTTATAATTTTGGAGTAGTTGTTCGACGATCTCTCTGTAATTTGAGCTTTTGTTGTTTCCAAGAAATCCGGAAACAATTTGCCGAAATGAGTTCCAAGCTGCAGCTTCATTTGGTGATAAAATGTGTTCAAACTGTTGGTCTTGCAACAACTTTTTAATTTGCGGACCGTCGAAAACGCCTTCCTTAATCTTTGCCGATGAAAGGTGAGGAAAAATGGTTTTTAAATAGGCGAACGCTTCGCCATCTTTGTTGATAGCTTTCACGAAGTTTTTTATGAGTCCGAGCTTTATGTGAAGAGGTGGGAGAAAAACATTTTCCTTTTTTATGAGTGGTGTATATTTCACGTTGTCGCTGCCGGGGATGAAGTTAACTCTTTCTGTCCAACTCCTCCTGGTGTAATGATGTTGACGATCGCGGCTGTCCCAAAGGCAGAGAAAACAACAGTACTTTGTGAATCCACCTTGTAATCCACAAAGGATACCGATAACCTTAAGGTCGGCACAAACTTTCCAATCGTGTTTCTCATAGTTAAGGCACTTTAGTAGATTGTCCATGACTTCGTATGTTTCCTTGGTGTCAACGGCATGAGCAATTGGAATCGAAGGTTTCTTGTTGCCGTTGTGCAGTAAAATTGCTTTAAGGCTCTGCTTGTTGCTGTCGATGAAAAGACGCCACTCTCCTGGATCGTAAGAGTACCCGAGTTCACCAAATAATCCGGGAATGTCCTTACAAAAACAGATGTTGTCTTTTTTTGTGTAGTACCTTGCGTATGGTTCATGACGCTTCCTGTAGATTGTTGTCACCACACCAGGAGCCAAGAAACCGAACTGTTTCATGCGCGATGCATGCAACTCTGCATCTTCCTTGGAGAGTTTCAATTCTCTAACCCAATCGTTCAGTTCTGCTTGGGAACATAAGCGTTGACCTCCATGCAATGTATATGTTGACTCGCATTCTGATGTGGTTCCTACTGTCTCCGGATCTGATGATGGATGTATCGCCTCATTATTAGATGCCCATCTTGAAACGGGCGGTTGCGGGTCCACTGGTTCTTTGGAAAATGGCACTGGAAAATTCACTGTTGAAACAGCAGCGTAAGTCCATCGTATATTTTTTCCCACGCCTGTTTTTTTGCTAAGACAGAAGTAGCAATCTGTTGCATGGCAAAGCGGAGCTCTCCAAAGCATTGGCATGATGATTCTCGGCTGTCGACTGAAAGAATTGCAATAATAAGTTATATATGTTCTTGAATTTCGTAATCTACACTTACCTTGAGTCACTTAGCTGTACGTAGCACCTTGGACATAGAGCACTTGGTGTCCACCGCTCATCTATGTTTGAGACCTTTAAATTGAAGCTCTCTTCAAATGAATCTCTCAATTTAGGTGAAAAATAACGCTTGTTTTTTCCACAAACGTATTCTCCGCACATGTAACAAAAATTACTTGGATTGGTATTGCATTCAAATACTCGCGAACGTTTGCTCATTTTAACTATCGCGTTCGTCGACACTTGTTGAATGAGTAAAATCGATCAATGAAGACCTATTTGTACTGTGTATTGTTTAGTATTTTACTGACAGGTACTTATAAATGGGTGTATATTTTTTTACGGTGGCTACATACCTGTTTCACCATGTGTGAGTCTTAAATTTTCCGAATAAATGTGGGTTGCATTTATGTAAAAAAATCATACAGGTAGTCACCGGAAAACCCAAATAAGTAAAAAAGTCCCCTTTCCTTTTTTCCTTTTAATTGTTCACGCACATTTATTACCGTTTATTACTTTGCTTACGCAATCATAAAAATTAAATAACCCTTTGTTTATTCCGTTTTGTTAATTCTGAGAATCATAAAAAAAAAGAAAAAACCTTACCATAGACAAAGTTGTGCATATGTCGAGCAAATTTTTTAAATTCATACCTTTACTCAATTGCGAATAAAAGCGAAACGCGTGCATCGATTTTCATGATCTTTCTCTTATTTTGCTCATAGGTTATGTATCTTTACGTAAAAGTAATAAGATTTGAAATTTTTTTTCATTTGGGATTTTTTATGGATTTTTAAAAAAAAAAAAATTTAAATTTTTAGGCAAAAATAAGTTTTTTCCTTTATATATTCATTTTTAACTTGGAAACTGTTGCTTGTATAGGAAAACAATATATAAACAGATTAAGGGAATTGTAATTTTAAATTTTTTACAATTTAATTCAATTAAATCGGGCTAGTGGTTCCCGAGTTATGCCGGACGAAACAAATTAACCAAAAAAAAATTTTTAAAATTTAAAAAAAAAAAAAAAAAAAAAAACCAAACGAAAAAAAAATTTTTTATTGCGTTTTTCGAGCTCATGTCAAGGTTATATACACAGAAAAAATTATCGCATCCCGAGTACATTTTGACTGTTGACTAGTGCAATCGAAATATGAAAAAGCTCGATATGAAAAATTGCGTAGGGCCTTTCTATATTAATGTAGCGATATGCAAATGCGTGTTCTATGGAACAGTGTGAATCCATATTGTAAAAGTACAATTTTATACCGGGATTCCCTCTGTATAACGATATTTAAAATTTTTCGCATAAAATTTGGTTAGATATGTGACTTAAAAAATATTACTAATGTGATGTCAAAAATATACTTTTTCTAAAAATCTTTCACTATCAGGAGGCAGTAAAACTTAAAATAATCCAATAAAATTTTATATACAGATAAGCTATACGATTTGGCACCTTTTTTTTATCACTAAGCCTTTCACAAAATGTAAAAAAATTATTGAGCCTGACCACATAGTGGTATAGGGTATAATAAATGTAGCAAAAATCGTATGATGAATGAAACAATTCTGAGGTTAAATTCGGCTTCAGAACTATAAAGGAAGTATTCTTAGGTTTCGCGATATGGAGTTTTATCGAACTTTTTTTATTTTTGAAAAATACTCAGTAATTTCATAATTTCAACCATTTGAACGAGAAGGAATACGATATTAGGAATAAGAATTTAGAAAGTGTTTTGAAGAGGAGTACTTCCTTCAGAAAAATTAAGCCAGAATATAGCAAACAAGTGTTATTTGGGATGTTCTGAGTTTGCATGTTGTGAAAAACCTTCCAAAAATTATTCCCAAATGTCAGGCTGTATAATTTAAAATAAAAATTGATTGAACTACAAACACTTAATCTAACAATTTTTTGAGTGTATAATAGTTTTTGATTTTGCTTAGTATATTGAATAAATAATCACATTGAAAAACAGAATCAATATTGCTAAAAATAAAGTAAATTCTAATGATTCTAATCTACTCTCAAGTCGTTCACACTGTCATTTTTGACAGATTGATATATTTGGATAAAAAAAATTAAATGAATAAAAACGCCGGTTTTTTAGTTTTCTGTGTTAACAGTATTACATGCCTGTAAATAATGCCCGGTTTTCACTATGTCATATAAACTGACAATACAATTGCCTCAACTGACATCTCTTAATTTTTTATTAATTAGGTTTGCATTACACCTTATAAACTAACAAATAATCTGGCTGTCAAACAAAAAAAACCAATTACCAACATGTTGGCAATTTCATTTTTGATGTCAAATGTTGCTACCTGTTGCAAAAGACATTACAACCCGTTTTCATACAACTGACAATAATTGACAAATATTGAGATTGAAAATGACATAGTGAAAACCAAGCATAACTCTCTGTTTGTCTGTTTCTTAGTTTATTAGAGGTGGAATCGAGCAAGAAATTTTGACCATATTTCCGAAAAGCTAGAGCTCCGGAAGTTTTAACATATAACTGAGCTGTTTAACAACCCATTTTTTAATTATATTTTACATGATTTAAGCCCTAAACACATAACGGCAAGTTGCGAGTGCGAGTAAAAACTAAGCTTTTTGCATGCGAGAGTTTGTGCTTTCCATCAGCTGATTGTCCTACTGTCAAACATAATTCAACTGTCA
Source organism: Cordilura impudica (assembly GCA_963682025.1). Classification (NCBI taxonomy): domain Eukaryota; kingdom Metazoa; phylum Arthropoda; class Insecta; order Diptera; family Scathophagidae; genus Cordilura; species Cordilura impudica. The sequence goes on from OY821519.1 coordinate 141,182,575, forward strand.
ATTGTATACAAAGCTGTTCATATAACAAACAATAAATATAACAAAATAAATAAAATCTAAATTATTAACGGGTTAAATAAAGTAATTACTATAGTAGGCATCGCGTTTAATGCCTAACAGCTGATTCTCCTGTCATCTGATTTTTCTCGCACAGAAAATAGAATCAATTTTATTTCCCTTTCGAGTGTTTTTACAACCTAAGTTGGCAACGTCACACAAAAAAGCTTTACTATCGATGTCACTTCCACATGTAGAAAAAATCATGCTGCCTCATTCTCGTTTTTTCTCGCACTCGCAACTCGCAGTTATGTGTTTAGGGCTTAAATCATTAATTCTCTCGGTTCGCCTGAAAACGTATTATCTGAAACCATGTCTTAAAAAAATTTTTTATACAAATTACATCAAAAATGTTCTGAATAGATAACTCAGAGTTGCACTCAGTTTGTAGTATGAAGACCCATATTTGTATAGAAATAGAATAATTTTTTTAAGCAGATTAGCGACAAATCTAGTAGATTGGCTATTGTCATTTTCTATGGCAACTAGTTAAAGCTATATTAGACTATCAGTGTAAATGCACTATAAAATATTTTAAAGTTCGCAAATGCATATTTACAATTGGCAACTCTAGTTATGGATAGATAGAAAACTAAGTAGCTTTTTTTATAATATGAATTAATTTCTGGACAAATATTTTCGAAACCAAATCCGACTTTACACATGCAAAAGGGGGGGAACATTTCCAGCAGGTAATTTATTATTGCAAACCACTTAAACATCAGTTTTATTACATTTTGAAAAAATCTCACTCAATAACATTTAATAGGAAGCTGAAAGTAATTAAAATAATTTTCAACATCCTCATCATTTAAATATTACGATCATGGATGGTTTCGCAATTTAATTGTATTGACTGTTGTAACATCCTGCATTTTGCATTTTTAAGCTTCTTGTTTTTTTTTTCTTTATAGATGGTTAAATAAAAAGAACCTTCATAATTATTATGATTTTTATGAAAAAAAAAAAAAAAAACATGTTATGTCCTGCAGTTTCATGATGCTACACTTACATGAGTGTGCTTACGCACAGGTGTGTAACCAATAATTAAGAGTTGATGAAGAAAATATGCACAAATATTAATTCATTATGAAATTTATTGACAGGATGTCGTGTCAATATACATATAAGTGATTTTATAGAAAAGATCTAAAAAAATCATAAATTTGTAGTTAATTAATGAGCTGTTGTTGTGATGGATGAATTCTAACAACACCTATCAAGTATGCATACACAATTATGTATTTACAACACAGCGGTATTTCAGCTAGAGTACGAAAGAATCCATTTAGGATCACTCGGATAGTATACCTGTGGTTGGAGTATGAGTATGTGCTGATGTTTGTAAGTATCTAAAATACTGGAAATGTACTTTTTAAAGAAAATTTAATTTTTGAAGAAAAAATACTTTTTGCTGAAAAGGCACTTTTTGGAGAAAATGTACTTTTTAAAGGAAAGGTACTTTTTGAAGAACACACACTTATTGAAGAAAATGTAATTTTTGAAAACAATGTATTTTTTGAAAAAAATGAAAATTTACCTTTTGAACAAATGACACTTTTTGAAGAACATTCACTTTTTGCAGAAAAGGTATTTTTTGAAAAAACGTACCTTTTAAGAAAAAAAAAATTGGTTTTTGAAGAACATACATATTTTGAAGAGAATGTACTTCTTTAAGTAAAGGTACTTTTTGAAGAAAATTCACTTTTTGAAGTAAAGGTACGTACTTGCTTTTGAAGAAAATGTACTTTTTAAAGAAAAGGTTACCTTTTGAAGAAAATGTACTTTTGAAGAAAATGTACTTTTTGAAAAAAGTTACTTTCGGAAGAAAAATTACTTTTTAAAAAACGGTAATGGAAAATTTATTTTTTAAGATACTTTTTGATGAAAAAGACAAATAATACCTTTTTAAAACAAGATGTATTTTTAATAAGGTACTTTTTTAAAAAGGGTACTTTAGTAAAAAATTTACTTTTTTTTAAAAAAGGAGCTTTTTTAAAAAATACTTTTCATAAACAACTTACTTTCTTAAGAATATGTACTTAAAACAGGTTAAATATATAGTTATTAAAATTCCAACTCCTTTAAATGGAAAATGATTTTATTACGAAAATTGTATAAGGCTAAATTTAAAAACATGAAAGCATAAAATACTCGTACATACAAACTAGATAAACACGGTGCTCTTAACACTGGGTAGGATACTATGCCTCCATCAACGCCTAGCCCCGCCACATACGGTACCAATCTGGAAAGATATGTTTGGCATACTCTCCACCCCTTATTGAGGCGTTGAGCCGATCTAAAACTCGACTGTTCTATGGGTCACAGCAACCTGTTGAACGCAACTTCACATCGAGCTGTGGTCTACCTGCAACATTAGGTAGGTACCACGAGACTCCCCGAAGGGCCTTTCCCAACAGCCATTTTCAAAAATCAATCATAAGAAAGTCGATTATCACACACCACTTTCTAACACCTCCTTACGCCCATTAACACTCGTTTCAACACGTCACGAGTTACTATGTCCTACAACGGTATTCGAAACTCATCTTCAACTCATGTACCAACTCTTGCTCTACCAGTTATCCAGGCTGATATCGACAACATTTAAAAACTCGTTTTAGACTCATGTTCCTCCACTTCACCTCAGCAATATCATCAGTCCTGTTTGTGTTCTTGCTCGCCTGTAGAACCTCGTGGCCAAACTGGCCAGATTTGACCCCTACCAGTTATCCCCCAAACAGGATGGGATTGGTGCCCCGCTGTGCACGGTATATATGTTTCTCATACCCCATAAAATATATATTCGTGATCCTTATAACAAGCGGGTTGTCCGTTCTGTGGAAATCACGAACACGTCCTCAATAGGTCAGCGAGAGTTTTAATTTTTAGTGAATTTGATTCATTAACACCAAGTATGCTATAGGTCCCGTGATATCAATGAAATATTGAAAAGTTATTATGTTTCTATATTGTTCATGTCACGACCACACCCTCAAAATGATAAGCAGGTTGCTCGTTTTTAGTGAAAATGATTCACTAACATCCTGAGAAGTTTGCTATTTAAAATCATCAATATCGGTTCAATAGGTCCCGAGATAGTATTGTTTTTGTTATCGTTGTTATTCTAAATTTTATATTTTTTTATTTTTTATTTTTTTATTTTTTAAAACAAGTTAGAAAATTATAGTCGGAATAGACTGACTATGCGATACCCTATAGTATGCGTTTCGAAAATTGTTCTTTGGTTGAACTAATTGAGTATACAAAATAAGCACAAACCAAATCTGAATGGAATTTTTATTAACTTTTTAGCTGCAGATTTGAAAAACTTCATATCGGATGCTATATTTATGTGGAGACTAGGTCAAAAAATGGACGATATAGGGTATCGCATAATTGTCTTACTTGTTTTCTATTATTAGAGTGGAAAAACTATTCAGATCCCTTCAGAAGAGACCAAAGATATATACTTGTTTACCTCAACCGGTGTCAGATTACCCAAAGTCAAAGGGATCTTACTTTTCAATATTTTGAGAGCTTGAAAATTATGCGATATTTCAAAAAAAAGGTTTCAATTAGTCTTGGCTAAAATTTTGCTTATATCAATAAAATGTTAAATATTTATATCTGAATAAGCTTTTAATATGTTAATTTAAAGATTTAAAAATACAATAAAAACAAGTAAGAAGTACTAATAAAAACTTGTTTAAAAAAATTATCTGAGAAGAATAATATCATTGCACCTAAATAGTTACTTGCATTTAAATAAACATTTTATAAAATTTTTCTTTCCAAAAATAGCAGAAATTAATATCAAAACAATTAAAGGAAAATAGTGACGAACATAACATCGAAACAAACACAGTGTTCGATTATTTTCAAAACCAAAAACAAGTTTGAGAAAAATCTGTGCAATATTTTTGTTTTCTTGATAGATTTAAGTGAGTATGGGAAGAAGCTTTATATGGGGACTGACTTACAGAGTTTATTTTTGAACTACTATTAATGGGTGTAATAAACACCAACCAACCAAATTTGACCGAGATCTATGTGATAATTTGGATCCAATGCCAATTTAAGTCGATTTCATAGGAATCATTTGTATGTGGACTAGGTCTGAACATACACCGATATTCACTAACTTCAAAAACGTTCGTCCTATGATCGATAAAAATTTATATACCAAATTGAATCAAAATATAGTCATATTTGCGGCCTGATTACATGGGCACATAGGCAAACAGACAGACAGATGTGTTCAAGATTAACGTGAGTACCAGCCACGATGGCCCGACCTCATGGTGCACTTAACACCGGGTGGAAACTATGCGTCCACCGGCGCCCTCGTAGTACGAGTACCAATTTGAGGCATGCATTTGGGCATGACCTCCCCCTTGGATGAGGAGCGAAGTACTATCTAAAACTCCTACCGATCTATGGGTCACGGCACCCGGTTGCAATGCAACTCCACACCGAGCTTGCGCTCTACCCGCGATTTGGATTTAAACCACAGCCACCACGATGCTCCCATACGGGGCCGCACCACTGCCAGGCTGGAATAAATTCCAGGGGCTCCTAACACCCGTGGTACCACAATAAAGCCTCCGGTCAGGCTTCGTAGCTGAAGCTACTACCAGTTGAACTCCAAACAGTTCGGGACTGGTGGCCCTAGACAACAAACATAGAGACATAAAAAGACAAAGACACGACAATGAACAGCCGCATATTGAGTAAGCATGTGCCCCCTCAACAGCAGCAAAACAACAACGCACAACAATAACCACGGAAACTCGACACACAAAAACACATAAAACGACAGAAAGAAACGCGCAGGAACAGCAGGTAGCAGCAACAACAGCAACCAGCAAGGAGAGAGTCGAAGATGGTGCACCGTTGTGGAGGGACAGATACCGATGTATCAGCCCCCGCCAACAGTCACACTCATATCTGAAATCCAGGCACGACGATGTGCACTACTGGAGCGACCACCCATTGGCAGTTGAGCACCACCACGGATGCCCGCATCAGAGGCCACCTATACTAAACGTCCAGTTCTCCTCCGATTGAATACGCCCCTTGCGTATTCACCTAAATTCCTAACAGTCCGCCCGTCCTCTAATGCCCTACTAAAATCCCATCCTAACTCTGCTTGAAAAATCCCCAACCTATCTAAACTCCTAATATCACTATAAAGTGAACACCCGGTCAAAACATGTACGACGTCCTCCGGCCCTTCCCCACACCTACAGTCCGGCGTATCGGACAGGCCCCTCTTATGCAGGAAAGCATTCAAGGAGCCATGCCCAGTCAGTAAAAAAAACAGACAGACAGACAGACGGATAGAGAGACAATATGAATTCAGAAAAGCCCGATCAACAATAGATGCTATTACCAAGGTGAAACCAATAGCGAAAGTAGCCATAGAAGTAAAAGCAACAGCCAGACAATACTGTGCCGTAATTACGCTTGACATAAAAAATGCATTTAATAGTGCGGGTTGTAATTACCACAGGACCCTTTGGTATGAAACGGAAGTAGGAATGAACTCATACAGCAGGTGCCCCACAGGGCTCAATACTAAGGCCGCTGCTATGGAATGTAATGTACGACCAAGTTCTCGAATTTGTACTTCCCGAAGAGTCCAATATTATAGGATTCGCAGACGATTTAGACATCGCGGTTTGTGCACGGTTCCTGGACGAAGTGCAAATATATGCGAATGAGGCCATCCGTTTAATAAAGGTCTGGCTAGAATCGATTGGATTGGAACTTGCCGCACATAAAACTGAAGCAGTTTTAAGTAGCGGTCGGAGGAAGAAGGAAATTATAAAACTAAAAGTAGGCAAAGTATAAATCACATCCTCGGCGTCAACAACATATCTTAAGATAGACGATCGGTTGTGCTTTAAACTCCAAATGGAGTATGCATGTAAAAAAGCAGCAACAAATACTGGTGAACCCCATCAGATCCTGGATCCTGATTCCAAGATCAGCGAAATCCATATTTCTGCATGGAGCTCCAGTCTGGGAAAAAAAACTATTAGAAGCTCATCAAGGATAAACGTACATTCGTTGTACCCACAAAACTATATAAGAGTTTGCTGTGGTTTAAGAACAATATTACTGGAAGCAATATGTTTGTTAGCTGAATGATACCAATTGACCTAGCTGCAGAAGAAACGCTGAGAATCTATTTTATTAATTTAATTTAATCCCGAAGTTAATTATAACTTGACAAAATTTTTAGCAGATCACGGAAGGTTCAAGAGCTACCTATTTAAGTACCGACATGGCGACTCACCACTGTGATTTTGAACATGTTTTTAAATGCCTTTAAATGTCCCAGATTTTAAGACACAGAAGCATAGTAAACAACGAAATTGGTGAGAATATAGACTCCGAGCACATAATACACGTAATGCTGAGATCAGAGGAGAACTGGAATTCCGTTTGCCACCATCAACCAAAAGCTACGCATAGAAGAAAGATAATAAGAGTATCTATAAGTCAAAATACAGTAGTAGTTTAAAACGCTAACCAGCCCCCCGAAGTAATACCTATAGGCAGTTCCACGGGGAGAGTGGTCGAAGAATGGGGAAGGCGGTTTAGTGAGTAGGCAACGCCTGACAGGTCGAATCTCACATAATGAACAATACCATTCATAGACAGACATCGCTATGTCGACTCTAGGTCAAATTTTTTTGGTAGTTACAAACATCAGCACAAACTCATTATACCCTGACCACATAGTGGTATCTATAATATTAATAGGCAAGGCCATTATTTGTGACCGATTTTAAGGCTTCGATTAATAACCGATTTTGACAAAAAAAATTATCTTTTGAAATGTATTTCTATTTAGCTATTCACCAGACTTACAGATTTTTTTAATTTTTTCCTTTATTTTGAGTAAATTGCATTTAAAGTTGCTACTAACACATACATAAAATTATACAATGCTATGTGTGTGTTTATTTATTTATTTATTTATTAACAAAATATGTGTGTGTTTATTAAATTTAAATTAAAAAAATTATGTATTTTGGACATAAACCAAAAAAGTGTTGAATTCTGAATTGGCTACAGTTGAAAATTAAAATTTCCTAGTAGGATATAAAAAGGAGAACTATATTTGTAAACGTAAAAGACAAAACGGCAAAAGTGTTAGTATGTCAACACACACTGTATATACAATTCAGACTGTATATACAAATTACTTGAGTCTTGGGTATGTTTTGATTTTATACACCTCACTATTTTTTTTTTAATTTATCTCAGGAACTGTTTGTCCAATTTTATAAATGTAAACCCCCATTGCTTTTCTTGGTTTGAATTAAAGAGTTTATATTACAAACCGAAAATAGTCCTCTAAATTATTTTTTATAAAGGTGCTTCTTTTTTTCGTTTTGCTTAGATAGAACTAACGATAGAATTAGCTGTCAAACAGACTGTCATATTGCGTTTATTTTTTGACATTTATGGTCAGTATACTCTGACAAATCATCGTGAATAAATTTGCGCGTCAACAACGCTTATAGACGACTTCGCATGTGGAGTGAGGCCAATCCACAGCAGACTCTAAAGACTCCATTACATCCCGAAAAATGCGCCGCTGGTGGCATCATCGGACTTAATTACGTCAAAAATGAAGCCGGAGCTCGCGTTACGGTCAATGGAGATCGTTACCGCACCACGATCAATAATTTTGTAGTTTGAAAATATGGATGACATTGATTCGGGCGAGATGTGGTTTCAATAGGATGGCGCTACGTGCCATACGGCGACAGCAACCATAGCACTTATTGAAGTCAAAATTTGGTGCAATTTGACACCTTTCGGTTATTTCGTGTGGGACTACGTTAAGTCACTGATTTATGCTGATAAACCAGTAACAATTGACGCTTTGAAGGTCAACATTGTTCGTGTTATTCGTGACATAGGGCCAGCAATGCTCGAAAAAGTGGCCCAAAATTGTATGTCCAAAATTCGATCCGTATTAATTTTTTTATATAATTTAATTCTTTGTGTTATTTATTACAATTTCAAGTTATATCGGGCTTAAAAAAAAATCATGTGAGTCCGATCACAGGGGAGATGTGTAAACATCTGGTTTATTACATATCATAATTTTTTGACCAAACAATCATGTCACACCGATTTGTCTTAATGCTCACATGTTACGCGTAAGATCTTACGCTCACATATTGCGCTGTTTTTGTAATTGAATTGTGAATTAGAAATTGACTCCCCTGCGCGTATAGATGTTTACACATCAAAAACAATGTTTTTACACAAATGTAATGAAAATTATGTTTGCAATGGACCATACCCACTATATAACTTTAAATATTAAATTAAATAAATTTCATCTTGCAAAACAAAATCATGTGAGTCCGATCACAGGAGAGATGTGTAAACATCTAGTAATTAAAAATTTTTTATGGCGCTTTTTTAAAATAAAACAGAAAGCATCACCTATGTATCATTTATAGCAATCAACTGCAGGGGCTCTGTTAATATAAAAATATTTATTGCTATTTATCATTTCAAGTGATTAATTTTTAATTTATTTTTTCGTTTTTCATTTTTTATTTTTAATTTTTCATTTTTTATTTTTCATTTTCCATCTTTTATTATTAATTATTCATTTTTAATTTTTCATTCTTCATTTTTTATTTTCCAATTTCCAATTTTTATTTTTCATTTTTTATTTTTCATTTTTATTTTACATTTTTCAATTTTCATTTTTCGTTTCCAAAAAGGTTATTACATATCATAATTTTTTCACCATACAATCATAAGTCACACCGATTTTGTCTTTCGCTTACACTGTTTTTATGATTGTATTGTGAAATAGATTTCTACCACCCGGCGCGTATAGATGTTTACACATCACTAACATATGACCAAGTTTCAGCGCATTTAAAAAATTACTATATGGATGCATCCTTGTTAATTTTGCTGGGTGTAAAATATAAAATAACTTCCTCAATAGCATCTGTTTATTACAAACAAGTGGGTTTACTTCCGTTTTAATGTGGCGTGATAAAACTAATTATAATCTAAAAGATTTCTTGTTATGGTTTCAGATATACTTGAGTAGATGTGTGGATTTCCTTAAGAGTATTTTCCCTCAATGAGGAGACAATGCATTTAATATTGAATGAAGATGTTAAATGTTTAAATACAGTTTGAAATTATTCAGGCTCAAGATCAAATGTTTTTACTTTACTTTGAAACAAATGTGCCAATGTTTTTGCTTTATTTAAAGTAAAAACATTTGATCTTGAGCCTGAATAATTTCAAACTCAATCATTAAAATGATAAAGATCGAAAATAAGATTTTTTTTTCAAGACAAAAACAAACATGTATATTGTATGTAGTATGCAATGTGTACTCGTATACAAAACATATTTGTTTCAAAGTTGTCCTATATTTTAGTTTGTTATATTGGAAGAGGCTTAAATAGTATAACTTTTGCTTGAATTCTCATTTGGTTGTTTTCAGCAAATATATATGAATTTAAAGCGCCCCGGTAGGTGAGTAGGTAGCGTGCTCGCCTATCATGCGGGGGTCGTGGGTTCGATTCCCACCAGAGGCTTTGGTCTGTCGCTGCAAAAAACCAGCCAAATGGTCTTTGTCACCCGGCTTATCCCTGGACCCAAGTTAGAATACAAATTTACTTTGTATTGTAATTAATAAAAAATAAAAAAATATATGAATTTAACTTTTTTACCAAACTATCTAGGGTTGGTGACTCTTCCTGAAACAGCTGTATAACCTGTCATGCAGAATATAGACCAATTTTTTGAAACAAATGTGCCATTTAAAGTAAAAACATTTTTTGCTTTATTTAAAGTAAAAACATTTGATCTTGAGCCTGAATAATTTCAAACTCAATCATTAAAAGATTTTTAATTGTCACCCAGTATAAGTGCCAATACGGTTTTTTTCAACAGTGTGAGAAAGCACCGACTGTCTAACGGAACTAAAATAACTGCATTAAGATTAGTATGTTGGCCTGTGATTAGTATTATGAGAGGTGAACACGTAAATATATTTATCTTATAAAATCCAGTCATCTGTTGAGTAAAATCGTTTGTTTATGATTTGTTTTATAACAATAAAATGACATTTGCAGACCGGAATTAATGCTTTTATATTTATATCGTAAGCAATAATAAAGATTTAAACAGTTAAACATGTATCTAATATAACTAAAATCTTGCAAATTTGATGTCACATAAATAAGTTAATTTCAAAAGTTCATATGGATCCTAGAAATATAAAAATCTATCTTTGCATATGTACACTTGTGCTCACATAATTAAGTCATTGGTATGCAATGAAATGTTTTTGTAGTTTTTCTCTTAAACCTATTTCTTCCGATTCTAACCTTACTATTTTGTGGAACCCTGCTATGCTAGCAATTGTTTACATTGATTGAAGCAAAATTAAAAATTTGGGTATTCCCCGAAAAATGTGGAAAACGTCAAAAAGGTCATATGCGCTGTGCTCACATAATTAAGTCACCACGAGTATCGTGAGCAAATTAGTGTTTTGAACATTTTTTGCGGTTTAAATAATAAATTAAAAACAAATAAATTAAAAACAAATAACATCAGCTGAAACGCTATATATGGGAAATATATGGGATTGTTTCCAAAGGAAGAAACCGTTGGTTTCCTTGAAGAACACTACGAAGCGGCTCCGATTTGCGAGTGACCATCTTGCTAAAGGCCTACATTTTTGGAATTTAATTGTTTGGAGCGACGAATCCAAGTTTAATGTTTTTGGAAATGATGGTAGAGCATATGTGCGATGTCCTCCACTTAGGGAATTGGATCCAAAATACATCAAAAAAAACTGTGAAACACGGTGGCTCATCAGTCATGGTGTGGGGTTGCTTTACCGCATTCGGTGTGGGTCCTATAGTCAAGATTGACGGTATAATGAATGGGGAAATGTATAAGAATATACTAAAGGAAAATTTGGCCACCGAATAGGCTGACAATTTGCCGCTTGCGTGGATTTTCCAACACGACAATGACCCGAAGCATTGTTCGAAACTGGTTAAGCCGTGGTTGGCAACACAGTCCATCAAGCTTCTGGAATGGCCGCAGCAGAGTCCGGACTTAAACCCTATCGAGAACTTGTGGGACATAATAAAACGAGCCATTGCAGCACGAAAACCGGCAAATAAGGATATGTTATGGAAAGTTATCCAAGAGGAGTAGCACAAACTCACTCCAGGCCAGTGCGCTTCTCTTGTAGCCAGCATGCCAAAGCGATGCTCCACAGTATTGAAGCAAAAGGGTTATCCTACTCAATATTGAGGTAAACTAAAAAATTTATTACTTCTTTCTACAATTTCAACCATTTTTTTCCAGATGACTTAATTATGTGAGCAGCTCTTTTTGGCTAATTTCGAAGTTTTTAATTTTTTTGAAAAGAACCAAAATTTTGTAATTTTTAATTTCACTGTAAATTGATTGCTAACATATAAGAATAATAAAAAAAAAGATTATATTAGAATTAAAAAAAAAGGGTTTACGTATTTTTGACAATAATGTCGAGTAGCATACTAGTGACTTAATTATGTGAGCACAAGTGTATATATCTACTGCTTCATGTGGAAAGGATGTAACTTCAATTTGCGTTTCTTTACATGAGAAGGAACAAATTTATTAAATTTATACCAACTATTCCTATAATGATTTTGAGCTGATATTTACCAAAAATGTTCGATCTAGAACCATATTTTATTATACCGATCGACTCAGAATCACTTCCTGATTAGAATTAACGATGCCCGTCCTTCCGTCTGCGTAAACCTGGTAATCAAACTACAGATCGCAAATATACATATATCTTGATGAAATTTGGTTTATGAGCTCCTATCAGCCATAGAACGAACTCTGTTGAAATTTGTGAAAATTGGTGCATGTTCAGACTTAGTCCCCGCTCCAATGACCCCTATGAGATCGACTTAAGTTGCCGTCAGACCCAAACTATCATATAGATCTCGGTCAAATTGGGTTTGTGTGTGTTTATTACATCAGTAGTCCAAAAATAGAACCTATAGAACAATTCTTAGTCATAGCCCCCATATAAAGCTTCTTCCCGATATTCACTTAAACCTATAAAAAAAGAAATATTGCACAGATTCCCTCAAATTCGGTTTGTATATGTTATTGCAAAAAATATGTTACTTTACCGAATATGGCCAGTTTTCGACCTAGTCCCCATATAAATATAGCATCTGATATAACCTTTTTCAGATCTGCAGGCAAAAAAATTAATAAAAATTCCACTCAGATTTGGTTTATGCTTTTCAACTAATTGGGTAGTTGGACCTAAGACCAATTCTCTAAAGCACGGCATAGGCTATCAGTCTATAACGACTATATTTTTTGTAATTGTTTTTTCAGAAAATGTACTTTCAAATTAAAATTTACCAGTTGAAAAGTACCAGTTTTCCAATTTTTGGCCATTTTTACTTACCCCTAAAGGCTCGAATTAAAACAAATTTTATTCTTGTCCGATGTTTGTGTCTCTGGTGTAATCAACATATCAAATTAGGTATCCTTTTTACATTTACTGACCGTTTTTACCCCCTTAACATCCGAATTTCCAAAAGTTTTCCTCTCATCTGATGTTTATATCTTTTGTGGAATCCACGTACTATATTTCATATTTCCAAATTCGTTTGTTTAGAAGATACCAAATGTACAATTTTTCCCCTTTTTGGCCGTTTTTCCTCCCCTAGACGTTAGAATATCAATAAATTCATCCTTGGCTGATGCCCATGTATTTGGTGGAGTCTGTATATCAAAATTCATATACATATATAGATTAATATGTTAAGAAGATGCAAAAAGGTACCATTTTACCCTTTTGGGTTGTTTTTACCCCCCATAACATCTTAAATTCCAAAAGTTTTCCTCTTATCGGATGTTTCTATCTCTAGTGGAATCCAAAAACTATATTTTATATTCTTTTATTTAGCGGATACCAAATGTACAATTTTTCCCCTTTTTGGCCGTTTTTCCTCTCCTAGAAGTTAGAATAAGCAATAAATTCTTCCTTGGCTGATACCCACCTTTTGAGTGGAGTCTGTTTACCAAAAGTCATATATATAGATTAATATGTTAAGAAGGTGCAAGAAGGTAAAATTTTTACCCCTTTTTGGCTGATTTTACCCTCCTTAACATCCTAAATTCTAAAAGATTTCCTCTTATCGGATGTTTCGTTAATTTAGAAGATACCAAATGTACACTTTTTGCCTTTTTTGGGCGTTTTTCTTAAGAATTACCAATAAATTCATACTTTACTAATGCTCATGTATTCAGTGGAGACTGTATAGCAAAGTTCATATATATACATATATTAATATGTGAAGAAGATGCAGGAAGGTAAAATTTTTACCCTTTTTGGCCGTTTTTCGCCTTAAATGGCCGAATTTCGAAAAACGATTTCATAGGGGTCTTTTGTATGGGGACTAGGTCTGAACATGAACCAAATTTCACCAATTTCAATAGCGTTTTTCCCATGGCCGATTAAAGCTTATATACCAAATCTCATCAAAATATATTCATATTTGCTACCTGTAGTTTGATTACAAGGTTTACATGGACATACAGACGGACGGACGGACGAACATCCCTAAATCGACTCAGAAAGTGATTCTGAGTTGATCGGTATAATTAAAGATTAATTAAAATATTTTTGGTAGTACAAACAGCAGCACAAAGTCATTCAGCCCAATTCTAAATATTCCCAGGGAAATGAGTTCCCGAGGAATTCATTTTTCCCGAGAATAAATCCTCCTATTCTAAACAGGCGGGGAGAAGAATAATATGGGAGAGAGAATTTCGATTATTCGAAGACAGCTGTTTTGCTTCAGTTGTTTTGTTATGTTTAAAAATTTAACAATTTTTGTGGAAATTAAAAGTAAAACTTTTTTTAAAATCTTTAATAAATTAAAAATAAATACAAAAAATTTTCAGTGTAGCGTTTCTGATGGTAGATGAAGCAGAAGAGCAGCAGCAGGAAATTTTAAATGATATATATTACTACTTTTCTTAGAAATATTAAATAATTACATTTTTCGCAGCACTCCCTCGTAATTTTTTGGCGGAATTATTCCCAAATTATTCTCCCTTTTATTGACATTCAGAATAGCTACTTTTTTCCCGGGGAAGAGTTTCCCATTTTCGAAGTTCTTTTAGAATAAGGGTAAAGGGAAAAGAGAAAAATTCCCGGGGAGATTTTATTAAGAATAGAGGAATAGGGAAAAAAAATTCCCAGGGAATTGTTATTGAGAATTGGGCTGATTATACCCGAACCGCATGGTATAGGGTATAAAAAATTACAATAAGCTTATTACGCCTAAAAATATGCAATAAAATAAAAAAAATGAAGATTAAGAAGATAATCTTTTCAGAAACAAAAATTATAATGAGACGGACTAAAAAACAATAAAAATTTTTTGATATTGAATGTTGTAGTTAATATTTTTTCAAAAATGTCTGTATTTAAAAATTTTCGTAGATTTTGTAATATATTTATTTTTTATCGATTCTGTAACAAAAATTTGAAGCGAATAATAATCATGCAACGGGCCGCATAAAAATACATAAAGGGCCGCATGTGCCCCGCGGGCCTCGACTTGGCCAAGTCTGGTCTGGACCGACCACAATTTTCTTGCTTATTTTATATGTGTTTATACTTTGTGTGTGCAATAAATTTACAAAATAAATATGCAACTAAAATACAAATATAAAAAATTTAAAGCAACGGTCGTGTCAGTTCGTAGAAATTGAAACGCGTAGCGCAGCATATACAGTCGTGACACCTATGACAGCTGGTTCTGTTTTTAAGAAAAATGTAAATTTCTTAGCCAGGAATTTTCTCACTTTCTGGCTGCTTTCCTAGAGGACTCCATCTCATCCAAACTACTATCATGATCTGCTAGAGCTTCTTCAACTTGTTCACGTTGACCATCCCCTGGAGTTGTCTCAGGAATTTCCCATGTGGGATCTACATCACTGTCAGCTAAATCAGTATTTACAAGAGTGTATAATTCCCACAAAGTATGCAGTACAATATTTGCAAATGCGGAAGTAACAAATATCAATATTGTTGACCACTGCATTTACGAAACATTGTATGAATGTGTATGTTGTTGTTACGCTGGCACACTTCTGTTTATGCTGACCCAAGTGCAGGTATCACGTTGTTGTTAATATAGGTTGAAATATTTATATATAAAGATTTTTATAAAATCAATCAATAATAATTTTAGCATAAAAAGACTCAGCTCCTAGATTGAGCTGAAGAACCAATAAATAAAATTATCATAAAATACTTAGGGCGAGTCGATTTGTAGGGAGTGAAAAAATTCACCAATTTCCCTATGATTTCCGTATTCTATGGGTTATTCCATGAAAATTTGCCGAAGGAACCATACCTCTATCGTTAAAATCGAGTCCCCTACTTTTTGTTGGTAGATTTTTTCCCAAATTGACGTTCGTATGAAATATTACCTACACGTTCACATCCATAACCCAAAAACTATCGATCGGGTTTAATCGCCATGAAAGTAATATTCTTGGACAAAATCATGAAAAAATGGAAAAATGCTCCAAAATTTGGACAAAAATGCCCGTAACTTTTGAACCATTGGACCAATGTTGGAGATTTTTTTTTTTTGTAAATTGATCAAAATGAGCTCATCTTTCCAACGCGCCTACTGGCGATTAAACCCGATCGATAGTTTTTGAGTTATGGATGTGAACGTGTATGTAATATTTCATACGAACGTCAATTTGGGAAAAATCTACCAACAAAAAGTAGGGGACTCGATTTTAACGATAGGGGTATGGTTCCTTTGGCAAATTTTCATGGAATAACCCATAGAATACGGAAATCATATGGAAATTGTCGAAAAATAAATCGACCCGCCCTAATATATATTGTTTGAGTGTTGTTTGCTTTTTATACATTCAGGTTCAAATGTAAATAATAAGAAGTAAAATATTTTAAACTTACCATTATAAAAAGTTTCAGAGAATTCGGCAATGTTATTTTCAGATTTATTCATTTTTACCGAGTTTACATACCAAAAACAACAGACAATCAACAATAATTAATTTACTCCATTGGATTATTTTATTTTTTTAATAAAATAGTAAGTGCAATAAGGTATTTTAAAATAGATGTTTTGACAACAAGAGCTATAATAAGTCGCCAGATTTTAGTTTAGAACTTCTCTGAAAAATTAATTTTAATATTTGCTTAGAGCACAAGGGGTTTAAGTGCTCATATACCCCTTGTTCTCCAAGCGAAACAGGTATTTTAATGAAAAGTACTAAAGTTTTTTCGCCATATCTTGTGCTCTGAACTTCTCTGAACTTAACCTACTAATTCCATATGTAAACTGAATTTTAGCAAAAAAAAAAAAAAAAAAAAAGCACCTTGAACCCCTTGTGCTTTAAGCCCCTCATATATAAGTTCCGTTTTTATATCACTTATACAAATTTGTAAGGTGACCTTGTGGGCTATGTGTAAACAAATATAAGAACGCTCATCCATTCTTTAGACCTTTTTTTAAAAATATTTTTAATTTATTTAACTTAAATTCTACATTTATCACATCTTATTTTTACGGCTAAATACAACTTTCGGCCATCATATACTTGTAGCATTTCAGTTTGTATGGCTTCAATGATCAATTTGAAAGCTAAATGCCAGGGACAGTCATTTATATTAAGTTTTTGTTGATTTATCAATCTACCCAAATACAATAATGACTCATAAAGTTTGTTCAATTCTTTAGCTCTTACCAATTCACAAGCGTTCTGGCACATTAAATCGATATCATAATTTTCTGGTATATCCGAACTTTGAATCCAAGCTAAAAGAAGTTCTATACAATTTGGTTGAGTAAAAATATTATCCAAACTTATGACAGGTGCTTCTAAAGCTGTTTGCGGAATTGTATTGTTTAAAACTTGGTGGGAGGGACGAGGAGGAGTCAAAGGTCTATACGATTGATCAGGATCATTAGCTTGTTTTTGTATTTTAATTTGTTCTTCGATTTCTAATCGTAATTCTGTTGGTAAGGCTGCCAAAAATTCCGGATCAATTTGCATGGGGGCGGGTTGGGGAATGTTGTTTGCTATTGTCGATTGGTGGTTTAGTTCTTGTAGCTGCTTTTTCTCTCGCTTTTGTTGAGCAGCCTTAGATGTGGATGGCAATAAATCACTTTCGTTAAGACAATTTTTATGTGAATTTTCTATTTCTAACTTTCGTTTCTTATCCTTAGACTCTTGTGGAGGTTTTTCTTGCATTTTTCGGTCTCTTAATATTTCCTCCCTTATATCTTTAGGCAATGCATAGAATACATCTGGATCTATATCCTCGGGTATGTTGGTAATATTTGATGTTTGTTGATGTGACTGCTTGGCAGCTGCAGTTTTAAACATATCCATTATATCCGTCTTACACTTAGTATCCTTATTATTGCCAGTACCTTTGGGACGACCTCTTTTTGTTGTTACATTTCTTTTTGAATCCGGACTTTTCTCTATTTCCGGACTTTTAATCATATGTATTTCCGTTTGTGCTATTTTTTTATTACACTGTTCAATTTTTTCATTAACGTCCTGCTCTTTAATGGTACTGATATTAATTTCCTTTTGTTTCTCTTTTACTTTTGAAAACATATTCTTTATAATATTCTCTTTCGGTTTTTCATTAGGTTGCACAGGTTCATCTAATTTGGAGAGTTGTATACCTATACCCCTTAATTCATTTGGTGGTATATTTAAAGCTTTCATCGTCGTCAGTATACAACGTGTTATGGTTTCCAAATCATTGGTAAGTTCCGACAATGATACTGATTTTGTTATATTATCGCATACACCATGACCCATAAATTTGGATGTTTCCACTGGAGCTTCTTTGGCACGTACCATTAATTTTAATGTCACACATTTTGTTTTCCGTTTAATTTCCTTCAAACGACTGTGTACCTCTTCACATAACTGCTTAAGAAATGTTTCCAATTCTGAATAGGCCTTAAAGCGTATACCATAATTAACTTCCGCCGAGACAGATTTGCGTATTTGACCATAAGTTAAGCCCCTCTTATCGATGCCACGACAAAACTGATATAAAGTTTCACCAAATTTTTTACCCACCAGCATTTGTATGCGAGACAGGGAAACCTTCTGTAAATCACCGCAAGTCACTAATTTAGCATCGTTCAAAGTGTATGCGGTGCTACTGCCGACACCGGGTAAATCTTGTATGGGTATTTCTGACATATAAGCCTCTACGCGTTCACATTGTAAATAAAATTGACCATCAGGCTTAGCTTTTTTGGTAGCCATTCGTGCCTGCAATCTTAAGAGCATCATTATTCATATTCAATTTATTAAGAAATGATCTAGTAATAAACTCTTACTTATTAGCTCCTACTCCCGCCGAACAAGGACATTGAGTTTTTTCACGTACTTCTTCTCTTATAGCTTTCACAAAATCCATAGCATCCACTTTAAGTTCCCCTAAAACATCCGACAAATCCACAAACAGTTCATCACAACTTACAGCTTCTATATTCAAGGTATATTGAGCAATTGTGTTGTATAATGTAAATGCTACCTCGCGATATCCTTCAAAATCATATTGTATAGTTTTTAGTTCAGGACAAAGTTTTAAAGCTTGCCCTACAAACATGCCATTACGTATGCCTTTTGCTCGAGCTTCATATGAAGCTGAAGCTATTTCTGATAAAGACATTTTATTTTCAAATCCCCCGCGTACTTTATCGGTCAATATGTTATTGTGTAGTTGTTTTTCGAAACGTTTAGCAAACAATTCCATTTCAGTTTTACGATCAGCATTAGGATGAACGGGCACTTCGGTGGCCGCAGAACCACCTGTAAAAATTAAATGGGAAAAGAAGATGCACTTAATTAAATAAACTTGGAAAAGAAATAGTGCAAAGAAACAAATTTACAGTCTTCATGTTCGGAGAAAAAAATTAAAGTCTGATTCTAACACTTTTTTTAAATCAATTTATACTGTTCCAACCTTTAGAATGTGTTACTGCAACTGGGTGACCTTTCAAATGTGGATGCTTTCGAAGACCAACAGAAACGAAAAAACAATCCATATCAATGTGCATGACACAACCTTTTTCAAACGACATTTTAGATGGATCAACCTCGGGTACATTGTTCAAAAGCAAACATTTTTTTAAATGAAGT
This sequence comes from Cordilura impudica, assembly GCA_963682025.1. Taxonomy (NCBI): domain Eukaryota; kingdom Metazoa; phylum Arthropoda; class Insecta; order Diptera; family Scathophagidae; genus Cordilura; species Cordilura impudica. The sequence continues at coordinate 141,201,916 of OY821519.1, forward strand.
CGGGCTGGAAAATTGTTACACAATGACTGTTCACGCAAATCACTGACATATTGTTTAAAGCCAGCACCCAAGGTAGCAATGTGGTGTAATCTAGAATTATTATAAAATTCTGACAAAAACTTTGGATCTACCGCAGTACGAGCAACACCAGTTGAAGCCACATTTAAAGAACCGTCATTAATTGAAATTGATGCTCTTCCAACACTGGATGAAGATGTGGAAGTTGTTTTTAAAGCAACTTCTTTATTAGAAATTGAAATGTCGGCCGGTGGTTGAAAGCTTTGTTGCATTTTTGAATTTAATTCAATAAGACTGTTTTTTATAGATTTCAAATTATCACTTAACTGTTGTTCGGCTTTGGAACAATCAACGTTTGAAACATTGTTAGTGATGTTGGCCATAGTTGTATCGGGTTCATCTTTTTTCTTTTTTATAAAACTTATACTTGGCTGTGATTTTTTTTGATTTGTATACAGTAAATAACGTGTATAATCTAAAATTTTTTGATCCTTCAAACAATCAACCACCCATTGAGGGCTTATAATTTTACTGGTATTCATATTTCGTACTTTGACATCTGGTAAATTCGACGCAATTATGTAGGTAGTATGCGAACGTTCGTAATGATGGAATGTCCCACCATGCACCATCATTATGCGTTTCAGTTCATCGGCAGAAGGGTTTGTTAAACCATTAACATATATGGAGATGCCTGAAAATAAGTCAGATTTTTTAAAGGGATTGCTGGCTGCACTAAATTGTTCTTCCAGTTTTGTTATTTTGGCATCCATATAGCCACCCTGGTTGAAAAACGTACATACATTTAAATAAAAAATAATATATTTTGGTTTTAAAATATTTACCCATTCCTCGAAACCATTATTCATCATTTATACTTTGATATGCTATATTCAAGAATTACTTTGATTTAATGAAAAAAAAATAACCACAATTGAAAGCGGAATTTTGTTTGTTTACATTTCGTCCCTTTGAAAATTAGTAAACAACAAACAGTGTTGCTAACTTTGTTTAATTCTCATTATAATTTTTAAATCTTTCTTTAAAAATGAATTGTCGTTTCATTAAAATATTTTCTAAAATTATGTGATATTCGAAATGTATATTATATATTGCAAATATACGGCGACATTTGCGGTTTTAGTTAAGGGGCAGGACCCCTCGGTTTGTGTCGGAGTCTAGAATTATTTTTTCGCTTAAAACTGTTACCAAGATATATGGCGGATATGATATGAAAGAGTATACCATCAAAAATTTATTTTCATAAAACCAATAGATAATCGTTATTAAATATATACGCTTGAGATCCCGAGATTTTAAACACATAATCCCAAAGCACGCTTTATATGCTTCAACACGTTTTGTGCTGTCAAAAACAATTGAAATAGTGTATTTTCATGTGGTTTTAAAAAAATCTAGGAGAGGAAAATACCACAGTTTTGGAACGTACACATATCCTGCTCCAACAACACTCCCTTTGCTTCCAGAAATTATACGGATTTCTTTAATATAAGTCGCCCTCAATGTTCAGATTTTTTAATGTCTTCTTTTCAGCTCTTGGCAAATGACAAATAATGAATTTTACCTCTTCACCCGATGTAAATATGACGGATTTTTAACATTGTATAAATTTTCATGATTTTGATAATCTATTATCAACGTTTCAATTAATTCACTATTCCACAATTTGTTCTATGCTATGAATTGCCATTTCAAAGTTAAAAAAAATAAAACTTAACAAGAAAAAAGAAATAAGTGTAAAGAGATACATATGAAAAAAACCTGAAAAACGCAGATCAAGAATTTTTCTAACCCGCTTACTTCCTATCCCGTTCGCCTACAAACAAAAAGAGACGTCGAAAAGCGACTTCGTAAAAAATCACCGTGTGAATTGGCTGATAGAGTGAGGTATATAAAAAAGTGTACAGGCTGACAAAAGCTCTGGGGGCAAATCGTCGCATTCGATATCGAGTAAAATCAATCGAAATTTCAAATTTTGGTTTATTATTAAAAGAAGACAGATAATCGTTTCACTTTTACTATTAACTATAGAACCATAACTCGTTAGCTGTGACAGAGTAAAATTACTCTTTAGTATTTTATTTTGGAAAATAAATAAATAATTTCGATCGAAACATTTCGATAACGAATGCGACGATTCGACCCCTGTTCATTTACTTTCCCAGTAAAAACCAGTAAAAACCGAAATTTCAGAGAGTAAGAAAAATTAGAATTTGCAAGTTCATAAAAACAGCTGATTGTAAACACATTTGAAAGTGAAGAAGTGAAACTCTGAATTTAAAAATATATATATGTACCTTAATTCGAAGAATTTATTTTATTTAACATGTAAAAATATTTACTAAAACTAATATCATTACCTATTGCTTTTGAAAATAAACATTTATTATTGGCAGATACACATATTTTTTGGCAGGAACTGGTTTTAAAAGATTAAAATTAATGAAACCTGGTTATGTGAATATTTACTTACTGCTTCTATCGTTAATTGCCTCAGAATTATTATTTAAAATTTTTGCACAAAAACAGAATTGTAGTATTTTCGCTTTATTTAACACAAAAGTCAATCATACGTTTTTCAAACATGTTTTTTCCTGCTTGCTAATTCTTACTGCCAAAAATATATTCAGTAAAAACTTTTCAAAAAATGAACTGTCACTTTACGCTCTCATTTGTTCTCTTTTACTGGGTTTTTGAACAGGATCCATTAAATTTTGTGATAATTGGTAAAAATTATTACAAATTATCACGTTAACGAACAAAGCTAAAAATTCACAAACGCGTTTGACAGCTAATCGATTGCTGCTGTTTCTTTGTGAATGTAAAAAACAACAATATTGAAATAAATTTTTGAATTCTGTATGAATGTCAAATAGAAAAAAAAATAAAAAACATAATTATGTGTATGAAAAAAATTAAAAGTTTGAAAGAAAGAAATATACTAGTGGAATTATACTGTATCTTTTGGGCTGCAACTAAAAATTCTTGGTCCACAGCAATTTCAAATACAATATTTGAAGAGAATGACAAAAAATTTAAAATTTCAATAAATAATAAATTAGTGAAGAAATTTTAGATTTAATAGGCTGTGTTTACACGGCGACTTTTGACGACGTTGTTTTTCGACGTCTTTTTTTGTTTGTAGGCGAACGGAGTAGAGAAGCAAGAGGGGTAAACAAAAAGACACGATTTCTGTTTTCAAGACTTTTTTCATATATCTCTTTACACTCATTTCTTTTTTTCTTGTTACGTTTTATTCTATTTCGTACTTTGAAGTGGCCACTTCAGTGAGATCAAGAATCGCTTACATTTTTATTTATTTTATTTAATATTTATGCATAATTTCTTTAAACTGAATATGTTTTAACTTAAAACTTTTAAATATTGATACGTTCTGCTATTTTATTATGTATTCTAAAGATTCTACTCTTATAATTTAAATATTAAATATGTTATTGTATATAGTGTGCAAAAATCGTGATAAATTATGTGTAAAAGGATTAAATCTTATAATGAAATGATGTAAATAATATTTAACAAATAAATAAATTGAATTGAAAAATAAAAAAGATAATTTGAATTTACATTTATTCATATATTTTTCTTAATGTGAAAAATAAACTAAAGCAGATTCAAAAAAAAGACATGAAACTAAAAATCATCGTATTAATGCAATATGTTTTTAGTAGCAGCTTCAAAAGAGAATTAACACGCTGTCTCGACTAGCTATAATTTAGACAATGTTCTTGTTCTTGTCAGAGAAACAAAATGAGAGAAAACAGGAAATGGGCTAATTATGTTTAGACATTTCATTTCCAAAATATCTTTGAACCGTAAACTCCAAAAATGTGTTATTGTACTCAATGCTTTAAAAGAGTTACAAAAATCACAAATACAAATTGAAGAAGAAAAAACGAAAGAAAAAGCCCGAGATTTTGGGTCAATCCTGTTTTAGTTCCACAAGCATTCGTATTTGCGATATATATTAATGAAATTAATAATTTCGCTTTTATTTAATTAAAGTTGCGCCATTTTAAAATACTTAAACGTCAAAATCGAATGAAACTTCAAATAAATGGCTGAGTTTATGACAGACTTTCTGTCATGGCAAAAAGTTAGATTTTTTAGTCATGACATGACTTGACTTGAACATTGTCATGAATTATGGCTAGTCGAGACACCAAGTGAAAAAAAGCGCGTCGTCAAAAATCGTCGTCTGAATTGGGCCAGAATTATGTCCACATTAAATCGCTACACTCTATTTTATTTACACTCTATTGTTTTTAGTTGTTGATATCACTGACTTCTTTTAACGCGCCTTTTTGACATATTGTTTATGTTTGCAGTTTCAAAAAGTATATACATATTTTTTATATTGAATGAACTTTGTTAATTACATTGAAAAATGTCACTAAAGAAGTGCGATATATGCAATCAATCCTCTTCAACAGATAGTTCGGATACTTTGTTATTTGGGGAGTGGATGACCAAGAGCAATATTACTTGCCATTATTACTGTTTGGTAAGTGAAACATTAATAGGCTTCATCTTTGTAACTATCATTTGATAAAAGTTATTAATTTATGAATAGCTAAACGTAATCACGTTCGTAATAAAGAAAAGTTTTTATTAGTACTGTCCTGTACTTAATTTCCCAGCCAACAAACTTTTGATTTTTTACACAATTCTCGGGAATTGCGTGAATGGTGTAACATAAAGGGTATTTTTTAAGACCGATAGAACTTGAAATTGTAAAAAACACAAAAATTAAGTTTGAATTTTTTATTCGGAAGATCAATACACGTCGTTAACATATGAAAATGATTTCGGGCATTGGCCACAGCGGCTGTTCTTCACGGAGCGCGTTCTGGACGTCTAATTTTGGGTCATTTTTTCGAGCATTGCTGGCCGTATGTCACGAGTAACACGAACAATATTGGCCTCCATGTCAATTGTTACTGGTTTATCAGAAAACCCAAATAATCTCACATAGCCCCACCTTGGAGGCCAATTGGCAGGTCCATTTCTCGAAATTTTGATTTCATTAGATAGTATAAATATTTTAAATCATATGCATATGTTGTACGGGATTTTTTTAATTCTTAATATGTGCGTTGCCTAAAATATGAGGTTTGAGGCTGTCATAAATGCGCGCTTCACTTTTTAGCTCGATCCCGACGGTGCCTTTATGGTGCTTAGTGGGGCCCAAAGTTCCCGAAGTGTGTTTATATGAGGAAATATGACTTCATATTTTATGAAAATTTCGTTCTACAGTTTAATTTTTTCGACAAGTTATATTTTTTCAATTATATATTCTTCCTTTATTTACATATTTTAACAAATTTGATATTTACATATGAGATCTTATCTTTACATATAGATATTGCAACAAATAATATATATGTAGAATCTAAAGAAATTAAATTGTTATTTTATTTTTTAATAATTTTTAAATGGGAAAATGGGAGGAAAAATATTTATATGATTTAATATATTCAAATGCTATCTGAAAATATTTTTATGCTTATAGGAGTTTTATTAGAAATAATAGGCCTCTATAAGCATATAATTTTCAATTTGGTGATTTCTTTTTTAATTTTACGTTATTTCTCTACATTCTCTTAGCAGTGTGTAAGAGGAATTTTCAATTTTGGCAAAGTAATTGTTATTAATCCTTGATATGAAATCGATAATTTTTTCATAACCTGTTTCTTCATAAGATTTGTAGGATACCTCCAGGGCTTTTTATTTATCATTTTAAGACATTTGTTTTGTATAATTTGTAAGCGTTTTAGGTGGCAGTTGGCAGCGTCACTCCAAATAGGACACGCGTATGTTAATATTGGCCTGATAACACTGTTGAAGAGATTTTTGTTGTTTTTGGGTTTTAGAAATGACCTATTTAGTAGTGGCCATAATGCTTTAAATGATTTTATAGCTTTTTGGCACGTAGCCATAATATGTTGTTTAAAAGTAAGCTTTTTGTCCAAGACAACTACGAGATATTTGACATCGTTAAGTACATTTGTGGTATTATTTCCAATAAGAAGATGACGTCTTGGCAGTCTTTTGGGCGATTTGTTGAATGGAAAAATTATTGCTTGGGTCTTGTTTGTATTAATTTTGATTTTCCATTTGTGGAATACAAGTTGTTATATGAATTGATATCAGTACTAAATTATCTTTTCAAAAGCTATGTAGCAGGGGTGGGCACGTAAATGGCTTGTTGGGCCAAATTTGGAATTTCACCTACTAACGGTGGGCCGCACTAGTTTATTTCTGTACAAATATTCATTTTCAAACAAAAAAGCAAAAAAAAAAACAATTTTTAAACAAACATAAAATTTATTAATTCATTTCATACACATTACAAATAAATTTTATACTGAAATATTAGTATTTATAAAAATAATATTATATTTTTAAATTTTTTGAGATCAACGAATTTCATTTTAAATAAAATAAAAAAAAGAATTATATAAAAATAAAATAAAAATATAGGTAACAAAAAATAAAAAAGAAAGGAAGAATTTTTGATTATTTCTCTAAAATCAGGTGTGTAGTTTGTCAAAGTTGTCCGAATGAGTTCCGTAAGATGTTGATTTGTTAAACGTGAACGATTTTTGTTTTTAACATTTTTCATGGTGGAAATTCACAACAATACGTTGTGCCAAACATTGAAAATAAACGAGCAGCACCTTTTTTCAATTGTGGATATTGGGTTTCGTTAACAAGTTTCCAAAATCCAACTAGAGAAGCTGATTTTTGCATTTTCAATACAATATCATCCTTCATTTCTAACAACTCCAATTTTCCAACATCTGGTTTTGCAAGAATTATATCGGATAATAAAAATTCATCATTTAGGACATCACACAAAAATGGGTTAACAAAAACTGAGAATGTTGCTTGAAGTTGTTTGAGATCCTCAAATCTACATTTTAAATTTTCATGAAATTGTTTTAAATTATTTATGTATTCTTCCAGCTTATCGTTTTGTATATTATTTACGTTCAATTTTAAAAGAGGAAAAAATTTAAATTTTTTACATTCGAGGTCTTTTATAAACAAAAGAGGTTTAGCTTCGAAGCCTAACAATGATCGTGACAAATCAAGCACTGTTTTGTCTTTGCATTGTAAACTCAGATTAAGCGATTTAAAATGGTTCATTGTGTCAGTAAAAAACATTAAATCTGAAATCCAAATTTCATTCTCCAGATCTGGATATATTTTTCCTTTTTCTTTTATGAACAACTTTATTGTGGGTAACAGATCAACAAATCGATCCAAAACATTATAAACGGATAGCCATCGCACTATGGACCAAATGGTGACATTGCTTGATAAATCATTGTTTTCCTCAACTTCTTGTAACTCCATAATAAAATTTTTAAACTGACGATGAGTTTAGCGTTTGTTCTGATAAAATTTACAACTTCTACCACAACTTTCCAAATGTTTTCATATATAAAAAATTTTGAAACAAGATGCTTCCGATGAATAATACAGTGAATTGGTAGATAATGTGGGATATCTGGATCTTTATTTAAAAGACCAATCAAACCTTGATTTTTACCCACCATTGCAGGTGCTGCATCTGTGGCAACACTAATAAGTTTATCTCGTGGCAATTCAAATTTGTTTATTACTTCGAAAACGCATTTTTTATATCATTTTTTATATCAATCGCGTTGTTTCAGAAAGAGCTACAAGGTCTAACATTTCTTCAGTGATATTAAATTCAACTGATACAGACCTAATCGCCAATTGAGGAACGCCGCTAACATCTGTGGATTCATCAAGAGCTAAACTAAATGCTGCAGAATTTTTTAGATCGATTTTTAAACTTGTTTCAATAAAAGTGCTGATATCTCCAATCCGACGCTAGGTTGTGCGCCGTGATAAAGAAAGCTGATCTATCGCTTTATGCAGCTTTTTGTTATCAGGGTCGAGAATGCTCATAACCTTCTTCATAGTGTGTTTTCTTAACTCTGCTTCCCCATAAGGACGTTTATCACGGGCAATATCCCTAGCTATTATGTAAATTGCTTCAAGTGATCTGTCATTTCCATGGCTAAAAGACTGCAATGACTGCAATGCCTTCAGTTTAATCTCTCTAAGATTAGTATTAAGGGGATAATCTTTGGGAATGAAATTTTTCATGGTGTCTACTTAAATTGTAAAGTTTGTTATGTGGTACAGTAATTTTGCAAATGAGGCACATAGGTATGCCCTTATTTTCAACAAATCCGAATTTGTGTGTCCATTCGGACTGGAATTTTCTGTTTTCATTACCTATCTTACGTTTTTTATTGCTTGTTCATGCCATTTTAATTCCTTAAACTAAAAAGCGGGACCGATATATGTTGAGTATTACCAGTTAATTTCAATAAAATGAACGTGAGATATAATTAAAAAACGTCCAATATGCCAATTTTAGTTTTTAAATTTTTTAAACAAAATTTTAAAGTTCAACTGAATTTTTAGTGCTTTTTAAAATTTTTGAAAATTTTTCGAGTTAGTGCTTAGTGCTTTTTTTAACATCAGTGACACCAAATTCTTAATTGCTGTTAGCATCACAAGTCGAATCTAATTTTGAAATTTTGTCAAGTATTGAAAATGGATGGCAAATAATCCACCTGATGAAATGGCAAAATTATGAATCCACAATTGAATTTTGGAATAAAGTGAAATTACATAAGGATGCCACTGATTTAAATCCATTTGAAGCTGTAGCTAATCTCGATATTAAACTTTTGTCGCTTTCTTATTTAAACGCTAAAGTTGAGAGGGGTTTTAGCGACATGAACCTTTTCTAATCCAAAATAAGAAATCCATTGCCATTACATTCAGTTACTTCACAGTAAAAATGGATTGAAGGAAAAAAATTTCTGTTCCGAAAGATAAAAAATTTATAGTTTTAATGAAACATTTAAGCATTCCCAAGCATTCAGGACAACAGGGCTTTTACTGAAAAAAGCAAAAATAAAAAATGGAAAATATATTGTTTTTTTTTTTTTCAAATTATGCGATTTTTGTCGGTTTAGTGCTTTTTGATATTTTAAAGTTGACAACCCTGAAAATAATGAACTATAAAAAACGAGAGAGAAAAATTATTATGCTCTGTCGTTTGCATTTCAAATCATGAGTGTGTTTTGCAAACATACAATTTTTAAAATGCATTTTTTTTGTACATGGTACATTGTTTCTAATAGAAAAAATTAAGCATGCTAACAGACGTTACATTCAAATAATTTGTATTATTTTTGTGGCCCTATTGAAAATTTATACTCGTATTAATGCTATTTTTGAACAATACTTTGAAATTTTGGTATTAATGTTTTGATTTTTTTTTTAATTAAACCTCAATTAAATTTTGTAATTTTTTTTAAATTTATATGGGGCCGCATAAGATTCGTTCGTGGGCCGCATGCGGCCCGTGGGGCCGCATTTGCCCATGCCTGCTATATAGCCTCAAAATCGAATATAAACTCGCCAAGAAATAGCAAATGCCCCCACTTTTGTGCCAAAAAACACTAGGTCGTGAAATTTGACGAAAATTTAAAAAATTTTTTTTTAGTTAAAGCCATATTTTTTTTTTTTGTCTCTATTCTTACATATCTGTACTCAGACATGAAGAATTGTTGTATTACCACATGGTTAACCTATTACGCAATGAGACCCAAGATGGAAATTTTTTGATAATATTTATGCCCTCCACACCTCAGTGGCAGAAAGTATATATACATATATACATAGGTTTTTCAGTCCATTTGTAAGGCATCGAAGAACTAATTTCCACCCCCATAAAGTATTGATCCTTATTACAGCTCGAATCGATATAGCGATGTCCGTCTATCCGTCTGACTGTTGAAATCACGCTCATTCACAAAAAAAAAAAAAAAAAAAAAAAAAAACATTTAACTGGGTAAAGTTACGATAATATCATTTGCCATTATTCCCACCAGGTTGATATTTAAAATGGAGTAAATCGGGCATCACTTTGCTTAGATACGAGCAAAAATATGTAGATACCTCAAAAAAAAAACATAAAACACAGTGTGTTTGTTGCAATATTTTAGAGGTTGAACATAATAGTTGTACAACAATATTAACAGTTCAAAAAAGCCACAAAAAATTGATGCAATCATACCAACAAATACAACCACCATGAGCTATGTTAGTAGTATTGCCACATACTTTTTTAATCGCTATCACGATATAATAAAAAAATCGCCAATATGAAAGAAAAAAAAATATAATCCCTAATGAAAAATGTAAAATGAAATATGAAAAATGGAAAATAAAAATTGAAAAATGAAAAATGGAAAATGAAAACTGAAAAATGGAAAATGAAAAATTAAAATTGAAAAATGGAAAATGAAAATTGAAAAATTAAAAATGGAAAATGAAAACTGAAAAATGAAAAATGGAAAATGAAGAATGAAAACTGATGAAAATTGAAAAGTTAAAAATGAAAAATGAAAAGTGGAAAGTGAAAAAGAAAAATTTAATATAAAAAATGAAAAACGAAAAATGAAAAATGAAGAGTAAGAAGTGAAAAATGATATATGAAAAATGGAAAATGAAAAAAATCAAAAAAAAATGAAAAGTGAAAAATAAAAAATGAAAAATTAGTAATTAAAAATTAAAATGTAATGTATCCTTAAATTAGCATAACATTTAAATTAGATTATTTTTAATATTAAAAATTTTCAGCAAAGAATCATTGGAATTTTTTTTTTTTTTTTTTTGAATTATCGTATAACTTCTATGTTCTCAAAACATTCTAATAGGTATCAAACTTTTTGTATTATAACGCCGGCTGCGTTAAATAATGAATTTCATTAGTGTTATATGAACTTATAAGATTTCTAATCTGTTAATCAAATAGTAATTAATTCTTTCTATAGAAGACACGATCATTACTTTTTATAAAAATAAATTATAAAAGAAAAACAATTAACTTTAAATTTAATTGGTATTCGGAATTAATGTTTCAGTATTAATGTAACAGTTTTAAAGTGGTAGCCGTACTCAACATTGGGTGTAATATTGAGTTTAAGCCGCAAGTGGAGGGTATCAAAAAATTCGGCACAACCGAACTTAACACTCTTACTTGTTTAAGTTTTAAAAAATTTTCTGAAACAAAATTTAAAAAAGTTTTTGTTAAATATATGTTAGAGATTAACTGTGTGAATGTTTAAGTAAATTCCTCGGCCAGAATTTTTTTACAAGGATTTTTTTGCGCATATGAAGAAAAATTAGACTTTTGTGAACATTTCAGTAAATGCACTCTTTCTTAATACTTTGTATCAAAAATTAATCACTCTTCTACTTTTAAATGTTATATTTTATCTTAATAGCCTAGGGTTTCGGTAAAAAATAATATGAACTCATTAACCCTTTTTCTATTTTCGATTAGTCTCACAAATATAGCAGAATTTAATTTCTCAACCAATAATAGGGGTTTCTTTCATCTAGTTAACTAAAACAATACATTATTTTTAGGTATTTTTTATATAAATGTGTAATAAATGCGGTCTCCATTTTTTAGCTCAATCCGGCGCACAGTGACTAAAAATCGTTTTTCATTGGCCTAAATTCTCCAACTTTTTAACCGATCAAAATATTTTATTAATTTTTTAATGGATAGATATTTAGTTGGACTTCAGTTAGTTTTAATTTCATTGAAATTGATTGAGTACTTTTTAAGGAATTCTAGGTCAAAGTTGAAGTTTTAATTTTTTTAACTTTCAGCGTGAAATGTGGGTTTTTTATTTTTATTTATTAAAAAATGTCATAGTTGGATTTTAATAATAATTACAATCATTTTTTGTAATAATGGAATTTTTTTAAATGTTTAGACTCAAAAAAATTTGCACACTAAAAAAAAATCAGGTAAAATCAACTGGAAATTTTGCTATTATTACTGGAAAATTAAATTTTTTTTACTGTCAAATTTGCAAATTTGTTTACATTCAAAAACATTAGTAATATTATATAATAGTCTTGCTATTACTACAGAAAAATTTATCATTTTTTGCTGTCAAATTTGTTAATTTTTGCAAAATAAATCTGCTGAACATGATTCTGATTTTGATATGAAAATAAGGATTATTATTTTTTGAAACTTTTTTATTTATTAAAACATTTTATACGTATGTGGGTACAAAACTACAAAAACCTTTTAAAAAAACTTCAATAGATTTTAATAGTATTTGTAACAATGGGAGGTTCTGTTTATTATTGTTTTCTTTTTACTAATACTATGTTTTTCCTACTTATAATTATTATTCATGCAATTATAATTATTATTCATTTGATCAAATATTGTTTGCAAATATTCCATATTTTGTTCTGTGTTATTTCTGTTCTTTCCATTGATTTCGCATACTGAAGATGATCGGATCTGACGTTGCCAATAATATATAAAATGGATAATTTGTAGAATTTTGTGAAATTTTTACATGGTACTAGTTTGTATATATTCTTGCGGTTTCCTTAGCACAATCTCCAAATTTTCTAGAGTCAATTTCTTAATTGCACGCAAGTACTTCTACGATTATTTTAAATCTACTCCTCCTACTCCTGTTTCTGAATCTGAAAAGAAGATAATCCATATTTATATGCACCAGTATTATCTGATGATTTTTTTGGGACTTGGTTTAATTGACGTGTTGTTTCTTGGCATATGATGCAGCTGGATGCAGCCTTCGTGTTAGTCCTGGCCTACTTTTCCATGTATCATTGAATATATTGCTGTTTTGTTAATTTCAAATCCACAAATAATATTAATGCCTCCTCATTTGTGAACTGTTGTGCATCGCTCGGAGTTGGTATACTTTTAAGAATCCGTTTTGTCCTCACTGGACTAGCTTTAACAACTTTTTCAATGATATCCACTTTTGTCAATTGTTTCTGTGATCGCAATTGATGTAGGAAAAATTTTTTTATATTTGTACAACCAATTTCATCGTTAACATCTTTAAGTTTCCGCCTCTTAGATCTGTCGCTGCAGTTGTCCAATGATTTGCGTGGTCTTCCAGCCTTATCTTGCTTTGTTCTTTCTGTAGCGACAGTAAGTTGGCCTTCTAACCAGTTTGCGCTTTTTATATAAAAGTTTTATTTATTGTAGCTAACTTCTTTGTTGCGTTTTTTTAGTGCTTTGACGAAATTAGTTAATTGCTCTTGTATTTCGGTGCTACACGACTTTAAGTTTAATTTTATTTTAACGTAACTAAGAACATCTTCCTGGTTTTTGTTTCTAAAATACTATTCGGCCAGTTCTTTATAACTGAAGCTCTCCATATTTTTCTGAATATTTTTATTTGCGACTGTTATTGCTGAAATATATTAGAGCAATTGAGTTTGTATTCAAATGTCGCTTTCTTATAAGCCTTCTCATAAGCCATCATACTATGTTTCTAGGTAAAATAAAAAGGTAAGAAAATGGCATTAGTGCATGACTACCTAAAATGATATGTAAAAAACCCACTAAAAAAAATCAACTGGAAATTTTGCTATTACTACTGAAAAATCAAAATTTTTTGCTGTCAAATTTTCAAATTTGTTTACAGCCAAAGAATATTTACGCTTAAAAACGTTAGTACTATTACACTGTGGAACAAATTCAGGTTAGCAAAAGTTAGGTCGATTCTGAGAGTGAGGGGTGAAAATAGAGGCTAAATTAGAAGACCCGTATCGCGGCGTTTGTTTATGTTAGTTCGAATTTTTTTTAATCGACCTTCGAACTTTGCAGTCAAATGCCGATTTTCAGCATATTGTTTATATGGTTTTTTGGCTATAACTCGTCGACTAATTGATATTTTTTCAATCTATAAAAGCCAAATTATTACTAGAGGACCTGTGCAACAATTAAATTTTTTTTAAAAATTGATTTAGAAAATTTTTGTGGTGCTTATGAAGCAAAATGTTGGAAAAATGATTATTTTTTTCATGCTTTTTGAAAATATTTTCCACAAAACTAAGTTTTTTTTTGCTTTCTGTTTGATCTATAATATGCTTCTCAGTTTCTTCAATAAATTTCATTTGAAAAGTAAACAATCATAATACAAAAATTGCGTCTTCCAGCTTAATATTAATTTACTTCTAATTATACCCTATACCACTATGTGGTTTGGGTATAATGATTTTGTGCTGCTGTTTGTAACAACCAAAAATATATGACCTAGACCCATCATTAATTATTCCGATCGAATCAGAATCACTTTCTGAGTTGATTTAACAATGTCCGTCCGTCCGTCCGTCCGTCTGTGTGTCCATGTAAACCTTGTAATCAAACTGCAGGTCGCAAATATGAATATATTTTGATGAAATTTGGTATATAAGCTTTTATCGGCCATGGGATGAACGCTATTGAAATTGGTGAGAATCGGTCCATGTTCAGACCTATCCCCCATACAAATTACCCATATGAAATCGACATAAATTGCCATAAGATCCAAATTGTCATATAGATCTTACTCAAATTGGGTTTGTATGCGTTCATTACATCCATTAATGAGTAGTCCAAAAATGATCCCTTTGACCCCATATAGAGCTGCTTCCCGGTCTTCACTTAAATCTATTAAAAAACAAAAATATTGCACTGATTCTTCTCAAATTTTATTTGTATATATTTTTGTCCCTAGTCCCTATATAGATATGGCATCCGATATGAACTTTTCATATCTGCAGCCAAAAAATTAATAAAAATCCCACTCAAATTTGGTTTTTGCTTATTTTCTATGTCCAGTTAGTTGGGCCTAAGAGATAGGGTTTCTAAACGCATGGTATAGGGTATCGTATAGTCGATCTAGACCGACTATAATTTTCTTACTTGTTTTTTATGTACCAATTTCGTTCAGTGTTGGTTTTGAAGAAACATTGAAAAAGAAATTATAAAAATATGGAAAAAAAATATATTTTTGAAATGTTAGTTATGAAAAGTTTTAAGTAAAAAAATTAAATAAATTAAATTAATGATTTGCCCACACAAATTTGCAACAATTCCATCCAATTGGTTTTGTGTGACTAGGATTGGGTCCTTTGATGTTTCATAGAATGTACCTTCAAAAGGGTCGTATTCTGAGAAGAAATGCATGGATGTAGCAGCGGCGGTTGTAGTACTGAAATCTGTTTGAAGATCAATACTTTGGTATGTTGGTACTGGAACAAATTCTGAGTGCGGTAATGGTAATTGGACACTTGGCACTGCTACATAAGTTTTATTCTTTGCTTTCCTTATATTCAAAGTTTTATGGTAGTTGATACATCCATAGCAATTTTCTTCTTGATGCGGGCTGTTGTCTAACCATATCATTGGTATACCAAAAGGCATAGCCTTCTTCTTTTCACTTTTCCATTGCATAAGAGTTGAATAGCAATTAAAGCAAACTTTTTTAGGGGCAAAGTTTACGTCAGTGATAAACTCTTGCGAGAAGTATTGTTTATAGGCTTCAAAAAAAAAAAAAAAATCCTCGCATTGCCACATTTTTCATCGCTTGCTATGAAACGTCCACAAACATTCAAAAATGATCCATTTTACATTTTGGTTCCGACATTTTTAATACAATATATATTATACAATGTTTTTTTTTTATTATTTTTATGAAACCGATGCACTTAACTTAAATCACTCACAAAATGAAATAAGTTCCAAAAAAATTAATAGCGAATTTTATCACGACCGAGCGAAAATTAAAAGACATCAGCTTCGGCTGAGTTTCGAGTCTTAACTGAATCTTCATTTTTGAAATTAGTTCGCTTGTACGAAATAAAAAAAATCGCTACCTGTGCAGTGGTTGAAAACAAAAAAGTTGTTTTACTAATTCCTAATTCTTGGAACTTCCCTTTTTAATTACTTCTACCTAAATCGCTATTTATTTAATGGTTTTGGGATTTTTAACGCAAATTATAGACTAAGACCATTTTCTTTTCAAATGAAATTTATTGAAGAAACTGAGAAGCATATTATAGATCAAACAGAAAGCAAAACTTCGTTTTGTGGAAAATATTTTCAAAAAGCATGAAAAAAAAAATAATTTTTCCAATTTTTGCTTCATAAGCACCACAAAAATTTTTTAATCAATTTTTTAAAAATTTTTAATTGTTGCACAGGTCTCTAGCAATAATTTGGCTTTTACAGATTGAAAAAATATCAATTAGTCGACGAGTTATAGCCAAAAAAACATACCATCAATATGCTGAAAATCGGCATTTGACTGCAAAGTTCGAAGGTCGATTAAAAAAAAATTCGAACTAACATAAACAAACGCCGCAATACGGGTCTTCTAATTTAGCCTCTATTCAGAATCACTCTCAGAATCGACCTAACTTTTGCTAACCTGAATTTGTTCCACAGTGTTATCTAAAAGTCTTGTTATTACTACAGAAAAATATATCATTTTTTTCTGACAAATTTGTTAATTTTGGTAAAATAAATCTGCTGAACATTAGCGCAATGATTCTGATTTTGATATGAAGGTAAGGGTTTTTATTTTTTTAACCTTTCTTATATATTAAAACATTTCATACATATGTGGGTAAAAAACCTTTTAAAAATAAAAACTGCAATAGATTTTAATAGCATTTTTAACAATTGGATGTTCTGTTTTTAAGTGTGCGAAGTTAGAAGAACAGAAATAACACAGAACAAAATATGGAATATTTGCAATCAATATTTGAATCAAATGAATAATTGCCTTTTAATGTTATTTAAGTACGCAAAACAGAAAGTTTGCGAAGTTAGCCCCGTATTTTTGGAAATACAATTTTTTGAAGACTGTTCTGAATTGGTCTGGGATTGTTCTACAATGTTCCAAAACGATGAGTTTCTAAAATATAATTTGTACCGGTAAATCGAAAAAACGAATTTTAAGCTTTGCCCCCCCACTTTTGGAAAAAAAAAAAAATAATTTGGCAGTTGTTCTAGGTTGTTCTATTTGTTCTACACATTGTTCCAAAATAGATGTGTCGCACACCGTAACGTACGCAAATGAGAACGAAAAACATTTTCCCGCGATATCAACGTTCAACCTCCGCCACTCTGACCTTGCCTTCTATCACGCGGACGACTCTTCCGGTCAGCCACTCTTGAGGCGGGAGGTTGTCCTCGTGAACCACTACTACTTGGTCTACTCTGAGGTTGCACTCTTCTTTGTGGCACTTGCCCTTGTTCTGCAGCCCAAGGATGTAGTCTTTGGACCAAGCATG
This sequence comes from Cordilura impudica, assembly GCA_963682025.1. Classification (NCBI taxonomy): domain Eukaryota; kingdom Metazoa; phylum Arthropoda; class Insecta; order Diptera; family Scathophagidae; genus Cordilura; species Cordilura impudica. The sequence continues at coordinate 141,219,172 of OY821519.1, forward strand.
CCAGAACCGCTGCTTGAGTGCGCAAAGCATCTCAGATTGTTGTCGCTGACGTCTCCGACGGATCCTGACGGCAGCGAACGCAGACCCTCTCCGATTATTAGATGCGCGGGAGTCAGCGCATTCCCGTCGTTCGGGTCTGATGCGATTGGACGACTGTTAAGCACCGCCTTTACTTCTGCAAGCATTGTCAACCTTTCCTCTTGGGTTAGCGACGTATTGCCCACCGCTCGCAGAAGTAGGTGTTTCGCCTGCTTCACGGCTGCTTCCCACAGTCCTCCGAAGTGAGGAGCGCTGGGAGGTATGAAGCTGAAGTCGACCTTGTATGACGCTACGTACGACACGACGGCCTCTTTGCCCCTTTCGAACGCCTCGTACAACTCTTTTAGTGTTCGGCTGGCCCCCACGAAGTTGGTGGCGTTGTCGCAGTACACTTTGCTGGGCAGTCCTCTCCTGGCAACGAACCTTTTAAGAGAAAGAATAAATGCATCAGTGGACAAGTTTGATACTAATTCTAAGTGAACTGCCTTTGAAGTGAAACAAACGAATACCGCTATATACATTTTAATAGGTGGTCTACCTCGAATTCGTAATGAAATATTAATGGGACCACAAAAGTCTACGCCAACTATTAAAAATGGACGTAGAGCTCTCACTCTATCTGTGGGATATTTCCCATTATTTGGGTCATTAATTTTGGTTTATAGCGGTAACAATGAACACATTTACGCACTATATTGCTGCACTCGTCTCTTGCATTTATGAGCCAAATATTCTCTCTTAAAAGAGATATTAATGCTTTTGTACTTTTGTACCAGCATGGCAATTATCGAAATGCAAATCGCGTAAATACCGTGAAACAAAAATTGTTTTTCTTGGCAATAGAAGTGGGAATTTGGTATTATACGGTAATGGCGCATTAAGCAATCTCCCACATACCCTGACTAGTGAAAAGTTTCGCTTATTTTCTGTAAAATTGTGAATAAATGGTGTTAACCTTTGAATATTAGAAGGTAGCTCTAGAGATTTTTTCAATTTAGAAATCTCCTCAGCAAAATTTTCTCTCTGGACTATTTACACAAGCCTATAAAATTCCCAATTGATTTCCTTGACTGTAGGAGTCTTTGAGTTTGATATTTTACACTTTCTAACAAAATCAATAAATCTTAACACGAAGCACATGACTCTTATAATCTTTTTATATGAAGATTGATCCTTAATCAATTTTAAGAATATATTTTCAGAATCATCTTTCGGAGAACTTTGTAATTCTGATGAATTCTCTACTGTAAGGAAAACATTGGATTTTCTCTTTTCTAAGGACTGTTGGTTCTCTGTTAGCTCGAAATGATGGTTAACAGGCCACTATGAGCTATCATGGAGAAGAAATGAAGGACCTTCAAATCAAATTGAGTTTTTTAACTCGTCTACATCACTTCCTCTTGAAACAATGTCAGCCGGATTTTGCTTTGTAGGCACATGGCGCCAGTAAGCGCGGTCTGACCATTCTTATATTTCAGCAACTCGATTTGAAACAAAAGTTGCGAGAGTAGATGAATGAGTTTTGATCCAATGTAAAGTGATTTCTGAATCTGTCCAGAAGTTTACACTCTCGATTTCAAAGCTAATCGTTTTCTCAATTCGAGTCCACGCTGCACACAACTCAAGTCTCGGAAGAGATTTCGCCTTGAGTGGAGCGACTTTTGATTTAGCTGTAAGTAGCCGACAAAAGACTCCATTTGAGTCAATACTCCGAATGTATATGCAGCACCCATACGCCGTCACGTACGGCGTCAGAAAACCCATGAATCTGGATTTTTGATGAAGAATTTGTGTGAACGAATCTTGGGATCTGAATTGAATCAATTTTTAATAAATTAATTTAAAAATCATCCCATGCAGTATTTAGTCGCATAGGGATGGATTCATCCCAGTCGAGTTTTTGAATCCAAAGTTCTTGTAACAACATTTGGATTTTGTTATAATTGGGCATAAAAGTCCGAGAGGATCAAACAACCGAGATGAAACCGATAAAATGTTTCTTTTTGTTGCTTTTAGGTCGTTGAAATTATCTTCCAAATAAAACCTAAATGAATCATTCTTCGGAACCCAATGTATACCTAAAGCTTTGGCTGAATCGGAATCATTATGTAATAATTTTTCTTTACCATTTGAAATATTAAAATCGGGATGATTCGAAAACCATTTGGTTAAATTAAATCCAGCTGAACGCAGTATTTGAGTCACCTGGTCTCGAATAATTAAAAGTTCTTGAAAATTATTGGCGCCAGTTAACAAGTCATCGACATAAAAATCACTGCGAATAATTTTTGCACCCATTGGCAAAATCTCTTTGTATAAATCACTTAAGTGAGTGAGACATCTGATCGCTAAAAATGGCGCAGAAGCTGTACCGTAAGTGACTGTATTTAAACGGAAAACTTGAAGCAAATCAGATGGGTTTTGTCTCCAAAGGATTAGTTGAAAATTTCTATCTTTTTCGCCAACCAAAACTTGGCGATACATTTTTTCAATATCAGCAGTGATAACGAATTTATGGAAACGAAAACGGATTAGAGTTGAATATAACTCTTCTTGAACAGTAGATCCAACCATTAATAAATCGTTAAGCTACTTGAGCCATCAAAGACTACACGAAGTTTAGTAGTAGAGCTTTGAGGACGTAAAACACATTGATGAGAAATGAAATAATGTGGGAGACTCGGAATAGTATTGTCCGCAATAGACATGTGACCTAAGTCGACATACTCTTTCATAAAATCGTGATACATTTCTCTTATAATTTTGTCTTTCGAGAGTTTGCGTTCAAGAGCAAGAAAACGCCTCTTGGCATTATCAAACGAAGATCCCAAAAGTTTTGGATCAGACTTGAAAGGAAGCGAGACTTCAAAACGTCCTAACGATAACCGTCGAACCGAATCTTTAAAGTTTTCCTCACATTTTCGTTGTTCCTCATTATAAATAACTGTTGATTCATTTTTAAATTCTTCTAGTTCCCAAAATTTCCGAACTATTGAATCAACAGACTCCTCGTATTCTATAACATTGCTAACGTGACATACATTCAAACTTGAGCCCTTAGATTGATTACATTTTCCAGCTACAATTCAGCCGAGTGAAATTTTTTGCAAAACTGGAAGGCTCGGGTTGGACTTAATTTGTCCAACACATAAAAGTTCAAAGAACAGTTCATCACCGATTAATAAATCAACTTTTTGTGGTTTGTAAAAGCAAGGATCTGCCAATTCAATATTCTTAGGAATATTCCAATCAGTAGTACAAATCCTGCGATCCGGTTGAAAGTTCGTAATTAAACTTAATACCCAAAACTTTGAAGAGAATTGAGTAGAATTAACCCTCGACATGACAGTATCTCTATACTAGATTTTGCAGAAGAATTTGTTTCACCAATGCCAATTAAATTCAGTCTACTTCCTTCTCGTTTTATTCTAAGTCTCTGTGCAAGGTCCTCGGTAATTAAATTTGGTTGTGAACCGGAGTCTAAAAGAGCTCTAGCCAGAATATAATTTCCAGAACTGCTCCTTACTTTTACCACGGCTGTGGCGAGAATGACATTCTCATCTGATGATGAATAATTCACCGACGCGTGAGGAACCGATGGTTGCTCTGATAAGTAATTTACTGACGAACTATGAATAGCACTTGCACCTTGAGAGTCAGAGCAGTAGCGATATAAAAGTTTATTGTGAGCTCCACTGCAAACTCTGCATTTTTTAGCACTACATTTCGCTACGGTATGACCTTTTTAAGGCAGTTTATACACGCAGGCACAGCTTTTATAAAGTCGAATCTTTTAAACACTGGAACCGCGGCAAAAGAAGGGCAATTGTAAATACTATGTATGCTGATCTTTACAATAAAGACATTTTTCAGCAGACTGTTTTGATTTAAATCTTGTACAAGATAATGATGTTTTGTAATTCTTTTTAGGCGCATTATCAGTCTTATTCCTTGAACTACTAGGTCTCGAACTAGACGATTCATCAGCCGAAATATGCTGATACCTTTTATTCAAAGCCGCCTCACAGTCAGACCATAATGGGAGCTTATTGAAGTCAAGCTGTTCTTCCCACTTGGATTTAGTGACTGGATCAACTTTCGACATCACTAAATGTATTAAGATAGCATTTGCAATTTTTTTATCATCACCCATAGATAGCAATGAATCGTAAATGGCAGAAACTGTATCGATCATGCTACGCAAAGCAGAAGCTGAAGGTTTTGTGATCTCCGGAAGATCAAAAAGTTTCCAAATATTATCGAAAAAAATTAGACACTCGTTGTCATAAACCTTTTTTAAGCTGGCTAATGCTTTGGGATAATTGTCTTCAGAAATCTGAAAAGCTTTAACTGTACCCAAAGCTTCATCGCATAAGCATGATATCAAATGATTAAACTTTTCGATATCTGTTAACGTCGGATCATTATGGACTAAGTTCTCAAACAGGCTCATAAAGTTTTTGTACTCAGAATATTTTCCGTTGAATTTAGGGAGCCGCATGTTTGAATGATGAGCTTGCCTAAATGAAGTCTCGGGCCAACTTGATTTAATGTTTTTAGCTCAAAAACAAAGATTTTGTAGTTACACAAAGATCTTCAAGCTCGGATCTATCATCATTTGTGGGATCTAAAATGTCCAACTCTAATTGACACTCCATTGCTTGGGTAGTATGTTCTTTTAATTTTTCCAACCTACAAAAGGATTGAAAGAAATGGTTTTTTCTAGGATCGACTTACGAATTCTAGAAATATTTTCAATCGCTTTGGCCTTGAGTGGAGCGACTTTTGATTTAGCTGTAAGTAGCCGACAAAAGACTCCATTTGAGTCAATACTCCGAATGTATATGCAGCACCCATACGCCGTCACGTACGGCGTCAGAAAACCCATGAATCTGGATTTTTGATGAAGAATTTGTGTGAACGAATCTTGGGATCTGAATTGAATCAATTTTTAATAAATTAATTTAAAAATCATCCCATGCAGTATTTAGTCGCATAGGGATGGATTCATCCCAGTCGAGTTTTTGAATCCAAAGTTCTTGTAACAACATTTGGATTTTGTTATAATTGGGCATAAAAGTCCGAGAGGATCAAACAACCGAGATGAAACCGATAAAATGTTTCTTTTTGTTGCTTTTAGGTCGTTGAAATTATCTTCCAAATAAAACCTAAATGAATCATTCTTCGGAACCCAATGTATACCTAAAGCTTTGGCTGAATCGGAATCATTATGTAATAATTTTTCTTTACCATTTGAAATATTAAAATCGGGATGATTCGAAAACCATTTGGTTAAATTAAATCCAGCTGAACGCAGTATTTGAGTCACCTGGTCTCGAATAATTAAAAGTTCTTGAAAATTATTGGCGCCAGTTAACAAGTCATCGACATAAAAATCACTGCGAATAATTTTTGCACCCATTGGCAAAATCTCTTTGTATAAATCACTTAAGTGAGTGAGACATCTGATCGCTAAAAATGGCGCAGAAGCTGTACCGTAAGTGACTGTATTTAAACGGAAAACTTGAAGCAAATCAGATGGGTTTTGTCTCCAAAGGATTAGTTGAAAATTTCTATCTTTTTCGCCAACCAAAACTTGGCGATACATTTTTTCAATATCAGCAGTGATAACGAATTTATGGAAACGAAAACGGATTAGAGTTGAATATAACTCTTCTTGAACAGTAGATCCAACCATTAATAAATCGTTAAGCTACTTGAGCCATCAAAGACTACACGAAGTTTAGTAGTAGAGCTTTGAGGACGTAAAACACATTGATGAGAAATGAAATAATGTGGGAGACTCGGAATAGTATTGTCCGCAATAGACATGTGACCTAAGTCGACATACTCTTTCATAAAATCGTGATACATTTCTCTTATAATTTTGTCTTTCGAGAGTTTGCGTTCAAGAGCAAGAAAACGCCTCTTGGCATTATCAAACGAAGATCCCAAAAGTTTTGGATCAGACTTGAAAGGAAGCGAGACTTCAAAACGTCCTAACGATAACCGTCGAACCGAATCTTTAAAGTTTTCCTCACATTTTCGTTGTTCCTCATTATAAATAACTGTTGATTCATTTTTAAATTCTTCTAGTTCCCAAAATTTCCGAACTATTGAATCAACAGACTCCTCGTATTCTATAACATTGCTAACGTGACATACATTCAAACTTGAGCCCTTAGATTGATTACATTTTCCAGCTACAATTCAGCCGAGTGAAATTTTTTGCAAAACTGGAAGGCTCGGGTTGGACTTAATTTGTCCAACACATAAAAGTTCAAAGAACAGTTCATCACCGATTAATAAATCAACTTTTTGTGGTTTGTAAAAGCAAGGATCTGCCAATTCAATATTCTTAGGAATATTCCAATCAGTAGTACAAATCCTGCGATCCGGTTGAAAGTTCGTAATTAAACTTAATACCCAAAACTTTGAAGAGAATTGAGTAGAATTAACCCTCGACATGACAGTATCTCTATACTAGATTTTGCAGAAGAATTTGTTTCACCAATGCCAATTAAATTCAGTCTACTTCCTTCTCGTTTTATTCTAAGTCTCTGTGCAAGGTCCTCGGTAATTAAATTTGGTTGTGAACCGGAGTCTAAAAGAGCTCTAGCCAGAATATAATTTCCAGAACTGCTCCTTACTTTTACCACGGCTGTGGCGAGAATGACATTCTCATCTGATGATGAATAATTCACCGACGCGTGAGGAACCGATGGTTGCTCTGATAAGTAATTTACTGACGAACTATGAATAGCACTTGCACCTTGAGAGTCAGAGCAGTAGCGATATAAAAGTTTATTGTGAGCTCCACTGCAAACTCTGCATTTTTTAGCACTACATTTCGCTACGGTATGACCTTTTTAAGGCAGTTTATACACGCAGGCACAGCTTTTATAAAGTCGAATCTTTTAAACACTGGAACCGCGGCAAAAGAAGGGCAATTGTAAATACTATGTATGCTGATCTTTACAATAAAGACATTTTTCAGCAGACTGTTTTGATTTAAATCTTGTACAAGATAATGATGTTTTGTAATTCTTTTTAGGCGCATTATCAGTCTTATTCCTTGAACTACTAGGTCTCGAACTAGACGATTCATCAGCCGAAATATGCTGATACCTTTTATTCAAAGCCGCCTCACAGTCAGACCATAATGGGAGCTTATTGAAGTCAAGCTGTTCTTCCCACTTGGATTTAGTGACTGGATCAACTTTCGACATCACTAAATGTATTAAGATAGCATTTGCAATTTTTTTATCATCACCCATAGATAGCAATGAATCGTAAATGGCAGAAACTGTATCGATCATGCTACGCAAAGCAGAAGCTGAAGGTTTTGTGATCTCCGGAAGATCAAAAAGTTTCCAAATATTATCGAAAAAAATTAGACACTCGTTGTCATAAACCTTTTTTAAGCTGGCTAATGCTTTGGGATAATTGTCTTCAGAAATCTGAAAAGCTTTAACTGTACCCAAAGCTTCATCGCATAAGCATGATATCAAATGATTAAACTTTTCGATATCTGTTAACGTCGGATCATTATGGACTAAGTTCTCAAACAGGCTCATAAAGTTTTTGTACTCAGAATATTTTCCGTTGAATTTAGGGAGCCGCATGTTTGAATGATGAGCTTGCCTAAATGAAGTCTCGGGCCAACTTGATTTAATGTTTTTAGCTCAAAAACAAAGATTTTGTAGTTACACAAAGATCTTCAAGCTCGGATCTATCATCATTTGTGGGATCTAAAATGTCCAACTCTAATTGACACTCCATTGCTTGGGTAGTATGTTCTTTTAATTTTTCCAACCTACAAAAGGATTGAAAGAAATGGTTTTTTCTAGGATCGACTTACGAATTCTAGAAATATTTTCAATCGCTTTGGCTTTTCTTTGGATCAATTTATCCAAATCATCAGAACCAGGACCGCTTTGGTGTTTTTTGCCACCAGCCATATCGAAAACCACAAAATTTTAGCGAAAAATTTTAAAGAATTTAATAACTGGGGTTATTATCCGCAATTTCGAAAAACTAACTCTCAAGCAAATTTATGTATGTATATAATTTAAAAAATTAAGAGTGTATACAGCGCTCAAAATCAAATTCATATTGTTAAATTATTCGGAAGAATTAATATTCAAATTAAAAACAGATTTATCCCAAATATTCAAGTTGATTTTGGAACTGGTATTTCAATTAGCCTATGCTAATAAATTATAATGAAATAAACCAATACGCGATTTGCTTGCTATAAATTCTATACAATTCTGAATTTATAAAACTCTAGATATGGTTCTCACGATTTAAGTTTTATCATTAGATATATTTAAAAAATATAATACTTCGTTCTTCGTTCAAAAAATCAATAATTTATAAAATTCACACTTTATTCTTTTTAATTTTTCATTTGCTTAATTTTGCCACAAAGAATAATACATATTTTTACTTTCAAATTAAAAAACGAAGAAATTTGTTTCAAAATATTTAGTATTTTTCTCGCTCGGATATAAAAATCACTACCTTCCCAACCTTTGGTAATTCAAATAAATCAACAATTTTACCAAGTTTAAGTAATTAGAAATTAAAAACCGAAAATAAATAATAAAATAGAAGTAAGATATTTATTTCCAATTGATTTTCAATAAAACACGCACATTAGCTTCATAAAAGGAAATATTATTTTTTCCTATTATTTATTTAATAAATTCTCTGTACGACCGTCAAAAGAACTATCGGAGTTTGATATATATGACGATGTAAACGGCGCTTGTGGTTGACTTGGCAACGGTTGCTTCAACACAGCCATGTTCAACACAGCCATGTTGAATCAATCGTTGCCTGGTGTGTAGCTCTGTTGCCCATTGATTTTCGTGTTGTATCAACCGTTGCCAGAAATATCAAAAAGTTTTGATATTTTTGGTTGGTTGAAGCAACCGTTGCTACGTGTGTATCATTGTTTACTGCATTTACTTCTTCAGTTCGTCGAAAGCAAGCGAATAGGAAGGTTCGTGCGAAGTAATGTTAAGCGGAGAGCAGGAAAACAAAAAAATGCCTATTGAGAATAATGAAAATTATGTTAACTTTATTAACGAATATAAAAATTTGAGAGAGCTATGGGACGTAACTTGTGAAAAATATAAAAATAAAAATCTAAAAAAAAGCATATGAACAATTAAAAATAGAATATAATAAAAAATTATATTATACTTTTCTTCCGCTTGTGTCTTTTCTGTACCACAGCTACACACAGTAATGAGGTTGCGGCACTCGTTGCCACGTGTTTAGTCAACAAACAGAACACGTTGCTACAACGCATTTAAGCAACCGTTGCCTGGTGTGCAGGCAGCATTAAGGTGGTAGCACGGAACGAACGGAATGAAACGAATATTGTAAACAAACAAAAAGTATGAGTGTTATTAATTTTTTTTTTTATACAAAATAATGAAATTAACACTCGCGAATAAAGTGATTTATTAAACAAAATAAAAGAAAAATTATTTAATTTAATTGATTGCCGACGAAATAAAGCGGTAATAATTATTAACTCGGTTTGTGGTAATAGACAAAATATATTGTATGTGTGTGTGCATGTAAGTACAAGTAACACTCGAAATTTTTTGTTTCACTTACAAGGCGTAATGTTCACAAAATAATAAATTTTGATTTTATTTTTTTATAAAAAGTAAAAGGCTCTAGGTCAGGTTTTATAAAAATCTTTGTTTTTATTTATTTTCAAATTTTCGAGGGCCTTCGGCCTTCATCATCAGGAAACGACAAAGCTATAAAAACAAACGTAACACAATTATACGAAAAATTCTTAACAACGGAAAAAACTTACATTAACAAAAAATTACAAAAGACATTAATACAATTTAATAACAAATATTTATGTTTAAATACGAAAAACACTGGCGTTGTGTACGCTTTGCCTACTTGTTTTTAACGACTTTTTTCTTATCAAACGTCTGTAGGCATTCGCTCGGTTGTCAATGTCTGCTTTATAGTTTATTCTCTTTTCATTGGGTACATTTATTATGTGGAGCATTTCTAGCATCAGTCTGCGAGAGTAATTTTGTTCTTGTTGTAAAATTTTAACGTTTTCAAAATCTGCTGTGTGTCTATTCTTTATGCAATGTTCTGCTAACGCTGTCTTTTGTTGGCATTCGTTGTTACTTTGATTTTGGTCTGATTTGTGAGCGGAAACCCTTGTCTTCAGTTTTGATTTTGTTGTACCAACATATGACATGTTGCATACGTTGGATCCGTCGCCTTTACATTTTATTTCGTAAACTAAATCTGATTTATCGTCGTCTTTGACTTTACTCTTTAATTTACTAAACAGTTGGCCAACATTTGTGTTACTCCTTACAGCAATTCTAATTTTGTTTTTGTCGTATATATTAGTTCTCCTCATTGCTTTGTTTAAACCCGCTGAGTTAGTAAATGTTTTGTATATAAGTTTTGGTCGCTCCATGTTCGTTGTCGTTGCTACAATGTTTTTGTTACCGTGGTATTCGTTGATCAATTTTCTACATAATTTTTGTGGATAGTCATTGTTTGCTAAAATATTTAGTATCCGTTTTTTGTTTTCTTTGTGGAATATTGTATCGCTGACGTCGAAAACTTTAGAAATAAAATTTTTTATTGTGTTAATTTTCATCTTATATGAGTGGTGAGAGTGAAAGTTGATTATCCTACCAGATGCCGTTGGTTTTTGATACCAATTCAATCTAATTTCGTTGTTATGTCTAATAAATAAAGTGTCCAAAAAAAGGTATTTGTTCATTGTTTTCTTCTTCCATTGTGAATTTTATGGATTTGTTGATGTTGTTTAGCTCGTCTAATGTAGATTGTAGCTCGGATTTCTTGATGATTGCGAATAAATCATCTACATATTTTACTAAAAAAGTTGGTTTTATTGTTAGCTTCTCTAGCGCATTTTCCAATACTTGGTCCATATATATATCGGCTATGATCGGTGACGCAGGGGACCCCATGGGTGTGCCTTTTCGTTGACTTTAGATTTTGTCACCGTATTTGAAATACCTGTTATCTTTTATGCAAAACCGAAGAATGTCCATAAATAGTTTCTTTTCCACACTTGTGTTTTCTTTTAATGTCTGCCATTTTTCATCTACCATATTTAATGCGCTATCCACAGGAATGCTGGGAAAAAGTGCGACAACATCAAAAGAGACCATGACTTCGTCATCATGGATGTGTGTTCTATTAATTTTTTCTTTAAGTTCTTGGGAGCTTTTTATGTTGAATGGAGAATTTTTGGTGAGGTTTTTAAGGATGTTGATTATATAGTTACATATTTTGTATGATGGTGAGTTGATCGACGAGCATATTGGTCTTAGCGGTGTGTTCAGTTTGTGAATTTTTGGCAAACCGTAGATTCTAGGTGGTATTGAGGTTCTTGTGGTTAGGTTTTCCTTTTCATAGGCATTTTGAAAACAAATAAAAACAAAGATTTTTATAAAACCTGCCCTAGAGCCTTTTAATTTTTATAAAAAAATAAAATCAAAATTATAATACTTGAGGTCACTGGGATATCCAAAACATACCATCTAAAATTTAAAATAATAAATGTTCAAATTTAAAAAACGAAGCGTAAATAATAATTATTGTGTTTGAACTCGAATATAAGCGGGGATTTACAAAATTTCTGAACAATTTACAGAACTCAATAAAATATGAATAATTTACAAATTTTAGGTTAAACAAACACAAATATTCTTTACGCTTTTACCTCTGTTTCAGATAAGCCAGAATCTGAATTACTCCCCTGATTCTGTTGTGGACGGCAGTTACGGGAACTGCAACGACGAGGCATGGAAACAGAAGATTAGTTCTCCAAGATAGGTAAGGTTATAGTAGAAATATAAATATGTGGCTTTGTAACGAAAAAAAAAAAAAACGCGCACAAAGTAGTCACTTCAAGCCGTGGTTTACTTAAACTTTTGCAATAACTTAGCAAACCCGATATAAAATTTTTAAAGTTTATAAAATTTTACGATATTTTAAAATAATTTATTAAAATATTTTCTTAATGTCGAATTTAATTAAGTCCCTGCTCGGGCGCCATGAAAAATCTTAATAGTTTTTAAATTTTAGATTACAGTAAAAAAACAATTTCAAAATGTTGGGAATTAAATTCAAAAGAAAACAACTAAACTTGTTGACGGAAAATTAAAACACTTCTTTCTATGGTGTAAATAAACGACTGACTTTTTTAATTATATATTAACTTCATATTCTTTTCTTTTCAGAACCCGTTATGTTTTACATTGTAAGCAATTCAGTTCGAGGGGTTGCCAAAAACACTTAATTTTATAAATTATTATTATGTCAAAGGTTATCGAAATTCATGTGATAGATAACTTTACTTGTAATATCATGGACTTCAATAAAGTTCATAAAAAAAACCATTAAAAAGAAAATATTATTATTTAAAAAATAAAAAATATATGTATAAAATAAAAATAAAAGGTAAAAAAATAAGTTAAAAAAAAACATCCGACGGAGAAAACCCCGAAGGTAAAAAACTCCGTTGACGATCCAACACATATTTTGTTCTGTGTTATTTCTGCTCTTTAGTAGTTTTTTGACTTCATCTAAATCCCGATGTTCTACTTTCCATTGAATTCGAATACTGCAGATGAACGGATCTGACGTCGCCAATAATATATTAAATAGATCTTCATTTGTGGAATTTCGTGAAATTTTTGTAGTGTTGTGCTCTATATAAAATCTGTAATACTTATTTAATTCGGCGCCGTGTTGCAATCCCATATACCATAACCCCATATTGGCTTTATAGCACTTTTTCCTATGCTATAAAACCATAATTTGGGTTTGGGGTTATCGCACAAAATAAAATGCAATAAAGCCAATATGGGGTTATAGCACAAATTTTAAATTTTAAATATGGTATTATCTCACTTATTTGAAGGGAATAAACTCATATTGTATTATTAGACATTTGTATACAAATGAAACCAAATGATTTTGTAGGGTGTACGAATTAGCCCCCACGAACAGTTATAAATTAAAAATTTTATTTAATTTCTTTGTTTTCTTACGCCATATTTTCGTAAATCTCCGTTACAAAATATTACTTGATTAAGTTCGACATTATAGCTATAGTACTTGTGAGCGTTCGGAGAATATGCCAGCCATAAGAGTAATTCTGTTATTTTTTTTTCGTGAGTTTTTGTGAAAGGTATCCATCGTATGAGTTGAAGGATTTCCGACTCGCTGATTCCATTAACAAAAGCAAAAGCACAAGCTATTAGTTGCGCTTTATAAGTTCTTTTTCCGAAAAAAGAATCAATTATAAATCCGGGAACATTAGAAAAATTTATAATATCGCTTTTATTTAGTAAGATCTTCCTTGCGTTTAAACGATTACTCTCCATTCTTTTAAAATTTTCCATATTTATTTTTAAGCAGCAAACGCAAAACTGTTTTTAATGTTCGCTTTTTATGTGATAACATAGTTATTAGGCAATTCAATGCAAAACAGGTTTAACAGTTAGTTCACTCTCTATTATTGATTGCAAAAAAAAACCCAGCAGAAAATTCAGTATGCCATGAAAAAATAGTTGTAAGGGATTGATTTCGATTATTTTCAAAATATATGAAAAGTTAAAATCACTTATATTGCGCATTTCGTAAAAGGGGAAACCATAATTTTGCAAAAAAATATTATAATAGAAGGGAATTTTCCCTTGTACGAAAAGTTAAAATCAGTCATACTATGTTATTTCAATAAAAAGGAAACCAAATTATTTTGTCTTTTACAAAAATATAACAAAATATATTTATTCAACAAAGAGTATAATATTCAACGCAATAAATTAAACTCAATACAAAATTCACCAAAAAATAATCACCAAAGAAAGAATTATACGTTTAACAAAATATAACTACGGCATCAATAATAACGGAGCGACAAACTGGGCACAATGGTTTAATTTTCTTTACTTCAGCATCTTCCTTCATGGTATCGTAACAGGTTTTACAAACTTTAAAATGTTTACATGGCTGAAACATAAGTTGACGTTCCCTATCACAACATATAACACATTGCAAATAATTTTGGTACAGTGCTTCGGTCTCAATTTGTTCATCTGCATCTGATTCATCATCATTACTGTCAATTGTGTTAATGAAATCGGCTTCTAGCTTGCAGTTTTTAATATTCGAAAACTGAGCGAGAGCTGTTTGAAATGATATTTTATTTTCTTTTAATAAGTCATATGTTTTTTTTAAAAATGTATCCCTATTTTCAATAGTTAATTTTTTTTTCGTATACAATGATGTACTTCCAGAAATAGATTTTAAAAAATCACATGACTTAGCGGCATCAATTTCACATAAAGCATCGACAAATTTATAAAAATTTCCATGTTTTCTAAGTTTCATATTGAGTTGGCTATGAAAATTTTCTGCACCATTGCTTGTTCTATACGGCTCCTTATAAACCGAAAAATTTGTCACTTTTTCCTTAAAAAAAAAAATAATAATGTGTATAAATAATTATTCGGTAAACAAAGAGGGAATCATACCTTTTTAAGCCAATAAAATTCATAATATTTAAAAAACAGTTGAAATTTTTTTCCAGATTCATCATTTGTTATATCAGTCTTTAAGCATTGGTATGCTGCTTCTATATCACTTGCCTTTAACAATGGAAGGTATAAAAAGTTATTAAAAAAGTTTTTAGCGTTTTTATAACGATTTAGATGCTGTATAAAGCCAGTTATTTTTGATGCCTTTCTCCGTAATGCATTGGTGTAATGGAACCAACAACCAACCATTTTCACCGTAGGATATATTATTTTATTAGCATTACGTAATGCATTTTCATAATCGGTTATAATGGTTGTTGGTCGCAAATCAAAGACATTAGATTTTATATATTGAAACATATGTAAATACGCTTCTTCTGTTTTATTAGACATCAACGCATAAATAAATGGAAACACCTGAAAAGAAGAATAAATAAAATTATTTTTAACAAAGTACATGTAAATACGTATATCTAGTACTTACATGATCTGCGTGAATGAAATGAATTATCAATAATTGCTTAAGAGTTTTCGATCTTGGTAGAACGTTGAAGGTTGCATCCATTATATAATTTCGTGGCTCAGATGAGCTCAGTGATTTTATACTTTTTGATATTGTCGGTGATACGAATAAGGTATATGAGAAGTCATTTGTTATCACAGAATCCAAATAAAACGATTTGTCTTTCTCATACCTCGACATACCAAATTCTTTCAAAATTTCTTCGTTTTTAAAGTTGTCAATAATATCAACTACATCATTTGGATTTTTCGGCATCTTATCTTGTCTTATTTTGAACAATTGCCTACGCATATTTCCGTAATTAATGGTATGAGCCGCGTCTTTGAATTTTTTGCATTGCTCGTCAAAAATCTCACGAACGTTTGATCTTTTTAGTGGAGCTTTACGAACTTCACATTTCACTGAATTCATAATTTTCAATTTTTTAATTATTTCGATTTGAGATCCATGATTATGCACTTTATTTTTACCACATAGACGGCAATACATTGTGCTGTTAAAATCAATCGCGACTCCAACGTTACAATTTTTATTGTAGCAGTAATAATATGCTGTATTCATTTTTTTATATTTAAATGCAAAAATTTGTTCTTGTGCTTCTATATATAATAAATTACTGTTTGTCCGAAATCCAGGGATAAATTTAAATTCAAATATTTCTTCTTCCATTTCTAATGTTATTCATCTATTAATATTAGTTTCTTTTAAACACTTCTAGCACACGACACTGAACTAATTGATTGCAAAATGCGATAAAACACTGCATGCTGATATAAACTAATAAGAAATAGATGAGTGTACATATATACAAATGTAACTGTAAATTTGATAAACAATTTGATAATATATTACATTTGAGTTAGAAGAGCACAACAGGACGTTCATAACAACAAGTTCAATTTATAATATATTTATTTCATAAAAAGAAATTCACAATAGGTTTATTTTGTAAAAGGAACAATATTTTGTTTTAAATAGTTATTGTTGTTTATGTACAGTTATGTACAAAACATATTATTATTCCTAACAAATGAATATGGAACATAATTCATAAGATAATGCATGTGATACAAAATTTTTTAATTATGAGGTTATCGCACAGCAAAAAGTGCTATAAAGCCAATATGGGGTTATAGCATAAATTTCAAATTTTTAATATGGTATTATCTCACTTATTTGAAGGAAATAAACCCGTATGGGACTATAACACATCGCTGGTGCTATAAAGCCAATATGGGGTTATGGTATATGGGATTGCAACACGGCGCCATTTAATTCACACTGAATCTAACAGTGAAAAATATTCATCATTTTTTCTCCCACATCATGCGATCATCCGATTCGAAAGTAAATCGATCAAGGTTAGAGTGGTTTTCAATGTCTCAAAGAAGACCGACTAGTGGATTCTCCTTGAATGGCATCCTACTTCAAAACCCTACTCTACAGATTTGATGCAAATCATTCTAAATTGGCGTAACTACAAATACGTTTTTACTGGCGACATTCACAAGATGTATCGCCATATATTAATTGATCGACATATTTCATTTTGAAATCACGGAATTCGATAGCGACTTATCGATCGAATCAAATCTTTAGAAATGTCATTCGATTCATATCAAGCTGTCGAAAACATAAAGGGTCCGCCATCTAACGTTTTTTTTTTTTTTTTTTTTCAACAACTGCTTATTTCGTGAATGGTAACACTTAGCTCATGTCTGATTCGACAGATAATTAGTTTTATCCTTCCGCTGAACGAATATGGTTGTGTATACGCTTGAACAACGCTGGGAAATATTGCGACATTACTTTGAAAATCATGGTAATGTTGCAGAATGTGTGCGAAAATTGCGTACGGATTTTGAAAGAAGAGAAGCACCGTCAGCTCCGTATGTTCGTTATCTTGTGAAAAAAGTGAAAGAAACTGACATTCTCATCGATAAATCAAAGCGTGAAAAGCCAAAAACAGTGCGTACACCCGAGAATATTGCTGCTGTGGCAGAAAGTGTGCGTGAAGCGCCATCAACATCAATTCACCATCGTTCTCAAGAATTGAACATTTCGGAGGCATCATTGAGACGAATTTTGCATAAAGACCTTGGTATGACGCCATACAAAGTCCAATTGGTTCAAGAGTTTAAGCCAACTGACCATCCAATGCGTTTTCGCTTCGCTAAGTGGGCCTGCGATCGACTTACAGAAGATGCCGATTTTGCTAAAAAAAAAATCATCTTTTCAGATGAAGCTCATTTTGATCTTGGCGGGTATGTAAACAAGCAAAATTGTCGCATTTGGGGCACAGAAAACCCGCACGCATACATTGAAAAGCCGATACACCCAAAACGAGTCACTGTTTGGTGCGGATTTTGGTCCAGAGGCATAATTGGGCCATTTTTCTTCGAAAATGAGCAAGGAGTGGCCGTTACAGTCAATGGCGATCGTTATCGGGCCATGTTGAACGAATTTTTGTTCACAAAAATTGAAGAGGAGGATATTGGCAACATTTGGTTTCAACAGGACGGCGCTACGTGCCACACAGCCGAAGCTACACTCGATGTTTTGCGCCCTGTTTTTGAAGATCGCATTATCAGCCGCAGAGCTGATGTCGTTTGGCCACCTCGGAGCTGCGATTTGACACCGTTGGACTATTATTTGTGGGGTGCCCTCAAAGATAAGTGTTACGCCAACAAGCCAGAGACAATTGACGCTTTAAAGGACAATATTCGTGAAGCCATTGGTGAAATACAGCTGCACACAATCGATAATGTGCTTAAAAATTGGACCGATCGTGTAGGCTACTGCATGACCAGCCGAGGCAGCCATTTGAATGAAATTATTTTCCATTATTAACCGGAAGGATTGTACTTTCAAATAAAAAAAGAAATTTGAGATAATATTCAGTAGTTTTTTTTATAGCATGTTCAAAAAAAAAAGTTATTTGGCGGACCCTTTATTTTATTGGTTTGTTTACATGAAAAAAAGGGGGAAATTTATTTTTTTAGTATATTTAATAGAAATACGTAAAATGTAAGAAATGTAAGTTTAATATTTACGAGTAATTTGAAGAAACCCAAATAACATGAAGATTTTTATATTCAGGACAATTTTAAACAAAATAAATGGCAAGCAAAATAAAGTTATTGCTGATTTCATGCCAACTTGGCAAAAAACTTTTTACCAAATTGTGGCCAAGCAAAAGTCACTTCCAAAAGATTATGGGAACACGTGACCCTTAAATTAACTATGTCTGGCCCTCCTGTTAAGGAAGCTATATGAAGTTTTAAATTGTTTAATTTATCATTTAATTTGTAGGCATTTGCAGATCAAAAGCACAATGTAAAGAAGAAATTATCTTTCAGCAAGGCGTCTAAAAGAAAAACTGGAGGTGGGCCGTTTGAGGAAAAACTTTTTTCATCTGCCGAAGAGCAAATTGTGGAGGCTGCTGGAATTGCTGTTGGAATTGGGGTCCTTTCGACGGTCGCGACGTTTGGATCCCTCAAATATTCCACAAAAGTTTGGCGGAAATGGAACCAAATTTAAGTTCAATTTTTGAAGATGAAGAAGAGGAAAGCTACATAGAAAATGAAGAAGTGGAGACAATAAACGTAAAACGGAGACCGTCCAAAACGGAATTAAAAATGAGCCTCTTAAAGCCCCATCTTCAAAAAGTTGAGGAGTCCGAAATCAACATATCCTTAAAATTGGATAAATTGTTGGAATTCAAGGAACGTTCTCTAAAATTAAAGGATAAGGAACACGTTGTTAACATGGAAATAAAAAAGGTCGATTTAGAAATTAAATCTCTTCAGTTGGAGATGCTCACAAAGGAGATGTAAATAACTACATTTATTTAAATATTTTTTTTTATGAAGACATGAAGTCAATTGTATTATTTTAATATAATTTTATTTTACCTGTAATGGTACAAAACCAAAGCAATAGCTATTGCATTGTGTAACTTGGACATCTCTTGCTCGAAGTAATATTAACTATAACAATAAAGTGTAAGCAAACTATATGATACAAAAAAGAGTATAAAAACCAAATGAATAGAAAGTTATGTTCCTTTTAATATTTACTTTATTTTTTTTTTTTTTTAATAAATGCAAAATCAAAAGATATCTTTTATTGATTTCTTAAAATATGATTCCAGTACAATAAAGTCCTTGGGGATCTGCTGGAATACAATATCAAAGACAAATTTTGTCGGTTATAGCTAAATTTTTTGGCCCTTTAGGGTGGTCCCAATAGTGGTAGTAGCGAAGCTTTTTATACAAAGACTTTGGAAGAAAAGGCAGATTAGGACGAACAAGTCCCATAAGACGTTTTGATAAAATGGAACTCTTTTATTGAGGATTTACTTCATATATCTACATTAAAGAACCCACGGTGCGTAAACTTCTCTCCGCAACATATACAGATATATGGATTCTGTGATTCGTCGGAAAAGGCTTACTGTGGTACGGTATACATGCGAGCAACTGATACAAGTGAAAAAATTAGTTGCATATTTATTGGTAGCTAAAAATAAAATAGCACCTATTTAAAACTACTGTCCCAAAGCTCGATTGTGTGTAGCTTTATTTCTAGCGAAATGTAATGTAATGACGAACTCTATATTCCCCTATGAATTGTTTTTGTGGACGGATTCATCTATTGTTCTTGGATGGCTGCAAAAATTACTACAAACCCTCAAAACATTTGCTGCAAATCGTGTAACGAAAAATTAACGACAATCCAGCTGATCTTGGAACTCGTGGATATTATCCTCAAGAACTCATCGATAGTGAATAATTGTGGCATGACCCTTCGAGGTTAACTCAACCTGCTGAACTTTGGCCAAAACCACGAATTTTTGATCACTGATTTGGAAACCAAAACGACTTCAAGCTTCAGTAGTATATTTATGTATGTTCTAAACCACATTTCTAGAACAAATGATGGAGCATATTTAGTTCCATTTGTCACCGCAAGTGGCATTGCAGATGGCGCTGCAGTCGTTTTTTAGTAAGCAAACTCAAACCTTTTCATGCAGTTTTCATTCACAATAATATCTTTTCATGCACAATAGTATGTTTTGTATCACCCTGTTTAGCAAACTCACATACCTTTTCGTGCACTTTTAAATATCATATATCATATATATCAAACTCACAAACCACAAGCCTTACTTAGAGTTGTTTTTTTTTTAAACTACCTCATCTTGTTAGGTAGCGTTTTTTCAACAGTCTAAAAGTATGCCACATATTTTTTCTTTTTATATGAAGGAATTAGTAATTATTTTGTGTTTTAATAAATTTATTTTTATATTCATCGTATCCAATATTAGATAATAATTTAAAGAAGTTGTATATTTCTTTCAATATCATGTTGATATTTAAGAACTAATCCACGTAAAACAAAAATTCATACAATTATTATTTCAATATATTTTTGCTTCTTATTAGGTAGAATTATATCCAATTTTAATTTTTAGTATCGTAATTTAAATAACACTTTTCAGACTTTAATATTTATTTACTAAATTTGTAAGATTGACTATAATTTTCTTACTAGTTTTAAGAACAAAACACTCATATTCGTTTAATATTAGTATGTTTAATTTATTTTATTATCGTTTTGTCGACAATAAAATGCAATATCAGCAAAATATTGCTTTATTTTTTTGAATTTACATTGTTAATATTTGTTTGTTTGAAAACATCAATGAAAAACAGTAACAAACAGTATATCTTATATCTAAATACATACATTGAATCAGAAAAAAAAAATTTTTTTTTTTCAAACCAACTTTTCAAACAAACATTTTCTAAAATCGTTGAGTTTGAAATTATTCAGGCTCAAGATCAAATGTTTTTTAATTTAAATAAAGCAAAAAAAAAAAAAATGGCACATTTGTTTCAAAAATTGATGTACATACCTATACTCTGCATGACAGCTGTTTCGGGAAGAGTCGTAACCAAAAGCAGTAGATAGTTTGTTTGGTAAAAAGTTAAATTCATACATATATATTTGCTGAAAACAACCAAGCGAATTCAAGCAAAAGTTATACTATTTAAGCCTCTTCCAATATAACAAACTAAAATATAAAACAAATTTTAAACAAGTACACATATGAGTACACATTGCATATTACAATATACATAATTGTTTTTAAAAAACTAATAATTAAAAATTGAAAATCAAAAAACTTCATACCTCTATTATTTTTTCAAAATAAGAACATGTTTAAAACATTGTTTAAGATTTCTTTAGTATATCAGTTGTTTTATCATTCAAGTCTGTTATTAGTTTGATATGTATCATGCTTTCAATTTTTTTTTTTTTTTCTACACAAAATAGTAAATCATTGTGTATTGTAGATATTATAAATCTAATCCCAATTTATAGCCTAATGGTGAATCATCTTATACATATATCATTAACATTAAAATCTTCAATGTTTTTAACCCATTCAAAGTTTTTATATGGAAGATAGTGTCAGATGGTATAACTATATAAATTGTTAACATCTCTAATATTCTAGTTTTATATGAAAATGTTAAAATGTTTGTTATTATTTTTCATTGACGTTTTCAAACAAACAAATATTAACAATGTAAATTAAAAAATAAAACAATATTTTGTTAATATTGTAAAAATTTAATTTTTTAATTGTGTATTTTTTTCATTTTATACTAATTAAAAACTAAAATTAAAAATTCAAAATGAAAAACTAAAATTAAAAAATTAAAAATTGAAAATTAAAAAATAAGAATCGAAAATTAAAAACTAAAATTAATAATAAAAGTTAAGAAAATAAAAGGTGTAAAAAAAATGTGTAATCAATAGACTTACGATTAAAGATTTTAGAAAATGCTTGTTTGAAAAAAAAAATTTTTTATGATTCAATGTATTTAGATCTAAGATTCATCAAATATATACTGTTTGTGGTTGTTTTTCAGTGACGTTTTTAAACAGACAAATATTAACAATGTAAATTCAAGAATAAAACAATATTTTGTCAATATTGTAGAAATTGCACTTTGCCGTTGGCAAGTCAAATTTTTGAAAAAATCCCTACAAAAAGTGAAAAATCCATACACTTGACATCACTGGATGTGATATACACTCATATTAGTAAAGCTTTTGATAGGGTGGATCATAATATTTTACTTCTCAAACTAAGACTCATTGGCATACATGAATCTATTATTTTGTGGATTGAATCGTATCTCACGTTTAGATCTCAAAGGGTCATGTTTCGCAATATTGAATTTAAAATTATTGGTGTTACTTCTGGGGTTCCCCAAGGCAGTCATTTGGGCCCGTTATTGTTATTACTATTCGTAAATGATCTTCCGACTGTAATTTCCAATTGCAACGTCCTTATGTATGCAGATGATGTTAAGTTATTTCACAGTTTCAATGACATAAATGGTCATATTACTCTTCAGCGTGAACTTGTTTTATTAGAAATTTTTTTTCTAAAATTAGATGCTCAATTGAATCCTAGGCTAACCGGTACCTACCAAATACACATTTGTCGATACGGTAGTAGGTGAGGATCAATCCGTCAATTATCCATATACTAATGGTGAACGGAAAGAACGGAGCTTACATCAATCGAATATATGTAATGGAACCAGTCTGTGCGTAAAGACGCCGATGCCAAATGTGATTTAAGCAGCAATAATTAACGGAAAAAGCAAGGAAGATGTTATGATTCCAATTCGCGTTACCAATTACAATCAACAAAGCACAAGGATAATCGTTAGTGTCGCAGGATTACTCTTTGAAAATCCATGTCTTTCTCATCAAAAATAAAACTATTGTGTATCAGCGAGGATCGGAATAAAAAAATATAATGATGGAACAATTTTAACTTTTTATTTATTTATTCATTCATGGAATGAACATAGGAAATATTGATTAAGGAAAATTTTGATGTCATAGCGAAGCACAATAGGGCATACTAGTTCTTATCAAAAATAACATAAACGTCACACAGCATTCTACATCCATTGGAGACTTACTGTTCCAGTCTGTAATTATCGACGTGGTAGAGAATTACAGATAACATATATATACAAGGATGATCATTCGAATCTGACCACTTCTATCGTTAACATCTCGTTCTCCAATAATGCACATCATCTCTTATTGGGTGATCTGAATTCACAGAATGCTTTATGGGGTTTTATTTTCAATTTATCCAACTGTACCATCTGGGAAGCTTTTGCAGACTAAAGATATGGTGGTCCTAAATGATGTTATCCCCAACTTACTTCTGTTGACGTATCCATATCTAGTAGTGACTTTGCTCCGGGTGTGGTTTGGTGCTATTTGCCCATGCCAGAAGTTGGAGATCACTTTCCCATTGTTTCAGGATAAGAAGGCTGATTCGAGTCGTTTTGACCAGAGGACATTTCAAGCAGCTGAGCAATTTGAAAAGACATCAAATATCAATAAAGAAGATCACAAGTATGAAATAATGGTTTATTTCAAAAATCGCTAAATTAACCCGTTTGAGACAGGCAGCCTGGAAATTATTTAGAAGTCAAATTATTTAGTTTGGCAACTGGAAATGACTGTGCATGTGCAAAAGAAAAAAGGGATAAGTAAAATTGCGAAAATGATGATTGATTGATGATTCATAACTTTCCAACCATTTGCATCAACAACAACAATTTATCCCATCCTAAATTAATTGCTGACAACTGCTTGTTCAACGTGTTTAGTTAGTTTTGATGAGGCTTTTGATCCTGAAATTTTTAATACTAAGAGATCTCTTGATATTGACTATTTACCTCAGTCTTCTCCTCATTTCTAGAATTGAACTAAACGAAACTTTGAGGACTTTATTTATGTATTCCGTTACACCTCTGTGACCTTTATGGCAATATTTAGTTTTTTTTCGCAGGATTGAAAGACTTCAATGTTGTCACCAATTCCCAAACCTGCCAAAAAGCCCAATCTCTTTGTTGGCAGTTATTTCAAAGATACTTTAGAAGATCTTGCCGATGTGATTTTGGAAATTTATAATAGAAAACATTTCTAGTAATTGTCATCAGTTAAATAGAAGACATAGCTTGGTTCTCTCTGAAGATATAGAAAAGACATTCTACAGAGTAGTTTTAACATATATCTTACGAGGACGGTCCCAGAACAACTCGACCTGACAAAGAAAACACAACAAATTTGCCAACAATTTTCTTTATTTCACAATTTTCATAGGGATATTCAATAGTAGAATTGTCTAGTTCCTTAAAATAGCCATCAACCGCAGACTACCTCTTCATTGTTGGCAAATCTAGTACCACCGAACAAGTTTTTCAAGTGTGGAAAAAGAATATTATCCGAGGATGCTAAATCTGGCTAATAAGGTGATGTAAACTTATGCATTGTGTAAACTTATGCATTGTCTTGATGATACAACACTTTATTTTTCGCCGAATGCTGCCTTTTTTCCTTAGTTTCATCAATTAAACGCTACTATATATAATAATCACCGTATATTTTTATCCTTCTTGAATATAATCAACAAAAATCAACCTACGCGTATCCCAAATAATAGACACCATAACCTTGCCTTACAAATTTACCCAAAGATCAGCGCCAGCCCGAGCATTTGCGGCGCCCTAGACCAAGGGTCTAAATAGTGCCGCATATTTTTTTAACCATCAAAAAAAGGAAAAACTAAAAACAATATTTTGTTTAACCTAAATTATGAATTATTAAAAAAAATATTTTTATTTTTATATTAAACTCCCAATTTTTATTTTAATATAAAACTCTAATGGATCATTTTCGGTTGTTCCCCACACCGCTTATAAGGTAATGTTTTGATCAATAAATATGACTTTTATGATCAAACAATATAAATACGCAAATCAATAAGAACTGGCGATATATTTTCAGGACTCTACACCAAATGGGAACTTTCCTTTTAATCCCTGACGAACTCTCCTAAATTGTATTTGTGTTTTTGCCATCGTCTCTGACAAATCCGACAGAGTGATTTAGCACTTCATAATTATAAAAGTTAACGTTATTGATGCCTCGATACGCCTTCCACCCATCAGTTACAATTGTGGAGCCCGGCAAAACACGTCTCAGTATTATTTCTTGTAAAGTTTTAGTGTCCCTCCTAACGACTACCTCCAAAAAAATTTTCCTCTCAGGTGTTCTTTCGGTACCAGTAAACAGCCAAACGCCTTGCACTCAATATCCTCGGTGATATTTTCTCTTACCGAACCTTGACTCGTCAAATTCGACCACTATTCCAGGACCTGCAATTATCACATTATTTGGGCTTAAATTTCGGAAAAGGGTTAAATGTCGTGTAACTGCCACCGACTCAAATCCGAAATGAGCAGTGATGCTGCATGAAGCACTTCGTTTAACTTTAATCTATTACATCGCAACCGTGTTGTCGTTTTAAAGCTCATCGGCGACTTACATTTCTCAACAGAAGAGCATTTTCATCTTGCAATATTTTGCCGCTAATTCTGTTATTATATATTTTTTTAATTATTAAGTCAGATTGTTTGATCAGAAAAGTCATATTCATTATCAAAATATTTCCTATTTGGGATGGGAGGGACAATTGCAAATCAATATATAAAATTTCTTTATACCAAAATAAAGAATAGGGAAACTAACCACTTACTAAACGATTCACTCTGTGTAATGTTTGCGTGTTTCTTTATCTATTTTATTTTTATTTACACAAAAAACTTTTTCCGAGCTTTCATGTCTGCAAAATTGCTGAATTTCGTTGGTTTGATAAACTAGTTCACAGGCGTAATGTGTTTAGTTATCATTCTTTGTATTCCAAACAAATCTCAAATATTGTAAAATGCAAAGCCTACTATGTGATACATATGAATTTTTTAAATAACGAACAAAAAAGAAAATAATTTTTTTTTACATATTTCCTCATAATTTTAAGTATTGATTTAATTTGTTTTTATACATGGCGTCCCTATTTGCCAGTCGCCCCGAGCCATGGCCTTACGTCTAACATAATCCATCATATAACAAGCCAAAATACAGCAACAACTTTGGTAGGAACCAGTGCGTTATGGTAGCACGTATAAGAGTAAGATAAGGTGTTTTTAATACTGAGCATTATTATGAGAGAACAGATCCTCTAAAATGCTATTCTTGCAACGTTTTCCGAATTTTAACTCTAAACTGATCAACCACTGCAAAGTTACTTGATTTATTTTCTGATTACAATTTATCCATCATAAATAATCTAACCCATAAAAACAAAGTTTCAGATCGATCGGATGAGAGGAAGTGAGGTTTTAATCTCTCCGTGACTGTGCGTGACTATGCGTCAAAGTTAATCTTTTCTCTCGGCAAGTCTATCGCCCAAGTTTCAGATCGATCAAATAAGGGGAAAGGGATTTTAAAGCACTCCGTGATCTATAGTCACAACAAGACCATGGGCCAAGTTTCAGATCAATTGGATGTGGGGGAATGGGGTTGCCCCATGGCAGACAGACAAACAGAGAGTATGAGTTAAAAGAAAGAGTTTAAAATAGTCTTCAAAAAGGTTAATATCCGTGATGTATAAGGCCATATTGTATTGTATTTTTTATTTTTGTTAAGCTCACTTTAATGAAAATCTATTTCTTGTTTTTATACCCTCCACACCTCTGTACAGAGGGTATTTATCAGTTTGTCAATCCATTTGTAACTCATTGTAATAAATTCCGGAGAGCCAATAAACTATATATTCATTCTTGATCCTTATAAAAGGAGAAGTCGATTTGGCGATGTCCGTTTGTCTGACTGTTCTATTGAAAACATTTTTCTGTCCGCGATAGGTCGCAGCAGTTTGGTAACAAACGAAAATGTAATTGCATGTGTTTACATATATGCTCATTACATTTAATAATTGCTTTCAATTAAAAAATTTTTTTTTGTCTTTTATAACATTGTGTTTCGAACACGGGTATAGGGTATCAAAGATTCGACTCAGCCGATATTAACTCTTACTACGTTGTTTTTTTTTTTTTTTTTTTTTTTTGGACTCAATTAATATGAAATTATTAGACATTAAAATCTTATAATTAGTCGAGGTCTGGTTACCCGGCGCCTAGAGTTTATATATTATAATTTAACTGTGGGGAATATATTTGAAATAAATAAATTTTTGAAACAAATATTTGATATTTTACGAACTGGATATGCGGAAAGCTAAGAAATGAAAAATATTTCTAAAAAAAAAGTTCAAAATATATCTTGTTATATTCAATGTATAGGAAATCATGCCCTCCACACCCAAAAAAAAGCAGGGCTCTAATGGTGCTCCACCAGTAAGAAATTTAAAAATTTTATTACGTCTTCCAATCAAAATTCCATAAAAGTTATATTGGTCAAATGTGAATTGTTGAAAGACAATAAAATAGTTACGCTCATCACTAACTGATATGTAACGCTAGCATTGCATAAATGGTTTATGAACACGATAAAACTTAATATTACTATTTTTATTCCCTAAAATATGCTTTAATCCTTTTTTATTTTAAATATTTTGTTATCAACATTAGTAGTTAGTATTTCGTTTCAAATTCGTATAATTCAAAGTAGGGTATGGGCCAAAGGGCTGCAAATTAAATTAAATTGTATCTATAATATTAATAGGTAAGGCGATTTCTTGTGACCGATATAAAAATTTTAGTTACCAACCTATTTTGACCAAAAATACCTCATTTGAAAGGTATTTCTTTTTAACTGTCCACCAGATTTACAGATTTGCACTGTCTGGAACAAATCTCATTTAAAGTTGCTATTAACGCATACGTAAAACATATACTGTGTGTGTGTTTATTATAAATATCAAAACTCCCGTGTTGAATTGTTAATTAGCTAGAATTGAGTGGCATACCTTTAGGCTCTTATAAAATTATTTATTAAATGAAATAAAATTTCCTAGAATTTGCACTCGAATTTCGAGGGCTGGGCTCTGCTAGTAAAGATAAATATTTTTATGATTGTGTTTAGTTTACATTTTAACTATTTTCAGTGATTCTTTTTGAGCAAATATGAACAAATAAAATTAAATAACATATTTGGTCAATAGCCTACTTTGAATTTTACTAATTTGAAACGGAATATTTCTTAGAGTATAATAAGTGGATTAAAGCGCTTTGTATATATTTTAGCTACTTTCTACAAATTTGCCTCAAAGAGGAGAAGATAGTTCTGGCATTCTCGGATTCGAACTACGTGATATACGTAAAGAAATCGTCAATGCTAAAAAACGCAAATGCATGTACTGCAAGGAAAATAGTGCTACAATTATGTGCGCAACATGTAAACAGTATTTCCATTTGATCTGTGGTCATACCAACATATGCATGTTTCAATTTATTGGCCAATTTAAATCATACTGTCATGCATGTACACCACCCGATGACGAACAGATGCGTGTTATTAAGGAAAAATTTACAAATGAAAGCGAAATACGTTGTTTCATTTGTTTGCTTCAAATGGGCAGATACAATAGCACACGATGGATATATGCAAAATGCTGTGGAACTGGTTATGCCCATAGTAAATGCGTGAAGAGTTATGCACTATGCGCTGGTTATTATCTCAAATGTATTTGGTGCAAAAACCCACAATTTCGTGAGGACGTCAAATATCAAGGAGTATTTGTTCCAGATCGAGATGCTAATTGGGAAACAGAGAGGGGAGCTTATCGAGACTTGCATCGCGTTAATCGTCGTTGTGATATGGAAACTTGTTATTGTCCAAAGGGCAGACATTACATCAACTGTAAGTAACTTATTGATTTGTTTAAGGTACATCAAATCCATTCTACGTCTGTCTAAGTAGCGGCCAACATTGGACAATAGGGGTGCAAAACAAATTTTAAAAAATAACATACGAGGGCGAATTGATATTGAAGCTACCTAAGTAGAAAAAAACATTTTTTATTTTCAAAAACCATTTATTTCTCAACATAGTCTCCTTTTACTTCGTCACACTTAGTAAGACGATGTTCAAACTTTTTTATACCATGTGAATAATACGATTTCGGGAACCCCTCAAAATACGCGTTAATTTCGGTAATCACTTCATCGTTTGAGATGAATCTTTTTCCTGCGAGCCATTTTTTCAAGTTTGGAAACAGGAAAAAGTCACTCGGAGCTAAATCTGGACTATAAGGTGGATGATCAACCAATTCGAAGTGTATTTCGCGTAATTTTAGCATCGTATCAAATGCTGTGTGAACCGATGTGTTGTCTTGAAGAAAGATCACTTTTTTCTTCTTAAATGTGGTCGTTTTTTCTTGATTGCATCAATCAATTGATCCAATAATGCACGATAATACTTTTCTGTGATTGTGGATCCTTTTTCAAGATAATCGATGAGCAATATTCCGTGTGTATCCCAAAATACAGTGGCCATAACCTTGCCAGCCAATTTCACTGCCTTCGCCTTCTTCGGAGCACTTCCACCAGCTTCCACCCATTGTTTCGATTGATTTTTGGTTTCAGGTGTGTAGTGGTGGACCCACGTTTCATCAACAGTTATTAATCGACGCCAAAAATCAACAGGATTACGCTTTATCATGCCCAAACACCGCTGTGAAGTGGTCTGTCGAATAATGGGAATTTTTTAATGTTACACTCAAAAAAATTTTTACAATAAAAAAATAGTAAAATCAACTGGAGATTTTGCTATTATTACTGAAAAATTAAAAATTTTTTGTTGTTAAATTTGCAAATTTGTTTATACTCAAAGAATATTTGCACTTAAAAAAAAAACGTTAATAATATTATCTAAAAATCTTGCTATTACTACAGAAAAATTTATTATTTTTTGCTGTCAAATTTGATAATTTAAAAAAACATTTTAAAAATAAAAACTGCAATAGTTTTTAATTGCATTTGTAACAATGGTAGATTCTGTTTATTATAATTTTTTACTAATACGATGTTTTTCTTACTTAAATAACAATGAAAGGCAATTATAATTATTATTCATTTGACTCAAATATTGATTGCAAATATTCCATATTTTGTTCTGTATTATTTCTGTTCTTTAGTAGTTTTTTGACTTCTTCATCTAAATCCCGATGTTCCACTTTCTATTGATTTCGAATACTGGAGATGAATGGATTTGACGTTGCCAATAATATATTAAATAGATCTTCATTTGTGGAATTTCGTGAAATTTTTATAGTATTGTGCTCTATAAAATCTCTAATCCTTATTCCTTTTTTCCTGAGCCTCCTCTGATAGATCTCCAAGTAGCACCAAATGATATTTAATGACATCTTCTCCATGATAAAGGATTTTGTGAACTGTTGCAGACATATTTCTCCATGGGTAGTAGTTGTATATATTTTTGCAGTTTCCTTAGCATAATCTCCAAATTATCTAGAGTCAATTTCATCATTGCACGCAAGTACTTCTAGGATTATTTTAAATCTGAAAATAAGGTTTAAATCCACTCCTGTTATTGCAGATGCTGTTTCTGGATCTGAAAAGAATCTTCTTGCGGTATTGCCATCATTTGTATTGCCTGACCCTTGTTTTGGCTGATCTATAATCAATCCAAATTTGCGATATTCATCTTGAACATGTTTCTTTTTTGAACTTCTTAACTCTTTGTTGGTTTCGTTGTTTCTTATTGATCCTAAAGACCCGAAATCCAAATCATAACTGATTTTTAGTATGTTTTCCATAAGTCAGTCGTATTCTTGCATGCAGTGGTGATAATCCAAATTCATATGCATCGGAATTATTTAATGATGATTTTGTCGGGACTTGGTTTAATTGGCTTGATGTTGCTTGCCATATAATGCAGCTGGATGCAGCCTTCGTGTTAGTCAAAGCCTGACCTACTTTTCCATCTATCATTGTCAGCACAAATTGGTAGCTTACTTCAATTTGCTGCCTATCTAACTGTAATTGTAATAGCTGTAGTGTTGCGATTTTGGCCTTGATATCACTAATTTCTTTGTTAATGGCATCATGAGTTCCTTTTTTGAATTCAAATTTGATTCGCCTGCAGTATTTCATAGAAGATGGTGTCTCATTATTCCAAATATCCATTGTTCGCGTTGTACTAGTCGAAGGCTCTGAATCTTCTAAAATCTTTTTCAATTGCAATGGTACAAATGATACCATGAACATATCTGAGTCCGAAATATTTTCACATACTACTTGTTTGTATTGTTTCTGTCCCGAAGGACCATCACATCCCCATTTACAAAAAAGAATTAACTTTGTGTTTCCATATTTCTTTAACCCACTTTTCTTTTATTGATTGAAGCAAGCGTTCCGCTATGTGATCAAGTAGAGATTGTAGTTGTACCTCTGCCGAAATTGGTATGATTGTAATAGTGTCCTTTGATGGAAAACAGTCCATTTTAGCAGCGGTTATGTGATGATATGCTGGATACATATTTGAGCCTTTTTCAATCATACGCAATCTGAGCTGAATATATTGCTGTTTTGTTAATTTCAAATCCAGAAATAATGCTAATGCCTCCTCATTTGTGAACTGTTTTGCATCGCTCGGAGTTGGTATACTTTTAAGAATCCGTTTTGTTCTCAACTGGACTAGATTTAACAACTTTTTCAATTATATCCACTTTTGTTAATTGGTTCTGTGATCGTAGTTGATGTAGGAAAGATTCTTTTATATTTGTACCACCAATTTCATCGTTAACATCTTTAAGTTTCCGTCTCTTAGATCTATCGCTGCAGTTGTCCAATGATTTGCGAGGTCTTCCAGCCTTATCTTGCTTTACTGTTTCTGCAGCGACAGTAAGTTGGCCTTCTAACCAGTTTGCACTTTTAATATAAAAATTTTGTTTACTGTAGCTTTGTAGCGTTTTTTAGTGCTTTGACGAAATTAGATAATTGCTCTTGTATTTCGGTGCTACACGACTTTAGGTTTAATTTTATTTTAACGTAACTAAGAACATCTTTCTGGTTTTTGTTTCTAAAATACTCTTCGGCCAATTCTTTATAACTGAAGCTCTCCATATTTTTATTTGCGACTGTTATTGCTGAAATATATTAGAGTAATTGAGTTTGTATTCAAATGTCGCTTTCTTATAAGCCTTCTCATAAGCCATCATACTATGTTTCTAGGTAAAATAAAAAGGTAAGAAAATGGCATTAGTGCATTACTACCTAAAATAATATCTTAAAAACCCACTATACAAATGAATTACCTGTGTGTGTTTTCCTTACTACTTGCATTAGTGCATTGTTAGGTAAAATAAAAAGGTATAAAAAAAGGTATGATAATAAAAAAAAAACCAGGTTACTAATGAATTACATCCTCTGTGTATTGACATTCTCACTTACACATATATAATGGTAACAGAACAAATAATGACTATTATAAGCTATAAAATACCTGAAGCACAAATTTAATACACCATTGTATACGAGCACTTATAGGGCTGTTTAAATTATCGTAATTTGAATTTTTTTTAGAGTAATTTCATTAAAATGAAAAAAGTGTTCTACCCATGGGTCGTCACGGGTGCAAAAGTATATATAGGGTTAAAGAGGACACTTTCACATTTCTCCAGGTGGTATTTGTTTCTTGTTCCCTTTTGTTCCCTAGAAGATCTATTCCACTAAAGTTGAAATTTGAGTTTAACCTAATTTTTTGGCTACCTTAATTTGGATATATTAGCTACAGAAAGGCGTTAAAATTTTAAAAATCGGTGTAAAAAAATTAGACTTTTGGCCAATGAAATCAAAATTTCAGCCACAGTACAGCGCCAGGCAAAATTTCATTGGTTCTAATTTAAATAAAACAAATATTTTTATTTAAATGGTGCGTGACTTAGCACTCCTTGTGGTTTTAACTTATGAAATCAGCAGTCATTAAGCAGTTTTAAGCATTGGTAGATGCGGGTATTGAGTAGGTTCCATGCTAGATGGTTCGGGTGAGACTCTTACTTTTTTAAGTAGTTTGCACTATGTCTAATGATTTCGCATTTTACTAAAGAAACATTTAAGTCTGTGCAAAAGTGAATTTCCCACGTGCAATGGTGGCGCCTGTAATCATTTTGAAAATCTTGTTTTGGCATCTTTGTATTCCCTCTATGTTAAAGGCTGAGGCGGTTCTCCATAACTGAATACAATCGCAACATATAGGCTTGTAAATCAAATAATTCAAAAGCTTACAATCGAGACTTAACTTTGGTTTATGTGTGTTAGTGTTACCTCTATATGGTTCTTCCAAGTAACCCGACGATCAAGATATAGCCAAAGGTATTCAAGAACAGAATGTTACGTATAAGCTAGTTCCTAATTCGAATTTGAGGACATTTTTCTCTTCTAAGCGTAAAAGTTACATGGATAGACTTTTGCTAATTTGTCTTTATGGGCTTATTCTATAAAACGAAATCCGGTCAAATATTTGCCAGACGTCAGAGCAGTACTTATTCTCCTTAAAAGTTTTTCGCATAGCACTTACTTAAAATCGTTTAAAAATCAGGGCATTGTGGTTAAGGGGGAAATTAAATACGTTCTAGTTCAGGAAAGGAAGCAACTTTTCAGGCACTCAAAATGGGGAACTGAGTCGTATATCTTTTTACGGAAAAACACAGCATCCTCAGACCGGACGAAAACCAGGCAAATTTTGCATCTTAAGAAGAACTGTTTGAGTAAATTTATTGATATCCTTACCGGCTACTTTGGAACACAATATTTGCAATTGTCCAGCCTTTTTCGATACCTATCCAGTGAAATTCTACTCACCTTGCATAACTACGCAACATTAAGGAACTACATTATGGAATCCTAGATTAATAGACAAGAAGGTAACCATATAACCTTAGATGATAACTATTATACATAACTCCACTTATCACCCTAATCTAAACTGTATATCCTCCTTCATTGGAGACAACGATGTACAATCTGAGCATTTCATCCAAAGTTCTCTGTTTATAACGAAAAAACGTAAGAAACTTAGGACAGGACACATTAAAGAAGTACACAAACAGGCTGTTTCCGTTTATATTTGGAAATTAAATTACATATACAAATAACAATGACAAACAATATATCTCTTTAGTTCCAACCGCATTTTCCTAGACGGGCGACTGAAAAGGTGACATTGAAACAAAAACCTCTTGTGCATTCAATCCATTTTGGCGAGTGCTTTGGATAATTATCGTTTTGGCTTTGTCTTTCCGATGGCAAATGGTTCTCATTTTGGTCGTCGGCTATCGAAACCAAAGAAATTTATTTTTATTTCATCTCTCTATAATATATTTGTAAATGCTTCAATGGAAGGAACTGGGGGCAAATCGTCGCATTCGATATCGAGAAAAATCAATCGAAATTCCATATTTTGGTTTATTGTTTAAAGACGGACAAACATCAGCCTTCGTTTCACTTTTACTCTTAACTAGGGGCCATAACTCGTTAGTTGTGACAGAGTAAAATTAATCTTAGTATTTTATTTTGGAAAATAAAAAAATTATTTCAATCGAAAACTCAACTCGAAACTTCAACTCAAAGTTTCACTAGATGGTTTCTATTTAAAGTCGTTTCTTATGCAATTTTCTGATCTTCCAAATGATCTTACTATAAAAGCTAATGCCCATTTGAGTCATCTTTAATAAAAGTAAATAAATTGTATTGTATCTTATTTAGTTTTTTTGAAAAGAGCTATTATTTTGCCCTTTATTTTGTTTTTTGACAACCACACTCAACCCATGAATAATAATTACCAAAATACCATCAGATCTTTAAAAAATATCTTTCTTAGTAACTTGTAACCCATCAGCTTTTATATTGCAGATCACTGTATGTACCAATTGAAGAATAATCAAAATGTAATTTTCCATTTAATTTTTCGATTTTATCTAATATACAACAAGTTTCAAGCAGTTTCATTATTAGAATTATGACGATTTTCCAAAATAAAAACGTATAAGAGAACACAAACATTAGCCCACTTGCTACAAGTTCGGTCTACGGGCCGTAATAATAACACGGGTAGGTAACAGGGCTAATAATAAATTGTCTTAAACTTCTTTATATATTCACAAAAATACGATTTTCAATTTAATTTTAAAATTCAAAACAATAATATTATTTTTTTTAATTTTTACATTTAAGCTAACAAATGGCAAGTGATCATGTGTAAACTGTGTGGTACATTTGGCGCCCACAATCCTAGTTGCATTCCGGGATTTGGAAATTGCAAAGTGAAGGTAGATGATTTCACATGCGATACATGTTCAGTAATTGAGCGCACATGCTTAAATGAAACCACCATTCCCTTTGGAAATAATGATGAAACAACTAATGATTTAATAAATACAACACTATACATACACAAAGAGCACACTAGTTTTACACCAAATCTTTATGAAGATAATTTAAATTTTTCAGAAGATAGTCAATCATCTGTGGAAACTGTATTGAATTCTAAAATACATAACTTGAAATCAACATCAATAAAAGAAAATATTACGCCAAGATGCGTAATTCCTATATTAACACAGTCTGAAACTCAAACATCGATGGAAATAGAAAAAGCTGCTGAAAGCCAAGATAAAGAACAAAATGTCGCTTTAGTGGCTGAAAAAGATAAAATGATAAACGAGGGGGCAGAAATGGTTAAACTTGAGCCAATAGCTGAAGATGATGTAGATATGGAGAGTTTATCAGAAATTGAAGAAGACCTTATCGTTGATCGATTAGTTCAACGAATATTGGATCTCTTTGAATAATAATTTTTTTAAGTGTACATTAAAACTCAATTTCTCATACAGTTCGGATTACTGAATTTTAAGTCATTTAATTACTTTGCAATAGAAATAAAAATAATACTTCTTAAAAAAAAATCATGTGAGTCCGATCGCAGGGGAGATGTGTAAACATCTAGTAATTAAAGATTTTTTTCTTAAAATCAAACAGAAAGCGTATCACTTATAGCAATCAACTGCAGGGGCTCTGTTAATATAAAAATATTTATTACTATTTATTACTTTAACCGGTTAATTTTTAATTTTTCGTTTTTTATTTTTTATTTTAAATTTTTCCTTTTTCAGTTTTCGTTTTTAATTTTTAATTTTTTTTTTAATGTTTCATTTTTTATTTTTAATTTTTTATTTTCAATTTTTAATTTTTTATTTTTCATTTTTAATTTTTTTCTTCATTTTTCATTTTCCAATTTTTATTTTTCATTTTTTATTTTTCAATTTTAATTTTTTATTTTTCATTTTTTATATTTAATTTTTTATTTTTCATTTTTTATTTTTCATTTTTAATTTTTTATTTTTTATTATTCATTTTTAATTTTAGTTTTTCATTTTTCATTTCTTATTTTTCATGTTTCATTTTTTATTTTTCATTTGTTATTTTTAATTTTTTAGTTTTAATTTTTCATTATTCATTTTTTAGTTTTTATTTTTCATTTTTATTTTTTTTTTTATTTTTCATTTTTCATTTTATTTTATTTTTTTTCCATTTTTAATTTTTTTTTTTTAATTTTTTTTTAATTTTTTATTTTTAATTTTTTTATTTTTCATGTTTTATTTTTCATTATTCATTTTTAATTTTTCGTTGTTCATTTTTCATTTTTTATTTTTCATGTTTCATTTTTTATTTTTCATTTTTAATTTTTCATTTTTTATTTATCATTTTTCATTTTTAATTATTTATTTTAAATTTTTATTTTTTTATTTTTCATTTATTTTTTTCATTTTTTATTTTTCATATTTAATTTTCAAACAGGTTATAATAATATCATAATTTTTTCACCAATACAATCACATTGTGTCTTACGACTCACATGTTACGCTCACATGTTACGCTAACATGTTACGCTGTTTTTGTAATTTACCCCCCTGCGCGTATAGATGTTTACACATCAAAAACGTTTTTATAACGCTATTCGCTCCCTGATTTAATCTCCTCACACTTCATTTTGTCTCCAAACACTTCCAATAAATTGTGACTTCATTTTATCTCCAGACACTTCCTTTTTACAGTCATTCGTTTATTTTTTATTTTTATTTATGTTTGATTAGCATTAATATTAAATTGTGTTAATATATGTGGAATAAATTATAATGTGGAAAATACTTTTAAATGTTTGAGAAAATTAATTTTAAATGTTTATAAAAAGTGAAGAAATAAAATGCAGAAAACAGCGACAAAATGGTTATTACATATCATAATTTTTTCACCAAACAATCATGTCACACCGATTCGTCTTAATGCTTACATCTTACGCGTAAGATGTTACGCTCACATATTACGCTGTTTTTGTGTATTGTGAAATATAAATTTACCCCCCTGCGCGTATAGATGTTTACACATCAAAAAACAAAATAAGAGTTAGCTTGCGTTATACCGTTAATATATATCACCTCTATCGTGAATATTTTTTCCCTCGAAATGTTTTCCCTTTCCCTGATATTTCAATTGTGAATAATTTTTTAGCGCCATTTTTTTTACATTTTTCCCTTGTTTTGTTCACTTAATTTTTGCGGGCGAACTGGATAAATAAATCATGTAAGTACTTATTTTTTTCAATCAATTAAATATTAAAGTTAATTAATAATACTTTTCAGGGCTAGATCAGTAAACAGAGCTCAAAGTGACATTATTTTTAATAGAATGGAAAGCAACAGATCCATTGCC
Source organism: Cordilura impudica (assembly GCA_963682025.1). NCBI lineage: Eukaryota > Metazoa > Arthropoda > Insecta > Diptera > Scathophagidae > Cordilura > Cordilura impudica. Next base: position 141,256,965 of record OY821519.1, read on the forward strand.
TGTTGAATTGTAAAGCTGTCTGTGATGGTAGAATTTTGGAAAACTCTGAGAGAAGAATTAAATAATGCTGGTTCACCTATAAAAAATGTAACAGAGTGGGAAAGGTTATAGTTTTGTTCAAACGAGTAATTTTTGTTCTAATTTTTTCGCATATGCAAATTTAGGTATGGATAGACCAAAAACGCTCAAAAGCTGCCGCTGACTTAAAGAATCCGAGCAGTGTATATACGATTTAGTGGGTATGAAAGAGTCTGTAGAGGGACTAGATAGTTCGCATAAATTTGGTTCGCCTGATTCTGTCCATGGCAACAAAAAGAAAAATGAACCAGTTGACTTTTGATATTTCCAATGAATTGTGTACTGAGCAATCCATCTGCCCGAAACAGTTAACACTATCGCCATTAGATCCCAGCGTATATGACGAACCAACTTGCTCTAATAAGAATATGAGAGACTCATTGTAGCTGAAGAATTAAAGTCACAACAAAGTTTATGTTCTAAAATTACAGAAATTGGTTATACCATTCAAAAACATAACGTGGAAATGGAAGTAATGAAAAGGGTTTATTTCTTTAATTTTCAAACGTCTTTTTATTTTTTCATTCAGTGAACATTGATAGCATACATTATTTGGAACAGCTGTTCTTTCAAGGGAACAAAAATTTCATGGGAAATTCCCGATACCAATTTTCACGTGAGGGGGAATGAAAATTTGAAGGGAACAAACATTACACTTTTTATTCACGATAGGGGTGATATATTTATCTTTGGGCTAAACGCTAATCAATGATTTTTCTTGGCAACGATTTCAAGAAATTTATGAACTTTTCTATAACAATTTCCAAGGAGAAACATAAGCACATTTTTACAGTCAAATTGATGTAAGAGCTCTAAATGTTTATATACAGCCAGTTTATACAAGACGAACGAAAAATAAGTGAACGAATGTTAGATGAACGAATACGTAACCATTTTGGTTTCTGTAACACGTTAAAAATCGTTCGCCTAGCTTTCGTTGTGTTACGTTTACGTTTTTTTGTGTTGTCAAATAATATTGCCACGACAATTTTTTTAAATCTTTGTTTACTTTTCTTCATATAAAAACACTTGTTTTTTCTTAATCAATGGTACCTCTATTTTTCAGCTAAAAACATAATAACAGCTGATGTTTATTTATGTAAGAAAATAAAAAAAGATTGAAATTAAAAATAGACTACAGAAAGTGAAAATATTTAAATAAAATTAACAAAATGTTTGCCTCATTGTATTGGGTTTTGTAAGTAGTAGTAGTGATGATGAGGATGATACTCGTTTGTGTAGAAGAAACTTGCGAGATGCCACAAATGTTCTCGAGATTCCCAATGCATCTGTTCAATTGAAGGTTCATTTCAATTTTTCGTATAAACAAGACGGTATTTCTTATGTTGCTCGAGGACTTGTCACCAATAATAAAAACGGCATATAGAAATACACACATTCCCCCCATAAATAAACTTGCGACGTTTTTAGTATTTCTAGCAACAGGTGAATACCAATCATCAATTGGGAATGAATGGGTTTCATTGATGTCTAAATCACAAGTGTGCCGGGTGATAAGTGAATGTTTAGACATCTTCGAAGGTCACGTATGTGAAAAATGGATAAAATTGGAAAAAAATACAGAAAGAAACAAAGTTAAAGAAAGTTTTTATAACATTGCTGGTATACCTGGCGTAGTAGGATGTGTTGATGGCACGCATGTGCGTATAAAGTCACCAGGGGAAGATACGAAACATTTATATTACAATCGGAAAGGTTTCTACAGCATTAACGTAATGGCAGTGAGTATTATTATACACAGACAAAATAAAAAAATATGTATTGCTTAACATTTCAGATATGCGATCATAATAAGGTTATAACGTTTGTGGACGCTAGAAACCCTGGTGCAAACCACGACGCATTTGTGTGGGAACAAAGTTTAGCTGATTTTTATTTTAGATGTAATTTTTTAATTCATTTCAGATTATTTTAAACATAAATAAAATTTTCTTATACACGTTTGTATATATTTTAATATAGGTGATTGTGGTTATAAGCTACAGCCTTATATGATGACGCCTTACCGAAATCCTAATGACCCTTCAGAGAAAAAGTTCAACATTACCGCTTCAGATGCATAATTGGGTCAAGAGGGCTACATTATAGTCCAGAAAAAGCAACTAAAATTATAAATTCCTGTTGTGCCCTACATAACATTTGTATTTTTTATAAAAATAATTGGCTACCCTCATATGAAATCGTTGGTGATAGTGATGGTGGTGATGATGATGGTGATTTAGCGGAAGAAACACATCCACAATCATATTTAGCTAATTCGATTAGAAACAATATTACAAGAAACTTATTATAAACAAATACAATAACATTTTATTAATTAAAAACTTTAAAATAGAAAAATAAGAAAAAAACAAACAATAAAATTCATTAGTATAAAAAAAAAAATAATAATAAAGTTCAGCCTTTAAATTTAATATAAATAATCATTTTAAATGGTTGATAAGATCCATTAAAGCATTGGCAATAACTTTTTGTGCGTCGGCAATGTCTATAAGTCCAAGTTCACACAAGGCAACTTTTGTTGCGCAATTCTTGAGTTTGTTGATGTTTGCGGTGAGGGGAATAAAAAGGGAAAAATAATTGCCGGTTCTCGGCAATTTCAAGCAATTCTCTCATTCGCTTTTTTTTTTGTTGAATATTTGACATTTCTTTTCATTCGGTGTTTCGCTTCTTGGTGTGAATAATTCGTAATTATTGTTTACTTTATTAAAGTGGCCTTTAAATGGAATCGGGACTTAATTTTTTTCTTTTGAATTCGTTTTCCAACAAAACCAATTAAATTAATTTATGTATGTATGTATTTAATTTTATTATTGTTCTTTACGACTAGAGCACAAATGTCAAATTATAAGAAAATAAAAACAAAACAAAAAACAGTAAAATTGCCGAAGAAATTGTCGTGTGTGGACATAAAAGCAATTTCAAAAGAGAATTGCCAAAAAGTTGCGCAATAAAAATTGCCTTGTGTGACCCCCGACTAAGTGCTTCAGCTTGCACCTTTGCTGCTTCTGCACATGCTTTCGTTGATTCTGCTTGACTCTTCATGGCTTCGAGCACTTCATTTTGTTTCTGCACTTGTTTTTTTAAGATTTTTATTTGTTCCTCTTTTTCATTATTGCTCCGTTTTCTTTTTATTATTTTTGGCCGTGTCTTATGTTTTGGTGTTGATGTTTTTGTAGGGTGTGTGTGTGACGTCATTAATGTGTTTTGTGTTTGTTCAAGTTTCGATTTGTTTGGTGTAGTCATTGCGGGCAAATTATTGTCTTTTTGTGGGTTTGTTGTCGGTGTTACAACTGCCACTTTTGCTAACCCTCTGGAAGGCGTTACCAGAAAAGTTTCGTCCTTTTTGGCAGTTATCGAAAACCCAAAAACGTTTCCGCTTGGTGCAGCTGCTGATGAAAGATAACATATTCTGTCAATTCGCACCTCCAAATCTGTTAGGCTACTAACACGGCACGGGCCCCCACCGGTTTCACGCAAGCTCTTATTGTTTGAACTAATTTTTTTTTCGTTCGGCTCTTTTGGTCAGCCCAGATCTAAAATTTAAGATTTTTACAATAATATTGTCAAAATAATGAAAATACAATACCTTTTTCCATTCAGAACCGCTTCTTTCTGGGGGGCCAATGAAATTTAGTTTTTCCGCCACACTATCCCACATAGCTGCCATTGCAGTTCTGCTGCTACCGAATACCGGTCTTCCCGTGGCTAAATGCGGATACTCTTCCATAATGTTCGTCAGCTTTTGGAACTGTTCGTATGTAGTTGTTTTTACGCTAAAAATATTACTAACATTAAAATTGCAATTATTTCCTTTTTGCTTTAATTATTACTTACATGTTTTTATTTACGTTATCCATAATATTTTTATTAAAAAAAACAAATTTTCTATTTCGTGTTTTGTTGATTTTATATTAATTTTTTTTTAACGAATGAATTTTCCTGAACGTTTGTTTTTGACGTTTCAATTCGTTGAGGACGTTTTTTTCGTTTTATAGAAATCAAAAATGACAAAAGAAAACAGACCTGTGTTACGTTTTCATTGTCATTCGTCTTACATAAACCCAAAAAAAATTTTCGTTCGTTGTTTGGCGAACGAATTGAATTTTTCGTGTTGTAGAAACAGGCTGATAATCGAATGTGTTCTGAATTTTGACACGTTTTCAATCCACTCTCATTACTTTAGCTTACGTTCTTTTGCTCTAAAATAACGATTAAAAACATGCGTTTTATTTCATGTAAATGTGAAAGATCAACCCTGTGATAAACTTCAAACTTAATTATGCTGTGGTTGAAATCAAAATTCTTACACCAATTCACAGTTTACTACTTTTGTTGCATTCATTTGTCAACTTAATATCAAATTTGCTTCCTTTAACTTAGCACGCATTGCCGCATATTTAAAAAATTCTAATAAAACTGTCAAATTCTCCAATATTCTCTCTATGCACTTTTGGTGAGATAGTCATTTAGTGAGTGATGTTCTTAAAATTTTTATTCTTTCTACTCTTCAAATTTTTCCAATTTAGAACATCTTTTAAAGTTTCCAGAGATTTAAGTTCCAATTTGTTTTAATAAATCTTCAGGTGCTATTGACAACATTGAGCATACTTTGTTCGCAATTTTGGCAGCTGAATGGCAACATCTGAAATATATGCTATCAATCTTGATGCAAATGAATTATGCTGTCCAACCATTACGCTGGCTCAAATCACAACACAGTGCTATAATATTTTCATAGGGAATTTCGTATCCTAAAATGCATTTTTTAATTCACTATAAAGTGCATCTGCAGTACAATCAGTTCCTGTAGCAAATTTTAAAGCTGCACTATAATTTTTTTTATTCTTCGTCAAAGTAACGAACAAGGAGTTTACTTCCCAGCAGGAAAAATGGGAATTTATTACAATTGTAATTAATTATATAATAAATTATTGCAGATTCGAAAAATAATTTATGCCGGTAATGTCACATAACACAATTTCATATGTGATTACCACGTACATTCCTGCTGAAAAAGGAATGTATTGTTTAGTGTGTGTTTTTTATAATCGTGTTTTGCCCCTCTACTTTAAAAAACTATCAATTGCTTCAGTTTGTGTTGAAGTAAAGTGAAGTGAAGGTGCATATAACCTATAGGTAAATAAGTGTTCTTGGAATAAATAAAATAATATTAAATAATACAATAATATTATATAAAACAAATCTTATATATTAAAAGAATTTATGATAACTAAAGTCAGTCCGTCTGGCCGTTCTATCCGGCCGATTTCCTTCATTTTTTTTTAATGAAAGGTACTTAGACACGGATATGTCATCAAGCATTGGAATTTACTCGACTCCCACCTTACTCAAGTTATACTTTTTTCAAGATTTTTTCAATATTTTCCTTCACTCAAACCTCTATAACTAGAGTTCTAATTAACGTAGGCTGTTGACATAAGTCTAAGAACACTCAGTGAATCAAGCTCTTTCTTTTGAACTATTAACTTCTTAAATTCGTTGGGCTTGAGGAAAGTTATGCGTGGACAATCAACTTTACATTATGTAACTATGTAATGTAATACGAAAGTTAACGTACAGATTAATTCTTTAAATTCGTTGAGTTTGAGGAAAGTTATGCGTGCACAATCAAATTTATATTATGCAACACGAAAGTAAACGTACAGATTGAGGAAAGTTATGCGTGCACAATCAACTTGACATTCAATTTTTTCAAGATTTTTTCAATATTTTCCTTCACTCAAACCTCTATAACTGGAGTTCTAATTCACGTAGGCTGTTGACACAAGTCTAAGAACACTCACGGCTCCTCATAAAAATTGATATAATATAATATAATGCTGCGGAGCAGCATGGGTCTCTAGTAATAAATGAATATAATAAATAATGCACTCTAAACGACATTGGCGTCGATTAATCGCGAAACAAAAATATTGTGCAAGTGAACCAACTCAAAATGTTATTTGTACAGAAGATAATTCTATTGTCCAAGTAGAATCTTTTGAACAAAGTGTCCAAACAGGAGAAAGTGTCTAAACAGAAGAAAGTTTAAAGAACAAGCTCAAAAATTGGGCATTAGAACATAATGTTTCGAGGCAATGTTTTGAAGACTGATAAGGAGTTATGTCCACAGAAAATATTAAAGTGCCTGTATCATCCAAAACCATAATAAAGTCTCAACCTTGTATTCTTAGAACAGTGTCACCAGGTTCATACCTGGATGTAGGTCTAAAAAATCAATTATTAAAATTAAAAAGTGTGATTGAACGTTGTGTCACCATTTCGTTAGACACGAATGTTGATGGGTTACCCCTTTACAAATCTTCTAATTTAGTATTGTGTCCAATTTTGGCAAGAATTGTTGACCAGCCACAAGTAAAAGTTTTTCCTATTGGAGTTTATTGAGGCAAAAAAAACCCTTTCAGTGTTAATAATTATTTGCATGATTTCATGAAAGAATTTGCAGATTTGAAGGAAAGTGGTCTCCAAATTGGGGAGAAAAATATTATTAAAAAAATTAGAAGCTTCGTCTGTGATACTCCTGAACGACCATTTCTTTGCCAAACAGTTGACCACAATGCCTTTGAGGGATGCAGTAAATGCACGCAACAAGGTCAGCGGTTGAACAATAGAACTGTTTTCAGTATATCATCTGGATGTTTGCGCACTGATGAAGACTTTAAAGAAAGAAAGCATACAGGATTTCATAGAACAACGGTTGATGACCGATTGGAATTAGAAGATCTGGGTATCGGCATGATAAGCTAATTTGCATTAGACCCCATGCATTTGGTTGATTTGGGAATCACAAAAAAAATTTTAACCCTACTGCTATGTGGCAAATCTAGCAAAATTAAATTAAACCAAATAAAAAAAGATGAAATGTGCTCAAAATTGTTTGCCCTTGCTCCATATATAAATAATAAAACGTTGGAAGGCAACAGGGTTTCGACAATTTGTTTTATATACCGGAATAATCGTATTGGCAGATATTGTTGACAAAGATTTCTATAATCATTTTTGTCTTCTGCATTGAGCTTATAGACTTTTAATTGCAGAGCAAAGTTACAATTTGCTTATAGAAACAGCGTCGCAGATGTTCCAATATTTTGTTTTATCGTTTCCACAAATTTTTTCAGAGGATTCAGTTTCCTTTAACGTCCATTCACTTCTCCAGCATACGCTTTCGAAAACTATTTGCAGCATTTAAAGAAACAAGTTAAAAAGCCTACAAATATTTTAGAGCAATTAAATAATAGTTTTTTTTTTTTTGAAAAAAATTTTCTTTCAATTAAATATTTTTCCCTTATTTACATATTTTATCAAATTTTGATATTTACATATGAGATCTTATCTTTACATATAGATATTGCAACAAATAATATATAGGATCTAAAGATATTAAATAGTTTTTATATTATTTTTTAATAATTTTTAAAGGAAAATGGGAGGAAAAACCTTTATATGATTTAATAAATTCAAATACTATCTGAAAAATATTTATGTGCTTATAGGAGGTTTATTTGAAATAATAGACCTCTATAAGCATATAATTTTCAATTTGGTGATTTCTTTTTAATTTTACGTTATTTCTCTACATTCTCTTATCAGTGGGTAAGAGCAATTTTCAATTTTGGCAAAGTAATTGTTATTAATCCTTGTTATGAAATCGATAATTTTTTCATAACCTGTTTCTTCATGAAGAAGATTTGTTGGATACCTCCAGGGCTTTTTATTTATCATTTTAAGACATTTGTTTTGTATAATTTGTAAGCGTTTTAGGTGGCAGTTGGCAGCGTCACTCCAAATAGGACACGCGTATGTTAATACTGGCCTTATAACACTTTTGAAGAGTAGATTTTTGAGGTTTAGAAATGACCTTATATTTAGTAGTGGCCATAATGCTTTAAATTAATTTATAGCTTTTTGGCACGTAGCCATAATATGTTGTTTACATGTAAGCTTTTTGTCCAATACAACTCCGAGATATTTGACATGATTAAGTATATTTATGGTATTATTTCCAATAAGAAAATGGCATCTTGGCAGTCTTTTGGGAGATTTGTTGAATGGAAAAATTATTGCTTGGGTCTTGTTTGGATTAATTTTGATTCTCCATTTGTGAAAATATTTACTGCAATTTACAAGTCCCTTTTCCATTTTCTTCAGGACTGCGCTTGTAAGTTTATTTGAAGAAATTAACGCAGTATCATCTGCGTAATAAGCAATTTTCATATATTTCGGGACTTTAAAATCGGATGTATATATCGAGTAAAGCAATGGCGACAAGACAGATCCTTGAGGTAATGGTTTTTGGAGATGATGTTTCATAATTAATCGCAACTTTAAAGTTTCTACCGTGAATGAAATCTAAAATAAGTTTGCATAAATATTTTGGTATATTTGCATCAAGAAGTTTAAATACTAGGCCATTATGCCAAACGGTATCAAACGCTTTTTCAATATCTAATAACAATATTAGACCCGTTGAACGTTTATTGTTATACCCTATACCACTATGTGGTTTGGGTATAATGACTTTGTGCTGCTGTTTGTAACAACCAAAAATATTTGACCCAGACCCATCTTTAATTATACCGATCGAATCAGAATCACTTTTTGAGTTGATTTAACAATGTCCGTCCGTCCGTCTGTGTGTCCATGTAAACCTTGTAATCAAACTGCAGGTCGCAAATATGAATATATTTTGATGAAATTTGGTATATAAGCTTTTATCGGCCATGGGATGAACGCTATTGAAATTGGTGAAATTCGGTCCATGTTCAGACCTAGCCCCCATACAAATTACCCCTATGAAATCGACATAAATTGCCATAAGATCCAAATTGTCATATAGATCGTACTCAAATTGGGTTTGTATGCGTTTATTACATCCATTAATGAGTAGTCCAAAAATGATCCCTTTGGTCTCATATAGAGCTGCTTCCCGATATTAACTTAAATCTATTAAAAAACAAAAATATTGCACTGATTCTTCTCAAATTTTGTTTGTATATGTTTTTGCAAAATACAAGAGACGTTACCAACCATGGTCAGGATCGGTCCATTTTTGGACCTAGTCCCCATATAGATATAGCATCCGATATGAACTTTTTCATATCTGCAGCCAAAAAAATTAATAAAAATCCCACTCAAATTTGGTTTTTGCTTATTTTCTATGTCCAGTTAGTTGGGCCTAAGAGATAGGGTTTCCAAACGCATGGTATAGGGTATCGTATAGTCGGTCTAGACCGACTATAATTTTCTTACTTGTTTTTATTTGTGATTATTTGATTTTTAATTCTGTTTATTTGGTGAGTAGTGCTATGCCCTTTTTTAAATCCAAATTGTTCTTTAGCAACAATAGAATTGGTCGTTACAAATTCACTAAGACGAGAATGTAGTATTTTTTCAAATATTTTACCTAAGTTACTTAATAAACTAATAGGTCTATAGCTATTTGGGTTATTTTTTGGCTTACTAGGTTTGTTGATAGCTATAACCTTAGCGTTTTTGAAATGGTTTGGGAAATAGTTGAGTTTGATGCAGCTGTTGAATATTATAACCAGTAATTTTAGAGCTTTGGTAGTTTCTTTAAGAGCAGGTTCGGAACATTGTCAAAACCAGGGGATTTTGAGGGTTTTATTGATGAGACAATATTCATTACTTCTTCAAGAGATGTATAAATAGCTGATTCGGAACTAGGATTATCGTTTTTAAAATTATTTACTGTTGTATTTATTAATGTATCCGCTGAGTGGTTGTAGTTCGAAGTGAGGTTATTTGCTTGGACAAATGTATTTGCCAGGATTTCAGCCTTGCCTTTATCAGATGATATTTTTGTATTTCCAATTTTAAAGTGAGAGATTTGATTTTTTCCCTTTCCTCGCAAGTTCCTGCTTATTTTGCAGAATGATTTATCACCTGGTTTTAAATTGGATAATAATTGACACCATTTCTTATTGCGCTCCGAATTAATACTTTTATCAATCATGTTATTTAGAAACTTAGTACATTGATTATAAAAAGTTTGCTCGGCTATATTTGAGGAACGTTGGCTTTTTCTTTTAAAGCTTCTTAGTTTAATATATTTCACAGTACTTTCTGGTAATGTGTAATTATTTTGTTGGGTTATTTTAGGTGTGGACACATCCCTTACTTCGAAAACTACATTTATAAATTTTTGGATTTCCTGATCAATACTACCTTGGTATTGTATATATCCGAATATAACGTGATTTTATTGTCTAAAAAATTCATAAAAATGTTTTTTTTTGACAATTAGTAAAACAATAGTAAAACAAGTAAGAAAATTATAGTCGGTCTATACCGACTATACGATACCCTATACCATGCGTTTAGAGACCCTAACTGGAAATATAAAATAAGCATAAACCAAATTTCAGTAGGATTTTTATTAATTTTTTTGGCTGCAGATATGAAAAAGTTCATATCGGATGCTATATATATATGGGGACTAGGCCCAAAAATGGAACGATCCTGACCATGTTTGGTAAAGTCTCTTGTATTTTGCAAAAATATATACACACAAAATTTGAGAAGAATCAGTGCAATATTTTTGTTTTTTGATAGATTTAAGTGAAGATCGGTAAGCAGCTCTATATGGGGCCTACGACTAAGAGTTCTCCCATAGGGATCATTTTTGGACTATTCATTAATGGATGTAATAAACGCATACAAACCCAATTTGAGTAAGATCTATATGACAATTTGGATCTTATGGTAATTTATGTCGATTTCATCTTTAAATTTTAGATTCATCAATGTGATCACCTGCATTTCGTATAATTTCTTGGCATCTTTTGAATCTATTTTTCCAAAGTTTAGTGAACTGGTTCCATTCTTCCTGCGGTTTATTCTTAGATGTAAGACAGGTAGTTCGAACCTTCCTGTCCAACTCATCCCATAATAACTATATAGGTCATTCCGTAACTTTACAGGTTTTAGGTGCTTCCTGCTTCTCTAAATACTGCTTGAAAATTTTTGCTGTATGTTTATATATGAATTTCGGACCCAAAATGCTTATTCCAGCGACCATAGCACGATCTTTCACGATAGTTTTGTACTGTATGTCTAGTATTCCTTCGATCCTGGCATTTCTGCATATTCCGCCGCAGCCACCCCAGCCTTATCACCCCACGGTATACGCTCCGTACCGTCAACATCTTCAGTACCCGTAGCAATAGTACCACCTACCGCACCAGCAGTCAGCAGCACTACCCCCGACCATCCATTGATGGAGACAATGCCATCGGGCCACCTGCATTCACCAATCAAGGCAGCCGCCATAACCGGCAGTGTGATACAAGTAATAGAACGAGCCATCCAGAACAAACCACGCGTACCTCGTTTCCGCACAGTGGTGGACGGAGTCCCCTATCGAATCCTTATCGACCGTGTGACGAGTAAAAGTTGTAAGACTCGTTTTTACGCCAACATCAAATATGATTTTAATTGAATTTTATTTTATTTGGCTATCCGCCATAATTTGTATTTTTTTGAAAAAAAAAAAAACAAAACAATAAGTGGAATTAAATTTTATTTTATTTGGCTACTCGCCCCGAACTGTAGTTTTTAAAATAGTTTCTATAATACATAAAGCTTTTATTTGTGTTAACATTAAGTTCAATTGTAACGAATTTACTTAACATATATTATAAGTTAACTTAAGATGTACTCAACAAATGTTACCCTCACATGTACGTGTGTTAAACCATTCACTCAACCACCTTTATGGCTGCAGTCTGTAATTGGTATGTTGCGTACAGACAGCGATTGGTATAAAAGGCAGTGCACTGTTGAAAAATGATCAGTTAGCCAGCGACCGGCTGTGAGGTAAGGTCGTATTTAACTGAAGAAATCGGGTCTCCATTCTTCAGTAAGATACCACTTGCTAAGCAAAAAGGCACTGACTCGGACAAGGACTGCCTGCTCCGACTAACCAAGAGAACGGGTCTCCACTCTTGGCTAAGTCAACCGACCGTGCCACTGCGGCCTACCGGGAGAACGGGTCCCACTCTCGGCTGGGCCCAACTGACCAACCAAGAGAACGGGTCTCCACTCTTGGCCACGTCAACCGACCACACCGTCCGACTAACCGAGAGAACGGGTCTCCACTCTCGGCTACGTCAACACGACGCCTCGCGAGAGCATCGGTAAGATACGACTACGGTATTCTTTGGCAAGTCGCAAGCTAACGGCTCACGCGGGTATAGAACGAAAAATAAATAAAGATCCATTAGTGAATTAAGTAAAATAAAGTTTTGTTTTGTTTCATTTATTTCTCTTTTCCGTCGATAATAAATTAGGGTAACGAATCATGGGCACGCTGAGTTATGCCCCAGCATAAAGCGGAAACGTGTCGTTACAACATTGCCAGCAAGGCAACCCCAAACCATTACGGAACCTCACCCGTGTTTGACTTTTAGCAGTAAACATGCAGTGGACGCACGTCCTCCAGCTGAGCGCCTCACAAAAACTCGTCCCTTAAACCCGAACACTTCAAACTTCGATTCATCTGACCAAAGGATCTTGCACAAATCGTCTAAAGTCCAGTTTTCAAAATTTTTTTGTCCCGCTCTATTTTTTTTTTCTTTCTTTTTTTTTGGCGTAGTTAAGTTTTTCGTGACGATTCTGCCGTTTAAGCCAGACGCTGTACGGCGTCGCATAATGGCGCCATTTGAGTTTTTTCGTTGCAAAAATCATAACTTTTGAACCGATTGAGATAATCAAATAAGTTATAACGCATATGATAGATAATTATCCAACCTATAAAATAACTGTTTGAACAAAGTGGTACACCTTCTAGATGCTTACTTATGGTTATCAAAGTTGAAATTTGTTAACGGCATGAAATTAATCATGTTTTATTAACTAAAAAACATGATTTTTAACAATTCTAATTTTTTATGTTTCTTTTTCAAGTTTTTTATATTTTAAAATTATTATCCATAAATAAATAAATAAAAAAAAATTTTTTTTATTTTCCATCAAAGTTGAAAAATAGTGAAAAAATAGACAGTTGGTAAATAACGATTTAACTGGAGAAACAAAAAGCAACCAGTAAAATTTATTTTCTATAATATACTGAATAAATACGTAAATCAATACAAATACAAAAGATTACGATTAGTTATCCAGTTTTTTTTATATTCTACCTGAAACTGGATCAAATTACTTAAAAATTATGTTTTTTTGAAAACTGAAAATCGGTCAACTTTTAAGGGTTATGTCTTCTAAACTAAAAATCTGATTTTATTGTTAGGCGTCGATTTCGTTTACTTGTCGTTATTATTACACGATCGTCACGTTTTGTTGTTTCTCGCTTCGATTTTTATTTTTTCATAATATAGTCCACGATTCGACGCGATACCTTGAGGTCCTTTGTAATCGCTTGATTACTTCTCCAAATTTTGTGTAGAGAAATAATATGGTGACGAGTTTCAATTGAAATTTTAAATCCCCGCTGTTTTGCCATACTTTCTTTTAATTCAATGAAATATCTTAAATTTTCACTTTCACTTAGTTCCGACTTAATAACTCGGCTTTTTTGCTTTATGTGTTTCAATTTAAATTTTTTCAATTATTTACACTTCCTTACGGGTATAAAACGAAAATATCTGTCGTTTTGTAAAAAGTCCACGCTAACCATTTACCCAATAACATAATTTCCAAAAAAAAACTTTTCATCGAAGATTTTTTAGTTTGGAATATATACCCCCGATATCTTACCTACATAGCTTGTTTGTACCATTACCAACAATTGTGGTGTACGAGTTTGAATTTTAAACACTGTACAACCAAAATCACCTTAAAAATTTATTGTCAAACTGTTTATACCAATCAATTTGGCTTTGTGTCAATGATGATTTCGATTTTGTTAAAACTTTTTCAAAATCATCGTTTAGAATTTCTTTCGCATGAAAATCTCGTTGAAATGCTTGCATAGCAGCCTCATTACAAAGATTACACATATCCGCACCTGAATAGTTATCTGTACGAGCTGCTATTCTATCGAAATCAATATTTTTGGCAAAAGGCATACGTTGTTTGTGCAGATCTATAATTGAACGCCTCGATAATAAGTCTGGCGCCGGCACATGTATCAATTTATCAAAACGTCCCGGTCTCATAAGAGCATCATCTACCATATCAGGACGATTGGTGGCAGCCACAACTAAAATATGAGAAGTGTTTGCCTTATACGCTGGTGAAGCAATTACGCCATCCATTTCTGTTAACAAAGTTGATAGAATACGCATTTGTACTTCGCTCGAGTTTGATGAAGCACCTAAAGATCTACGGCCGACTAGAGAATCTAGAAATAGTAGTAAAGATTAAATTATAACTTAATTAAATTATTATCTAATCGCTTACCAATTTCATCTAAAAATATTAAACATGGCGAATTTTTTCGAGCCGTATCAAAAATTTTTGCTAAAAATTTTTCTGCACATCCCACAAAAGGTGAATAGATTTCAGCTCCAGACGTAGCTATAAATGTCATATTGGCCTCTGTTGCCAAACATTTAGCTATTGTTGTTTTTGCACATCCTGGAGGACCATATAGCAAAACTCCTTTCGGTAAACACAAACCAAACCTCTGAAACGAATCGATATTTTTTAGACCAGCCAACACCGAAACTTCCAATATTTTTTTCAATTCACACATTCCACCTATAGCGGTGAATGTTTCTGTCGTGCGATAAGCTGTTACATCGGAACCTCGTAAAGATGTGGGTTTAGATTTTTTTAAAATTTCGCTAAACACCGATTCAAAACTTCCTCGTGATTTCGTTAACACTACTTGCGCAACACTTCGCACGAGTAGAGCTATATCGGCAATAACATAACCTTGCGTTTGTTTTGCCACCATTTCCAATAACACTGGTGGTATATAACTATGGGGTAGACTCTGCATAAAAAATTCTTTAAAAATAGAATTGCGATCTTGTTCTTGAAGAGCGCCTATACAAATTTCCCTTTCAAATCTTCCAGGACGTCGGGCTAATTCATGAAGATTGTCGGGATTTGAAGTAGTAGCTAAACACATAATATCTGTTTTGCCGGTAAAAAGTTCATCAACAAGAGATAAAAGTTGTGCTGTGGTACGCATAGAATTAGCCAGGGTTTCAGAATTACTAGAATTTATTTTGGTTTGTGGACAAAGTAAATGAAGATCTTCTAAAAGAATGACTGTTGGTTCTGAAATTAAGAAAAAAAAAAACTAATTAGGAAATACAGTGGTCGACAATACATTGGAAACTATTACAAAATTCTGAATTTGTTATACCCTATACCACTATGTGGTTTGGGTATAATGACTTTGTGCTGCTGTTTGTAACTACCAAAAATATTTGACCTAGACCCAACTTTTATTATACCGATCGACTCTGAATCACTTTCTGAGTCGATTTAGCGATGTCCGTCCGTCCGTCTGTGTGTCCATGTAAACCTTGTAATCAAACTACAGGTCGCAAATATGAATATATCAGCCATAGGATGAACGCTATTGAAATTGATGAAATTCGGTCCATGTTCAGACCTAGTCCCCATACAAATGACCCCTATGAAATCGACTTAATTTGCCATAAGATCCAAATTATCATACAGATCTCAGTCAAATTGGGTTTGTATGCGTTTATTATATCCATTAATCAGTAGTCCAAAAAATAATCCCTATAGGACAATTCTTAGTCATATGCCCCATATAGAGCTGTTTCCCGATCTATCAAATAACAAAATTATTGCACAGATTTTTCTCAAATTTTCGACCTAGTCACCATATAAATATAACGCCCGATATGAACTTTTTCATATCTGCAGCCATAAAAATTTATAACAATTCCACTCAAATTTAGTTTACGCTTATTTTCTATATCCAATTGGTTGGGCCGAGAGATAGGGTCTCTTAACCATAGTATAGGGTATCGTATAGTCGGTCGGTTGTTTTTTAATAATTTAGGGCTATAGTTTTTGCGAAATAACTCTTTGGTGGTAACAAATTTTTTACAAAAGAAAGAAAAACATCCGTCACATATGAGAATCTTATTGACGAGAACCAACAAAATAATTCAAATTTGAAAAATCTATAATATTAATAGGCTGGGCGATTTCTTGTGACTGATGTTTGGGCTACCGTTTTATCCCGATTTTGACCAAACGTATATTATTTGAAAGGTATTTCTTTTTAGCCGATTTGCAGATTTATAGATTTTTAAATTTTTTCCTTTATTTTGAATAAATTGCATTTAAAGTTGCTACTAACACATACATCAAATTATACAATGCTATGTGTGTGTTTATTAAATTTGTTAATGTGTTTGTAATAAAAATGAATTTTTTTGTGTTGATTTGTGAATTGGCTATAATTGATTAGCATACTTTTAGGGTCTTTATTTAATGAAAAAATAAAATTTCCTAGAATTTGCGCTCGAATTTCGAGAGCTGGAATCTACTAGTTGATATAAATATGTTGAAATATATTAAACATGCTACAAACAAACAACAAAAAAGATTATAATTGTCTCACAGTTAAAATGTTACTGGACAATTTTAACATAATAGGACCTCTTTTACACCGTTTTATTACATCTTACCTTCTAACTGGATTTTTCCCTGAGATTCTTGTAATGTTCCAATTCAAAAAATAGAAACACAGAAAATCCACAAGAAATTCGTCCAGTAAATATGCTGCTAACACTAAGTAAAAATTATAAAAAAAGTCATACAAAATCAATAAAATAGATACTTCGAAGATAAAAATTTATTAAATGAAACACAATCAGGCTTCAGACAAAATCATAATTCTGTGGTTTTCTGGAATAACCGCGTATGTCCATTTTTGTCAGTTTTGAGTCAACGATGCCAAATATATTAATTTTTAACGCTCTTTACATGTGTTAAATTTAAAAAAAAAAAATGTTGACCATTTTTAAATAATGACGTAACTTAAATGTTTATTAAATTAATTTGCAGCACTATCGACGTATGTCAACCTACGTTTGATCGCTGACAAATTATTTTCTCAGAAAACGACACATAGCGACATACGTTGTTATTAATGAAAAAATGCAAAATAATTTTGGATTATTTTTCAGTTTATAACCACTTATAGAAACTTGTGTGTTTATATCTGTTATTTTTTGTCACTATTATTCGTGATACGTTGTTATATTCTCATCCTAAGTCCCGTTAACTCTGTGGTTTTCTAGAATAACCGCGTATGTCATAAAATCAAAATGTTCAGGGGAGCCAAAAAACGTTATATTTGAAATTAAGGGCTCGATATAAAGTTTTTAGAGATTTTTATTTAACAGTCCTGTAGATATGGGCAATAAATACTTTATATAAAATTTTGAGTCAAAAATCTTCAGAGGAATAGATCCTAGAGAAGGACGAAAAATCAATATGTAAATTACACTTAAAGTGTGTGCAGATAAAACAACTTATGTCGACAAACGTCGTTTTCTTTGAAAAAGAAAACTACCAATGCAACCACCTATGTAGACATAAGTTGTTGTTGCTTGAAAAATGGATTTTTTGTTCGTCAACAAAAAGTTCTGTGGTTTTCTGGAATAACCGCGTATGTCCATTTTTGTCAGGTTTGAGTTAACGATGCCAAATATATTAATTTTTAACGCTCTTTATATGTGTTCAATTTTTTAACTCGAAAGCGAAAGCAATTGAGTCAGATCATGGTTGTTTCGTCCTGTGAAGAAACAAATATCAAAGAAAAATCGTCTGACGCGCGTAAATGAGTCCAAGTATAATTTAAGAGGCCATGATGGAAGACGACCAAAGGGAAAAAGACTAGATACAAAATATCAGATAAATCTGTTTAGTGTGCCGGTCAATGTATTCACAAGCGGAGGAAAAATAGCCGCTGGTCTGGAAGTACCAACAGGACAATGACCCAAAAAATACTCCAAAGTTGTAACCGAATGAATACAATCTAATACAGTTAATATTTTGGAATTGTCAGACCAATCACCAGATCACAATCCCATAGAAAATCTATGGCAAATTGTAAAGGGTCCGCCAAATAACTTTTTTTTTTTGAAAATGCTGTAAAAAAAAAACTACTGAATATTATCTCAAATTTCTTTTTTTATTTGAAAGTACAATCCTTCCGGTTAATAATGGAAAATAATTTTATTCAAATGGCTGCCTCGGCTGGCCATGCAGAAGCCTACACGATCGGTCCAATTTTTAAGCACATTATCGATTGTGTGCAGCTGTATTTCACCAATGGCTTCACGAATATTGTCCTTTAAAGCGTCAATTGTCTCCGGCTTGTTGGCGTAACACTTATCTTTGAGGGCACTCCACAAATAATAGTCCAACGGTGTCAAATCGCAGCTCCGAGGTGGCCAAACGACATCAGCTCTGCGGCTGATAATGCGATCTTCAAAAACAGGGCGCAAAACATCGAGTGTAGCTTCGGCTGTGTGGCACGTAGCGCCGTCCTGTTGAAACCAAATGTTGCCAATATCCTCCTCTTCAATTTTTGTGAACAAAAATTCGTTCAACATGGCCCGATAACGATCGCCATTGACTGTAACGGCCACTCCTTGCTCATTTTCGAAGAAAAATGGCCCAATTATGCCTCTGGACCAAAATCCGCACCAAACAGTGACTCGTTTTAGGTGTATCGGCTTTTCAATGTATGCGTGCGGGTTTTATGTGCCCCAAATGCGACAATTTTGCTTGTTTACATACCCGCCAAGAGTATGTAAGATTTTTTTTTGGCAAAATCGGCATCTTCTGTAAGTAGATCGCAGGCCCACTTAGCGAAGCGAAAACGAATTGGATGGTCAGTTGGCTTCAACTCCTGAACCAATTGGACTTTGTATGGCGTCATACCAAGGTCTTTATGCAAAATTCGTCTCAATGATGCCTCCGAAATGTTCAATTCTTGAGAACGACGGTGAATTGATGTTGATGGCGCTTCACGCGCACTTTCTGCCACAGCAGCAATATTCTCGGGTGTACGCACTGTTTTTGGTTTTTCACGCTTTGGTTTATCGATGAGGATGCCACTTTCTTTCACTTTTTTCACAAGATAACGAACATACGGAGCTGACGGTGCTTCTCTTCTTCCAAAATCCGTACGCTACTTTCGCACACATTCTGCATCATTACCATGATTTTCAAAGTAATGTCGCAATATTTCCCAGCATTGTTCAAGCGTATACACAACCATATTCGTTCAGCGGAAGGATAAAACTAATTATCTGTCAAATCAGACATGAGCTAAGTGTTACCATTCACGAAATAAGCACTAGTTGAATAAAAAAAACGTTAGATGGCGGACCCTTTATATCAAAAAATACGAACACGATCTCATAGAGGCAGTTAATTCAGATTGGCAAAATATTTCAATGGATATCATCAACAATTTAATTGACTCTATGTCTTGGCATTGTCAAACAGTACTAAGAAATTATGGATACCCAACAAAATATTGAAACCAAAAGAAGAGGATAAGTTTTCAACTATTTTAAAGTAAAGGTTTTCAATATTTTGTCAACAACATGAAAATAATTTTAAGTTTTATTTTTTTTCTGAAGTTAAGCTATCTTATGTTAATATTTGTTCTTTTTTAAATAAATAACACAATTTTTAAATTAAAAGAGTTTTTAATTTTATGATCCTAGTAACTGGTATTGACCCTTCAAGTCTCAAAAAAAATATTTGTTAAAAAGTTTCCATTGTATTGCCATTCACTTATATAAAATTTTTTATATTTTTTAGATGAAATTTTATTTAAGAGAAAAGTTAAAGTTATTTACAACTCTTAGACCCAGTTTTTGAATTATCAGTTAAACCTAGTTTTGTTAAACCCAGAATGTTTTATTCAATTCCTTTATGAATTTGGACATGTCTGAAAAAATTAATTCTAGGTTTAACTAAACTAGGTTTAACTGACATCTCAAAAACTAGGCCTTAGATAGTTTTTCATTTCAAAAATTTTTTTTAGATAAATTCTGAGCTTTTGAAAATTTTACCGCTTGAAATTAAATTAAAATGAATACCTTGTGATTTAAATTTATGTTCAAACTGACATGCTGCCTTAAAGATTTTTCGCAATTCAGCTTCGGTTTCGCCCGGATACTGTTTTATAACAGTGCCTGTAGTAATACGAAACACATTGCATCGATGATATTGTAGAAAATTTTCAACCAAAGTCGATTTTCCACATCCCACAGGACCCACTATTAAAATGTTAAGACTTATACGAAATTGGCCGTTACGAGAACGTTGTATTCTTGCTACTTCTATAAAATCCTCAAGATCTTGACGGACTTGTTGAAAATTTGGTACATTCAAAGGTATAAGGTTATTTATTGGTGACTTTGATGTTAATAAAACATTTTTAACGTTAACAAAAGTATCATCTGTTATAACAAAGTGGCCATTGTCTTTAGATCCAATATGAACTGATACTAAATCAATTCCGTTATCTATTAAGTCGGAATCTCTGACAACACAAATATTCGTTAAGTGGTATTTTTGTAATAATATTTGCGCTAAATCCTTCAAATAAAATTTCGTTATTGTCTTGTCATTGTTTATACAATACGCAGAGTTTATATAAAATATCACGTCAACTTCTCTTAGTTCTGTTACTTCTTCCAAGATCACCACATCCGTCAGTATCAATTGTTTATATTTACATTCAACACTACAGACACTTGTATCTAAATAACATAGAGAATCTTCATCATCCCGTGGAAATATTTGACAAACAGCATAGTTTTGCTCAGTATTATCCAATTCATGAAAATGACATTTCGCCCATTGCCCCGGTCTTGCTGTAACGGGAAATTTTTCTATTGGGATCAAACATTTTTGTGTTACAATATTTTCAATAGTTTCCAACGGCAATATCCGCAAATTCTCAAACATTTTAGGTTTAAAACAGCTTTATTTTAATTAATTAAAACTTGCAGAAAAAAAATTGTTCAATTGCATTTCACATCCAGCACGTGAGAGCGAAATAGCAAACTTGTTTTGGGAAATTTTTGCCGAGTTCACACAAGGCAACTTTTGTTGCGCAATTCTTGAGTTTGTTTATGTTTGCAGTGAGGGGAATAAAAAGGGAAAAATAATTGCCGGTTCTCGGCTATTTCAAGCAATTCTCTCATTCGCTTTTTTTTTTTGTTGAATATTTGACATTTCTTTTCATGCGGTGTTTCGCTTCTTGGTGTGAATAATTCGTAATTATTGTTTACTTTATTAAAATGGCCTTTAAATGGAATCGGGTGTCGTATATGTAGTACATTTATGTATAAATGTATGTAAGCACAATGAGGTGCTAGTAAAACAAAATCAAAACAAACAAACCTACATACACACACACGTACATTGGCTAGCGACAGTAAAATGTACAACAGAAAATATCAAGTGGATATTGGGGTAGGTCAAGCGACGTTAATAAATGACTCAGTGTATTTGTTTGACTAAGCGGGTTACAGTTACAAAGCAATGCAATCGAATAGAGTTGATTGATCGATATGTAGATCAACTATATTTGATTTCATGTGTAAACCGAATACAATACATGTGTTAGTGTATTGTATCGGCATGTACTTTAACCAGTACAATTCCACTCCCTTTGTTTGGAATTGTACTCAATGTATGAAATTAATTTTAATAGAAGAACCACCCAAAATTCATAGTCGCCTGGTACAATTGTACATATTTATGTTTATACTAATATTAAAAATAGAGTTAGAACAAAATTATAATTATGGAGTGACTTTAGAAAGCCACACCCAAAACTATTTTAGAATCACTCACAATTGTTAGTTTATAAGCAGGGACTTTATTAAATAAAGAAGGCTTTTTATTCCAACAACCGAACAATACAGATGTCTAATTATTTGAACGCTCACACGATGATATAAATCCAAGCAACGATGCATCCTTTCAACTAATAAAATAAATCATCTTTCTTTTTCCATTATACGGGACTTAATTTTTTTCTTTTGAATTCATTTTTCAACAAAACCAATTAAATTAATTTATGTATGTATGTATTTAATTTTATTATTGTTCTTTACGACTAGAGCACAAATGTCAAATTATAAGAAAATGAAAACAAAACAAAACAGTAAAATTGCCGAAGAAATTGTCGTGTGTGGACATAAAAGCAATTTCAAAAGAGAATTGCCAAAAAGTTGCGCAATAAAAATTGCCTTGTGTGACCCCCGCCTTTGATAAACTAAAAGTGATACCAAGTTAGATAATTTCTCCCTGTACGATTGCCATATTCTTTTAATTTATAACAATAAATCAAAATATAACGCATTATTAATTTAAAGAAAAAATTTTTTTACTGGACAAGCAAAAACTTTGAATTCCAACATTTTTGATGTACTTATGAAAATGACAATTCTAAATTCTTTTCTGTTTAGCGAAAGTATATATCTGCAAATTTTTATGAAATAAAACTACAAAAGAATTTTGAACATTAATTAATTATATGTGTACTTACCAAAGCTACTTTTTCCCAAATCAATTACCCGAAGGGTTACCTGAAAAGGGTTAATAAATGAATATTATTTGAATATTATAATTTTACGGCTATGAAAATAAAGATAGCTGATATTATTTAAATATAATACAATATAATATTTTTGATCTAGTCGTTTTATCCAATTGGTCATTTTTTTAAACTTTATATATGTAACTAACATGAAAAGAAACTTTACCAAAGTTTTAATTTTTTAATATCATTATATTTTTTTTTAAATAAAGTTTTACCAGAGTATTTTAAATATATAATTGAATAGGAAAAAAATAGTTAAGATTTCAAGGGCTTTTATTCAACAAGAGCTGTATAAATAAAATTTTAGAATTAAGAAATTTATAACTAGTTATTTGAAAAATGGTGTTATTTTTTAACTCTTTCTTTTAACTCTTATTCTCTGTCTGTCTGTCTGTCGTGCTTCAATCCCATTCCCCCTTATCCAATTGATCTGAAACTTGGCCCATAGTCTTGTTGTGACTACAGATTAATTTTGGGGTAGTCACGCACAGTTACGCGTGGTCACGCACAGTCACGGAGTGATCTAAATGTCATTTCGATATACTTCGATATACTTGCTGTAAAGAAAGATTAACTTTGACATGGTCACGCACAGTCACGGAGTGTTTTAAAACCCATATGCATAAGTTTAGAAAGAGTTTTAATAAAAACTTTGTTTTTATGGGTTAGATTATTTAAATAATAAGTTACATATATTATTTTTATATATATCTAAAATTTTTTTTGACCGATGATTTGTTCCACAATTTTCTACTGATTTTGGCCAAATGTATCTTATTTGAAAGGTATTTCTTTTTAGCCGTCTACCAGATTTACAGATTTTAAAATTTTTACTTTTTTGAGTAAAATGTATTTAAAGTTGCTACTAACACATACATAAAATTATACAATGCTATGTGTGTGCTTATTAAATTTGTTAATGTATTTATGAGTTTGTTTTTTTTTTTTATTTACAATAATAATTGTGTTGAATTGAAAAATAATTTTGGATATAAACCATTTACAATAATAATTGTGTCTAACTTAAACCAATAACGCAATCGAAATTTAAAAAGTGTTGCATTGTGAATTGGCTAAAATTGGTTAGCATATCTTAGGGTCTTATAAAATAATTTATTAAATGAAAAAATAAAATTTCCCAGAGTTTGCACTCGCTAGAAATGAATATATGAGACATGCTACATGGGAAATGTTGCAACCGAATAGTTTCTGCAAAGAGTTATACAAATTACAAGCACGGACTAACTATAAAGAGTTATTAGAAAAATAAAGATAATGTATAAAAGAGTTTGTGTGCGTTTTATTATTTCTTTATTATTATTATTTTTTAATCCAATAGATAATAATATTCACATAATTATGTATGAAATTCATTGCAATTTACAGTGGTTGACAATATATTTGAAAATTTTACAAAATTCTGAATTTGCCAATTTTGTTCTGTAATAATTTCGCGTAAAGTCCTAAAATTATGTTTTTGCGAATTCAATCTTTGGTATGTTTTCTACGAAAGATAACAAAGTTGTACCAAAAAATACAATTTAAAAAAATATATAAACGAAAAAAAAAATATTTTTTTAAATGAGTTGATTACAACAATTAAACAGTGGTTTGAGGGAACAAGAATGAAAGCTGAACCGTTATTTAAATATTTATAGCTTCTGGCGTTTTTTTTTTCAACTTTTTTAAACACAATTGTATTTTTTCAATGTTTTAATCATATAATTAATTATTACAAAATAATGGCAAGAATTAAGTTTTGTGATTTTACCACTGATATTAAGCAAAAGAAAATTTGTGAGCAATATTCTATAAATATATCCATAATTTCGGAAATTATCAAGAAATATCGTGAAAGAAGTACGGTGGCGACTTAACGGAATTTGAATACTTTTAGATGCGTCCAAGTTTATATACAAATAAAACTGTTTGTTTGTCGGGACAAGGAATAGGACCAAATCATGTAGTAAAAAATACTGTAACTGGAATTAGATACAGACAAATTCTAAATGATGTAATGTATCCCTACGCGAAGGAAATTATGCCTCTGGTCTGGAGTTCCAACATGATAATGACCCAGAACACACCTCCAAAGTAATTACCGAATGGCTACAATATAATGCAGCTACTGTCACCAATCACCAGATCTCCTTCCCATAGAAAATCTATGGGAAATTGTCGATCGAAAATGCGGAACGATCACATATAGGCAGTTAATTCAGAGTGGCAAAAAATTTCAATGAAAAGCCGTACTAAAAAATAAAAATGAATACTTTATAGTTTTGTTATTTTTTCTGAAGTTAAGCTATTTTATGTTAATTTTTTTTTTTTAATAAAAAACAAACATTTTAAAGTTAATTCGTCCAAAAATATATTTTGTTAAAAGTTTCCATTGATAGCTTATAATATTAACTCGATAAAAGAGGTTAAAAGCATAGGAGCTCTGGACTTGTTTTGTTAATTTTATTTAACAAATTAACTTACATGGTGTCTCGACTAGCCATAATTCATGGCAATGTTCAAGTCAATGGCTAGTGAAGACCGCCAATGTTTATGTTATGACTAAAAAATCCAACTTTATGCCATGACAGAAAGTTAGCTATTAATTTGAAGTTTTATTCGATTTTGACGTTTAAGTATATTAATATGGCGCAACTTAAATTATATAAAAGCGAAATTATTTCATTATAAACAAGGATTCTTCTCGTGCTTTTTCTTTCATTTTTTCTTCTTCAATTTGTATTTTTAGTTTTTTTTTTTAACTCTTTTAAAGCATTGAGTACAAGAACGCATTTTTGTTGTTTACGGTTCAAAGACATTTTTTTTGATGTAGTATAATTTATAAGAACTTCAAATAAATTAATATCCTAAGTTACGTTATATATCTGTGGTCACAAGCGATAACCGCCTAAGTCGACTTAAGAACGATTTGAGTTAAGTATGCTATCATGTTCTACTAAAAACGCTTTATATTTACGTGGAATCCAATTCAATTAAATATTCTTCCTTTATTTACATATTTTAACAAATTTTGATATTTACATATGAGATCTTATCTTAACATAGATATTGCAACAAATAATATATAGGATCTAAAGACATTAAATAGTTTTTATTTTATTTTTTAATGATTTTTAAAGGAAAATGGGAGGGAAAAAACCTTTATATGATTTAATAAATTCAAATACTATCTGAAAATATTTATATGCTTATAGAAGGTTTATTAGAAATAATAGACCTCTATAAGCATATAATTTTCAATTTGGTGATTTCTTTTTAATATTACGTTACTTCTCTACATTCTCTTATCAGTGGGTAAGAGGAATTTTCAATTTTGGCAAAATAATTGTTGTTAATCCTTGTTATGAAATCGATAATTTTTTCATAACCTGTTTCTTCATGAAGAAGATTTGTAGGATACCTCCAGGGCTTTTTATTTATCATTTTAAGACATTTGTTTTGTATAATTTGTAAGCGTTTTAGGTGGCAGTTGGCAGCGTCACTCCAAATAGGACACGCGTATGTTAATATCGGCCTTATAACACTTTTGAAGAGTAGATTTTTGTTTTTGGGGTTTAGAAATGACCTTCTATTTAGTAGTGGCCATAATGCTTTAAATGATTTTATAGCTTTTTGGCACGTAGCCATAATATGTTGTTTAAATGTAAGCTTTTTGTCCAAGACAACTCCGAGATATTTGACCTCGTTAAGTACATTTATGGTATTATTTCCAATAAAGAGATGACGTCTTGGCAGTCTTTTGGGAGATTTGTTGAATGGAAAAATTATTGCTTGGGTCTTGTTTGGATTAATTTTGATTTTCCATTTGTGAAAATATTTACTGCAATTTACAAGTCCCTTTTCCATTTTCTTCAGGAGTGCGCTTGTAAGTTTGTTTGAAGAAATTAACGCAGTATCATCTGCGTAATAAGCAATTTTCATATATTTCGGGACTTTAAAATCGGATGTATATATCGAGTAAAGCAATGGCGACAAGACAGATCCTTGAGGTAACCCTGTGGTAATGGTTTTTGGAGATGATGTTTCATTATTAATCGCAACTTTAAAGTTTCTGCCGTGAATGAAATCTGAAATAAGTTTGCATAAATATTTTGGTATATTTGCATCAAGAAGTTTAAATAAGAGGCCATTATGCCAAACGGTGTCAAACGCTTTTTCAATATCTAACAATATTAGACCCGTTGAACGTTTATTGTTTTTATTTGTGGTTATTTGATTTTTAATTCTGTTTATTTGGTGCGTAGTGCTATGCCCTTTTTTAAATCCAAATTGTTCTTTGGCAACAATAGAATTGGTCGTTACAAATTCACTAAGACGAGAATGTAGTATTTTTTCAAATATTTTACCTAAGTTACTTAATAGACTAATAGGTCTGTAGCTGTTTGGGTTATTTTTTGGCTTACTAGGTTTGTTTATGGCTATAACCTTAGCATTTTTGAAATGGTTTGGGAAATAGTTGAGTTTGATGCAGCTGTTAAATATTATAACCAGTAATTTTAGAGCTTTGAGTGGTAGTTTCTTTAAGAGCAGGTTGGGAACATTGTCAAAACCAGGAGATTTTGAGGGTTTTATTGATGAGACAATATTCATTACTTCTTCAAGAGATGTATAACTTGCAGATTCAGAACTGGGATTTTCCTTCTTAAAATTATTTACTGTTGTATTTATTAGTGTATCTGCCGAGTGGTTATAGTTCGAAGTGAGGTTATTTGCTTGGACAAATGTATTTGCCAGGACTTCAGCCTTGTCCTTATCAGATGTTATTTTTTTATTTCCAACTTTAAAGTGAGCGATTTGATTTTTTCCTTTTCCTCGCAAGTTCCTGCTTATTTTCCAAAATGATTTATCACCTGGTTTTAAATTGGATAATAATTGAGACCATTTCTTATTGCGCTCCGAATTAATACTTTTATCAATCATGTTACTTAGAAACTTAGTACATTGATTATAAAAAGTTTGCTCGGCTATATTTGAAGATCGTTGGCTTTTTCTTTTAAAGCTTCTTCTTAGTTTAATATATTTTACAGTACTTTCTGGTAATGTGTAATTATTTTGTTGAGTTATTTTAGGTGTGGACACATCCCTTGCTTCGAAAACTACATTTATAAATTTTTGGATTTCCTGATCAATAACTACCTTGGTAGTGTATATATCCGAATATAACGTGATTTTATTGTCTAAAAAATTCATAAAAATGTTCCAGTTGGTTGCACTGTAATCATAATAATTGAGGTCAACCTGCAAGGCCGTTGATCTTTTAAGTGTACATATAATAGGGCGATGGTCTGATGGTATTTCGTAATCCATTGTTTTTACGTCTATATCTAAAGCTGAATTGCTTAAAATAATATCGACTGTGGATGCTTCGCGATTGTGTTGATGGGGGAATAGGGTTGGTCTATTAGGGTAGTGAATGAAAAAATTGCTCGATTGCTGTAGGTTGTTGAGTGCAATTCCTGCAGTATTATTTGAACGGCAATTCCAAGAACAATGTTTGGCATTTAGGTCACCAAAAACTATATATTCTTTGGTGGAAGGTGTTAGGTTCAAGATATCAGCACAGAAGTTATGAGTATATCTTGGTGAATATAACGAAGATACAACAATAGGTCTATTATTTATAATAACTTCAATTGAGATGTTTTCGATTGATGATGTGTTTGATATAAAGAGGTTTTTATGAGCGACAGATTTATGAATTAACAGAGCTACTCCTCCTCCTCTTGCATCTGTTCTGTCACTTCTATATAAATAATAATTTTTAAAATAGGGTCTATGATTTTCTGAAAAAAATGTTTCATTCAAAGACGCTATTTTAATATTTTCTCGTTCAATTAGTATCTCAAATTGTTTTAATTTAGAAAAGTTTGAAATGCCATTAGCATTCAAGTGAAGCATTTTGAATTCGTTTAAATTATTAGTATAATCCATGGGCGTATTTTACCAATGACATTACAACTTTGATTTGTTGTACTTTTGAAGTGCACCTATGCAAATCATCCATAGCTGTAGTGAAAATATCAAAAAGCTCATCAATGCTAAATA
Source organism: Cordilura impudica (assembly GCA_963682025.1). Taxonomy (NCBI): domain Eukaryota; kingdom Metazoa; phylum Arthropoda; class Insecta; order Diptera; family Scathophagidae; genus Cordilura; species Cordilura impudica. Next base: position 141,285,709 of record OY821519.1, read on the forward strand.
AATCGTTGTTTGTTTTCAGCTGGTTAGCATATGTAGCTTTGCTGTTATTATTGATGTTATTGTTACAATTTGTGTTGTTGTTTCTTAAATTAGGGAAATCTCCCACATTAAGTTGAAATGAGTTATTTTGTTGTTGTCTGCTTTTATTCGGACTTTTAGAAGTAACTCTTGTTCTAGTTTCCAAATAGAGAGAACGTAACGGACAGTTGATATCGTTTGCAGAGTGATCAGTTCTCTCTTTTCCTTGTTTTTTACAATTAAAGCATGTAAAAACAGCTGGTCTTTTTTCGTTTGTGTTAAACGGACACACACTTGTATGATGTTGTTCTGCACATATCATACAGGCAGCACTACGATGACAATGTTCACCGCCATGGCCATACATTAAGCAGTTCCAGCATTGAGTTGGTTTATTTCTGGATTTAGATTTGTATTTTTTCCAGGAAATTATTATATTTGAAATTGTTCTTACGTTTCTTAAGGCAGTTGGGTTAAAATTTTTACGTACAAATTGAACTTTGTAAACTGCATTGTTGTTCGAACTGAATTTGGTGACTATTTCAGCTACGGAAGAAGGGGACAGGTTGTAGTTTTTTAGCTCTGCGGTGATGTCCTCAGTTTTTATGCGGGGTAAACCGTGTAAAAAAGTGGTGTATAACCTATTATCTTTGGAGCCATAAGAGTGAAACTCCAACTTACTCTCTTTAAGAATTTGCTTGTAGCATTCGAACATTTCTTTACTTGGAGCAAAAATTTTAGTACCAATTGAAGTACGTTTGAAAATACAATCTTTACCAAGTAGTTTTTGTATTTCTGTAAATGAGGCGTTAGCTTCCACAACAATAGGTGGAGGTTTGTGTTGTTTAACCTCGTTAATATTTGATACAGGAGTGATGTCCATATCATTAAGGCCAGCAAGCAGGCTAAATCTGTTGCTTGAAGTTGACGCGATGTTCGGGTTAAAACCCGGAGGAAGTTTTGTCATCTTCTTGTTGGCAAGGAGCTTTCTTTTTGATGAAGATTTGGCCCCTCGGGCCATCGCTAGATTTTTTATTCCTGTTTTAAGCTGAATTGACTACCACGTGAGTTCAAATGAGATCAAGAATAGGCAATTGCAAAAACAAAAATATACACTTGTTATTAATTTTAAATAGTTGTACTCTATGCGCTTTAATTATTTACACGACCGTTCGTAAAGAGAATTAGATTCGAACTGATTACGTGGAATCCCCAATTCTCTAACACTATTAAAAAGTTATTAATGAAAATATACTGACCTAAGTTGTAATGAAGCCCCATTGCATTTATATAAAAAGTTATTTTTCTCGAAAGCATGATTTTCGAGTTAGGCGGTTAATGCTTGTGACCGCAGATATATTACACAAGATTTTTTATTGTGTGATTCTTCTGATAAAAGTTCTAAGAATGTTTTAAGATTTATCTCTATGACCAGACAATTTTATTATTTAAAAAAAAACTTTAAGCCTTATATAAGATTAGAGATGAATATTTTATAAAATATTCAGAAAACGCTCGAAAAAGTTTTGGATGGTTTTAACACTTTACAGTCTGGCAATACAACAGCTGAAATGCAACTCTTTAAGTCCACTATAGCTGTACTCTTCATACGCCATCGTCAAACGAAAAATTGACGCATTGAAAATAAGAAGTGTTGTGAATGGCTCTGTGAAAAATTGAAAATTTAACCAGCAAAAGGAATTATTTTCACTAAAAATTAAAGAAAAAGTTGCACCGACCTTTTGGCATTACAATCGAATCAATGTTTTTACTTACGGTAAGAATTTTAAGTGCAAAAACTTCAAATATAAAATTTTCAAGAGTACCATCGATTCGCACAAAAAAATGTTCTGAAAATTTTCTTTGTGCTCTTTTGTGTCTCATTACATGTATTTTCTCTTTTTTACACACATCCTACTTTTGTGCTGTTTTTGCTGCTCAATCATTACAAATTGTATTGAATGAATGTCAAGTAGAAGGAGAACAAGTAAACAAACATCGAAGAAAACACAACCAAAAAACGCCGCATTTGTTTTTAACGGGGTTTTTGCAAAACTTTTGTATCTGTCGGTACCTCTTGATTGAAATTGGACGAAGACATCGTTTTCAATGAGAATCATGGCCGATTTGGATGCTGTACATTTGGGCTTAGATGAAAATGAAGCAGATATTGCTGAAGAATTGCAACATTTTGATGATTCTTTCGATACACGTAGTGAGGCTTCCGAATCGGGTTCGGATTCTTCAGATTCTCAACCCAGTATAAGCTCCGTCAGTACCACTCAGTCGAGTAAATCAAAAGAAAAACGGAAACCTAAAAAAATCGAGAAGCCTCCTCCAGAAATTGAGAAAAAGACGGCCATCAAACGTTCTGCTAAAGATTCAGCGGCGACGACTGCTGTCAATGGAAAATCATCGTCTAAAAAGAAAATACAATCAAATAAAACTGCTGATACTTCAACGGATTCAGTAGAACCAAAAAAATCTGACTTGGCAAAAGATTCTAAAAATTCTTCGCGTAAAAAGTCCATTGATACTGCACAAAATTCATCTAACAATGCCAATGTAAGTGGCAGTGCAAAAAGTGAAGTTAGTGATGATGAATCAACAAAACCTAAGGCCAATTTAGATCCATTTGATAGTGACTCAGAGTCGGAAGATTCCGATTCAGCAGCAAATATAAAACGTAATGGTCGTAAGAATACGTCTAAAAGTTCCTCACCGGAAAAGAAAACCAGTTCCGTATCAGGCAGTGGTATTGGCTCTAAAGGTGCGACTGCATCGTATGACTACAAAACCAAGTTGAATTATCTATTCCGTGATACCCGATTCTTTCTAATAAAATCGAATAATGCCGATAATGTGGGTATAGCTAAGAGCAAAAGTGTTTGGGCTACATTGCCACAAAATGATGCCAATCTGAGCCAGGCATTTAAGGAGGCTCGTAACGTTTTATTAATTTATTCCGTTAATGAGAGCGGTAAGTAAGAAAAGTAATTATATTGTTAAGAATTAATAAAGCAGAGTAATTCTTAATCAATAGTAATTATAAATATTATTTTAAATAAATAATTATTTCAATTGTTATATAAAAATTCATTTTTTGAAGCAACTGGTGGTAATTCAACAATGTTTTTCTTTTTAATTTCATACGGAATTCAAAATTATGAAATTACAAATCGGGTGCTAAATTTTCGACTTTTTTCAAAAACCGTTTAGAGTTTTACAAACATTGAAAACTCTGGATGTTCTGCTTTCTAATTACATTTTTTCGGCAAAATATTTATAAGGGAAAATTCAAATTTTTTATGATAAACTATCAAACACTTTTTCAAAAAAAATTTTTTTTTTAAATGCTTATTCGTTGTCACTTTTCAAATAATCTGTTAACAACAAAATGTAAATTTTTAATAATGCATGGTAGAGAAGAAGAAAGCATATATTTCTAAAAATCATAACTATGTATTCTTAATCAGACCGGTATCTGGCATTGAGCATATATCAGTGATTATATTAAACATTGTAATGTTTCTATATGAAATTTTTATACCTGCACTTTTTGGTCATGCGCTTTAACTCACCTAAAGTCATTATTTCTAAAACACAATTATAATATTTGATATACAATTTTTACTTTTTAAATACAATTGATATTTTCCAAAATACAATGATAATTTTTGAAATATAATTGTAAATGGACTGGTAGGCACTATTGTGCAGAACAAAAGCAGCAAAAGATAAAAGATAATTTCGCAGAATACTTAATTTTTTAAGTCTTAACTAAAAGATCTTGAACTTTTCTCTGTTTATAAAAACAAAAATAAACTATATAACAAGAATATGCTAAACAATTACAATATTTACAGGCGTATTCATAAAAATTTTAAACATCATTTAAAATCCATTTTAAGCAAAAATCGATAAAAATTATATTCATAAACGCATTTTAGTAACTAAAAGAATTTTAAAATTGTCTCGAACCTATTTTAAACATATTTTAAAATGATATTTGTGCTTTTTGCTTTGTGTTTCTTTACATTTTGAGCATTGTAGCGAAAAATTGTCATTCAATCGAAAGTAGTTAACTGATTTTTTAATAAATAATGGACGCGCTATATTTGATTAATACAATTGGCAAGAACTTTTTTTATTGACAAAATTTTATGTTTTAATTTTATTTTGTTTGCAATGGAAACTATTGCCCAAATCTCAAATGATCGTAAAAAGAAAATTTACAAAAAATGGAGCGAATCGTTTTCTATTCCGGATAAGGAACGCTTGCGCTTAGAAACCTTTTTGTTATCCATATCAACCATAGTATTTATACAAATTATTAAATTAACTTAATTAAGTCAACTATATTAAAAGGAATATTTATAATTTGTAATGATAATAGAAAAAAAACTAGTGGCGTGTAAACAATCAAAACAAATTAAATAAAACTGGTTATTTGAATACTTTTTTAATCTGCAATAAAATCAGCATCTATAATTTTTTTTTTGACTGTTTTTCTTTATTTATTTAATAGACAAGTTTATCATTAATTTATTTATTTATTTATTTATACTAAATTCTACAAATCAATTTATAGAATATACAAGAGACGCCGAGTAACTAGACCATGTGCGTCTGAGGAGAGCAGACTATGTTTATATTCTTATTTAATATTAAATAAGTTAAAAATAAAGTTTGGAAGTTACAAATAAAAATTCAATAAAAAATTATTGAATAATGGATTTATTCATACATCTTGAATGCAATGTTTCTGAAGACTTCTTATTAATATTTTTTCTATAAAAATCATATGTTTCTCAAACACGGCAAAAAAAAAAATATAGATACGAATACCGTATGAATTAATAACCTTGGTTTTGCATCATTACGACTCAAGTGACAAATAAATAACGTTTATTACTTAAAATACTGATTATGAATATAGAATTTAACAAACCTTTTTTAGGCTTAAAATATGTTTTAACTAATTTGTATTTGAGGCCTGATTTAATATTTTTACGGCTGATAGTGTTCGACCGCGGTGGTGATTCAATTCCATTTTTTATTTTGTTCTCCGCAATTTGTTACCAATTGGATCTTAGGGCTTTGTTGAGGACGCAACACTGGCATTCAAATGGAACCTTGTTTTATATTTTACATAAAGTTTTTGGTTAAAAAATAATTATCCAGTAGGCTAGGAAAGTCTTACGTTAGAATTGACATGTTCGTATTTGATAAGAATTATTTTTGATTAACCTTTTTGATATTGTTCAATAAATTACTAATTAAACTTTCATCGCGTGTCCTTATTAAACATAAATATACAACTAAATTGACGACGACGATTTAAAGGAATCAGTGCATGAGAAAATTATAAAATAAATATAATTTTACAAAAAAAAAATTACCTCTTGCTCAAAATTTCTAAAACATCGACAAAACATGTTTACTTTTAAGAAAAGTAAGCCAACCTGTGGAAAAATAATATGTAGATGTTGTTTTGCCCTCAAAATCATGTGAAATTTCATATGAGTCTACTCTGGTAAAGTAAATAGTCACTGTCAACAATTTCAGTTGACCAAATCTAAAAAAGACAACTTAAAGTGTCTCGTTTTTGGTAGTGGACTTCAAGCAACAAAATACGCTAATTCCGTAATGAGGTTTTAAAACAGCTGGATGAGGAAAGATGTTATGTCCACAAGAATAAATATAATATAAAAATGTATCTTACACATACATACACACAAACACAGGTAATAATAATTACAAATATAATTATTATTACCATTAATATTACTAAGCAGGGAAAAGAATAAGTACAATAAAATTCCAACTAATTATGTCTGCATTAATTCCGGCAGTTGGCCTAAATTATTTTTCATACATTGCTTAAATTTCTTAAAGACAGGAAATTGCACGATATTTCTGTCTTAAATTTCGTAAGAATTATTTTTGCACCAAATTAAATTTAACTTTAATTTTGGCTTTTTCATTTTTTCTTTTGCATAATTTCCTGCCTTGCAGTAAATTAAACAATAATGCAAGTATGCACTTTATTCTTTTCCCACAATAAATTTAACAAATTAAATATATAAAAACACAAAGAAATCAATAAAAGTTTAGTAATGATTTGACCATCAACAAACGCGTGTTTTATTTACTCCGGATTAATTACACTGTGTGACAGTAAAAATAGACTTTTCAAGAAACCTAGTGTAGTGATATCTGGAAACACGCAAGTATACAATAAATTCTTTTGGGCGTTAAGGACTAAAAGGACGTTTCTGAAAGACCCAAAAGCCCAGTCACTTAAGAATTCATGAACAAAGAAATTCAGCGCAACATTCAACAGGTACCTGATAAAAACACAAGCCATTCATACAAAATCTCACAATAGTAAGTATAGTGCAACCAAGGAAAGGAAATGGTGCTATGTACTATGCGAACACTTGCCAATACAAAAACCATAAATGTAAGCAATGTGTTAGAGTTGCACACAAAAACGGTTACTGCAATGTAAAATTATCAAAGCCTAATAACAACAAACAAAAACATTCAAACACAAATCGTTATGCAAATTCTAAATAATAATAATAATAAAGAGAATTTTAATGCAGCGCAAACAAAGGCAATCGATAACAATATCGATATCATTTATCTTCGTAAACTTGTTATTGTTTTGGTAAACAATTATAATATCGAACTTCAACTGCATACGACTTCGGATATTACAATAATTTCACAAGAAATGTGGATAGATATTAAGCGCCACCACATTAACAACAACAAAGCATACAGCAGGAGATGCCAATCATAATAAAATCGACTTCATTGGAGAATTCAAGGCAGACATTTTATTTCACAACAAAACAAATTTCAAGTAAAAATTTCCGCAAGTTTTCAAAGAGGAGATTGGTCATTGCACAAAAATGAAAATTCATCTCCCCTTCAAACCAAATGCAGTACCGAAATTTTGCCCTAAACGTTCCATTTTCAGTTATTTCATTAGTAGATGCTGAGCGCAAACGATTACAAGAAGCGTGAGTTATTTCTCCAACTAATTTTGCGGAGTCGGTAGCTCCTATAGTTACAGTGGAACGATTAAGAGGAAAAACCAGAATATACGGATATTGTTCAATAGGTCCTAATGAAAACGTTGAACCCCATTTTCATCCACTACCTTTACCAGATTTTAATGATGCTTACATGCAGTTCGAAGTGGATAACGAAACAAAATCCATCTTGATCATCAATACACATCGAGGTTTATACACGTGCATTTCAATGAGCTATAGAAGCCACTGCTTATTTGGATGATTTGATCATAGCAAGTGACACTTTACAACAGCATCTTAAGTCAATACGGCACGAATTGAAACGTTTCACTGTATACAACATGACTTTAAATATTGATAAATATGAATTTAATCAACCTCAAATCAATAATTTGTGTCACATAGTTGATTCAAATGGCATAAAACCAAATCCAGGCAAGATTTTTTCAATTAAAAATTTACCGAGACCTCAAAACGCTATTGCTCAATTTTTATGGAAAATTTATTAGCACGATAAGATCTCTTGCACTCCTTGGCAAATTGCTTCGCACGAATTCAAAATGGCATTGGTCAGCAGACTGTGAAAAGTCATTTCAGAAATTTAAAAAGTTTTTTTTTTGTCAGATTTAATGCTCACCCATTATAACCCGAAGTTACCCATTGTAGTTTCAGCAAATGCGTCAATGCCTGACGGAACGGAGAAAGCAGTTGCACATGGAGCTAGGTCGTTAACTCTAGCAGAAAAATATTATGGTCAAATTAATAAGGAAACCTTTGCTCTAGTTTTTGCAGTAACAAATTTCACCGAATGGTATATTGTATTGTTTCGTTCAAGAAAAGGCATTCCAGTTCACTCATCCAGTAGACTTCAAAGATGCCCATCTTACCATGATGACATACGATTTTGATATCGAATACGTAAATAGAGATGAATTCTGTAATGTAGATATGTTATCTCGATTAATACCTCCAAAACAACAAGAGGATGAATATTTTATAATTTCTTGTGCCACACTTGAATATAACATTAAATCCATTTTAGAGCAAACCCTCCAATCAATTCCATTTACTCAAATTCCACTTACTCATCATATGGTTCCAGCAGCTTCCGAAAAAGACTCCAACATTCAACAAGTCATTCGTCATGTTCAGTCATCATGGCCTAAGAAACTTGAAGATCTCAAGAATAACGTAAATCATCATTATCAGTGGTAGACAATTGTCTTCTAAATAGTGAACGCATAGTTATTCCTCAAACATTTAGAAAACGGATTTTGAAAATTCTTCACAATGGTCAACAGCGTATGAAAATTTATTGCCCGTAGCCATGTACAATTAAGTAATTTTTACTGTAATACTAATTAAAAATAAAACAGTTTTAATAAAAATTTGGACAAAAACAACGTCTATTTATTTAGTTTAAATACATAATTAATTACGCAAACTTAAAAAATTATTCATTGTAAATACTTTTTTTTTTTTGTACAAAGTCTTGTATTTTGTGTGGACATATGTATAATTAGGTTACCTGAAAAGAAATTATTAAAATTTGTTTAAATTGTTTTATTTTTGATTCAAACTATTTTGAACGTTTAGTATTTTGTTGGGTACCCATTTTGGAGGATTATTTATTATTTATTTATTTATTTATTTATATATTTATTTATTTATTTATTTATTTATTTAATCACTAGGAATACATTTCTGAGACTAAATGTAAAAATTAAGAGCACTAGCTGCATTGGCCATCAGCTCAAGTTAAATATATGAGTATTTATATATATATATATATATATGTGTACAATGAAAAAGATATATGTTAGGATGTTAAATTTTTTGTTTAGTTAGTTTTATAAATTTGTAAATTTTGTTGATGTTATTAGTGGATGGTTCTTTAAGAAGTTCTAGGGCCGAACTGTTGCCAAAAAGTCTGTTTCTTTGATTGATGAATGATGGACATTCAATGAGAATGTGTTTGATGGAGAGTGAGCAATTGCATCTACGACATGTTGGGGGTGGAGTTGGTTTTTTTAGAATCCATTCGTGAGTGAAAGTGGAGTGACCGAGACGTAGTCTTGAAAATGTTTTTATTTTGCCTTTGTCCACATCTGTTGGGTAAATTGGAGGGTTGTTGTGTGGGTTTATAGTGGAATAGTGGGGGTGAGGTGATATACTCCGCTTAAATTTGAGTTTGACATAGCTGGAAATGTGGCGACGGATGTCAATTTTCTCCACAGTGCCATCCATTAATACTGGTGCAAATGAAGCATATTTGGCTGCGATGTCGGCTCTTTCGTTGCCAGCGATGCCAATGTGACTAGGAATCCAATGTATTCTGATTTTGTCCTCGTTACCAATAAGGGCGTCTCTGATTTTTATTATTGTGTTCCATTTGGTGTTGAAAGGATTGCTAATGGCTTTCAGAGCAGAATTTTTGGAGGATTACTTCGGCTCATCTGTTTGGAATTGTTTTAGCTAAAGCATAACACTGCTGAGAAATAATTTTGTTCCAATATCGGAAAACTGAATGCCGCTTTGAATAATTGCTTCCGAACTGCTACTGGCCTTTTGAGGGCAACACCTATCGAATCCCTTAGAGTAGAGGCAAAATCACCAGATTTTTGTACTGAAAAACCAGATGGTAATCTAAGCAAAGTAAACAATTTGCTGTTTGATATCAGTTTGGCAACTCATAAGAAGTCAAATTCTAGCCCGGAGGAGTTTAAAGCAATAGTTGCAGAAAAAATTTACGACTTTTCAGCTGAAACAGAACTCTTCACTGACGAATCCTTTCAAAATGGCTTAACCTCTTTCGCGATGGTCCAACATTTACCCAACTCAAGTTGGTTAGTGGTCAAACAGAGTCTCTACCGGTATATTTTCGGCTGAACTCGCGGCGATTAATGCAGCAATTACTTTTGCGATACTCAAAGACACAAAAACTATAATATGTTCGGACAGTCTAAGTGCCGTTAACAAAAATTATATGTTGGTAATGAATATGCGGACAGCGCAGCCAAACAGGCTATCAAAATGCCACTTATCACTGAAATGCCATGCTTTCATCAGTTTATTAGCAACAGCTTTAAATCGAAGTATTACCCAAATCTACAGTTGGAGTGGCAAAATTCGACATGTTTTCTAAGGCTACACAATCCAGATTACATATTACCAGATACCAGTGTATATTACTTGCACGCCCTAGAGTCGGAAAATGGTTGTTTACTACCCAACATTATTATAACCACACTAACCCTCTACAATGCGAGCTATGTCATCAAAGTATGAATGTCCTCCATATCCTTATAGAGTGCCCTATTTCCAAAATGAATAAACCTGGCGGAGATTTTGGATTGTTCTGATACCATTAAATACTTTCCTTCTCAATTTTCAAAGTTAATTTTTATTTTTTGTATTTTATCATATTTTCATTACTTTAATCATTACGCGCATTATGGTCAAGTTACCCGGCGCTTTTCTTTTTTCTGTATTTTGTAAATTTATTTATAAAATATATTTTAATAAATAAATAAATAACATTGTTCCATTATGCGTTAATAATATCCCAGAGTGCATTTTTATTTGAAGGTTTTCTGGCCGCAACTACGCCTTTTACGATCCCCAATAGATTTTCTATGGGGCTTAAGTCGGGACTGAGCTGGCCACTCAAGAACCTTTATATTGCTTTCATCAAACCAAGTCTTAACGAGATATATGCTTCGGTTCGTTATACTGCTGAAAAAGCCATGCTATTGGTAATCATCAGCATAAACATTGTCTAGATTATTCTGCAGGATATCTTTTCCAGTCATTTTCCCATCGATTTTATCTAAGGGACCAATCCCGGACGAGGCAAAACATCCCCACACCATTACTGACGACCCTCCGTGCTTTACGGGTTTTTTTTTTGTATACTTTGGGTCCAAACATTTGTTAATTGGTCGTCGCACTTAGGGTCTGCCGTCCTTTCCGATAATGTTGAACTTTGTTTCATCACTCCACACTATTAATTTCCAAGAATTTGAATCCTTAAGGTTCGGTCACATTAGGCAAACGTTTGCTCAAACAAGCGTAACCACTAAATAATGTATAATTTTCCTTGTATAATTTTCATTAAGTTATACAATATATGATATAGAATATAGTTAAATATATTAAATATTACTAATATAATAAAACATAACTTTATTTTATCTTTTATATATCATGTAAGATTGAATATTTGCGTAGTCTGAACGCACCTTTACAGAGATAGGTTTTTGCAAACCCCAAGCGCTGCTGAATATTTTTCTTTGATACATTTGGATTTTTCTCGGTGTACGGCATTGAAGATTATTTTCAGTCAGCCGCCTTCTTACGGTCCTTGCCGATATTTTAATGCCATGTTCCGACTTCATGCATGATCTAGTCTGCGTTGATATGTCAAATGGGTAAATGTTACTCATCCTGGCCATAAGCTGTGTTACGCGCGGTTGCTCTCCCAGCTAGCTCTAGGGAGTTGGATATGGTGCTCTCATCCTGGATTTTCTTCGCGTGTAAGCATATAAAAAAAATGTATGATGGTTAAGTTTAGCGCCATTTAGGGTAGGATTTTTCCCTCCAGCATCCGACTTTTATGACAATTTATTTAACCTTTATTTTATTGGTTGTTCCTTATTAATTTACTTACTCGATACATATATAATCTTGGATGTCACTCCCCAAAATAACCAAAAAATTTTATGTTTCATATTTAATACAAACTGTTGATAATTTAGATTTTTGTTGACTTGTTTTGTTGTTGAAGGGTGAATATAGTTCGGCTTAAGGTCATCGGTTGTTAAAAGATTCTCTTTGTTATAAGAACATTTTGTTAAAAATAAATAAAAACAAGTTTTTTTAATTTTTAAACAATATTTATAACAATATTCTTTTCCAATATATTTCTATCAACTTTGTTGATCATCATCAGGGATTATCTGATAAATAACAATAAAAATAAAAACACAAATAATTTTGAATTGATCATTAACAAAAAACATTTAAAAATTATATTTACTTTATTTACTGCTGTTTACACAGTGTAATTGTCAACTAACTTTTGTTTTAATCGTTTGTGTTTGTCAACCGTATGTCTGTATATCTTAGCAACGTTTTCCGTATCTCTCTTATAATTAAGAGCTTTATCCTTGGGAACATTCATTGTATGAAGCATTTCCAGCATAAATCTTTTCCTATAATTATTTTCCTCTTGTAAAATAATACAAACTTAATCTAAGAGAAGTTTATTTGGTAATATTATGTAAAACTAAATTAGTGCCGGGTTACAATTTTAATTCACTCTTATAGCGATAATAAAAAAAAGGAATGAAGAAATATAGGGACGACAAAAAAGGTAAATTTTTTGCAAAATAAAAGAGAAAACTGAAACGTTCGGCCTGCTCTTATCTATAATATTAATAGGCTAGGCGATTTCTTGTGACCGATGTTTTGCATACCGTTTTATCCCGATTTTGACTAAACGTATATTATTTCAAAGGTATTTCTTTTTAGCCGTTTTGCAGATTTACAGATTTTTAAATTTTTTCCTTTATTTTGAGTAAATTGCATTCAAAGTTGCTACTAACACATACATAAAATTATACAATGCTATGTGTGTGTTTATTAAATTTGTTAATGTGTTTCTAATAAAAATTAGTTTGTTTTTTGTGTTGATTTGTGAATTGGCTATAATTGATTAGCATACCTTTAGGGTCTTTATTTAATGAAAAAATAATAAAATTTCCTAGAATTTGCACTCGAATTTCGAGGGCTGGAATCTGCTAGTACAGATAAAAATGATATGACTTACGGTTACGTTATTAATTTTTTTTTTTTTTGATGTTCTTTTTCCTTGTTCCAGAGATGGGCCCAGCATCGAATGATGATGATATTGGTGTAATTCTTTCTTTTAGTTTTTCTGCTTGCTGTTAAAAAAAATCAGAACATTCATGCCCGTATTCATAATCAAATTCTAGCAGTTGGCTAACTTTTTTTCATACAAATTTTGAAATTTTCGTATGAAAAAAGTTAGCCAACTGCTAGAATTTGATTATGAATACGGGCGTAAGTTTTCATTCATTATATATACACTAAGCTCTCGTATACTTTATTAATTCACTACAGTGCAGGGTAAAAATTTAGTCGTTATTATATTTCTTTCTTCTTTTTATTTTTTTATATGGATAATAGTGAATTTATAAATTGAACAAACACACAAAAAAAATTGAAAATGATCTTTCCTTTTTGAAATTTTAAAGAATAATATTTTGTTTTATATACATATAAAGGAAAAATATAATTATAAAATAAAATTATGGTTCGATACTTAAGTTGGATGTTGCATATCAGCGAATATTGCGTTAAGGCGGTAGATATGTTGTTGCTTCCTTTTATAGGAAAAAAAATCTTGTTGGTTTAGAGGTGGGAGGTGATCCTTTTATGTGGCTCCAAGTGTATGGTAAATCGACGACCAGGGACCGTAATAATTATTTCTTTTTTCATAAAAGTCAGATGATAACAGTTATTTTTTTATTTTTATTTTTTCAAACAAAAATAACAGTTATTTTTTGATTTTTATTTATTCGAGCAAAAATAAAAGTTATTTTTTAATTTTTATTTTTTCGAGCAAAAATAAAAGTTATTTATTGATTTTTATTTTTTCGAGCAAAAATAACAGTTATTTATTGATTTTTATTTTTTCAAACAAAAATAACAGTTATTTATTGATTTTAATTTTTTCGAGAAAAATAAAAGTTAATATTGTTAGGCTTTCTACAGTATGATTTATATACTCTGACAAAAACCTGATGAGGATTTGATGGAATACTGGAACAGTACGAAATATGCATTTCCCTGGCTACTAGACTGGCATATGTTGTGCATTCTGTACCTGCGGCACAAGTTAGTGTAGAGAGATCTTTTTCAGCCCTCAAACTGATTCTAGGAGAGTTGCGGTACAATTTGTCAGTGGAAAATTTGGAAGCACTATTGTTAGTAAAACTAAATTCTGATGTTTATAGTATACTTGTTATTATATTGGCTTGAAAAAAAAAAAAAAACAACTTATTTTTGCTCGAAAAAATAAAAATCAAACAATAACTGTTATTTTTGCTCGAAAATATAAAAATTAAAAAATAACATGTATTTTTGTTTGAAAAAATTAAAATCAAAATTTAATTGTTATTTTTGCTCGAAAAAATAAAAATGCAAATTTTAAAAATCAATATATTTTATCATAGACTTTCATAAGGATGAATATGATATACTTGAATCAGTTTTCCGACATTTACTTCTATATGCTTTTTTTGTTTTATTTTCGGTCCCTGTCGACAACAGATAGTCCAACAGAATATATTCAGTGGGACTGGTTCCCTTTGGCATCGGTGGGTAGATATGGACCGTGAATAACTTTGCAGAATTAATAATTTTTGTTTGGCCAATCTTTTTATAAGGCGTGACCACGTTGCAAGAATTTAACTTTTATCAGACAATTTGCCACGGAGTTGCAATTACTTCCACTTTATAACACGGTACCCAAAAATATTAAGGGTGATTTAAAGTTAAACTTTGCTAATTTTTAAAATTTTTTCTTGGTTTTTTTTTATTTTTTTTAGCCTTCACCAATTGTCAGCTTTTGCGAGGACCTTTTTTAAACAACGTTATTAAAGTAATGAATTGTGGCGTCTTGTAAACAAGTCTATTAGGTGAAAAACAAGTTATTCTCTTTTCTCTATACATGTTGTATTACTATTACGAAGATCTTTATATACTCTGTACATAAAAAAACGCGGGATCAGCGATCTCGTTCACAAAAATTGGCATTGCAAAAAAAAAACAAGTAAGAGTCTTAAATTCGGCTCGGCCGAATTTTTTGATACCCTCCACCTGAGTCTTAAACTGTATATTCACCCAATGTCGAGTACGCCTACAACTTTTAAACTTTTGCGGATACTGAAACATTAATTCCGAATACCAAAATTCAAATGATTCTTGGCTAAAAATTATTATTATAAAAAAAAAAAAAATAAGCTAATTTTAAAATATTTTTATCTGAATTATTTTTTATTTTTATCTGCATTACATATAATAGAAAAAAAAAATACATAATAATACATGTAAGAAACTAAATATAGAAATTTAAACTTTTAATATTTAATTTTTAATTCTTAATTTTTAATTTTTAACTTTAAATTTTTAATTTTAAGTTTTTAATTTTTAAGTTTTAATTTTTAATTTTTAAGCTTTAATTATTAATTTTTAATTTTTCGCTATTCATTATTCATTTTCCACTTTCCATTTTTAAATTTTCAATTTTCATTTTCCATTTTTCATTTTTAATTTTTCAATTTCCATTTGCCATTTTTCATTTTTCAATTTCCATTTTTCAATTTTCCATTTTTAAATTTTCATTTTCCATTTTTAATTTTTAAATTTTCATTTTCCATTTTTCAATTTTCATTTTCCATTTTTAATTTTTCGGTTTCCGTTTTCCATTTTTCATTTTTCATTTTCCGTTTTTCATTGTTCAATTTTCATTTTCCATTTTTCATTTTCTATTTTACATTTTTAATTTTTCAATTTCCATTTTCCATTAGTCATGTTTCATTCTTCAATTTTCATTTTTCATTTTTCAATTTTCATTTTCCATATTTCATTTTCCATTTTTTATTTTACAATTTTCATTTTCCATTTTTCATATTTCAGCTTTCGTTTTCCATTTTCCACTTTCCATTTTTGATTTTTCAATTTTCATTTTCCATTTTTCATTTTTCAATTTTCATTTTCCATTTTTCAATTTCATTTTCCATTTTTCATTTTCCACTTTCCATTTTTCAATTTTCAATTTTCTTTTTTCATTTTCCATTTTTCATTTTCTATTTTACATCATTTTCCATTCTCCATTTTTCATTCTCCATTTTTCATTTTCCATTCTCCATTTTTCATTTTCTATTTTCCATTTTTCATTTTCCATTTTTCATTTTTCAATTTTCTTTTTTCATTTTCCATTTTCCATTTTCTATTCTCCATTTTTCATTTTCTATTTCACATTTTCCATTTTCCGTTTTTCATTTTCCATTTTTCATTTTTATTTTTCATTCTCCATTTTAATTTTACATTGGAAAATTTCCATTTTTCGTTTTCATTTTTTTTTTTCATATTGGCGATTTTTTGTTATTATAACGTGATAACGATAAAAAAAATATGTGGCAATACTACTAACATGAGCTATGTTATTGTGTTCTTGGTATTGTTAATATATATGCATATTATTTTTGTGGATTTTTTTTATGTTGTTGTACAATTATTATGTTCAACCAGTAAACTGTTACAACAAACACATTGGGTTTTATGTTTTTTTTTTTAGAGGTATCTACATATTTTTGCTCGTATCTAATCACAATGATGCCAGATGTAGCCCATTTTCAATACCAACCTGCTGGGAATTATGGCAAATGATATTTTTGTAACCTTATCTAGTTAGATGGCTTTTTTGTGAATCAGCGTGATTTCAACAGACAGACGGACAAACGGGCATCGCTATATCGACTCGAGCTGTGATAAGGATCAAGAATATATATACTTTATGGGGTCGGATATTAGTTTTTCGATACGTTACAAACGGAATGACAAAGCTATATATACCCTCTGCCACTGACGTGTGGAGGGTATAAAAATGAGATGCTGTAGTGTGTGAATTTCGGGAGAATATACTATGGTAATACAACCTGAAAAAAATCCAGCATGACACATATTTGTATATAGGGTTTTTGGTACGGTGTTGAATGTGCCAATAAAAAAAATTCATTACAGCTTGTGTCGTTTGCAGATTATCAAATATCTTACATTTTTGAGAATTTATAATAGCGTTGACAACATTTCCTCGCGATAATGATATTTTAACCACTTTAGCAATTGAACCAACATTTTGAAAGCCAGTTCAAATGATCTCCCTTCCAGTGGGAGTGGAGCTCTTATTTTTACCCGTAATTTAACAACGCCTTCGATAATTAAAATGACTTAATTATTTGACCACTTTGTTTACATTGATATGTTAAATTTTGTTTATATTTTCAAAGAGACAGAACCGTACTGCATATGTATTTGGAAAAATTTGAGTTTATCAACAAATAACGTACCGTTATTTTTTCACTCAGAAAAATATATTGCATGAGTAACATTGATCAACAGATAGGATAGAAGAATATGTTCGCCTATACCCATAATTTCATATAAATACCAAATGACCCTAAAAACATCTTTATGTTCTTGGCCAGATCAAGCAGACCATTACAACGTGTTTTACATTGATTTAGCAGGTCGATTCATTCTCAAAGTGGCCTGAGGTATACCAATGTGACACCATTTCAAAAAATATAATCGAACTTTTGTCTGATTACACAAACAGATTTGGTTATCCGAAATTATTAGTATCGGATAATGGTACTCAATTTGAAAGTTCAGAATTTCAAAATTTTTGTAATCAGCGTAGTATACAACATATCAGAACTGCTCCACACCATCCCGAAAGCAATGGTCAAGCAAAACGTTATGTTGACATAATCACAACATCAATTAAAAAAGCATATTATAAGAAATCGAAAGACTTACTTCAGTATAGATCAACTTCAAACGCAAATTGTGCGGAAGGAAAAACGCCGACAGAACTAGTCATTGGTCGAAAACTTTGTACATAAATTGACCTTCTTAAACCACACGTCTCATCCGAAATTATTCGTAATGATACAATGGAAAAGCAGTACAATAAGAAACATGGTAGAACTAATCAGCAATTCCATATTAATCAACCTGTTTTTGTCAAAAATTTCAAAAATAACAAAATAACATGGCAACCTGGAGTAATCGTAGAGAAAGTTGGAAATGTTAATTATAACGTAAAAATCAAAAATGTTGATATAAATAAAATCATCAACTCACATGATTGTGGTTGTATCGAAGATGATTTCATGCTTAAAATTATTTTTGCAATTACGTAGATCAAGGCGTACATCTTGACAGCGCCAGTCTAAGTTGATCAAATTGAATTTTGATTCATGATTGCAATTTGGGGAAACTTGTTCTCTTAATACAAAAAAAAAACAGTCATTTTTAATTGAAATGTAAAAATGTACCTTTTTTAAACATGATTTTTGGTAAGCAATGATCTAGCTTGTCAAATTGTTTTCAATTGCTCGTCAAATTATAAATTTAAGAGCTTCAATGGATTTGAAAACGTATTTCTTTTTAACACATTGATAAATTGTTCTATCATCTCTCATTTAAGTTTTTCCGACTTTCTCTCATATGAACTATAATGACGACACATGTAGAATTATACTTCTTTATGTCTACAAACAATGCTTCTATTTATTATTACTAGCAGATTCCAGATTCGAGTGCAATTTCTATGCAGCTTTATTTTTCAACTTAGCCAATTCACAAACCAACACTTTTATGGTTTATTATTATTGTGAATGAAGATAACAAACTTATTAACAAACACATTAACAAATTTAATAAGACACACATAGCATATGTATAATTTTATGTATGTGTTAGTAGCAACTTTTAATAAAATTTACTCAAAATAAAGGAAAAAATTTAAAAATCTGTTAATCTGCAAAACGGCTAAAAAGAAACACCTTTCAAATAATATGCGTTTGGTCAAAATCGGGATAAAACGGTAGAACAAAACATCGGTCACAAGAAATCGCCTAGCCTATTAATATTGTAGATTTTTTAAAAAATAAATTTCCTGATTTTCCGTTTTTATATTGCTGATTTTTTTAAGATTTGAAAATTAAAACTGTCATACACCAAAAAAGTAGGAAAAAATTAACTAAAATATTTTTTTTTATAAATTATTAAGCTATACGTTTTTTTTAATTGTTTAACATATTTTATGCAGGTAAAAAAAAGTTAAAAAAAACAAAAGTTCATAAAACAAATTATTCGTATACTTGAAATATTAATACAAAAAAAAACAACTAAAGGTACATAAAATATTGCTTAAATTAGTAAGTTAGTAACCTTTGCGCTTTATGATCTCCGTGAGTCGGTTTGGCATCGACTTAACCAATTTTAAAGTATCCTCTTTACTTATTTTACACCAATCATGCAAAATGACGCTGTTTAACATTTTCTTTGAGGTTATTTTATGCTCACGGATTCTGCGCTCTAGTTAATCCCACAAATGCTCTATAGGATTAAAATCGGAAGATTGGGGTAATAATTTAATTTAATTTTTAGTATTGTAGAGCAACCACAGCTTGAGATTGCCAAGTTATTGTGCACTTTGTTTGGAATTTTGTTTTTAAATGTTAATGTATCCAATTTGATCCATTATATACGTCATTAACTATGAGTTTACCAACCCTGTTACCAGCCATATAACCCCATATCATAATGCCACCTAACCGTTGGCAAAACGTTGCCGAAATGCAAAACTTATATTCGATATCCGAAAAATCAATATTAAAAAAATGGGTTCTATAAAAATCTGATCGATCAAGCTATGCTTTATCCAAATAAAAATTAAAATACATTGGTTTTGACCAGAAACACAACGAACAGCCAGACGGACATACATGAGCAGATTTACTACGCGTGTTATAAGATACATATTTCGATTATATAGAAAACGAGTAACTAACATAGGTTTGTCTTAGTGATGTGGAGCGTATTCTTAATTTTTTTTTATAGAAATCTAGATTTAATAACATTTTGAAGGTTAATAATTATTTTATTTTTTTGCTCCAATTTTTTTTAGGAAAATTTGCTGGTTTTGCTCGTATGAGTGCAGCTTCGCATCGTGACATACCACAACCACCCTGGGTGTTACCACCCAGTATTTCGGCTAAAGCTTTGGGAGGTGTGATCGAAATTGATTGGATATGCCGCAAAGAGCTCTCTTTCAATTGTACATCTCACTTGTATAATTCCTGGAACGAAGGTAAACCAGTAAAAATCGGACGTGATGGTCAAGAAATAGAACCAAAAGTTGGAGCTGAATTATGCCGTCTCTTCCCAGAAGATGAAAAAATTGAATTAACACCCATTCTACGCAAATCGAAAGAAACGGCTAAAATGATGAGGGAAAAGGGTATTCGTGTAGTATATAAAGCACCGAAATCATTGTCATCACGTGGAGGAGGAGGTGGTAGAGGAAGTCATCATTATCGCAGTGGTGCCGGAAGTAGTGATCGTCGAGAAGCTGGTGGTCCTATGCGTTATAAAAGAACTTTCGGTGGTGGACCCCATCGCCCTTATAAACTACCATATATGGGTCATCCCGGAGGTAGTTATAAGCGTGGTGGGTCACCTTATGGCAGGGGAGGACCAGGTGGAGGTCTAGGTGGCAGTGGTTCAAGAGTTGGTGGTGGCGATTCCTCTCTACCGCCCTGGGAAAGGTATATGACACCAACTGCTGCTGCCGAGGCATACTTGGTCGACTATATGCGTAGTACAATGCATGGTCAATTGCCACCATTGCCGTTTGTACCACCATTTGGTCAAATACCACCACCAACAGCAGGTGGCACTTCTGTACCACCACCTGGTATGCCAGGATCCATGTACGAACAATTGCCACCAGGTACTAGATATTATGATGGCCCCCCATTACCGGATTATCCACCACCCCAACCAATGCGTCCTCCACCTCCAGGTTATGACAAAAATGGACCATCATTTGAAGATTTTGCTGCCTGGAAACATGCCGGCTTACCCACAGGAGCCCTACCTCCAGGTTTTCCAGCCAACATACCCGGCGGTAGTGGTAGCGGCAGTGGTTCTGCAGCAACCGGTGGAGGAAGTAGTTCAGCTGGTGGTGCGGGTGGTAGCAGCAACTCAAATTATCGCGGTAATCGTAATAACACCAATTCAATGATAAATCGATCTCGAGATCGTCCTGTTCGTGATTTTCACCATCGTGGTGGTGGTAGTGCGGGCGGTTCTTCACGTAGCAGTGGTGGTGATCGAGATCGTCATTTCCGTGCCGCCAATGAGCGTAGTAGTAGTCGTAATTATCGAGATAATCGGCGTTAAGTGTAAAATATACTTTTTTTTTTAATTTTTATAAAATTATCGAATCAGATTTTAATTTTTTACTTAAAAACGAAAAAAGTGAAGTAACTTAAAAGATAACAATTAAGTTCGTGTAACCTACAAACGTCGTAACCACTCTCTTCACAACAGCACCAAACACCACTCTCCCTCCCTCCACTCTACTCAACATAATTAGTGATTTTTTTTTTTGGGATGTGTTGACTAAAAAATTAAGAAAAATATTCTCAATTTTTTTTAAAAGTGTTTTAAAATCAAAGTATTTTTTCCACCAGCTGATGCAAAGAAAAAGATATTAAATTCTAAAAAAAAAAATACAATATATATATTTATATAAATATATATATATATATACAAAATAAGTGTGAAAAAAAGTTTTAAATCGATGCTTACAAAACTAAAAGTATAACAGAACTTAATTTTTAGTATTTAACTTTAATTTAATTTTTTCTTCCCTTCTACATAATTATATAAAACTTTAAGGAATTAAACATACAAAAAAAAAGAAAAAAAATTTTAAAAAATATTGAAAAATATATATAAAGAAAAAAATATTAAAAATAATATTAACAGAACTTTTTTATTGCAATTAATTAAGGTGGAGAGCCACTAAATATTTCAAACATAAACGTTACCAAAAGACTGACCAAGAAAAATTCAATTAATTTTTGAAATGAAATATTAAAAATCAAAGACGTTTTTAATACACTCTCCCTACCTTAAAAAACGAACTGTTTAAAAATTGCAAGAAAAATGAAATAATTCATTCCCAGTGTTAGTTCATTAATATCCACAATTAAGAAAAAACAAGAAAAAAGTGCTAAATTAAAAATCAAATAACAAGTGCAATAGTGTAAATGGAAATTGTTAAAAATTTTCTAATATCTCAAACACATAACGGACTATTCTTCTTATCAATTAATATAAATTGAAATCAACAAAACACCCGAATATTGTTATAGACATCTCTCAAGCAAGTGACTTAAAAACCTTCTCAAGCTTTCCTTCCCTGAATCATACAAATGATCAAATCACAAAAAAAGAATATTTCATTATTCACAACAACAAAACTAAATCATATATTTAACATTTTTAATTTTATCTAATATTTTACTGTCTTTCAGACTTTTTAGTTCCAAATTCCAAGCAGGCAGTTTGTTAACTTGCCACTCAAGGTTGCTGTTCTATTCCGATTAATGACTCATTTTTGTTCAGGGTGAAAAAAAAAAATACAATCACAAACCAAACAACCAAAATCATCCAACAAAAGCAAGCTAACCAACCAATCATCTTTCTTATCAAGTACTCAAAAAGAATTTCCACTCATATATGCAATTATTAAATGGCAAAATTGTTGTAAGCGACAAAAAAAGTTTTTGCAAAATGTAAGTAAAGTTCTAATCTGTTGTATTTCAAAAAAAATATATATATGGGAACTTCTATCTATAAGCAACGAACGGGTCGGCCGCACCCCCTCAGAATTCATAAAAAATTGGTGTTAACAAAGAAATATTCAAAAAAAAAAAAATTGGACCCACAAAGGTGAGTCAACATTTTAACGATTATCTTTAAATGTAGTTTTCCTAGAAGTTCAGTTGAGGTATCGGAAGGTATTAAAATCGCCTTTAATATCAGAAATGGATTCATAAATTTTTGCAAATGTCAAAGGTCGTAATCATATAATCTCTAATTTGTGAAAATATATCTCAAAAAGTTATATATATTTTTTTAAATTTAAATATTGATAATCATTTCTTTACGTCTGCAAAATATAATGAGTGAGTTTTTATTAGTTCATGAGTTATAAATGAAATTTCAAAGACAATTACAACAAGAGTGTGACATTCGGCTGTGCCGAATCTTTGATAACCTCCACCTGCGTTTTAAACTGAATATTATAACCAATGTTGGGCACGGCAACCACTTTAATACTGTTGCCGATACTTAAACTTTAAATACCATTTAAATTTTATGTTAATTGCTTTTCTTTTTGACTGACTATTTTCTATTATAATTTTTGTTATAGAAAGAATTAATTATGCTACATAAATGTTTTTTTTTATATAAAATAGGAGAGTTAAATTTTTAACAGAAAGGATAATAGTGATTATTTTCAATATCATACATAACAAGAACTATCCAAAAAATTTTAATTCCATTTTATTGTCATTTCTAGACTATAATAAAAATTTTATGACAATTTTAAATATGTTTAAAACCATTTTCTAAGATAAAAATTAAAAATCAATTAAAATTTTATTAAATCCGATTCACTAGCTACGTGAAAAATAATTGAATATATCACTAATAATAACAAGAGATTGCATGAAAATAGTGTTGGCAATTTGTAAACTTAAAATAAGTATAAACGTTTTCAAAAAGCGAGTTAAAAATAATTGATATAATACATTTTACAGATTTTGGTTGGTACATGATTCTAACAGAAATTCTAACCACATCAGAAGGTAGCGTCAACTATAGCAAAATAGCAATAAGCTGTTATTAAAGAAAAGAAAACTTAATACCTTTTAACATTCTTTGCTTTCAGCTATACTTAATAATGTTTTAAACGTATTCATTAGGAAAAATATTTAAAATGTTTACTACTTCTAATCTAAGAGTTTTTCTATAAAATAAAATTTTAGATGCTTTCAAGTGAAAAACTTGCAATATGGAAATTCTTCTATAAAAATTAATTTTAGAGTTCTTTCATCGAAAGCGTTGCAAATAAGTTACCAAAATTACTTAATTTTTTATTAAAATCTTCAAAATTTTTAAAAAATTTTCCTTTTTACTTTTTTAAGAAAAGGTACTTTTAAAAAACGTATTTTTAGGAAAAGGTATTTAAAAAAAAATTAAGAAAGGCACTTTTTTAAAAAAAATTTACTTTTTAAAGAAAATATACATATTAAGAATAGGTAGGTACTTTTTAAGTAAAGGTAATTTTTAAGAAAATTAATTTTTTTAAGAAAAGGCACTTTTTTAAGAAAAATGAAATGTACTTCTTAATAAAAGATATTTTTTTTTTTTCAAAAAAAGTTACTTTTTAAACAAGTAAGAGTGTTAAATTCGGCTGTGCCGAATCTTTGATGCTCTCCACTTGCGTCTTAAACTCAATATTACAACAAATGTTGGCTACGGCTACCTCAAAACTGTTTCCGATACTGAAACTGTAAATTCGAACACCAATTAAATTTAGTTTTGTAATTGTTTTTCTTTAAACAGTTTCTATTATAATTTCTTGTAATCAAAAACCATGATTAAGTATTATTGATAGTTAAAACATCAACGCAAACTTATTAAATGTTTTTTTGTCAAGAATATTCTTCGCAACATGCTAATATATACTTTAAATTCATTTTGGACCCACCTATTTTATAAAAAAAAAAGAAAATTTGTAACATAAACAAATATAAAAACAAACAAACAAAGGTGATGGATATAAAATTTCGATTATTTTCAAAATCAAAAATTACAAAAGCTATCCAAAAAAATTGTATATATCCACTTCGTTGTTATTTATAGCCTTTATAAGTTTAATAAACATATTTATGAAATTTTGCATCATGTTTAAAACCATTTTATAAAATAATAAAAATTAAAAAACAATCGAAATTTGTCATATTCACAAGTTATCCATAAAATAATTGAATATACGACTAACAACTACATCAGAGTGCATGAAAATAATGTTGCCAATTTGAAAACGCAAAATAAGTATATACTTTTTTTATTTCGATTCACAAGTGTAACTAACAATTATACAATAGAAAAAGTCTTTCTAGTTAAAAATTGTCTTAAATATAACTGATGTAATAAATTTTGTAGATACGATTGGCACACATCTGTGGTTTTCTGGAATAACCGCGTATGTCATAAAATCAAAATGTTTAGGGGAGCCAAAAAACGTTATATTTGAAATTATGGGCTCGATATAAAGTTTTTACAGCTTTTTATTTAACAGTCCTGTAGATATGGACAATAAATACTTTATAGAAAATTTTGAGTCAAAAATCTTCAGAGGAATATATCCTAGAGAAGGACGAAAAACAATATGTAAATAACACTTAAAGTGTGCGCAGATAAAACAACTTATGTCGACAAACGTCGTCTTTGAAAAAGAATACCAATGCAACCACCCATGTAGACATAAGTTGTTGTTGTATGAAAAATGGATTTTTTTTTTCGCCAAAAAAAGTTAACGGACTTAAGATGAGAATATAACAACGTATCAGGAATAATAGTGACAAAAAATAACAGAAATAAACACACAAGTTTTTATAAGTGGTTATAAACTGAAAAATAATCCAAAATAATTTTGCATTTTTTTTTTCATTAATAACAAAGTATGTCGCTATGTGTCGGTTTCTGAGAAAATAATTTGTCAGCGATCAAACGTAGGTTGATATACGTCGCACAGTGGACCATTTGACGAGAAGGCGGTCAAAAATCTATAACTTTTGATTGGATTGGAATTTTGATATGCGGTTTTCTTGTTTGGTAGGTGAGACTTTAGCCTTTAAGTTTTGCTATAAAACGTAATTCTCGACCGAAAATAAAAAAAAGTTACGGAGGGTTTAAAATACATTTTCATTTGTAGTTGAATTTCAGTAAAAAAGTGAAGTGTTAAAAGGTAGAAAAAGCTTTTTAATGTGATGTCTTATTTTTTCAGTTAATTTTACAACTAATACTTTTTAACAATTTTTAAAGTTAATTTTTTCAGAAAATGACAAACTTTGGCCCCCGTAAACTTTTTAGTCCTAATGTGCACAAGGGCCAAAGGTTGTTTTTTTTTTTTTTTTTTTTTTTTTTGAAAGATCCCGAGTTAAAATATAATTTATTAAGCAGCGAACGTAAAAGTTACCTTATATTGGTTCAAGATAGAGAAGTTTCAATGAAAAACTCGGTATATTTTTGCTTTAGTTAATTTTTTTTTTTTTGTTGTCTTTTTAAATATTTCTATATCAATTTTTATGGTAAATTTATGAAATATAACAATTTTTATTGTAAATTTACAAAATATATAAATTTTTAAATCAAGAAAATTTTTTAACTATATAAAAAAAGTGTAACTTATTGTTAGTGTAATGAAAAAGTACTTTAAATCAACCAATTTTAGTAAAAATTTCTTCTAAATAGCCTTGATTTTCATCTTCTAGAAGTTGTTTAGCTTCTTCGTCTAATTCAATAGAGGTAGTTTTCCATTTTTGACGAATGTTGGACATATATGGATCTGAAGTGCACAACAAAATAGTGATAAGGTCTTCATTAGTACAACATCTCGACATTTTCCTTGTGTTGTGCTCTCGAAAGAATCTGTAGTAGAATCTTTTTTCTTCATTTTCTTTGTTTTTTCACTGTTTCGCCTAACGGACCAAATTCCAAATCATAACCCAATTTAAGAATATGCTCCATGAGACGTATTCTAGCATGAAGAGGGGACATTCCAAATTCGTAGGCTTCCTTAAAACTATAGTATTCTGGTGGGGGTTGGCTTAATTGACTTGATATCTTTTGGCATATAATGCAGCTTGACGTTGACTTTGTTCCAGTTAAAGCTTGTGCAACTTTTCCATCAATCATTGTGAGACACATTTTAAAATGTACTTCAATGTCTTGGTCATCAAATTTAAATATTACTGGTTGAAGTTCCTTAATTTGATCTTTTATTTTTTGAACTTCTTCAGTTATGACATCTTTGGTTTCCTTTTTGAATGCAAATTTTATTGGTCTGCAATACTTTGTTAAAGAAGGAATTTCATTTTTCCATATATCAATTTCTGTTGCTCTACTAGTTGACGGCTCTAAGACGCTATACCTTTTTGTTAAGCGCAATGGAACGAAAGATACCATAAATAAATTAGCATCTGATGAATTTTCGGCATTAAATTGCTTGTATTGTTTCTGACCAGAGGATCCATCACATCCAAACCCCTTTTAATAGGTGAAGCATACCTGCTCATATCTTAAAGGACTATGTCGCAATATTTTTTTTTTTTTTACCATTTACCTGTTATTTAAATTGTTTCCCATTTTGTCAGGTATTTAAACTATATAACTCTAATTCAGACTATTAATGTTTTTGAAAGATACCTACGTAAATGTACCTGTAACAATTAAGCGCATTATATCTCAACCCTTTTTTATAAGTAACGGGTGATTTTTTAAGAGCTTGATAACTTTTTTTAAAAAAAAAACGCATAAAATTTGCAAAATCTCATCGGTTCTTTATTTGAAACGTTAGATTGGTCCATGACATTTACTTTTTGAAGATAATTTCATTTAAATGTTGACCGCGGCTGCGTCTTAGGTGGGCCATTCGGAAAGTCCAATTTTGGGCAACTTTTTCGAGCATTTCGGCCGGAATAGCCCGAATTTCTTCGGAAATGTTGTCTTCCAAAGCTGGAATAGTTGCTGGCTTATTTCTGTAGACTTTAGACTTGACGTAGCCCCACAAAAAATAGTCTAAAGGCGTCAAATCGCATGATCTTGGTGGCGAACTTACCGGTCCATTTCTTGAGATGAATTGTTCTCCGAAGTTTTCCCTCAAAATGGCCATAGAATCGCGAGCTGTGTGGCATGTAGCGCCATCTTGTTGAAACCACATGTCAACCAAGTTCAGTTCTTCCATTTTTGGCAACAAAAAGTTTGTTAGCATCGAACGATAGCGATCGCCATTCACCGTAACGTTGCGTCCAACAGCATCTTTGAAAAAATACGGTCCAATGATTCCACCAGCGTACAAACCACACCAAACAGTGCATTTTTCGGGATGCATGGGCAGTTCTTGAACGGCTTCTGGTTGCTCTTCACTCCAAATACGGCAATTTTGCTTATTTACGAAGCCATTCAACCAGAAATGAGCCTCATCGCTGAACAAAATTTGTCGATAAAAAAGCGGATTTTCTGCCAACTTTTCTAGGGCCCATTCACTGAAAATTAGACGTTGTGGCAGATCGTTCGACTTCAGTTCTTGCACGAGCTGTATTTTATACGGTTTTACACCAAGATCTTTGCGTAAAATCTTCCATGTGGTCGAATAACACAAACCCAATTGCTGCGAACGGCGACGAATCGACATTTCACGGTCTTCAGTAACACTCTCAGAAACAGACGCAATATTCTCTTCTGTACGCACTGTACGCATTCGTGTGGTTGGTTTAATGTCCAATAAAGTAAACTGAGTGCGAAACTTGGTCACAATCGCATTAATTGTTTGCTCACTTGGTCGATTATGTAGACCATAAATCGGACGTAAAGCGCGAAACACATTTCGAACCGAACACTGATTTTGGTAATAAAATTCAATGATTTGCAAGCGTTGCTCGTTAGTAAGTCTATTCATGATGAAATGTCAAAGCATACTGAGCATCTTTCTCTTTGACACCATGTCTGAAATCCCACGTGATCTGTCAAATACTAATGCATGAAAATCCTAACCTCAAAAAAATCACCCGTTATATAACAACTCCTGACAACTCTACCGACACGCAAAAAATACACCGCGGTGCACCGGTACGACCAACTTTTGTATTCATAACACTCAGACGGACGGACGGACATCGTTTAATCGACTCAGAAAGTGTTTTTGAGTCGATCCGTATAATAAAAGATGGATAAAGGTAAAATATTTTTGGCAGTTACAAACATCATCTCAAACTTAATATATCCTAACCACATAGTGGACAACTTTTGTATTCATAAATTTTATAAAAAATATCTAACCTTGGGTCAGAAAAATTGTTCTGGTGCACACGGGCGGAAACTGGCGGGTGTATAATGGGGTATAGGAGTATAGGGGAAGGTTCGGACTATAGAAGGGTGCAAGATTTTTTCTGACTGCTTTTGACTGGCAGGAGTTATGCTCTATTAAGAGGAGATTATCGGAAAATTTGGACCTTTTTAAAAAAATTTTTTTTTAAAATTTCGGAATGACTCAGTGATTTTACATTTTTAACATTAATAGTATGTAAGCCACAAAATTATACAAAATTTATTTCACTTCAAAATCTTTTAAATCAAAAAAGTTACAGTCATTCAAAAATAAAAATTTACAAAGAAATTTTTAATTTTACCAAAATACTGAGAAAGCCCATTTTCGAAGACCCTGTTCGCTGTGATATAGTTGAGATAGAGTCGCAATTTTTTGGCTCCCGAGGTTTACTAGTATTTACTTTCAAATGAATAACATAACTTTAAAATCGGTAACAAAAAAAAAAATGATTTTTGGCCGCCTTCTCAAAATATGGTCCACTGTGCGTCAATAGTGCTGCAAATTAATTTAATAAACATTTAAGTTACGTCGTTATTTAAAGAAAAAACTCAGAAATAGTCAATATTTTCTTTTTTAAATTTTAACACATGTAAAGAGGGTTACAAATTAATATATTTGGCATCGTTCACTCAAAACTGACAAAAATGGACATACGCGGTTATTCCAGAAAACCACAGACATTTCCAACAGAAAATCTAACCACATCAAAAAAGCAATAAGCTGTTATCAAAACAAACAAAAAAACACATTACTTTTTAACATTCTTTGCTTTCAGTTCTGATTAATATTTCCGTTTTCCTTAGATACAGCTTGAAGAAAGGATCCTTTTATCAATCATGTAATTATAATCGAATCATTTATCCTTTAAACGGACTTAATACTTATTGTTAAAAAAACGCCTACTTTAAAATGTGAAAATATATACATAGTTAACATCACAGTTATATAAGGGTTACCAATTATAAGGGTTACTTCCGAACGGCAGTTTTATACACTCCGTTTCACTTGAATAACACACTTGGCAAGATGCATTTCATTTCACGATAGCCTTTAAACAAATGAAAGTAAAGAATAATTCTTGAATTTATAGCTAAAGTGTTTAGTTTATATTAGCAATAAACAAAACCAAAATTTATTGAGTATTTTTCAAGTTACAGGGCTTACAAAGTAAATAACCTAAAAATAGCGCGTACATTTTGTTTCACTTGAATAGCACACTTTGTTTTGAACTATTTTAAATATTAATTGGTTAATTTTAAACAACTTCATTTGGATTAATTATATAAATTATTAATTTATAAATCTAATTTAATAATGGGTAGAACCTCCTTTGTTTAGAATAACTTCATAAATCCTATTTGGTAAGGAATCATAAAGCTTTTTAATATAGTCAAGGGAAATTAAAGCCCAAGCTTCCCGAATATCCTGAATTAGCTCAGCTTTGGTAGAAAACTGTCTCCCTGACTCATAAACTTTTCTGGCCAACCACCCCCAAACATTTTCGATAATGTTAAGGTCTGACGAGTATGGAGACCAATTTAAGATTTTGAGATTGACATTTTTTGACTCGATCCATAATTTGACAACACGGGCGTATGAATTGGGGCATTGTCCTGTTGGAAAGTCCATGGCAAAATCCCAGAAAGACTCTAGTTGGGGAAAAGCCTTTTCCAAAACTCCTTTGTAGGATTGCGCGTTCATCTTGGGAGTCAAAAATTGAAGCTCGCATGTACCAAAATAGGATATGGCTCCCCAGAGCATAACCCCGCCAACTCTGCTGTGTAGACGCTCCAATTGATGGGTCTCCTTTCTTAAATCATGGAAGTAATAGTTATACCCGTCAGGGCCCTCGAAACTAAATTTTTTCTCATCCTAGAATACAACGTGCTGCCACTCTGTCTTCCATGACATGTAGTTTCTACAGAAACTAAGCCGAGCTACTTTAGGTAGAGGGGTAAGTGGTGGTTTTGTCTTCAACTTTAGGTGCTTCAAATGTTTAGCTTCAGAAATCACCCGCCACACAGTAGTTTTACTTGCGTTAACTCCAGCTTTTGCTCTTATTTTGTCAACAGAGTCATGGGAATTGGAATCCTCGTGCAGTATAGATCGCTTATCTGCATTACACGACCTTTCATATTTTTTTCCATAATTTTAGCTGTTCTGAATAAAATTATATACGACTTTTCTACTTCTTCCAATTTTTTTTTTGCTATTTCAGACACAGAGAGAGGTCACATTCCTGATAAGTTTTTATTTTAATTTGTTCCTCGTCCGTTAGGGCTGTACCACGATCCATTTTTATTATACCCTATACCACTATGTGGTTTGGGTATAATGACTTTGTGCTGCTGTTTGTAACTACCAAAAATATTTGACCTAGACCCATCTTCAATTATACCGATCGAATCAGAATTACTTTCTGAGTTGATTTAACAATGTCCGTCCGTCCGTCCGTCCGTCTGTGTGTCCATGTAAAGCTTGTAATCAAACTGCAGGTCGCAAATATGAATGTATTTTGATGAAATTTGGTACATAAGCTTTTATCGGCCATGCGATGAACGCTATTGAAATTGGTGAGAATCGGTCCATGTTCAGACCTAGCCCCCATACAAATTACCCATATGAAATCGACATAAATTGCCATAAGATCCAAATTGTCATATAGATCTTACTCAAATTGGGTTTGTATGCGTTCATTACATCCATTAATGAGTAGTCCAATAATGATCCCTTTGACCCCATATAGAGCTGCTTCCCGATCTTCACTTAAATCTATTAAAAAACAAAAATATTGCACTGATTCTTCCCAAATTTTGTTTGTATATATTTTTGCAAAATACAAGAGACTTTACCAAACATGATCAGGATCGGTCCATTTTTTGACCAAGTCCCTATATAGATATAGCATCCGATATGAACTTTTTCATATCTGCAGCCAAAAAAATTAATAAAAATCCCACTCAAATTTGGTTTTTGCTTATTTTCTATGTCCAGTTAGTTGGGCCTAAGAGTTAGGGTCTCTAAACGCATGGTATAGGGTATCGTATAGTCGGTCTAGACCGACTATAATTTTCTTACTTGTTGAATATTATTAAAATATATTTTAAATATTCAAAATAATGGTTTACTTTATCTTGCCGATGATGTGCAAGACGTAAATCAAACTTAAACGCAAGGGGCTATACAAGTGAAACAGAAAATGCATTAAAATTTGGAGCAAACGAAAATGAAATGAACAGAAAAATGTAACGGTAAATTCTCAGAGCTTCAATTTTGTCGCAGAGAATGCGGTTAGGAAGACGAACAAAAAAGTACAAAACAAGTACAGTTCAGTCAATGAATATTAGTAGATAATCAAATAGAAACAAAAAATTGGTGTGTGTTATTCAAGTGAAACGGAGTGTATCAATTCAATTCGTCTTTCGAACTCGCTACCTTCAAGCATATAGTTCAATTTATAATTTATACCTTTTTATACCCTATACCACTATGTGGTTTGGGTATAATGACTTTGTGCTGCTGTTTGTAACTACCAAAATTATTTGACCTAGATCCATCTTTTATTATACCGATCGACTCTGAATCACTTTCTGAGTCGATTTAGCGATGTCCGTCCGTCCGTCTGTGTGTCCTTGTAAACCTTGTAATCAAACTACTACATATAAATATAGCACCCGATATGAACTTTTTCATATCTATAGCCCAAAAAATTAATTACAATGCCACTCAAATTTGGTTTATGCTTATTTTCTATATCCAATTAGTTGGACCGAAGAGATAGGGTCTCCAAACCATGGTATTATAGCGTATCGTACAGTCGGTCTAAACTGACTGTAATTTTCTTGTTCAATTTATGTTTAATTTATTATATTTATTTCTTAATTTTTAATGTTTAATTTTCCATCATTATTTCTTTTTCAATTTTTATTAATTTTTAATTTTTTCATGGTACTTTTTGTTTGCCTTTTTTTGGGATTATATTTTTTTCTTTCATATTGGCGATTATATCGTGATAACGATAAAAAAAAAATGTGGCAATACTACTAACCTAGTTCATGGTAATTGTGTTATTGGTATTGTTAATATATATGCATTATTTTTTTTTTTTGTAGGTTTTTTAATTTTGTTGTACAACATAAACTATTACAACAAACACACTAGGTTTTTTGTTTTTTTTAGACGTGTCTTCAAATGTTTGCTCATATCTCAGCACAATGACTCCGGATTTATACCAATTTAAAAACCAACGTGGTGGGAATATATACAGTGACGAGCAAAATTGTTACATTGCATATCACATTCAGAAGTATTGCTCAATATTTTTAATTGCAAAAAAAAATCCAAATTTTTTTTTCACACAATTTATTAATTATTTTCTCCTTAAAATATAACAATGATTTGATTAATTATGTTATTAATTGTTAAGACAAAAATTATATTTAAAAAAAAAAAGTAAAATGTAACATTTTTGCACCTTGTAATTTTCACCATAGAAATAATGTTTTCTTCCTGAATATTTAATACTTCGTCCAAAATCCTTTAGCTTTCTCAAGCTGCTGTATTCGTTCTGGCATGCTATCACAAAAATTTGCCACCATTTCATTGGGAATAGACTCCCATATATCCTTTACCCGAATCCATAACTCGTTAACTCCTTTTGGCGGTTCAGGATATTTTGCCAGCTTAGATTTGAGGTAACTCCAGAAATTTTCGATTGGGTTCATATCTGGTGACTGTGCTGGCCATTTTAGTGTGGTAAATTTTTGTTTATTCAACCATTCTTTAACGATTTTAGCCGAATGTTTAGGGTCGCTGTCTTGCTGAAAAACTACGTTTTCAGGAGAAAGACCCGTTTTTTCGATTGCAACTGGCAAGTTGTTTTGCAAAATTGCTAGGTATTGCTCTTTTTTCATAATGCCATCAATTTTTACTAATGGCCCGACTCCATTTTTGGTAATACAACCCCACACCATAATAGAACCCCCACCATGTTTCATTGTTTGGGTAACCTGGTTAAGAGATATTACTTTGGGGTCTTTAGCCCAGTACCACGACCGACCATCGGACTCAAAACGATTAATTTTGGTTTCGTCTGACCATATAACCTAAATATATATATATATATATATATATATATATTTCTTTATTTCTCTACTTATAAAAGTATTTTTTTACATTACCTGGCTCCAGTCTGATGGTGTCCAATTTTCGAAGGTTTGAGCAAATTCCTTGCGAAGTTTTATGTTTTTTTTTTTTTTTGATAAAAAAAAAGGCTTCTTTTTCTTCTCAGTTGACTTTAAGCCTAATCTCTTTAAGCTTTGACGAGCTGTCCACTCGCTGGCATTAATGTTCAGCGTTTGAAGAGCTTCGTTTGGAGTTACAGCATTGTCTGCAGTAACTAAATTTGCCAGATGCCGACAAGTGCGGACATCTATTAATCTCGGGCGTGCAGGAGGAGGAACTGGGGTTTCTATTTTATGTTTTTTTTTTTAGTTTATGCACGGTCACATGGCTAATTTGGAACCTTTTTGCGATTTTTCTGGTAGATTCATTATTTTTCAATAATTTTAATATTTCGCGTACTTTTGATGGTTCCATTTTAAAAAACACTTGTTAAAATAATGTGAATTACTAAAACTAACGGCAAAACAAAAATAACTCATTATGTTTTGTTTTATTTGAGTTAAAGAGAGTTAATATAGAGAGTGCAAAATTGTTACATTTGAGTTATTTTGCAAATCATGACAGTGCATGCTCAAAAACTCAACAATATTTGTTTTAGTTTTATCAGTGGAAAGTTTATACGCCAACAGTTATGACGTCAAAAATAAATTAGGTGTATATATCAAATTAGATTGAAAAAACCATGTCAAATTTCAGTTTTCTAAACCATGTAACATTTTTGCTCGTCACTGTATATATATATATATATATATTATATATTTGTTCCTTTTACTCCTGCAAGGAGCATAGAGCCGTCACAAAATTATTCCAATAAGTTCGATCTGATGCACAATGTTTAATTTCATTCCAACGCAGTGGGATATTTCAGTTTCAATTTGCCGTCTCCAGGTGTGTGATGGTCTTCCAGTACGACGACTGTCGTGCGGGTTCCAGTGTATGGCTTGTTTTGAAATGTTGTTGGGCTGTTTACGCAATGTATGTCCAATCCAGTTGCATTTGAGTTTGCTGATTCCAATTTGGATAGGTTGTTGACCAGTTTCTGACCAGAGACGATAATTTGAGATTGTTCTAGGCCGGAATATGTGAAGGATCTTTCTCAGGCATTTATTTACAAAAACCTATATGGAATGTATGTCACGTGGTGCTGCATTCCACGTCTCGCATCCATACAACAGTGTGGATTTTATATTCGAATCAAATATCTTAAGCTTCGTCCTTCTTGATATGTATGACGAGTTCCACACTGATTTGAGTTGGCCGAATGCTTGCCAGGCTTTGTTCATGCGGCTGAAGATATCAGCTTTGGAAACTCTACTTTTATCCAATATGCTTCCCAGATAACAGAATCAATCGACTTCGTCTAGCGATTGATTCTGAACGGTTAATGTTTGTTCATTATTTACGTTTATTCGCATTATTTTAGTTTTGCTGATATTTATTTTCAAGCCAACGTGTGATGCAGTTTCCTGAACTAGTGATTACTTAGATTGCATATCTAAAAAGGTATGAGTAAGAAGACAAATGTCATCAGCGTAGTCAAGGTCCTCCAGTCTGCCTTGGAAACACCAAGTGATTCCCCTTCTATGAGATGTTGCCTTATCCTTTACTACGTCAAGTATGCAGTTAAAAAGCAGGGGAAATAATACACACCCTTGCCGTACACCGGAGTTAATGTTTATTTTGTTGCTCAGTTGATTTTCATGAAGAATACAACAGGTGGCGTTTTCATATAAACCTTTGATGAGATTTATTAGCTTGGCAGGTACACCTTTACATTCCAATGCGTTCCAAATCGCTGCGTGATTCAGGATGTCAAAAGCCTTCTCAAAGTCTATAAACGTTAGGTGCAAAGGTGATCTCCATTCTACAGACTGCTCTATGATCACTCTTAGACTATTAATATGATCGACACAGAATTTGTCAGCACGCCAACCGGCTTGTTCCTTCCTAAGCTCAGGAAGAAGGGAAGTTGAAATTCTTTTATTTATTATGTGTTGATCATACTCAAAAGCGTAATACCTCTCCAATTTTTACGGGCTGTTAGATTAATTTTTTTTTTGGTAAATTTATGATGACACCTTCAGCAATATCCTCTGGGAGAAGTTCCGTGCGCCAGAATTTGTTTATAATTGGCGTGAGTAAATGGGCACTCGATTGTTGCATCAATTTTTAACAGCTCTGGGGAGATACTGTTCATACCAGGCGATTTGTTGTTTTTCAGTGATTTTATTGCTTCACAATTTTTTAAAAAAGTACTAATTTAAAAAAGGTACTTTTTCAAGAAAATGTACTTTTTTATAAAAGCTACTTAAAAATGCTTTTTTTAAAAACGGTACATTTTCAAAAAAAAGTACATTTTTTAAAAAGTAAATAAAGGATAATAAATTACTTTTTTAAGAAAAGGTGCTTTTTTAATTAAAAAGTACTTTTATAAAAAAGGTACTTTTTTAAGAAATGGTAATTTTTAAGCAAATGTAATTTTTGAACAAAATATAGTTTTTAAAATGGGGTACTTTTTAAAAAAGAATACTTTTTTTAAAAAGGGTACTTTTTGAAAGTAAGGTACTTTATTAAGAACATTTTTTTAAGATAATTTATTTTTTTAAGAAAAGGTTTATTTTAAAAGTTATTTTTTTTTATTGTTGTGTATCGTTGATCTGTATTGGAATAATTAGTTATTTATTGTTCGGTTTAAGATTTTTTTCCAATATTTCTCTCACATTACCAAAATTATTATCTTTCTTTCATTAGAAAAATATATACATGATCTTAAACCGAACAATAAATAACTAATTATTCCAATACAGATCAACAATACATAACAATAACATACAACATATTAGGTACAATGCATTTGTGTAATCTGTTAAGATTTCACATGCCATTACAGTTCCATCTAGAGGACAATGGCAAAAAACAAAGAGCTGTTCACATTACAAGACTTGTAATTGATCTGGCTATGTTAATGTAGAGAAAGCTAAACATTGGAAAAGCTCAGCTTGTTCGTACAAACTCTCGTATATAAAAAGAAGAAAAAACATTTCTCATGTTCTTTTCTTTCAAATGTTGAGTTAAATAGTTGATTAAGCATGAGTTGAAGTAATAGGCAGAAGGATGCTGAAGATGAACAAGTCGCTTTGTTCGAAAGTAGCTACTCCATCTAGCGCTGTCTTCAATTTTTTTTTTCCAATATTTCTCTTACATTACCAAAATTATTATCTTTCATTCATTAGAAAAATATATACATGATCTTAAACCGAACAATAAATAACTAGTTATTTTTTTTTAATTTACTTTTTTAAGAAAATCTTTTTTAAGAAACATACTTTTTAAAAAAGATACTTTTCTAAACAAGCGGTACTTTTCTACAGAAAACTATTAAAAAAATTTCTTTTTCAAAAAGGTGCTTATTTAAGAAAAAGTACCTTTTAAAGGAAGGGCGAAATTTTTTTTAAAAAGGTAGTGTTCTGTCCGTCGTGCTGTTAACACATAGTTTTTTTTTTTTTTTTTTGTGCCGTTCTTTTTCTGTTTTTGTCGTGTACAGTGTCGTTAAACAAGAAATTAAATAAATCATTTAAATAAAACACAAAGAAAATATAAAACAAAAACACATAATTCTAATATAAAAAATAAAAACACATAAGTAATTCTAATAAAAACCATCCAACAAAAAAACAAACAAAAATCAGTCACAAAATAAAATTTTTAAATTAGCAACCAATAATAACAATCAAACACAACAATAAGTCAATAGTTCATATGAAACAAA
Organism: Cordilura impudica; assembly: GCA_963682025.1. Classification (NCBI taxonomy): domain Eukaryota; kingdom Metazoa; phylum Arthropoda; class Insecta; order Diptera; family Scathophagidae; genus Cordilura; species Cordilura impudica. The sequence goes on from OY821519.1 coordinate 141,323,585, forward strand.
CAAAAATCAGACACAAAATAAAATTTAAAAAAGCAACCAACATAACAATCAAACACAATACAACTTAACACATCGCAAACAACAACATGCAGTTTTTTTAAATAATTTTTTTTCTCTGCTTCATAACACCAACTCAACATACAACACAACCAACAACATCATCTACAGCAGGCAAGCCTTGTTGTTATATTCTTCAACCACACAAAGGGCTTTTATACTTCTCTATGTAAGTGTCATTGTTGTTGATATTTTTGTTTTCCTCTCCCACTTTTTTTTTTACCATAGTGTGTATTCATTATACCCTATACCACTATGTGGTTTGGGTATAATGGTTTTGTGCGGCTGTTTGTAACAACCAAAAATATTTGACCTAAACCCATCTTTAATTATACCGATCGAATCAGAATCACTTTTTGAGTTGATTTAACAATGTCCGTCCGTCTGTGTGTCCATGTAAACCTTGTAATCAAACTGCAGGTCGCAAATATGAATATATTTTGATGAAATTTGGTATATAAGCTTTTATCGGCCATGGGATGAACGCTATACAAATTACCCCTATGAAATCGACATAAATTGCCATAAGATCCAAATTGTCATATAGATCTTACTCAAATTGGGTTTGTATGCGTTCATTACATCCATTAATGAGTAGTCCAAAAATGATCCCTTTGGCCCCATATAGAGCTGCTTCCCGATCTTCACTTAAATCTCTTAAAAAACAAAAATATTGCACTGATTCTTCTCAAATTTTGTTTGTACAAGAGACTTTAACAAACATGATCAGGATTGGTCCATTTTTGGACCTAGTCCCCATATAGATATAGCATCCGATATGAACTTTTTCATATCTGCAGCCAAAAAAATTAATAAAAATCCCACTCAAATTTGGTTTTTGCTTATTTTCTATATCCAGTTAGTTGGACCGAAGAGATAGGGTCTCTAAACCATGGTATAGGGTATCGTATAGTCGGTCTAGACCGACTATAATATCTTACTTGTTTTGCTGTTGGTTATGTTAGTGATGAATAACAGCAAAACGAATACTTGCCACTTGTACTATTGTGTTTTGGAATATTGACTTATATTTTTATTAATTTCGTAATGTCAGGTAAATTCAGAATAGCCTTCTGTAACATACGTGGACTGAGGACGAATTTTTTCTCTGTATATGCCCATACTCGCTTCCATCGGCCGGATGTTTTCGCCTTATGTGAACCAAGGTATGTGATGACGCTGATCCAAAGGATTTTCACATACCTGGTTATCACCTTCTATCCCTTTTGTGTACCACTTCCAGCAAATTATAACTGTAATGATGCAGAATTTAACTCACTTTGGATTGAGTTCAAAATCAGGTTACACATTTTGCATTTCGGGTTTCTATACAGAAGCCCAAACATAGAAAGGGAGCATACCTATAATGGCTTCGATACCCCTTCTGAATCCATAACTAGAATCCTAGAGAGTTGCCCGAATAGCGAAATCGGAGTTGCCGGCGATTTTAATATTCACCACTCTTCTTGGCTTCACCATTCAAGTCAAACAACTCCCGAAGGCCGTTACGTTGGGCTTTTCGCCGCACATAACCACTTAGCGCAACTAGTGAATGAACCAACGCACATTCCGTGCATTGAAGGGCAAAGACAAAATCTCTCGACCTTTTTCTAACTTCACACCCTGACAAGTATGAAGTGAAAATACTTGCACCTCAGTCAGATCCAGAAGAGGAAGCATTCAGACATTGGCGTAAAAATAAAAATTCCATCTCGCAAGCAGGCGAGACACGAATGTGCCAAAGTACTAAGGCGCGAAAAGTTTCTCACAACCAGCGTCTTCGTGCTAAAGTTCTTTCTGCTCCTCGGGGCAGCAAGAGCTTTTGGTCATTTGTTAAAAGAGTAAAGAATGATGTTAGTTCTGCTATCCGAACTCTTAAAATGAATGACCAAATATTCACTGACCCGGTTGATAAAGCTAACCTTTTAACTGAACTTTTTGCAAAAAATTCATTTTTGCCGGATAGCGATCAACCACTGTCCGAACCCGAAAGAGTATCTTGTCCTATGCCTAAAATATTCTTAAAAATTTATAAGTCTCCGGGACCGGATGGTATGAGAAAATGTATAATAAATTTTTTTTTATTAAGAGGTACTTTTTAAAATTTTTTAAGAAAAGGTAATTTAAGGAAAGGTATTTTTTTTAAATTTATTTTTTAAAAAAGTACTAATTTAAAGATGGTACTTTTTCAAGAAAATGTATTTTTAATAAAAGGTACTAAAAAGGTACTAAAAAAATGCTTTTTTAAAAACGGTACATTTTCAAAAAAAAAATTAACTTTTTAAAAAGGTACTTTTCTAAAAAAAAGGGCAATTTTACTTTTTTAAGAAAATGTAATTTTTAAGCAAAGTTAAAGAGTACTTTTTAAAAAAGAGTACTTTTTTTAAAAAGGGTACTTTTTGAAAATAAGGTACTATATTTTGTTAAGAAAAGGTAATTTTTTAAAAAAATATTTTTTTTTAAGAAAAGGTTTATTTTAAGTTCTTTTTTTTTTTCATTTACTTTTTTAAGAAAAGATTTTTTTTAGAAACGTACTTTTTAAAAAAGATACTTTTCTAAACAACGGTACTTTTCTACAAAAAACTATTTTAAAAAAAATATTTTGTTAAAAAGGTACTTATTTAAGAAAAAGTACCTTTTAAAGGAAAGATAATTTTTTTAAGAAAGGTACTTCTTAAAAAATGTACTTATTTAACAAAAGGTACATATTTAATACAGTTCCTTTTTTTAAAGAAGGTAATTTTTTAAGAAAACAATTTTTTAAAAAATATGCTTTTCTAAGAAAAGTTATTTTTTTAACAAACCCTATTCTGAAAATGGGGTACTTTTTTAAAAGAGAGTTATTTTTTAACAAATGATACTTTTTTAAAAAATAATACTTTTTGAAAATAACGTACTTTATTAAGAAAATGTATTTTTAAAGAAAATGCTATTTTTCAGAAAATGTATGGTACTTTCAAAAAAAATTTTTTTTTAGATTAGGTAATTTTTTAAGCAAATGTATTTTTGAAGAAATTGTACTTTTTAAAAAAGTAATTTTTTAAAGAAAAGATATTATTCAGAAAAGGGTACATACTTATTTAAAAAAATAAATTTTTTTGATAAAGAGGTAATTTTTGAAGAAAAGGTAGTTTTTTTAAGAAAATGTACTTTTTAAAAAAAGGTAGTTACATATGTATATTTAAAAGATACTGTTTAAGAAAATTTACTTTTTAAAGTAAAACTACTTGCTTAAGAAAAGGACTATCTTTTAACTATAGCGATGAAAAATTTGTGGCAAACTTGCTTATGCTAATGTATCACGTGCCGTATAACCTCATGAAGCAAATAATACAATTACAACGCATACAACAATAAGAACAATTACAAAAAATATAACTTAAAAAATATTGAAAATTTTTTTCAAGGGTTTTTTACATTTTCATTCACCAATTTTAATGATTTTGAATAGAAACTCCTTTGGGATATTAATAAACGATTTTATCAGTTTGTCAATCTGTTTGGAGCTCACCGAAACAAACTCCGGAGACCACATATACTATATATATTCTTGATCCTTACAAAAGGAGAAGTCGATCTAGCGATGTCAATCTGTCTGTATTTAAAATGGGATAAATCGGTCGTCATGTGCTGAAATATGACCTAAAACTTCTATACACCTCTAAAAAAAATTAAAAGTTCAGTATGTTTCTTCTAATATTTTACTGGTTGAACATAATTGTTGTACAACAAAATTCGCAGTTACAAAACAATCATAACAAGTAAGAAAATTATAGTCGGTCTAGACCGACTATACGATACCCTATACCATGCGTTTAGAAACCCTATCTCTTAGGCCCAACTAACTGGACATTGAAAATAAGCAAAAACCAAATTTGAGTGGGATTTTTATTAATTTTTTGGCTGCAGATATGAAAAAGTTCATATCGGATGCTATATCTATAAAGGGACTAGGTCCGAAAATGGACCGATCCTGATCATGTTTGGTAAAGTCTCTTGTATTTTGCAAAAATATATACAAACAAAATTTGAGAAGAATCAGTGCAATATTTTTGTTTTTAATATATTTAAGTGAAGATCGGGAAGCAGCTCTATATGGCGTCAAAGGGAGCATTTTTGGACTACTCATTGGTGGATGTAATGAACGCATACAAACCCAATTTGAGTAAGATCTATATGACAATTTGGATCTTATGGCAATTTATGTCGATTTCATATGGGTAATTTGTATGGGGGCTAGGTCTGAACATGGACCGATTCTCACCAATTTCAATAGCGTTCATCCCATGGCTGATAAAAGCTTATATACCAAATTTCATCAAAATATATTCATTTCATTTCATTTCATTTATTAAGTCAATGGAATACAAAAAGTTCCTTACAGACTAAAACTTAATTTAAAAATTAAAACTTAGATAAAATAAGTATATCTAAAATTACAAATGTAATAACTCAAAGAGAAATAGCTTAAAATTTTCTTTTGAAGTGCAAAATTCAATAGTGCGGTTAAAATTTTTGTTAACGGCTAATTCATTTAGGTTATTGAGATCATTACAAGCACGGTTTAACGTACTGTTTAGAGCATAATTAGTGCGATGGAACGATACATTAAAAATATAATGATTATGACGTAACGTTCTAGGAGGGACATAAAAAGGTATCTGCGAAAGCAAGTCATGACAATCAATACAACAAGTAATTAAATCAAATATAAACAATGAACATTGAAATCTACGCCTGTATTCTAAAGTCTCAAGACCAAGAAGCAAGCCTTTGGCTTCATATGAGGGCAAGGGATCAACAAAATTAAATGTCGAAAGAGCGTATTTCAGAAATACACGTTGCACACGTTCAATGCGAGAGATGTGTTTCCCACAATGTGGACTCCACACAACAGCAGCATACTCTAACTTTGATCTAACATAAGATGTGTAAACCACTTTTAATGTATTAGGATCAGAAAAACCAGAGCAACTTCTCCTTATAAATGCAAGGACTTTATATGCATTAGGAACTATATAGTTTATATGGGGAATGAAAGACATTGTAGAGTCAAAAATAACTCCAAGATCAGTTACTACGTCAATAGTAGTTAAATTGTGACCACCCAAACTGAAACGAGAAGGTATCGGATTACGAGACCTAGAAAAAGAAACATGGCGACATTTAGAGAGATTTAAATGCAAATTGTTAAGCAAACACCAATCATGAAGATTGTTTAAATCATTCTGTAAGTTACATATATCATTAAAGGAGGAGATCTGACAGTAAATTTTTAAATCATCAGCATAAAGCAAAAATCGTACATTTGAAAAACACCGAGAGACATCATTTATAAACAAATTAAACAAAAGTGGGCCCAAAACACTGCCTTGAGGAACACCCGAGGTTTGAACATATGGAAACGATTCAAAACCCTCAACTAACACTCTACAAATTCTATTAGATAAGTATGATCCTATACAATTTAGAAAATTAGAATGCAATCCAATTGCTTGCAACTTATAATAAAGAATACTATGAGAAACCTTGTCAAAGGCTTTAAAAAAGTCAGTATAAACAACATCAACTTGACTACCGTGCTCCAATGCAGATATGCAATACTCACTGAAAACAGTTAAGTTGGTCGTAGTAGACCTACCAGAAAAGAATCCATGCTGATAAGGAGATATAATAGATTTTGAAAGGAAAAATAATTTCTTAAAAATCACATGTTCAAAAACTTTGGAAACACACGATAACTTACATATCGGCCTATAACTAGTAACTTCATCTTTACTACCACCTTTAAAAACTGGAGTAATAGTCGCTGATTTCCACCTATCAATGAAAATTCCTTCTTTTAATGATAAATTAAAAATATACTTAAGTGCAACTGCGATAGGAAAATTACACATTTTCAAAAAATAGGAACATAAACCATCCAAATCTAATTTAAAATTATTTTTTAACTGCAGAATACCATTATAAACATCATCCTCAGAGACTTCTATGATACCAATGTCTAGCATATCAAATGAATTTGAGTATCTAGCTGTATGGATCACTGAAGAATCAAAATTTGAGCTAAAAAAATTGGCAAACATATTTACAACATCACTACTTGACTTAGAAACAGAGCCACCATATTTTATAATAGTTGGAATATCTGAAACTTGCTTTTTAGACTTAACATAAGACCAGAATGATTTAGGATTAGATTTAATATCACATTCTTTCTGTAAAATAAATTGTTTATATAAAAATTTATTTAGAAAATTGAATTCTCTTTGATAATAAATGAACTTGTCATTGTCTATTGAACTACCAGATATAATAAAACGTTTATGAAACTTGTTTCGCAGATTTTTAAGCATTTTTAGACCCCTAGTATACCACGGAAGCTTATATGGCTTTGATCTTTTAAGAGGGACATTTGCATTACAAATATCCAAAACGATATTTAAAAATTTATCATAACAAGATGATGTTACTTGGCCCAAATAAATCGTTGTCCAGTCAACACTACTAAGTATTGAATTAAGCACATCAAAATTACAACGGTTAAAATTAAAGTTAACGGAATTTAAACATAGAGAATTTTTTAAAAACTTGTAAGAATTAATTTCTATAACTAAGGGAAAATGATGTAAATTAGATGGAGAAATTGGCAATACACTCTCATATAGTGAAAACTTACAATCATGAGGAACAAATATTAAATCCAAAAAACGATTTAATTTATTATAGATATGATTAATTTGAACTAAACTCAAACTTATTAAACTATCGATGAAATTAATTTCTTTTACTTTATTCACATTGCTAGGTAACAGCTCATAGCTATCACCAATTTGCGACTACAAAACATTTTTTATACCCTCCACTCCAGTGTGCAGAGGGTATATATAAGTTTGTCATTCCGTTTGTAATAATTAGAAAAAAAAATTTGGACCCCATAAAATATATATATTTGTGATCGTTATAACAACCGGAGTTGATATAGCAATGTCCGTCTGTCCGTCTGTGGAAATCACGATGACGGCTTCAATCGGGCAGCTAGGGATCTCGTTGGCATAAAAAATGATTCATTAACATCCTGAAAAGTTTGCTATTTAAAATCGTCCAAATCGGTCAATTAGGGCCCGAGATTTGAATGAAGAACTAAAAAAAGTCTTGAAAAAATATAATTTTCTATGTTGTTCTTGTCACGATCACGCCCTCAATAGGATAGCTAGGGTGATAATTTTTAGTGAGAATGATTCACCAAATTCATGGGAAGATTTCTACTTCAAAAATCATTAAAATCGGTGGAACAGGTCCAGGTAAATCTATGAAAAATTAAAAAAAAAATGAAAAACATGATGTTTCCATATTGTTCCTGTTGTTATTCTAAATGTTGCATTGTTGTCATAGCTGGACTTGTTGTTTTTGTGGTCGTTGTGGTAATAATATAATAAAAACAAACCCTTTGTACATTTTTTTGTGAACTCTGGTAGAAAATTTTAAAAGTTTCCATTGTTTTGGCATCACTAAAAAAATTTGTTAGATCATTTCTGTCATTGCCACGAGCCTGCATGCAAAATTTCAGATCGATTGGCTCACGGGAAAGGGGCTAAAAATCGATGCAAAATTTTGTCGACAAGCAGACACTACCAGTTAATATAAAGGCAGTAAATAAAGGGAGTAAAAGTTCACCAATAATTTAAAAAACAAATTTTTATGTATTAATTTATTTAAAGAAAAAAATAATTAAATGAAATAGTAATAATAATAAAAAAAATAATATACAATACAAAAAAAAAAGAATATATAAATAAAATAAAATAAAAATAAATGCATTCATAGCATTATAATACATATAAAAGGTCAATGTTTTCTAACCGTAACCGTAACGAGTCAGTTGTTTTTTTTACATGAAAATCATTTAAAACAGTTACCGAACGTAACCGGAACGTCCCAATACTTTTCATGTGAAAAAAAGGCTGACACGTTACGTAACAGTTACATGTCGCTAACTTGTTCTTTACACAGGCTACTGCTTTTGCAGCCAACTTCAAGTCTATTTATATAGTTTCGTAAGCATAACTGATAAAATTGTTTCTATTATTTTTTGCTGTAAGTAATAAATTATAAATATACTGAATTTGCAAACTAAAATGGATACATATATTGGAGGTGCTTTAATACAAAAGAGTTAACGAAACAAAATAAAAAAAAAAAACAACTCTACAACATCAACAATGGCAGTCATATGTTCTTCAAATAGAAAAAAAAACTGCAAGTGTGTTTTGTTGGCTACAAAACAAAAATAGTGTTGACAATATAACAAAATATGTAAAAGAAGTTAGTGCTATGAAATATTTTATTTTGTTTAAAAAAAAAATCGCAAAATGAAAGGCTATAATTCCATTAATAATCAAAAGGCGTTAAACTAATTTATTTATTTTTACGTTGTACTAATGCATTTTAAATAAGTAAAAGTAATTGTATATTTAAATAAAAATGCATTTGTATTATATGTTGCTGTCGTATTCAGAAAAATCAAGTAGCTGACTATACGACTACAAATACTGCTGCCAGCAGTCGTCTATGTGTTTCATTCATGATGTTGCATTTTTTTGCGAGCAATACTTACATATATTCTAAATAAAGAAATAATAGTTCTTTTCATACTGCGAAATCTATACAAATATATGTACAAATACTATATGTCAAATTTCAAATTTGCAATAATTGATACATTTTTGAAAGAAAATTGTATAATATGAAATGTCTTTAATTTATTTCATAGAAAACAATTTTTTGAGGTGCGTGGATTTTCCATATTTACTGTTTTACTATTTTCGTAATGAGGTTAAATGAGTTAAAAAGAATTTAAAATATTTGAAAATATTAGGTGAGGATCCTCAAGATGTAATATACGATCGGTCTAAAACTTTTCACTTAGAGCCACAGTTAAATTCGAAACAACAAAAACCCATATATTTTGTGCATAAAGTTTAACATTAAATGTGCTTTTCTAAAATGTCTATATATTTTTCTCATTCATTTCTGACCATCTTCAATGTAAATTTACCAGAGTTCAGAAAAAAACACACACTGAATAAAAAACTCGTACATATATGTAAACAAACATAACTTAGACCAACACACACATATTTTTATTTTCATATCAATTATGTTTGTTTTTAAATTTTCTTCGGTGCCCAACACAACCACGACTGTGTTCGTTTTAATATTTCGTTATTTACACGAACATTTTTCTATCACGTACTTTTTTTTTCAATCACACATGAAGCACACATTTTTGAGTGTTGCTTTATTTGAAGTTGATGTTCTGGTACGTGTAGTGAAAAAAAACACAGAACATGTAAAATAAACAGGTTCGAGTTCAGTTATATTTTAAGTCGTGTTGTGGCTCGTGTAGTAAGAAAAAACACAACATGTACAATAAACAGGTTCGAGTTCAGTTATATTTTAAACACGACTTAAAATATAACTGAACTCGAACCTGTTTACTGTACATGTTCTGTTGTTTCTTACTACACGAGCCACAACACGACTTAAAATATAACTGAACTCGAACCTGTTTATTTTACATGTTCTGTGTTTTTTTTCACTACACGTACCAGAACATCAACTTCAAATAAAGCAACACTCAAAAATGTGTGCTTTATGTGTGATTGAAGCAAAAAGAATGTGATACAAAAATGTTCGTGTAAATAACGAAATATTAAAACGAACACAGTCATGGTTGTGTTGGGTACCGTAGAAAATTTTGAAACGCACATAATTGATATGAAAATAAAGATATGTGTTGGCTGCTTTTGAACAGAACATTGTGTGTTTCGTGTGTGTATTTTCTGAACCTTGAAATTTACCAAAGTTTTTTTTATTGCAATATGTATATAAAACTTAAAAATTTAATATTTTTTATTGTGTATTAACTTATTATTCTGCGATTTTCATTACATCACAAAATGTTACAAATTGGCACTACTGTTTCAAAAACAGAAAACTTCTAAATCAGTTGAAAACAGTTGATCTGTAAAACTGTGTGTGAAATTGTGTCAAATAAAATTACAAATATTAATAAATATAATAATACATATATATATATTTTATTAATTTTGTTAAGAATTAGCACAAAATTGATTTTCCATTTTGCATTTCATTTATAAAGAATTCTGCCATATTTTGTTAAAGGGAAAATCCATTTTTGTTATATTAAAAAAAACAGACTTGCATTTAATTTTTCCGTGACTGCCTCAATAATTGCGTAGATGCCACCACAATATTTTTTCTAATTAAAACAGTTGATCTGTAAAACTGTGTGTGAAATTATGTCAAATAAAATTACAAATATTAATAAATATAATAATACATATATATATTTTATTAATTTTGTTAAGAATTAGCACAAAATTGATTTTCCATTTTGCATTTCATTTATAAAGAATTCTGCCATATTTTGTTAAAGGGAAAATCCATTTTTGTTATATTAAAAAAAACAGACTTGCATTTAATTTTTCCGTGACTGCCTCAATAATTGCGTAGATGCCACCACAATATTTTTTCTAATTAAATATTAACCAATATCTAACTAGAATTACGATTTATTCTGACTAAAAAGTTCCAATTAAAAGTTATTCATCCCAATTATGAATATTCTCAAGGAATTTCTTTCTCACGGAAAATACATTTCTCGAGAAAAAAATTCCTCCAATTATAAATTCCGCGTGAACAAAAAATGATTAACTGGCATCATCGAATTTCGAAGCCACTTGCTTTGCTTATTGACAATTTATTTTCTATTTTTTGTGTGTGTGCAAACGACCTTACAATAAATGTCCCAATAAACATTTTTGTTTGCTATCAACTTGAGGTGCATTTGAGATCAAATACATTTCTCAAATCTCCAGCGTTAATTCTCAAATGCCCTCAATAGTTCGAATATAGTCTTCTCAACTTAAAAGGCACATTTTTTATATGGCGATTTTCATAGTTATCAAATTGAGAAATTTGTGATTCTCAACTTGATAGCAAAGAAATATTTCCAATCGGTATCAAATGGAAGGTACGGAATTGCCATATTAAAAAATATTATACTAATTTTAGAAATGAAAACAATGTACTTTTTTTAATGTTTCAATTTAATTTCATTATATATTTAACATTACTATGTACATATTTAACATTAAATGTACATATTATGTACATTTTTTAAAATCTAGAATTAAAAATAAATGAATTAATTAGTTGTACATTTTTTGAAAAATTCGACAAAAAGCAGAAATAATTAAAAATATATCAATGATTTATTTGTACTTTTTTGGCATTTTTTAATTTAATTTATTATTTATGACATATTTAAATAATATCTCAGACTTAACACAAATCGTATTCAAGTTGAAAAAATGTTTGGTCTCAAGTGGAGAAAAGTGTTGGATATCCAATTGAGAGTAAAAATGTTTCTCAAAGATTGGAAAAAATGTTAAGTCTCAACTTGATGTCAAGTTGAAAGCAAACAAGGAGATAAATTGTTCAACCCAAGTTGAGAATTACATTTGACATCAATTTAAGAACTTAACTTTTCTCCAACATTGGAGAAATAATATTTCAATGCATACTGGGGAATGACCGAAACTAACACATAAACAGTTTTTTCCTATTTGAAAAACATATGACTGTCATTGTTGCTGTTGTACAGTTGTTATATCCTCCACTCCAGTGTGCTGAGGGTATATATAAGTTTGTCATTCCGTTTGTAATAATTAGAAAAAAAATTTTGGACCCCATAAAATTTATATATTTGTGATCCTTATAACAACCGGAGTTGATATAGCGATATCCGTCTGTCCGTCTGTGGAAATCACGATGACGGCATCAATCCGGCAGCTAGGGTACTCGTTGACATAAAAATGATTCACTAACATCCTGAGAAGTTTGCTATTTAAAATCGTCCAAATCGGTCGATTAGGGCCCGAGATTTGAATGAAGAACTAAAAAAGTCTTGAAAAAAAAATAATTTTCTATGTTGTTCTTGTCACGATCACGCCCTCAATAGTGCAGCTACAGTGATCATTTTTAGTGAGAATGATTCACCAAATTCATGGAAAGATTTCTACTTCAAAAATCATTAAAATCGGTGAAACAGGTCCAGGGAAATCTCTGAAAAAGTAAAAAAAAAATGAAAAACATGATATTTCTATATTGTTCTTGTTGTTATTCTAAATGTTGCATTGTTTTCATAGCTGGACTTGTTGTTTTTGTGGTCGTTATGGTAATAATATAACAAAAACAAACCCTTTGTACATTTTTTTATCAACTCTGGTAGAAAAATTTAAAAGTTTCCATTGTTTTGGCATCACTAAAAAAATATGTTAGATCATTTCTGTCATTGCCACAAGCCTGCCTGCAAAATCAGATCGATTGGGTCACGGGAAAGTGGTTAATAACTTTTCAGTACCGCGATTCAGTAACTTCTTTTAACGATAGTCGAATTGTAAAAAAAAAAGAAAATTGCAAAATTATCAGTAAAATTTTGAAACGATATTCGCTATTGTTAAAGTCAGCTGTTGTTGTTATCTAAACGACAACCATTTTTGTGTTGTTTATCCAATCGATAAAAACTTAAATTTTTAGGTTGAAATGTCGTCATACATAAATAAAAATCATGAAATAGCGAAAATATTTTGCTTTAATTAAAAAACTTTTTTATATAAATAAAAAAATTAAATAGCATATTCAATTCATTATTTCATTTTCAAATAAATAAACAGAAATATTAGTAAAAAAAATAAAGATATTAAACATAAACATAAAATCATCCTGTCAAACACGAAGTAATTTGTTTTTTTCTATTCTTTGTGTTTTTCGCTTATTTTGACAGAGATGCCACTCCTTTACAATTTAAATAAATAGAAAAACAGATTTGTCGATATTAATTTAAATTCAATGAATTTAAGAAAACCTCAAATGATATTTAAGAATTGCTAACATAAAAATTGTTACATAAGTAAACGTAATTTTATGAGAATGTTATTTTTTATATATAAATTTTCACAATTTTTTTTGGATGAAAATTTGAAGTTTTTCAGAAAATAAAGATAACATTAAATTATTTTATTTAAAATGTTTGGGACTTTTCGTTTTTTGCGTTTTTCATCCCTAATTTGATTATTTATTATTATAAATTTATTCTCTATGTTTTCAAAATATGGCAATATTTTAAAAAAAAAGTTGAGAGAGCTTTTTTTTTTGGTTATTATTTTGTTACTCCATCCGACCTATATGGCCACAATGAAGAAATATTTGGCCAGTTAAAAGAAACTATACAGCCATCTCCAATTAGCACGATTTAATGCATATAGCCACTCTACACAACCATTACCTTTGCAATGGAGGTTAGGGCGAGCTATTTAATTAGCAAAAACTAAATTAAACGAGAAGTTATGTCATATAACCGGAAACGCATGCATATAGGTATATAACCAAAATGCATGCCGATCAGCAACCACGATGACCAAAAAGCAAACACCGAAATAAATCCGAAATAATAGAAAAGAAGAAAACCAACCCAAAGAATTTGCTGAAATAATTTGGTATTAAGTTTAACAAATTGTTTACTTTTTCATTTACATTTATTATCAAGACTCAAACCGAGGTGGAGGGTATCAAAGATTCGGCACAGCCGAATTTAACACTCTTACTTGTTTTAGGTTAAAATCACCCAAAACACAGATACGAGAATTAACAGCCAAATTCGCATCTAAAAGTACTAAATTAGCTACATGGGCCTCATATAATTCATCAGGGCTTTCTGGCGGAATATATGAGACACAAACGAAAAAAAATTCATTAAAACCAGAAACAGATACGAACAATTGATCAAGCAAACCAAATTTGTTGTCAATAGAATATAAAGAAGAGCTAAACTCACATCTAACAGCAATCAGTACACCACCACCTCTGCAATGACCAGTAAGCAGTCCGTCTCTATCCTTACGATACACGTTGTAGAGTTTTAGATTAAAAAATTCAGCATCAGCAAAATCGGAATTCAGCCATGTTTCAACCAACACAATCACATCGAACTCACATTGAGAAGAAAAATCATAGATTAAATTTGACTTCGTACGCATTCCAGATAAATTTTGGTAATATAATTTAATACTGGATTTACCACAAACTAACGCTTGTCTTCGGGGGTTATTTTCTTTGGAAAATTTACGAACGAACGCACCCTTATATCTGTCGGCCAAATAGCAGGGTTAACAATTTCATTGTAGAAACAAGGGGATATACCAAGTTTAAAGTTGACTCGTTTTAGCTCCTTTAAGTCAGCATCTTTCTTTACTAATTTATAGCACTCCATATGCTGGCTGCCAATTTCAGTTTTTTTTACCAACATACTCTATAATCTGTTCAGCAGCAACGGTTGGCTTGAATGAAGATATATGCACCCATTTCTTTTGGATGACAACATCCAGCTCATCAGAACTGTTCACCCCAACTACCACAGGCCCCCTCCCACGTCTACGCCTGTGAACATTAACCCAATCAGACTTATTATGTTCAGGTTGCGTGTTGTCAACACACATGTAAGCATCATTCTCTCTTACATTAGACACAACAGCAGCAAATGAAGAAACAGATAAAGCAAAAGACATATTTTGATTATTTGATGAACTTGAACCATGTTCAGCAACAACAACACCATCATCACACATATTTTGAATAGTTGATGCAGTTTTAAGTGCTTGTGTACTTGAACTTTGTACAGCACCAACAACTACATCTCCACACACATCAGAATAAGGCAAAGCAGTATTGGTTTTTGATTTTTGTTGGTTTTTTGGCAGTTTGAAACTCTCACAACATTTAGTAAACTCTGAGAATTGATTTTTTAGCTCTTGTATTTCTTGATTTACAGATGAATTCAGCAATAGCTTAAGATCTCTTACTTCATTAGACAACGAAGAGATGTGCGAAAGCAAATTTGAAGTAACATTCAAACAGTCATTACAATTAAATACAATATTTTTATTTTTAATAAACACTTCACCTAATATGGCATCAACATTTGCACAAATTAAATGATACTTTGCTCTACAAATATGGCAAGCAATAAAATCCTTTTTTACAGAATTAAAACACTTCGCACAAAGGGTGTTAGGCGGAGCATCCATATTACACGTCACGATAGTTCAACAATCAGATGCTAACTGACAATCAGATGAAACTGACTAAGAGATGCTATTCATATTTGCGACCTGCAGTTTGATTACAAGCTTTACATGGACACACAGACGGACAGACGGACGGACGGACGGACATTGTTAAATCAATTTAGAAAGTGATTCTGATTCGATCGGTATAATTAAAGATGGGTCTAGGTCAGATATTTTTGGTTGTTACAAACAGCAGCACAAAGTCGTTATACCCAAACCACATAGTGGTATAGGGTATAAAAACAATGATGCAAATATATTAGCTATACAAAGAAACACAACAACCATGAGCTCTGTTAGTAGTATTGCCACATATTTTTTTATCGTTATCACGATATCATAAGAAATTCGTCAATATGAAAGAAAAAAATATAATCCCTTAAAAAGTCAAATAAAAAGTACCCTTTTTCAAAAAAAAAAAAAAAAATACCCTTTTTTTAAATTAACCTTTTTTTTAAATTAAAAATTAATTTAAAACTTAAAAATTAAAAATTAAACAGTTAAAAATTCAAAAATTTTAAAATATGAATTAAAAATTAAACATTAAAAATTAAGAAATAAAAATTAAAACTAAAAAATCAAAAATTAAAAATAAATTAATTAAATAAATTATAATTAATAATTAAAAGTAAAAATAATAAAAATAAAAATTAAAACTAAAAAATAATAAGCAAAAATAATAAAAATTTAAGTTATAAATTATAAATTAAAATTAAAAATTAAACATTAAATATTTAAAAAGATCTATAAATAAAAAATTAGTGCTTTTGCTTGAACAAACTACCATTTATAAAATAGTACCTTTTCGAAAAAAAATGCTAATTTTCTCAAAAAAATTGTCTTTTTTAAAAAAGTAAATCTTCTTAAAAGAGTTCCATTTCCTTTAAAATTTCCTTTTCCTAAAAAGTAGATAACCTTTCCTTAAAGGGTATTTTCTCTTAAAGAGGTACCATTTCAAAAAAAAAAAAAAAAATTATTTTCTTCTAAAAATACCTTTTCTTAAAAAACAGACGTTTTATTGAAAAATTGCATTTCCTTAAAAAGTACCTTTTCTTAAAAAGTGAATAATCTTAAAAAGGTGACATTTCGTAAAAAATAATTTTCATTATTTTCCATCGAGCTTTTTTTATACCTTCTACACCACTGCGCAGAGGGTATTTATCAGTTTATCAATCCGTTTGTAACTCATCGAAATAAATTCCGCCGACCCCATAAACTATATATATTCTCGATCCTTATAAATGGAGAAGTCGATCTGGCGTTGTCTTAAAATTTTTGTTAATCCAGCCGATATATTTTTAAATCTAGCCTTTTTTAACTTAATGTGTTGACAACCTGGTTTTAACATTGTGTTTATAACACGGCTGGATCAAAAATTCCGAATTTTTGATACCCTTGTTGTTGTTTTTTGTTAATATCAGTTTTTAAAATTATCGCAAATTAAAGGAAAGAATGCCTAAATACATTTGCATTAATCCCTTGATTAAAGTTATAGGTTAACAAGATAAATAAAATAATTCTAGACCACTTTTTTTTAAATAAATTTTTCTATTTGCGAGCCATCATATCTCAGGAATTGTTTCAACTCAAAGTCAAAAATTTTAAATATTTCTTAACTTAGTGTCCGGTCGAAAAGGGTTATTTTTTACGTTGATTATAAATAGAAGTACCGACAAACTATTTTAACTTTTGCGTACATCAATTTTTCTCATGGGGCGCAAAAGTAGAATGTAGTTAAAGGAGCTACAAAAAATTAATTGTAACATTTTTATCTACTAGCAAGGTAGGTCTTGCGCTGAAACTAAGCATTTGGCAGAAGAGATAAAACTTATTGGCCCGATATTTGTACGTCAAAAAAGGTGTAAAATATCAGTAGGGTTGTCAACCGGTTAAGAATTCTTCGATTAATTGAACAAATTAAAACAAAATCGAACGAACAAATTTAAAATTGTTATTTTCGACTAACAAATAATCCGATCAATTTGTGTCAATTAATAGGATAAATCGAATAATATTAGAATGCGTTTAAAAGAAAAAAAAATGTTCGATTTCTGAAAAATTATCAATTTATATAAAATCAAAATCAAACGGAAAATGTGTTTATTACATAAGTTTTACTTATACAAAGCAGACTTAAAAAAATCTAAAAAGTGTTTTCTCCAAATACCAAAAATCGTTAAATAATTTAATTTTTAAAAGATTATTTTAAAAAATTATACTAATTTGACTCTTTGATTGTTGAAAACTCTTTGAATTTTTATAAATTGAATTTAAATGAGAAAAAAAATATTTAATTTATTTTTAGGTTTTATTTTTATTTGCTGTAATGTTTTTAATTCCGCTTTATATAAAAATAAAAAATTGAACCCATTTTTATTTTATTTTAAGCCTTGATGCTAATTTGTGTGAGTTGTTTTTAAATTTTTTATATAAAACAAATTTTTGTTGAATATTATGATTTTTTTTATTCGCTATTTTAAAACCCGACTAATTAACAACCCTAAATATCACCTGTTTTTTCATATTCGGTGCAAAGTAAGCATTGTAAAATTTTATATCAAATTATTTTATATTTTATTTAATAGCCATAAAAAATTAAGGTTGATCAACAAATAGTATTTTCAATTATCAACTCTTATATTACAAAATAAATTGTTTACCACTTGCAAACGATTTAGGCCCACCTGGTTTTTGATCTTTCAAAAATATTAAATTAATTAAAAAATAAAATATTTCAATTTTAAAAAAAATGTCCATTTACAGCTCGTTTCACAAGTATTCGATTGGATTAAGGTTAGGAGATTGTGTAGTATACGGTAGGATATTGGACACACTGTGTGTATGAGTCCCAGAACAGTCCGACAAAGAAAACACAACAAATTTGGGAAAAATATTTTTTATGTCTTAACATTCAATAGCTTCGATACACTGTTTGTTGCAAGAACTGTCTAGTCTCTTAAAATAGCCATCAACCGCAGACTCCACCTCTACATTGTTGGCAAATCTTTAGGGGATGTGTGAACTGGTGCATTGTCTTGATGAAACAACATCAACTTAACTTAACTTCATCACTTAAACGCTTTAATACGTTAAGCCCAAAACACATTCACTGCGAGTTGCGAGTGCGAGTAAAAATAAGCTTTTTGCATGCGAGAATTTTGCTATTGTGCTTTTTACAAATTTTACAATGTTACAAATCTACAAGCAAAACAACTTATCATTTCGCAAGTCACAATGCACAATACAATAAATACACACTGATTCTCCTGTCATATGTTCATAAATACAGCTAATTCTCCTGTCATCTGATTTTTCTCGTACAGAAAATAGAATCAATTCTATTTTCCTTGCGAGTGTTTTTACAACCTAGGCTGGCAACGCCACACAAAAAAGCTTTACTCTCGATCTCGCTTCCACAAAATCATACGGTCTCATTCTCGTTTCTCGCAACTCGCAGTGAATGTGTTTAGGGCTTTAGCATAATAAAAATTATCCCACGCGCATCCCAAATTTTCGGCCAATATGCAATGTATAGCATTTTTTGAAAAGCTAGCTCTCCCACCTTCAACCGACGTTCATCCAATACCATTGTGTAGATTTTTTTTTAACCGCGTAGGCACCTTAATTTGTCGACCACTTTGTTCGTCTTGGCAGCTCGTACGGTCTCGTTCAAATTATCACCCACTATTTTAAAGTCGTAAACGAAGAGTAGAATCTAGTCTAGAATCCCCAGAGTAGAATCTAGCACGGCATTAATATTGGTAATACTGAGACCTTCAAATGCAAGTATTGAATTACACAACGATGACCAATTTTTTTAATCTTTACAAATTCACTGAGATCGTTTACTTTTGATGGCTTAAAAACAAAAACAACGTGGCGCCTGGAAATGATCCAGTCACTTCTTAGTTTGGTTACGGAAACCGCATATTACACTCCATGTACAACACAATCAACATCTACATAATGCGTAAAAAACCAACTATGTATATATTTTTCAATAAAAAACATGCCAAAGAGTCTCTAGCTATAGCTCTAAAGCAGTGAAAGTGCCGATCAGTGCCAGGTTGTGACAGCATGAAAATTCTACTACTTTACAATTTATTACATTACTCCAGAGTCTATTACTATCCAAACATTCATTGTCACCCGTCCAGCGATGTTACACATTCTCCAATAATCTTAGATAATCTTTCATATGTGTGTTATGCGTTCATTTCAATACTGCGTTTGTTGATAGCGACAAAATTATTTTTCCATAGAATTTTCAGTTTTTTGCTCTTTAGTTTATAGTGGTTACAAGCCAAACTCGTACAGTTAATATAATGCAAAAAATTACATATAATTAATACTTTGTCGAGAGTCATTTAGCTGGAATCACCAACTCTAGTCTCTTAGGTATAGTTTCCATCATCTTACGGTAAAAGCTTGGTTCAATATTTTCCCATTCTCCGCCAGAATTCCCTTCAAGTCTGATTTTGAAAATTGTGATGTTTTTTCTCTTTTTTAACGAAATACCTCTGATAAGCAGTACCCATAACATGTGGATTGTTACACAATTACCGCGACTTCACATTATGCATCTAATCGTTGGCCTGGTGGAAGTGGAAGTTGTTACACCCAGCTTTTCATTAGATCTAGGCGAACCTAAATTTACTCTCTGATCCATTTTCCTTAAGGGGGTAAGGTTTTAAAACCTTTTGTTTTCCTTTCTCTTTCTGTATGTACAACATGTCGAGAGTGTTTTGTCAAAATTTCAAGTAAATCGACCGTTTCCAGCGACCGGCCTCATACGTATATAAATCAGTTTTTAAAAATCGCAAATAAATGTTCGAAGTCCGTGAACATCATAACTCAAATCTAATTGACCGATTCTTTTGAAATTTTACACTATATCTACACATACATCACATAATCTAGATATAAAAACCACGAAGTTTTTTTTATTTTCCATTCTCTTCCCCATTTTTTAACAACACATTCCCGAAATTTTATAGCAAAAAACGTGTTTTTCACTTGAAAAAAAAAAACTTCATCACTACATCACGAAACATGTCACCTTTTAAACGCATTTCGATTTTTCATTTCACATGATCCGCTAACGAGTTATGATGTTCACCGCAAAACAACAACGCCTCCGGAGAGTCGCTGTCACGGACTTATTTATTTTTATACCCTATACCACTATGTGGTTTGGGTATAATGACTTTGTGCTGCTGTTTGTAACAACCAAAAATATTTGACCTACACCCATCTTTAATTATACTGATCGAATCAGAATCACTGTCTGATTCGATTTAACGATGTCCGTCCGTCCGTCCGTCCGTCCGTCTGTGTGTTCATGTAAAGCTTGTAATCAAACTGCAGGTCGCAAATATGAATATATTTTGACGAAATTTGGTATTTAATCTTCTATCGGCCATGGGATGAACGCTATTGAAATTGGTGAGAATCGGTCCATGTTCAGACCTAGCCCCCATACAAATGACCCCTATGAAATCAACATATATTGCCATAAGATCCTAATTATCATACAAATCTTAGTCAAATTGGGTTTGTATGCATATATTACATCCATTAATCAGTAGTCCAAAAATGATCCCTATTGGACAACTCTTAGTCATAGGCCCCATATAGAGCTGCTTCCCGATCTTCACTTAAATCTATCAAAAAACAAAAATATTGCACTGATTCTTCTCAAATTTTGTTTGTATATATTTTTGCAAAATACAAGAGACTATACCAAACATGGTCAGGATCGGTCCATTTTTGGGCCTAGTCCCAAATAGATATAGCATCTGATATGAACTTTTTCATATCTGCAGCCGAAAAAATTAATAAAAATCCCACTCAAATTTGGTTTATGCTTATTTTCTATATCCAGTTAGTTGGGCCTGAGAAATAGGGTCTCTAAACGCATGGTATAGGGTATCGTATAGTCGGTCTAGACCGACTATAATTTTCTTACTTGTTATATTTTTAATTGAAATTTTTTTTCAAAGATTCTTCAAATGTTATGCTATAACGTCTATATGAAATAAATAATCCAACGTTATTTCTATTTGATTAATATTATGTGAGATAATTTTGAGGTCTTTTGTATTTGAGAATGGTATTGTATGATTGGTACATGTGTAGGGTATTTGGCGGTTTTGTCGGCTAATGCGTTTCCTAATATACCAAAATGACTGGGACTTAAAATTTAGTCACTAATTTTAGAGATGATTATTACTGATATTTTGAATTTCAGTTACTGTAGATTTAATTTCCGGGCATACCAAGAATTTTCCAGAAAAACTTTTATATTTGTTTATAGCATAATAACTATCTGTTTTTATGGCTGCGAAATTAATTTTTTAACCATCTACGTAGAGAATTTTCCAACTCTTATTTTTGTTTGAAGAAGTAATTTCTTCAAATAGAGACAATTAATAATCAGCCCAATTCTAAACAAAAATTCCGCATGAAATTTCTCACTTCTCCCTTTCCCCTATTATGAATAAAAATTCATTCGGAAAAAAATTCGATGGGAAAAAAGTAGTTATTCTCAATGCACTTGAATTTGGTATTTTCCCTCAAAAAATTTCCCTTGCAAAACAGACGGGAGTTTACATAAAAATGTAAGAAGAATTTTGATAAAACAAAATTTAAATAAAAAAAAATATTTTATTAATCTTGTAGGCTGAAAACCACAAATAAAGCCAAACTTCAACTTTTTTAACTTTAATGAGAGCCAATTCAGGCATTGATTGCGTTTTTCATAGATTCAGCCCGCCATTGACTTCTATCAATCCTTTTTAGCTATTTCGTTGTTGTTGTTCTACAACACCAATTTCCTCCAAGATTGCTCGCATCATAGTTATGCTATTCTTTTTTATTTAATTTTTCTTTCAAATAAATTTATTTTCGTTTACACACACAAAAAAAAAAACAGAAAATTAATTGTCAATAAGCAAAACAACTGGCTTCGAAATTCGATGATGCTACTTTTTAATTTTTTTGTTCACGCGGAATTTATAATTGGAGGATTTTTTTTCTCGAGAAAAGTATTTTCCGTGAGAAAGAAATTCCTTGAGAATATTCGTAATTGGGCTGAATGACTCGCTAAGGGAATTTTCGAGATATAGCGAGGTGTGCAGACTTTTTTGTGCTAATATTATTTAACTTTTTAATTTTATTATTTTCTTTAAAATCTTATTTTCGATCTTAACCATTGTAATGATTGAGTTAGAAATTTATCAGGCCCAAGATCAAATGTTTTTACTTAAAAAAAAAAAACATTGGCACATTTGTATCAAAAATGGATCTATATTCTGCATGACAGGTTATACAAAATTTAATTCATATACCTTTGCTGTGAAACCAATCCAATAAGGATCCAAGCAAAGAGTAATATTATTTAAACTTTTCCAATATAAGAAACTAATATATAAAACAACTTTGAAACAAACTGCGTACTACAATATACGTGTTTGTTTTTGTCTTAAAAAAAAAACAATTTGTTTTTGCTAAACTCACATTTGAAAGTACTCAATAAACTCTATTGAAAGAAAAATAAGAGCGGTTTTCAAGTAACGTCAATTTTATTTCTTTTTGTATATTGTTATATCCTCCACACCACAGGTATATATAGGTTTGTCATTCCGTTTGTAACTCTCCGAAAAACTAATTTCCGACCCCATAAAGTGTATATATTCTTGATCTTTATCACAGCTCGAGTCGATATAGCGATGTCCGTCTATCCGTATGTCCGTCTGTCTGTTGAAATCACGCTCTTTCACAAAATAAACCATTTAACTGAGTAAGGTTACGATAATATTCTTTTTCATTATTCCCACCAGGTTGGTATTTAAAATGGAGTTAATCGGGCGTCGTTGTGCTGAGATATGATCAAAAATATGTAGACACCTCTAAAAAAAACAAAAAACCCAGTGTGTTTGTTGTAATATTTCAGTGGTTGAACATAAATGTACAAAAAAAAAAAAAAAATGATGCAATCATACCACCAAACACAACTGCCATGAGCTATGTTAGTAGTATTGCCACATATTTTTTTTATCGTTATCACGATATAACAAAAAAATCTCCAATATGAAAGAAAAAATGTAATGGATAATGAAAAATTGAAAGAAACATTAAAAATTAAAAATGAATAATGGAAAAAGAAAAATGAAAATTAAAAAATGAGTTATGAAAAATGAAAAAAAAAAACTGAAAAATGAAAAATAGAAAATGAAACATTAAAATTGAAAAATTAAAAACAAAAATTAAAAGTTAAAAATGAAAATTAATAATGAAAAACAAAAAATCATAAATTAAAAATGAAAATTTAAAATGAAAAATTAAAAACTAAAAATGAAAATAAAAAATTAATAATGAACAATGAAATATGAAAAATTAAAAAATAATAATGAAAATTAAAATTGAAAATTGACAAATGAAAATTGAAAATTAAAAAATTAAAAATAAAAATGAAAAATTAGAAATGAAAAATGAAAATTGAAAAATTAAAACTGAAAATGGAAAAATGAAAAATTAATATGAAAAATTAAAGACTAAAAATTAAAACTTAAAAATGAAAAATGGAAAATGAAAATTGAAAACTGAAAATTCAAAATTAAATTAAATTGATTAATTTTAAAATTAAAAACTAAAAACTAAAAATTAAAAAGAAAAAAGTTAAAATTAAATATTAGAAATTAAAATTCAAAAATAGAAAATCCAAAAAATTTAAAAATATAAAAATTTAAAAATTATGAAATAAACTAAAAAAAAATATATCAAAGATTAATTATAAAAATTACAAGTAAGAAAATTATAGTCGGTCTAGACCGACTATACGATACCCTATACCATGAGTTTAGAAACCATATCTCTTAGGTACAACTAACTGGGCATAGAAAATAAGCAAAAACCAAATTTGAGTGTGATTTTTATTAATTTTTTTGGCTGCAGATATGAAAAAGTTCATATCGGATGCTATATCTATATGGGGACTAGGTCCAAAAATGGACCAATCCTGATCATGTTTGGTAAAGTCTCTTGTATTTTGCAAAAATATATACAAACAAAATTTGAGAAGAATCAGTGCAATATTTTTGTTTTTAATAGATTTAAGTGAAGATCGGGAAGCAGTCTATATGGGGCCAAAGGGATCATTTTTGGACTACTCATTAATGGATGTAATGAACGCATACAAACCCAATTTGAGTAAGATCTATATGACAATTTGGATCTTATGGCAATTTATGTCGATTTCATAGGGGTAATTTTTGTATGGGGGCTAGGACTGAACATGGACCGATTCTCACCAATTTCAATAGCGTTCATCCCGGTCATGGCCGATGAAAGCTTATATACCAAATTTCATCAAAATATATTCATATTTGCGACCTGCAGTTTGATTACAAGGTTTACATGGACACACAGACGGACGGACGGACGGACGGACATTGTTAAATCAACTCAAAAAGTGATTCTGATTCGATCGGTATAATTAAAGATGGGTCTAGGTCAAATATTTTTGGTTGTTACAAACAGCAGCACAAAGTCATTATACCCAAACCACATAGTGGTATAGGGTATAATGATTGTTTTCAATGTGCATCTGATGTCAGTCTGAATTCAAGAATCAAATTTGACCTCTTTATATTCTCGATCTAAAGAGTTGATTAAATTTTCTTCGATGAATGTGGTTTCCGGGCAATTGGTACATTCACCTTAGTGGCAAGAAGTTGTTGCATTAGGACACATAGTCAATTTAAGGCAATCGCGGTAATCGTGTAAATCTTCTGGCGAATCATCTGTTAAATACTTTAAGTTGATTTCCTTCAACATCAGTTTAACATTTTCATGGTAAATGCAAACGCATACTGTGTGAGTTCCGCTGCTTCCTGCCAAAACGCAATGTTTTGGCCTCATTTGGGTAAATTTCGTGAAGCCAATTTTAACATCCTCGTGTTCAGATTGAAATATTGCAAATAATTCTTCAAGGTTACAGAGAACCATTTTCTTCTGTTATGTTATGAAGGTATGTTACATACCTTCGGAAAGGTTAATTTGTCTAGTTTCTCAGTATAAGTTTTATTTGTAAGGTTTTACACACAAATAGGAAAAAATTCAAACTAGTGCATTTGTGAAAAATTGTAAAACCGTTGTCTTGAGTTACAAAACTTTTATTTTGATAGATATCCCACTCCCATCCCACTAAGCGACCAAAAAGCTCTTAAAGGAAAAATCCTAAGCTTTCTTATGAAAAAAAATGCCCTTTTTGAAAAAAAGGCAAAAAATGCTTTAATTTAGCAAAAAAAAAAAAAAAAAAAGTCTAAAATTTTATTTTTTTTTTTTGAAGTATTTTTTCCGAAATATTGAAGAAATAGCTATCTAAACTATTTGGGAGAAAATTTTCTAAGAACAATAGGTAATAAGTTACATGGATGAGAAAAAAAACACCTGTTTGGCCAAAATGTCAAATTTTGATCCCCTCTAAATCAGAGAGATCTGGACCGATCTTATTGAAAAATTATGTCTAAACTACAATCTAATAGGACTAACCTTGGTGCAAATTTCATCCCGATCGGAAGACATCGGTTTCAAAAGTTGGTGCACTTGACATGAAACCCATATATATATTCCTGATCTTTAAAACAAGTGTAGTTGACTGCGACTACACGAAAACGACAGCAACATATAACAACAATATAAACAGCTGTTTTTATACAAATGCATTTTTATTTCAGTAGTGCCAATTTTATTTTTCTACTTTATTAAAATAGAAAAACATGCATGATTCTATATAAACTGGACTTAAATATACAATTATTTATAATGCATTATTATAACGTAAAAATAAATAAATAAATTTACTTAACCCCTTTTGATTATTAATGGAATTATTATATCATTTCATTTTGCGATTAATTTTATTAACAAAATAAAATATTTCATAGCACTAATATCTTTTACATATTTTGTTATATTGTCAACACTATTTTTGTTTTGTAGCCAACAAAAATGTGTTAGTGTCAAAATAATCGTTTTGATATAAACGTGTGTATTTTATTTTTGACATGCTATAGTCGTGTAGCCGCTGTCGTCTATGTGTTTCATGCATAATGTGGGAAAAATAAAAAAAAAATATTTTTTGAGAAATAAAAAAAAAATATTTTTTGATTTTTACCTTTAGTTTGAGAATTGGAAAAATTGCGTTTTTTTTTTTTTTTTTTGTTTGTCAAAAAATTATCAGAAAAAGGTTTGTCAAATAAAGGATAATGCGAAAAATTAAAAACGCCTGCACATTCTAAATAGCCTTAGGTGCCGCATTTGTAATGTGAAAAAAATGAAAGCGATTTGTCAACACACTTGGCCGTCACACGCTAAAAAGTGAAAATGGGTATTTAAATACCCATAATGAGTTCTAAAATTAACTATTTTCTCTATATTGAAATAATTCTTTTTGACGTAAATAAAAGGCGAATTTATATTTTTTAAATTTATATAAGAAAATTAGTTGTTATTTAGACTTTGCAATTTTAGATTTATCTGGTGTGACACTTCTATGGTAATCCAGGAAGCATGGTGCTGGGTGCAAATTCGCCTGGCACTTCAAACATCCGTACTCTGTTTTGCCACCGCACTGCCGGCAGCGACGACGTGCTGCGAGTTTTCCGATTAAATAATCGACGCGATCATTTCTAACTTCCATTTGTGCTCCGGAAATCATAATCTTACCGGCATTTTGCCGATTAAACTTCATCATTATCA
The DNA here is from genome assembly GCA_963682025.1 of Cordilura impudica. Lineage (NCBI taxonomy): Eukaryota > Metazoa > Arthropoda > Insecta > Diptera > Scathophagidae > Cordilura > Cordilura impudica. Next base: position 141,350,620 of record OY821519.1, read on the forward strand.
TCTCGCATACTTCCACTCTAAAATCAAATTGAGACACTTGGGTTTTTTTTCATATTTGCGACAAAGGCAATGCAGTTTCCATGCATTCACCATAGCCGCATCGAAAGCGTTTGTATATAATGGCCAATACCACTTTTTGCCCCGAACTCGTATGCGATAATTGTTCATGGCGTTATCGGAAAGGTCCACACCTCCCATGTATTTATTATATTGGTTGACTAAATAGGGTTGTTCAAGTGCAACCATTTTTCGATCATATCATATCATATCGCCTTGCGCGAATCATTGGTGTATGACTTAAATAATTCGATAATAATGTTACGACCTAAAAAAATAACGGAAGCAAATTAATTGATTTATTCCGTAAAATATTTCGGTGAATAACGTACCGAACTATCGTTCCAACGTACAGCAATTATAGAATGTCCACATCAAAACAAAAGTCTGAAGTCCCACGGGGCTGTTTACGCATTTTTTTTTTTGACGTCCGTCAGTGGAGCATGATTAGTCCGATTTTCACGGACAGTTCCCAAGGCGAAAAATCCATAACCCGATAAACGTGTTAATAGTAGCCTTCGTCAGAAGCCAAACACCAATATTTGTAACCAAACCTAATTGGCTTTCCTTTGATGAACATTTTGCATGAATGTCTGCAATAGTAGGCTATCATTTGCTCATCAATAGAAAGATTATGGGAAAATACTCCAGAAACTTTTTGTTCATCAGGCTATTTAACTTTAGAAAATTTTTCGTTAGGATCTAGTGCCGAATTATCGCAGACATGAAAAAATTGCTTGATTCGTTTGAATCTATGTATCTCTTGGCATACATTCTTTTATCATCACACACCCTAGTGATTCTCGGTTTGACCAGTAAGAATTTACTTGTGGTAACGTGTGGTAACCTGTTATATGTAAGACGCCCAAAAACTTTTTGATTTCCGTAGGTGTTGTTGGAATTCACTATAAGGTCCAACACCTCCTCATCAATAAACAATTCCCAAAGTAGCTAGGGACTCATTTCACCAATCTGTTCATATAGAGCTTTGTGTGATGTCTCCGTATCATCCAAAGGCTCCTTCCCAAACTTAAAATTATGCTTTCGGGACCATTTTGGTTTCATTCCCTTATCAATTTTTGGTAAGAAGTTACCAATCTTACTGGAGGTCACTGGCAAATCATCATTCTCGTTTTCATCAGATAGTATATCTTCATTCCATCTACTGAAGAAATGTTCTATTTTGTAAGTCCCAGCAATCTCGTGAGGCAGATTTTGGTCGTCGTTCAACACTTGTAAATTTTCATCCAACTCCTCCGTAATATAACAACATCAGTTGTATCTGATTCTCTTTCAAAATCTTCCCCATCAATCGAGAATTTCTTCTACTTCGGCAGTAGTACGAATTTTCTGACGACGAACTTCTTTATTATAAATAGCGGTTGGTAATAAGGAAATTTGAACCAAGTGGAGGGTACCAAAGATTCGGCACAGGCGAATTTAGCATTCTCGTTTTTTATTAGTTTTATATTCATTTTTAATTGTTTTTTTTTTTAATAAATTTTTTGATTGTATAGTATTCTTTTTTATTATTTTTTTTTATATAATATGCTCTTTTTATTTCTTCTCATTCATTTTATGTTTAAATTAATAATAAATAAATTATTTATTGTTTGCAGGATCTCTGGCATGGTCCTTCCCACTTTTAGGTGGACTACTAACATCAGAATCACACAGTTTGTAGGCTTTTACTATTATAGTACATGCATGTACCTGAATTTTGTTCTGAATCTGTGCACTCAGATTTCAAGACAATATGAGTCAGATTTAAAGAAACACCTGTACCCGTGTTCTGTATTTTATGTGAAAAGTTTTTAAGTCGAAAAACTATGAAACAAAAACCCACTGTTTCTCTATCTGTGTCTGTATTTCAATGTGAAAAGTTACATTCTTATTGGAATTTTCCAACACAGCTGTCAAAAAAAAAAACGAATGTTTTAAACACAATATTATAACCAATGCTGTTTAAAATTAATAAGATAATTAACAAAAATTTTAAAGTATTTTCGTGTTTTTTATACCCTCCACACCACTGTGAAGAGGGTATAATAGGTTTGTCATTCCGTTCGTAACGAAATAAATTCCGGAGACCCCAAAACCATATATTTTCTTGATGCTTATAACAAGGGAAGTTGATTTATCGATAACCGTCTTTCCGTCTGTTCATCTGTCTGTGGTCGTGATTCCCACAGACGGCCTCAATATCAAAGCTAGACCGTTCGTTTTTGTATAAAATCGTTTAACATCCCAAAGGAGTTGCTATTTAAAATCATCAAAATCAGTTATTGTTGAAGACATTGTAGTTGTGTGTATATTTATATTGCACGTGTCACATTGGCGTATGCAAGTATTACCACATATTTTTATCGTTAAAATTAAAAATTAAAAAATAAAAATATAAAATTAAAAATTAAAAAATTAAAATTAAAAATTGAAAATTAGAAACTAAAAATTAAATTTAAAAATTTAAAATTAAAATGAAAAATGAAAAACGAAAATTAAAAAATGATAAATGAAATGATAAATTAAATTAAAAATTAGAAATTAAAACTTAAAAAATAAAAATTGAAAATTAAATATTAAAAATTATTTTTATTATTATTATTTTTGTTTTTTTATTATGAAATATATCCTTAAATTAACATATTACTATCTAATTCAGCTAAAAATAATTTAAAATTTGAAATTTTTATTATTAATTATTTTTAGCCAAGAACCATTTGAATTTTTTGGAATTATTGTATAACTTCTAAGATCTCAAAGCATTCTTATAGGGATCAAACTTTGGGTATTATAACGGCGGCTGCGTTAAATAATGAATTTTATTAGTGTTCTAGGAAGTACTTAGGGAACTTATAGGTTTTCTACTCTAGTAAAAGAAAAATAATGCAATTTTTCAAATTGTAATTAATTCTTTGAATAGAAGATATGATCATTATTTTTTATAAAAATAAATTATAATAGAAACTGGCCATAAAGAAAAACAATTAACTTTACATTTAATTGGTTTTCGGAATTAATGTTTCACTATCGGCAACAATTTTAAAGTGGTAGCCGTACCCAATATTGGGTTTAATATTGAGTTTAAATATAACACTCCTACTTGTTTTTTATTGAAAGCAATTATTGAATACCATAAGCATAAATACGTTTTTGCTTGTTTGTTTATCAGCGATGCATACACATTTTTCATTGCTTATTCGCTTTATTTTTTTTTTACATATAAAAAAAATAAAATAAAACAATAAGCAAACAAAAATTTGTATGCATGCATCGCTGACATATGCATATGTTCTGTTACGTCTAAACATTTTTCACTATTTTTAGTTTTTTTTTTTTTTGTATATATGAACTTTTTTCGGAGTATTTTTACATTTTCGTACATCATTCTTCACCTATTTGGTCCAGACGCTGCAAATTCTATATCAAACTGCTGCATATTATTGCGAACATTTTAAGCCTAAGTAGTGCGACTCACTCGACCTATTGCGGACAGGAGAATGTTTTCAACTGACAGACTGACGGACATCGTCAGATCGACTTATCCTTTTATAAGGATCAGGAATATATATAGTTTATGGGGTCTCTGGAGTTTATTTCGATGAGTTACAAACGGATTGACAAACTTATATATAACCTCTGCACAGTGCTGTGGAGGGTATAAAGGCAAAGAAAAAAATTAAAAACGAAAATAAATATTTAAAAAAAAAATGTTTAAAAAAACCACTGCTAAATGCACTTTAATGCACACTTTAAAAAGTGTTTAAAATGTTCAGTGTGGTGTTATTAACAGCAGAAAAATATGACCGCCGTAATATGTTGGCACATTCACCGCAAAAAATTGCGTGATGAAAGTGACCCGTTTGACATTCCGGATATTAGATTTAGGGAACTTTATCGACTAAACGAAAGCAAATATTTTGCTGACGGAAATTATCAATAATCTCAGCGCCTATAATCCGGTATAAATTATTTAATGCCATTTATCCCCTTTGTTATGTAAATGCCTTAAAATAAAGGTGGAAACACAACTGGACGAATGACGAATTTCGCACAGCTCGACGAATTTGTCGGCAACAATTCGTTGCGTAAATAATTCGAATGAAATACAATTACGACGAATTCACATAACAGCTGTAACGTCATTTGAAATTGTTTTTAATTTATAATATGTACATTAGGGTTATGACTAATTTTTTACAAAATTTTTACTTATCACCACGTGATAGGCAATACTAAACTAATAATAAAAATCGTGTTTGCAGGTCATTTTGCCGGAAAAACCTTCCGCACCTAATACAATTTCAAGAAACTCACTGAATTTTTATTTTATTTTTATTTTTATATTTTTTATTAATTTAATACATACATAGTAAAAAAAATTAGATAAGAATGTAGATTTTGATACGAGGTATGATTATTTATTTATTGGAATATTGTATGATATAAATTTAAGATTTAAAGTGCTACTATTTTTGCAGAAAGGAAAATGTCCCGAACAACTTTTATAGCACGTTCTGCGCAAATTTTACTACGCTGCTGATTTATTATTTACGACTTCTGCATAACCCCATGCCTTATAAAACACTCATTACCTTTTTTAAATTTAATAATTCAAAATTGTCTTCGCGGAAACAATAGTCTGAAAACCATACGTCGTACCATGCACCACATATATACATATTTTATATAGTTCTGCTCGGTATTTTGGAATTAGAATAAATGCTAATATTGCCAGAATTGTTCTAGAATTCCACCGAGCATTGCTTATTGGTGGTATAGTTTTGAAATTTATCATGGGAAAGGGTTAAGAAGTCAAAATATACATCGAAATGAAGCTAGTGGATCTAGATTTTTTTTATTCAGCTGTTGTAGATATCAACATTGCAGAGATCGTTTTATGAGATAATGACAAGTTTTGGATTTCAAATTTAAAAATTTCAAATAAAAGGCACTCATGTGAGCTTCAAAATGATATATATATATATATTACTCAATTCCGATACTAAAAAGTTACATACAAGTCAATGTCCAAACTTTGGAGGTCCATAACTCGGAAAATATCTCGGCCGTCGAAAAATATATATTTTGCTAGAATCGCAACAAAATGTGTTATAAGTGGTGAAAATTTTAAACCATTCGGGGCATCGCACCTAAAATACACAAAGATCTTTAAAACGTAGAAGAAATATTTTAAATCAAATAAAAAAAAAAATATAGACCAAATTTCAATGCGTTTGGTGCGGAAACTTTTTTGAGAGCAGCGAAGAAGTAAGATTGCGTTTCTTAATATTTTTTTAATAGCCTTTTTGGCTATGGCATGAAAAATTTGATATTTGCAAAAAAAAAAACATAAAAGTCATAACCCTAATGTACATAAATAAATATTGGAAAAATATGAATAACAGAATTTTGAACCTGGTACGAGTTATTCCAATTGAAAACATCATGTTCACGATGGTAAAAGCCTTAATTTTTGTACGGCGGCGTTTAATTTTTTAATTCTGAAAAAATTACATAAATTTTTATTAATAAATTAATTTTATGTCATTTTGGTTTACATGTTGTAGCTGATGGTGTGACCATATTTAAAAATAAAGAAGCACTAAACGAAAAAGAATAAATATTAACAAAAAACTATGTAAAAGAAAATTATATATTCAAAAATAGATTTTATTTATCTTATAAGTTATAAATAAAATATAAAACAATTCTTAAAGACAAAAATGACATTATTTACTAAAACATTTGAAAAACTAAAATAAAATACGGTCACTCTTCACCAATTTATTCGTCGTTCGTCGGCGTTAGAAATAGAAATAAACCTATCGCAGAGTTCGTTACGCACTACGTATTTCGTTCGACGCACTGATTGTGTGTATTTTCATATACACAAATGTGTGTTATTTCTGACGACGAATATTCGGAACGAAAATTTCGTCGTTCGTCCCAGTTGTGTTTTCAACTTAAATTTTAAAATTTCTTTTGTAAAAAAATTATTTCAATTATTATTATAATAAAATTTGTATTAATTGTGAAAATAAAATAACGAAAGACAATTGAATTTTTTATATTCAACAAAAATTTAATTTTCTACTAAAAACTAAACTAGACTAGTCTATTCTCTATTTTTAAGATTTTTCTCCATCTTTTTCAGCCTTTCTAAAAATTTCGTATTTTTCTTCACAATTTTCGTAATTTTAGAAATAAGTTCAGCATGCATCTGCTGCAGTTCATGCATGGCTTCTTTAAATTTTTAAAAATTGGATAGTGTCAGGCTTTCCTTTTGTGTTTTTTTATTGGTTGCTGGAAAATTTCCTCATAATCCAAAATTTCAATAGATAACATAGATTCCTAAATTAAAAGATTTTCAATAGATTAGAATACACATCTCATTAATAAAGGTATGTTACATCAAGATATTTAGCCGTTACACCAGATTCTGGTGTAACATAATCACCATCAACAGCATCCGCTAGGTATGTCCCTGAAATAACCACCACCCTTTCTGTTCTTAAAGGTTCTTCTGGAATTAAACTGCTTCTGAACTCCAGATTTTAAGTCAAGCCTACGCTATGAGAAATTAAATTAAGAATCAGTTGAGTCAATACAAAACAAACTGCTCCGCGTATTTGTCGTTGCCCCTCATGGAACTTAAAGAAACTCTGAGAGATTACACTATTCCCTACAAATAATATTTGAAATAATACCTCCAAACTGTCCTCTGGCGAACAATATGATCGAATTTTACAAAAGAGCACAAGGATTTTTCGTTCTGGAGCAAGTGCCTCATAAGCTACAAGTAGCCACTTATGAAAAAACGAATGTCAAGTGTGAGTTTTGATGAAACATAGTCAGTCCAATTACGAATATTCTCAAGGAATTTCTTTCTCACGAAAATACTTTTCTCAAGAAAAAAATCCTCCAATTATACATTCCGCGTGAACAAAAAAATTAATAAGAGGCATCATCGAATTCGAAGCCAATTGTTTTGCTTATTGACAACTAATTGTCTATTTTTTTTGTGTGCAAACGCAAATAAAATTATTTGAAAGAAAAATTAAATTAAAAATGAATACCAAAGAATTGCTAGAAGACAATTGCGGGATGAATCTTTGGAAACCGCATTCAATGCTTGAAGTAGTTTCCATTAAAGTTAACAAAAGTCGTAGTTGGGCTTTATTTGTGGTCTTCGACCTACATGAACAATAAAATATTTATTTCTTATGTTCGTGATCGCTAAACTCAAGAACTACTGCACCGATTTTGACCAAACTTTATCTACATGCTCTGTGTAGCTTGAAGTTCATCCGACAGATGGCGCAATATTTATTTTTTTTGTGTTTTTCCACCGTAACTCAAGAACTACTGCACCAGTTTTACCAAACATTATATACATGCTCTATGGGGCGTGAGCAGTGTTTCTGTGTAATTTGAAGTTCGTCCGACAGATGGCGCAATATTTAGTTTGTTTGTGTTTTGCCCGATAGAGATTAGCGCGATAAGCGGCCAGCAATGCGGACCGGGCCCAGCTATCAAAAATAAATAAATCCATTATTTCTGCTTCAGTAAACGGTATTTGAACAATAATTGCTATGTCGATTTAGTGCACCTTTCATTCTTCTTCGAAATTTAAATCTGCCATGACTTTGCAACGGAACCAGACTTGCAGTGAAAATAAAATTTGAAGGCAAAACAACGTTTGCCCGGGTCAGCTAGTACTACTATAATTTTATGAAATTTTTTAGGGAAAAAACCAAATTCAAATGCATTGAGAATAACTACTTTTTTCCCATCGGCTGAATGTATTTTTATTCATAATAGGAGAAAAGGAAAAAGTGAGAAATTTCATGTGGAATTTATGTTTAGAATTGGTCTGACTGAGCCTAAGTCTGATTCACTATCAAACAAACTCAGTAGATCTCTTACGTGATTATAGCTGTGCAATTATTTGAAGTAAACACTTTTTTAAGAAACCCTTTTTTTAGTACATCTTTAAGAAAACGCATACTTTTTATACCATCCACACCAGTGTGCTGGGGGTATGTATCAATTTGAAAATCCGTTCGTAACTCAGAAATAAATTCCGGAGACTCCATCTTCTTATATATAAGAATGGAGTTTTGTACGTTTATTTATTGTTTATATGTATTAGACTACACCACTTGACCGATCGTCTTGAAGTTTTTACAGTAGGTAACTGCCTATCCGGAAGGATTTTACAAGTGGGCGTGGCACCTCCCTTATAAAGTGGATTTTTAACATCAAATTTTAACATATAATATCTGGAGTACTACGACAGCAAGAGTTCTGAAACTATGTACATGTACATATTAAACTAATTTGAAGAGTTGCGAATACAATGGGCGGGGTCGGACCAATGGGCGTGGCGTCCCCATACAAAGTAAATATTTAATGTCATATATCTGGAGTACTGTAGTTTCTAAAGCCTCTAGTTATTAATTTGAATAGTCGGGCAAAAATGGGTGGGATCGGACTAATGGGACATATACAAACTAAATATTTAATATCATATAACTGGAGTATTATAAGAGAAAAAACCTTGGGACTTTGTCTGAGTTCATGAGTTATTAATGTGAGTAGTTGGCCAAAAAATGGGTGCGATCGGACTAATGGACGTGGAACCTCTTATACAAAAAATATGAAGTACATTAATTAGCAATGTGAGTAGTCGTGGAAAATATGGGCGGAATCGCCAAAATCAAATCGCCGAAACTGAAAATCGCGAATAACAAAAATCGGCAAAAACAAAAATCGCTGAAGCTAAATATCAAAAATAGCTAAAATCAAAATCTCCAACAATCAAAAATTAAAAAAATAAAAATCGCCAACTCAAAAATAGCAAAAAAAAAAAAACAAAAATCGCCAAAACCGAAAATCGCGAATAACGGAAATCACCAAAGTCAAAAGTGGTCTAAATCAAATATTTCCAAAACCGAAAATCGCGAATAACAGAAATCGCAACAAAAAAACACGCCAAAATCAAAAATCGCCAGAACCGAAAATCGCGAATAACAAAAATCGCCAAAATCAAAAACCGCAAAAAAAAACTAAAAATCGCCAAAATCTAAAGTCGCAAAAACAAAATCAAAAATGGCCAACATTTTTTACAATATGTTTTCCCAGTTTTTTATTTCGTTACGATGGGTGTAGCGAAACACATCGGGTTACAGATAGTAAACTATATATATCATGCTCCTTATAAAAGAAGTTGATCTGGCGATATCCGTCTGTCTGTTTGTCTGCAATAAATCTAGTGGGTTGCACTACTTAGACTTAAAATGTTCGTCATAATCTGCAGCAGTTTGGTAATGAATTTGAATCCTCTAGACCAAATTGGAAAGGAATGACGTACGAAAACGTAAAGAAACTCTGATAAAATTTCATATAACAAACTAAAAATAGTGCAATATGTTTATAAATACGAGGGCGGTCCCAGAACAACCCGGAAAAATTTACTTCATTTCTCAACATAAACTCCATTTAGCTCGATTTATTTTTCCCAGCGATATTCAATAGCTTCGATACCCTTTTTAGGGTAAGAACTGTCAAGCTCCTTAAAGTAGCCATAAACCACAGACTCCACCTTTTCATTCTTGGCAAATCTTTTAACACAGCGCGATTATTTTAAGTTAAAAAATAGAAAATAATCCGAGGGAGCTAAATGAAGCTATTCAAAATTTAGTTCATGGATTTTGGCCATTGCAATAGCGGATGTGTGAATTGGTGCATTGTCTTGATGAAACAACACCCTTTTTCAGCAAATGCGGCCTTTTTTCCTTAATTTCATCAAGTAAACGCTGTAATAAATTAGCATAATGTTCGCCGTTGATTCCTTTGCCTTTTTGAAGATAATCATATAAAAACTATCCTACGCGCATCCCAAAAAACAGACAGACCTTGCCTACAGATGGAGCTGTCTTCGCCTTCTTTGGGCACGATTCTCCCATTTCAGTCCACCATTTTGACTGTTCTCTTTTCTCAGGTATGAAGCGGTGGCCCCATGTCTCATGGTTACTAATCAACGCAAAAACTCGGTTTCATTGCGCTCAAACATCGCCAAACAGTCTATTGAAGCGAACGCGGCACCCATCTTGCAGGCAGTTTTCTCATCTCCAAATTTTCGGTCAATATGCGATGTATACCACTATTTGAAAAGCTAGCTCACGCACCTTCAGCCGACGATCATCCAATACCAGTTTGTGGATTTTCTTAACCGTTTCTGGTGTGGCCACCTCAATCTGTCGACCACTAGGGTGTTCGTATTGTCAGCTCGTACGTCCTCATCCACCCAATATTTTATAGTCGAAAACGAAGGAGCTTTTATATTGGTTCAACCGGAGACTTTCAAATTAAAGTACTTAATTATAGAACGGTGCACCGGTCACCGCGGTGACCAAAAAAAAAAAAATACTAACAATATACGAGGGCAGATCAATAAGTCCGTGACTTTTAGAATGAAACACAGTTTTTTTTGCAAAAAAAAAAAAGTTATTCTTCAACATAATCTCCTTTTAGCTCAATACACTTAGTCCAACGTTTCTCCAATTTTTGTATCCCTTCCAAAAAAATAGGATTTTTCGAGGACCATAAAATATACATTTTTGATCAATAATTTCATCATTGGAGCTAAATCTCTTTCCACCGAGCCATTTCTTTAGGTTTGGAAATAGGAAATAGTCACTGGGGGCTAAATCCGGAGAATATGGCGGATGAGAATATGGAGAATATGGCGGATGAGGTACCAATTCGTAGCGCAATTCATGGAATTTTGCCATGGAGATTACACACGTGTTTATGGTCAATTGAGAGCAAACGCGCCACCCATCTTGCAGACAGCTTTCTTAAATCCAACTGATCATTTACAGCCGAATTCATAACCAAATCTTAGCTGCCGCATATACATCGCACACAACGAGCTGCTTACTAGAAAACCGATTAAGCCAAGCAGTAATTTAGCACAGAGTTTATTCATAACCAATTTTATTCTGTCAACTAAAAGTTAAAATATCAACTCTGAATTTTGTGACGCCATTTATTTTTATGCAAATAGGTTGGCATTTCATCTCATGTTGACATTTCATTTTGTGTTTTTTCCTTAATTTGAAAACGCTCACCGATGGGCTCCACCTCTTAAAAACTCTAATGTGTCTAAATTGTCAAGAGTTTCCAGTATTTGAAAATAAAAAATATTTTTTCGCACACCAAAATGGTGTTTTTTGCATTTATTTACAAAAACCACTTTGACAGAAAACAGCTGTTTAGCAAGTGTTTGAAAGTTCATTAGAATGAATTTAACAAGTGCGTTATAAATAACACACTTGCTAAGAGACTGCTAAAAATTGGTTATGAATTCGGCTGTTAAAATCTTAACCACACTGCCAACTGCCATATGAAATGCCTATGGCATCAACAATCTCACACACTTTTACTCTTCGATCGGCCAACACCATATCGTGGATTATTTCGACATTTTCGGGTGTATTGACCTCAATTGGCCGTCCAGAACGTTCAGCGTCATTTGAATTTGTGCAACCACAACGAAAGTCAGTAAACCACTTTTTTACCATTGAAATCGATGTTGCAGAGTCCCCAAGCTTTTCCGTGGTTTGATTGACGGTTTTTTTTTTTTTTTGCAAAAAATAATGTTTAATGCGCACTCGAAATCACTTTTTTCCATAAAAAAACACGAGGTTGTATGTTTTGAACAGCTGTTAAACGCAAAGTAAATGACGGAACTTGCTCAAAATTTTACAGTAGTCTATTAACAGGTGGTACTTGATGGGAGCAGTGTTGCGTTTCATATAGCTACGAGGGAAGTTCGAAAAGTCACGGACTTATTGATCCACCCTCATACTATACGTCACGTCGGGTTGTTCTGGGGCCGCACATTTCATTTAATAATTGCTTTCAATTAAAAAAGACCGAAAATATCTAATATCTTATTAATTTTAAACATCATTGTAAAAAATCTATCCATTATAATTTGAAAACCAGCCTTTTTGTGTCTTAATGTTGACAACCTTGGTTATAATATTGTGTTTAGAAGACGGGTGCAGGGTATCAAATATTCTACACAGCCGAAATTAACGCTTACTTGGTAAATGATATTTTGTAAAAAAAAAAGCTCTTAAAAATTTTAATATTTTAAGAAAACTCACTTTTCTTTAAAAAGTGTGCACATAAAATGGTTTTGGGTTTGATTTTCATGATTAAAAAACAACTATGATTCACAAGACATTCACAAGCCACTCAACACCTTCGTTAGTATAAAAGCCCTGAGTGTGATTGCTAATTGTATTCAAAATAATATTTACTGGTGTTAATCTATATGACGGCAAAAATAAATAAATCAGATCTCTGGTATTGTGGCATTTGTAATATATACTTAAACAAAGCTTTAATGGATTCTATTGATTGTCCCACCTGCATTTGTCGAAACCATGAATTTTTTTAATTTTTGAAATAAAATTAATACGAATATTTAATATATTGTACTTTACATCGAGATCCCGGAAATCTTATTATCGTCATATAATATAGTTTACTCTACAGCTTGCATTGTTTGTTAAACATCATTGCCGGAAAAGAGTACATACCTATTTCTATGTCTTCTTTCACAATTCGCGCTGATTTAATAATTGCATTATATTGTTGTCGCTCAACTAACATGGAACATCAAACACAGACATATCAAACGGACATCGGACTATTTTTAGGATATATTTTCCATTCTGTTCTGTTTCTTTTCAGATTTCTAAAGGCAAGAATAAATACCAAAAAATGGATACAACATACTGAAGTAATTTACAACTTATTTATTGTGTTCATACAAAAAATTTTATTATAAAAAATAAAAAATAAACGAGCACAAATATTTATTTTTTTAATAAATAAAAACTATTTTAATATTTTTGTGTAATTTTTTTCAACATTTTTGGCTAAATTTTCATCATCTGAGCTTTCGTCATCAGCATCCAAAAGATTAAAAACTTTTTTATTGACATTTTTTGTGGTAGGAGTAGCGTTGCTGCTGCTGTTGTTGTCTCTGGACGAAGATGGATTATTAATATTTAAGTTAGATGCGGCTGAGGATGAAGGTGTTGATGCATTTAATAAAGGATCTGAAATTAATAATTATTTCTTAATTAATTTTTTCTAATTTAAACACTAACTGCATAAAAGGAAATTTTTGAATTAATACTTTTTTTTTTTCAATAGTAAAAATAAAAACAAGAGAAATTTAAACGCGCAAGGCCGACTATACGATATCATACACCATGAGTTTCGGTAAATCGACGGGGGAAACTAATTATAAGACCAATTAAAATTATATTTTTCAATGTACAAATAGAATTTACCGATTATATAATTTTTTTTTACAACCGTATACGGTAACTAGCGTTCAAACCATTGATGCTAAACAATATGCTTATTCATTTTCCTTTTTATACCCTATACCACTATGTGGTTTGGGTATAATGACTTCGTGCTGCTGTTTGTAACTACCAAAAATATGTGACCTAGACCCATCTTTTATTATATTGCTAAATCGACTCAGAAAGTGATTCTGAGTCGATTTAGCAATGTCCGTCCGTCTGTGTGTCCATGTAAAGCTTGTAATCAAACTACAGGTCGCAAATATGAATATATTTTGATAAAATTTGGTATATATGCTTTCATCGGCCATGGGATTGAAATTGGTGAAATTCGGTCCATGTTGAGACCTAGCCCCCATACAAATGACCCCTATGAAACCGACATGAAGTGCCATAAGATCCAAATTATAATATAGATCTCAGTCAAATTGGGTTTGTATGTGTTTATTATATCCATTAATCAGTAGTCCAAAAATAATCCCTATAGGACAATTCTTAGTCATAGGTCCCATATAAGCTGCTTCCCGATCTTCACTCAAATCTATCAAAAAACAAAAATATTGCACAGATTTTTCTCAAATTTGGTTAGTATAGATTTTTTCAAAATATAAGTGACTTTACCAAATATGGTCAAGATCGGACCATTTTTCGACCTAGTCCCCATATAAATATAGCACCCGATATGAACTTTTTCATATTTGCAGTAAAAAAAATTATTAACAATGCCACTCAAATTTGGTTTATGCTTATTTTCTATATTGAATTTGTTGGACCGAAAGATAGGGTCTCTAAACCATGGTATAGGCTATCACATGGTCGGTCTAGACCGACTATAATTTTCTTATTTGTTATTAAATGTCTCGAAGAAAATGATTATAGGACCGCGTACAAGTAAATAAATAAACTGGTAAGTTATTAAAACAAATATTTTAAATTTTGAATAAAAATTGGTATTTGATAATATGCACTACCGCCCAAAAATATTTGCCACCCCACCTAATTAAATTTCAAATGTTCATATCTCATTTATTTACTTTTACTTTTTAAATAAATATTTATTTACATAATATTTAAACTACACTCTGTTCTTAAATTTTAGATTCATCAATGTGACCACCCCCATTTCGTATATTTTCACGACATAGTCTTGGCATCATTTGAATCAATTTTTTCAAAGTTTCTGGAGTAATCTGGCTCCATGTTACCTTAGATGTGGGGAAGGTAGTTCGAACTTCCCCACAGTAACTCTATAACCCATAACTTTACAGGTTCCAGGTCTCTAATGTTGATTACAAACTTTTGCTGTACGTTTTGAGTCATCTTTCTGAAATTTACGACCCACAATTCTTAATCCAGTGACCATGGCACATTCTTTCAGGATAGTGTTGTACTGGGGCTTATCGAGCATCCTTCGATTCTGCATAACTCGCCAACATTTTCGCCAACAAAGCAACCCCAAACAATTGCGGATCGTCCCCAGCTGAGTGCCCCACAAAATTCTTGGAGGCGAACACTTCATACTTCGATTCACCGGACCAAAGGACCACCAACCGTTGAAGGCCCAGTTTTGATATTTTTTTTATCCCCCTCTGATCTTTTTCTTTTATTTTATGTTCGGCTGCTGTTTTTCTGGAGCTATTAGGCGACGATTTCGTTTATTGTTATTATTACATGATCTGCTTTGAATTTTTCACAACATAATCCACGGTTCGACACGATACCTCAAGCTCCTTTGCAACGGCTTGATCGCTTTTCCCAATTTTGTGTAGGGAAACAATTTGGTGACGAGTTTCAATTGTAATCTTCGCAGTTTTAGCCATACTTTTAATTCAACTAGTGTTCGCCCAGTGGTTGAAATTCAACCATTATTGCAATAATACAAAACCGCTCAGATAAATTGTCATATTTTTATTCATTTCTAGAGTTGCCAAGCCAAATTTAATTTAGTTAATTTTGAGTTTTTTGTTGTAATTTTTTTTTGCAAATTGAGAGAGAAAGAGATATGGCTTAACTGGTTTTACCTATCTTAGACACAAAAATGTAGAAAAAAAATACATTCTGCACTGCTCCTATTGACAATCTATCAAACAAACAAAAAACAAGCGAATACGTTGAGTTTAAGGCAGTTAAAATGCTTCTTAACTTTTTTCACTTGCCTATTTATATATAGATAAAATATCTTAAATAGATAAAATATCATGTCTTAGTTACGACGGCCCTTTTTTGCTTAATGTGTTTCAATTTGCATTTTTTCAAATTATTTATACTTCCCCTTCCCTTCTTGTAAAAAAATAAAATACCTGCCACTACCTGTCATTTTGTAAAAAGCCCACGCTAATTCTTTACCCTTTAAGGAAATTTTCACAAAAAAAACTACCAAAGTCGGTATTTTCCGTTACCTGATAAAAAAAATTGTTTTTAAGCGTCACATCTAAAAATTCAACAGTACTTACAAAATATTAGATTTTTTTAAATTGCCTTTTATTAGCTTGGGGACATATGTGACCCCTAGTCCAAAAGGGCTAATGGGGTCATATTATTATTTTTTTTTTTCGAAACCATAGGTTATTAAGATAAAAATAACAATATAACAGTAGGAAAATCATTAATTTTTGATACAAAGTATTTAGAAAGATTACATTTACTGAACATTTCATAAAAATCGAATTTTTCTCGAAATCTAAAAAAAATAAATCATTGAAAAAAAAAATCTAGCAGAGGGATTTACCTAAAAATTCACACAGTTAAACTTTAACATGTATTTAACAAAACCTAAATGTGCCAGATCCATTTTTTTTTTTTAATTTTGTTTAAGAAAATTTTTTAAAACTTGAAAAATAGGTTTTCAAAACTATCGAAAAAATTAGCCATTTCTGGTCTCATTGCGCAATAAGTTAACAACGTGGTAATAAAACAATACTTCATATCTGAATGCTTATAAGTATAGAACGAAATTTTCGTAAAATCTAAAAAAAAGTCATATTTCCCCATATAAACACACTTCGGGTACTTTGGGCCCCACTAGGCGCCAGGAGCCACCGTCGGATCGAGTTAAAAAATTAAGACCGCATTTATGACAACAAATCTCATATTTTAGACAGCAAATATAATTTGATTAAAAAAAAAATACAAGCTGCGACCAGTCTACTGTACACTCAAGAATGAATACTGGATTGTTTGTATTCGTTGATCGTGTACATTTCAAAGTATTCGAAATATTCGAGTAGCAGTTAGTCTGGTATACATTATGATGTAAAAGCGTAAGGAAGCATATTTATTAGCTTTAGTTATTGTTACTCGTGTCTTATTGATTCTTGTTATGTTTTTAGAAATAATATTCATGAAGATAGCGAAATATCGAATAAACAAAAAATTCTAAAAAATTTGCCTCAAGCTTAATCAATTTATAAATTAATAACAAAAAAAAAATGTCGAAGAAAACACTAATACTTATTATTATTAACGGTGAAACTATAAATATTACTACTACGTATGATAAAATCGCTGTTATTACAAAAAAGCTGAAACACAAAAAAACTCTAGGCTTGGACGGTACTAATAATAAATGTCTAAAAAATCTACAGAATAACGGTATTAAATATCTCACGAAAATCGTTAATGCTTGTTTGAAATTATGGTACTTTCCCTGTGCATGGAAAATATCTAAAACCATCCCGATACACAAGCCAAGTAAGCTAACAGACTCATATAGAGCTATTAGTCTGCTCTCGTCTATTAGTAAAATTCTGGAAAAATTATAAAGGAAAACCTGATTAATTTCATCGATGCAAACAATTTACTCACATCGCAACAGTTCGGTTTCAGAAATGATCATAACACACGTCACAATCGCTACTAAAAATGAGAAATTTAGTGAAAAACAATTTTAATACTGGCAAATCAACAGGAATGGTCCTACTCGACATCAAAGCTGCTTTCGATTCTGTTTGGTATAACGGATTAATTTTTAAAATGAAAACGTTTAACTTCCCAATTGAACTCACAAAAATTATTCAAAATTTCCTACATAACAGATCATTCAATGTTTACATAGGTACAACTTATTTACAACAAATTAGCATTTCTGTCGGCTGTCCTCAAGGCTATAGTGTCTTTCTCCAATTATATATATATCTTTACTGCAGACATTTCCACATTTTCTAATTGCGTCATATCAATATTTGAAGATGATACGTCAATTCTATCTTCGGATACATATTCAGCGGATATCATTTCAAACGTACAGTTAGCTCTTACTGGTTTGAATAATTATTTTAATAAATGGAAGATCTTAGTTAACCCTGAGAAGACCCACGTTATATATTTTACGAGAAGGCGTAAGACTTGTCACGCTCCCCAAACTACGTTTCGCTTTATGAACCATGATATCCCGTGGGGAAGTAACGTTAAATATTTGGGTGTAATGCTTGATACAAAACTAAACTTCAACAATCACATTCCCTATAGAGTGGACAAAATAAACAAAAATCATTCGAATGATATACCCAATCATAAACAGAAGGTCGGCAATGAACATTGAAAACAAAAAACTTATTTTAAATCAATATGTTTTACTGTGTTCCAGTCTAATCCACGTTGTATAATGTCATTTACGTAAAATCCAAGTAGCGCAAAATAAACTTTAAACTGATGTTCAATCTACCTTGGCACTATACCACCCGTCGCCTACACGTTCCTGGTGGTTTCGAACTCGTACATGATAAAGTCAAATGTAAATAGTAATATTATGAGAAAATAAATGAATTGAGTTGAATAAATATTTAAATAACTTTTAAGCTTTTATACACTTTCTTTCATACCATATTAAGTTTAAAAGTTTCCATTGATTTGGAATTACTAAAAAATACTTTTTTTTTCGTTTATCTATTTTTGTAACAAATTTGTTACCTTTCGATAAAGAACACACCAAAAACCGTTTTCACAAAAAAATATAATTTTAGGACTTAACGCGGAATTAAAAAAAAAATTTCCGATGTATTTAAATGCACTGTATATTTCTTAATCAAAATTATTAAAATATATGAAATTTTTTTAGAAAACCTTAGTTTTATGTTAAAAGTAAAAATTTTTATATTTTATAAAAAATTTCAATACTTTCGAGTAAATTACGTTTGAGTTTTCTTTTTTTTTTTTTCACAAACCCAATTGCCCATAACTTTTAGTCAAGTTATTAAAATTTACTTTTATAAATATTTTAAAAGTTTACCCCATTAGAAAGCAATACGAATAAGATTCTCCAATGATATTTCTTGAAGTACATACTTCGTATCAATACAAAAGATATTGATATTGGTAATATTTTTAATTTATAGCTTACCTTCATCAGTTAAAATTCTATGATTACGTTCTTGACGTTTGGTCAACAAATATGTGCCACCATAAAATAGGAATGGTAAACATGCGATTATAGATAAAGCAATTGTAAACAGAGTCATATTATATTCTCGGCGACAGCATTTTAATACCTTTGACCAGTTATTTCGAGTACGATTCATCTGCAGGGAGAAACATAAGATTCATATGTAAATAACATAAAGATTAACAAAATGAAAAATCCTTACAGAATCTTGCAAATCATAACAAACTTCACCATTATTATGTTGATCTAAATGTATATAGAAATTATTCAAGTCCGTATATTCCCTCTTACACATCTCACAAGGTTCCTTTTTATTATCGTCAAGACAATCATTTAAAACATCAGATTTGTTATTAAATACAAAGCTGTTGTTGTTATTGTAGCAATCTATAAGGAAGTGAAGCAAGTTAATGTTTTTTACACTATTAACCCTAAACTTACCAGAACAGTATGCTTTCGACCATAAGCCCGTTAGTACAGCATCGGTGGAGGCCACCATATTTATACGATCCTTATCAAAATACATTGCAGTACAATTGGAATCTGCAGCGATATTATCATAGGCTTCCTGCACAGCTTGGTAAAGATCCACACATGTAGTGCACATTGTAACCGGTGCAGAATTGGTTGTAAAACAAAAAATTAGATGTGATTGTTTATCACCCAGCTCATGAAGTAGTTTTTCACAGTGTGTCATAGCTTGTGTCTGGTATAGTAGTACTATAATTGTAATTAATTTTAGTAACATTCTTCTATTAAAAACGCACCTTCTTCGTATGTTAATGGAAATAAAATGCAATGAGTCAAACAAACGAACAGCTGATTTTCGTTTGTCGGATATAAACAAATGCTTCTTCATAACGTTGTGCATTCACGGTGAGTAGTTAGTTCACGGCTTTTATTTTCATTTCAGCTTGATTTGGTACTTTCATTTCGTATACCTCACTCCTTTCACTCTGTATTGCCGCCTTAATTTTTCCTCTTTCTTTATTGATTCCACTTTGAATAACAACAGATCCATTTTTTTGCTCGACATTTATAATTTTGAAATTAGTTGGATTGATTTTATTTTGGCTTCACAATAAGCGGGTTTTGTTTATTTTAATCTGGCATCACCGCAGTATATTTTATTGCATCTGAAAATGATAACTTATTTGTGTTTCCCCTTATCCGAAATAAAGCAAGTGTTGAAACCGACCCTTGTCCGACGAAACGAAATTTTTAACTGATTTGTTTATTTTATAAACATTTTAAATTAATTACACTTATTTTTATTTTTATATACTTTCGTGCTCGTTTATACACTAAGTTTTTTTTTGCGTGTAGCTACTCCATCTAGCGCTGTCTTCCATTTTTTTCCATATATCTCTTATGCTGCCATATATATCTTATGATGGATATATCCATCATCGCTGACCGGTCATACTTGATGGATATATACATCATCATTGACCGGTCACGCTTGATTATAATGAAACACGACTTATTATTTTTTATTTATTGTATTAAACATCAAAAATTCAAAGATAGAAATAAACATTAAAATATTAAAAACACAACAATATCACCAATTCCGAAACGTGTCGATAACTTTAAGACAATGTTGAATGTTTAAACAACTTTGCTGACTTTTCACTCGAAACATCCCTCAAAGCGGTTCGTAACTTAGCACTGAATAAATTGACTAAACTCAATAGAAATTTCCGGTAATGGGCCTTAGTACAATCAGTAGCTTCTTAAAGAAAACAATATATCCACAATTTATATTAAAGCTTACCTTTTGAGTGTTGTGAATTAACAATTTCGGCCAAAAAGGATACACTTCATGTGGAAAATTGTTTGTACAGAACGGTGTATGAGATATTGTGATAATACCTCCATAAATCAATTTGTTCAATATTTTGAGATCTTTATTCTTTTAAAAACTAATTTCATTATGGACGAATTTACGGATACTGCACATTCCTTAATATTCTTCATATTATCAACATTATATTCCAGACACTATATTCCAGAATGGCATAAATTAAAACATTCGAGTCAAATATTAAAAAAACCATATCCATGTTATGGCAACAGACTGAAAGATTAGATATGATTAGTGTAAAATTCTGCAAGGAAGATTTACTTTGTTTCTAGCTAGAATTTTTAATAAAATGTCAGTGCATTACCTTAATAAGTTCATTTGGTTATTGCGCATGTATGTATTAACAATATATTTATAGTGTCTTCCATGCGCACTTAACTGTAATCATTACGAATCGATTGAATAAACTGTGTCAGCGTAGTTTCACACATTTGTATATCTTGTGTATTATCTTCCAACATCAATAATACCAAATAGATAACCATATTATTTGCTGGTGCAGCATTCACAATCGAAATCCAGAATATAACATATTGTTGCACAATACAATTCTTTACATAAATGCGTTTCCTGAGGTATAAAAGCTTTTAGATTGAAAGTTTGTGAAGATTCTACAGCAATATCTTTAAGTAAACGATCCAACAGGAAGAGGCCACAAGACGCGAGCAAAAAATAAATCGTGGAAGGGTATAATGGAGGGACGTGCCACCACAATTGAGAATGGCACTAACGAATTCACCGACATATTTTGAAGAGTCCTAAAGAAACAACAAAAATTAACTTGAATTTTTCATTAATTAATTACTTACCTTTCCTAACACATAAACATAACATGGATATGGGAGTTTGTTGTAATATTTGAATGTTTTAAATTATGCCATTCTGGAATATAGTGTCTGGAATATGATGTTGATAATATGAAATGAAATTAGTTTCTTCAAAAGAACAAAGATCTCAGAATATTGAACAAATTGATTTATGGAGGTATTATCACAATATCTCACACACCGTTCTGTACAAACAAAGGTAGCAGTATTTGAATGGATACATCATTTACTCATCAATTTTCCAAATGAATTGTATCAGGTTTGGCCGCAATTGTTAATTCACAACACTCAAAAGGTAAGCTTTAATACAAATTGTTGATATATATGAAAGTGTTATAATAAATTGTTTTCTTTAAGAAACTACTGATTGCACTAAGGCCCATTACCGGAAATTTCTATTGAGTTTAGAGATGTTTCGAGTAAAAAGTCAGCAAAGTTGTTTAAATATCTAAGCCCATTGTCCTGTTTCAACATTGTCTCAAAGTTATCACCACGTTTCGGAATTAGTGATATTGTTGTGTTTTTAATATTTAATGTTTATTTTTAATTTTGAATTTGATTTTTAATACAATAAAGGTGCTATTACATGATGTGTTACAATACATGATGTGTTACAATACATGAGGAAAGTCACGTGTACATTTTTCAATTAGAACAGGTTCTATTTTTGCATGACAAACATATGGAAATACAACACTGCTTGTGGCGAAAGAAAAACAGAGTAAATTTTAAAGATTAATATTGAAAGAAAAATAAATTTTTTAGTATTAATTAACAATTAAAAAATATATAACCTTTTTTTTAACAATAAATTTTTGTAAATTCAAAAATTAAATCAGCTGTTGTTTACATTTAGAGGTTATGTCATACGGAAATACATATGTACGTGTGATAGCAAAAATTATCAATCGTATGTAAAAGACTATTTTGACAGACATGAGGAATTTCATATGGATAAAAAAAGTGACAGTACATATGTAAAAAACATTTCGTGTAATAGCACCTTAAATAAATAAATAAAAAATACATACATACTTACATACTTTCATAGGTTAGAGTAAGATGCAAAATCACATGTACACAAAAGTTTCGGTCATTTTTGTCATATTGCCGTTAATAAAATGATAGAAACTTTGTTCTACGCGATGACCGTAACTTCAGTCAGTAGTGACCGTCATATCACCGTCCGACCGTCATATCATGTCCGACCGTCCGTCCGTCTGTGTGTCCATGTAAACCTTGTAATCAAACTACAGGTCGCAAATATTGACATTGGTGAGAATCGGTCCATATTCAGACCTAGCCCCCATACAAATGACTATGAAATCGACATAAATTGCCATAAGATCCAAATTGTCATTTAGATCTTACTCAAATTGGGTTTGTATGCGTTTATTATATCCATTAATGAGTAGTCCAAAAATGATCCCTATGGGACAACTCTTAGTCATAGGCCCCATATAGAGCTGCTTCCCGATCTTCACTTAAATCTATCAAAAAACAAAAATATTGCACCTATTCTCAAATTTTGTTTGTATATATTTTTGCAAAATACAAGAGACTTTACCAAACATAGTCAGGATCGGTCCATTTTTGGGCCTAGTCCCCATATAGGTATAGCATCCGATATGAACTCTTTCATATCTGCAGCCAAAAAAATTAATAAAAATCCCACTCAAATTTGGTTTATGCTTATTTTCTATGTCCAGTTAGTTGTGCCTATGAGATAGGGTCTCTAAACCCATGGTATAGGGTATCATATAGTCGGCCTAGACCGACTATAATTTTCTTACTTGTTTTTTCTTTGTTTATGTTCTTTGTACACATTAATTTCTTGTTTTTTTCTTTGTTTATATTTTGTATTTGACAGCTAGTTTAGATAAACTAGCGATAATTTGTTATCAAACTTGGAGATAACACTGAATGTTTCTAGGTTCACAACTAGGTTCAAAATGAACCAAGTAGATTCGCTCTCAAAATTTTGCATGGAGCGAATCATGTAGATTCAATCATGATTCGCTCGCCAACCGAGAATAAGAGAGCGAGCCGCGAATATTGCTGTCCGTGTGAACATAGTATTAGCTCGTGTTTATTGCCTTTTTATGCTTCAAAGCCAAAAAAAATGGTACCAAAAAAACACATGTTATTTATTAAAGAAAAACTTGAAATTATTAATGAGTTTGAAAAAGAGAAATTGTCAGTGCGCGAAATTGCGAAGAGGTGAAGTTTCTTGTTCTTTAAGCAACGCAATTTTTTATTTTATTTTTATCTTTGAATGTTCAATATTGGCAAAACACAGGTTGCAAAAATTAATAAAAATAAAGGAACCATTCGTTCTAAATGGGAGTCTGGGTAAATGTTCATCAAAAGAGAATATTTGTTACAGCAGGTGGCTCTGAAATAGATAAAATGTGCTTTATTGGTTCGCTAAGTCTAGATGTCAAAATATTCAAATTTCAGGTCCGATTGCAAAGGCTAAGGCACGTGAAATAGCAGTGAAATTGGGTGTATCTAATTTTTCTACGTCAGATGGATGGTTACAAAAATGACGCAAAAGGAATAATGTTGCTATAAAGCGTATAGCTGGTGAAGCTGCAGATGTAAATCCAATGGGTGTGCAGCAGTTCAAGACAAAGCTGCCATCTTTGCTGCGTGGATACAAGCCAGAAGATATTTACAACGCAGATGAAAGCGGGCTTTTCTTTCGCCCATTACCTAACAAAACTCTGGATCTAAAATCCGAAAAGTGCATTGGTGGGAAATTATGGAAGGAGACTCACAGTTTTGTTTTGTGTAAACATGGCTGGAAACAAAGAGCTACTGTTGGTCATAGGTAAAGCAGCCCGCCCTCGAGCGTTGAAACATCATCTTATAAAAGAACTACCAGTGGATTGGAAATCCAACCAAAAAGCATGGATGACTCCAGACAACAGGAGGTCAACAGGAAAATGACATCCCAGAAACGTAAAATTCTCTTGTTCTTGGATAATGCGGCATCTCATCCAAGAGCATTAAATTTAACAAACATAAAAATATTTTTTTGCCTGCGAATACGACTACAATTTGCCAACCCCTTGACCACGGCATATTACAAAATTTTAAGGTTCACTATAGGGGCTTAATATTAAAGTACTTACTACCGAAAGTTGATACAGCATGTTCAGCACCAGATCTGGCTAAATCTATTAATGTCATTGAAGCTTTATACTTCATCAAAGCCTCTTGGGATAAAATTGAAGCTACAACCATCAAAAACTGCTTTCTTAAAGTTGGATTTTCAGAAGTAAATTATATTCTTCCGGATTTCGATGCTGAGGATGATATACCACTGGCAACGTATGCAAATTTACAAGGAGTATTCCCTCAATCGAATGGCCTTGACGAATTTTTAAAAGTCAATGAAAGTGTCTACACTGAAGATGACTGCATTGAAATACTGATTTCTAGCGATAATGTCGAGATAATTGAGTCTGAAGGTGAGGTTGATGTAGAAATAGCTGACTCAATAACTTCGTATGATGATGCATTGAAACAAATTGCCTGTTTGAAGCATTTTGCAAGGGATGACTTTGTAGCATTCCAACACATCAAAAACATAGAAGGTCACTTTCAAACCCAACAGCTCAAGTTAAGCCAATTCAAGTTGAAGCAATCTACAATAAATAAATTTTTTCAACCGCGGTAGACTGGTCGGTAATATTTTAATTAAATGTATTATAATAAAAAAAAATATTTCAAATTAAAAAAATATGTACCTCTCTGATAAGCGGACATCTCCCATAACCGGAAAAAAGTAGCGTGACGGTGAGTGTCCGGTTATGGGAGCTTTCACTGTAACTATACCATACATAATACCTACAACGGGTATCCTCCATTCCTCATTTATTCCAAATTTAGAAGCACTCAATATCAACAAACACACACACGAAATCATTCAAAAAGCAGTCATAATCAAAACCTGTAACCTAACAAGAAAATTTTTAAACAAATAAATACCCCTATATGACTTACAGCTAGCTGCCGTCATTATGGGGAAATGTCCTTTCTAGATTCTAGGAAGAGTGTTAATATAACAATAATAATAATAATAATATTATTATTATTATAATTATTATTATTATTATTATTATAATTATTATTATTATTATTATTATTATTACTATTATTATTATTATTATTATTATTATTATTTTTAAGTAAGTAAGTAAACTTTTATTTGAGCCTTTTTTTTCGATAACGATGGATACCATAGTCAAAATCACATAGGAATTCTTAGAGTTATAAATGTTTTACTCTAATACACATTAAATGAAAATGCTACTTGCTAATTAAAAATAAGATAATTTCGAATATACTGTTGTATCTTTCAAATATATAGATTACAATGTTTGCTCCCGACATTGACAGTGTCTTTCAGAGTAGATCTGATAACAATAACAAGAAAAAAAAAATTCCTAAAACTAATTAACACTTAACAATAACTTATACAATACTTAACAATTCTTATACACAGCTGTTGAACAGAATGTTGTATATAAAAAGAGAAGCTTTCACAGAATTTTAACAATTAATGGGTTAAACTAAATCACCAAATATTGGTAAAAATTAGATAAAAAAAAAATGAAAAGAAAGATGGGTGCAGATGAAAGTTTTAATTATACCGACTGCATACCCGGTGGAACTCAACCTCTGTGGGTTCTTGGGGAAGTTTTCTGGTAAAACTCTGGTAGTTGACATGAGTCTGGATTCGGTGAGTTTGTGCCATATGAAATTATGCCCACTGGGGACAAGTAATTTGTATCTGACCAATTAAAATCAGCCTCAAGGTCGTAAATCTCGTTCATCAAAACGTTGTCATGATTAGCCAATTTTTCAATAAACTTTTTCTGTAGAGAAAACGCATACTGACAAAAAGGGGTTACAGCTGCTTTCTTGTAGATAAATTTATTGGAATAACGTTTTGTGTAGGTTTCGAAGTTCCTATTAATGCACCGTCGCAGGATTCGCCTTTCGAAAATTTCTATATCTTTGGCAACTGATGGGGAAATGGTGAACCAAATTGGAAAAACGTATGAAAGTACCTTATGGTAACTTTATAAATGAAGAGTTTGGTATTTTGGGGAAGATGGTTGCTATTCAGCAGTCGCGAAAACATTCCAGCAATACGTTTACTTTTGGCTAATATGGCTCTGCCATGTTTATTAAATTTTAACAGCTTCTCAAATGTAACTCCAAGGATTTTTTTGTTGGATCTGAATGGAATCTCCGTTCCATTGAGAAAAAGATGAAGACGTTTGCTTTCGGGAACAACAAATCTTGAGCATTTACCAGAAGCGTTTCTTATGCAGATAGTTTCTGATTTATTTGAATTTATACATATACCCCAGGTTTTATAATATTCATATATTACTGAGAGATGGGATGCCGATTTATTAAGAGCCGCACTGGGTGATTCGTCATGAGAAAATATTAAGCAGTCATCAGCATAGAGCAAAGCTTTAGAATCCTGAACCTCGTGTGGGAAATCATGAAGATATAGATTGAAGAGAAAAGGAGCCAGTACACTTCCTTGGGGGACGCCACTGCTAACTGAACCCATACCTGAGCAAGCTTCGTTTATCTGGATGCAGAATTTACGTTCGAAAAAGAAACTGGATAACAATTATGCGAGATAGGGGTCAACGCCCAGGCCTACAAGTTTATATAAAATGCCCTTATGACATGCAGTGTCGAATGCTTTCTGGATGTCTAAGGATACCGCTACTGTACACTTTTGGTTCCTCAGGCTGTTTGTTACATCTGCATGAAATTTCAAAAGTGCATGCTGCGTTGAGTGAGACTGTCTAAACCCGAATTGGAAACAAGATATGGGGTCAATTATCAGCTGATCTTCAAGTTTTTGTTTAATGATGTGTTCAAATATTTTTCCTAAGTTAGAAAGCAGAGAAATAGGCCTGAAATCATCAAGACTCTGACTTTTTTCCTTTTTTTTCAATGGTAGGATTT
Organism: Cordilura impudica; assembly: GCA_963682025.1. Lineage (NCBI taxonomy): Eukaryota > Metazoa > Arthropoda > Insecta > Diptera > Scathophagidae > Cordilura > Cordilura impudica. The sequence goes on from OY821519.1 coordinate 141,378,157, forward strand.
TTCCTTATTTCCATTTTTTCGGAAAATATCCGTTATTTAGACAGTTATTGAATATAATTGTTAAGAATTCCAAAGATTTATCGGGGAATTTTCTTATTAGGAAATTGGAGATGCCATCCAGACCAGATGAGTGTTTGTTCTTAATGTTCTTTACAATGTGTTTTACTGTATCCAAATTTACAAAATGTAAAGAGTCTTCATTATCTAGTGCACTGAAAGAGCCATCAAAAGAATAAATTGAAGGTGGTACATTGGAAATATATAATGGTAGACAGCATTCAATATCATTTGGAGGATTTTCAGGTAATACTTCTTTGTAAATGTTCGAATTAAATTCTTTAAATAGCTCACACTTTTCTTTGTCATCTGTAACGGTTTTGTTGCCGATTGTAAGGCTGTTGCAAAATGGAGTTTTCCTATTGCCGGTGATTCTAAAAATTTCCTAAAAGGCTGTAGGAAAGGCTAAACCTTTCGGCATGTTCCAGACTTACAAGTTCCTTTATAATAATTTTTAGTAATTGAATTTGCAGTATTTTTGGAGTTGAGGTCACCTCCGATTAAGAAACCATCAGAACGCATTGAAAAATTGACGATTTTACTAAGACCTTCATAAATCTTGTTCCCATTAAGGTTGCAAGGAATGTAGATTGAACCGAACAGAAAAGTTTTACGTTCGCTCTCGATGTTTAACTCCATTTGAATAAAGACAGTATTGAACTCGGGTATATCTATGTTAATCCGGCTGAAGGCTATTGAGTCTTTAATAGCTATTGCAACGCCGATATTGGAAAATTCGTATATAAAGTTGTAACCGTTAATTAGAATATTTGATGCACCACGAAGGTGACATTCTTGTATGAATGCTATGTCAATTTTATTATGAAATAGGAAATTTGATAATTCTAAACGCCGACTTGTATCTATAAGCGACCTTACATTGTATGTTACAAAATTAAGACATTTACGTTTAAACTCAGCTTTAGCCTCCTCCTTCGTCAATGATGTATATTCATTTAAAAATTTTTGGATCTCCTGCTCTAGAGTCATTTCATCTGGTTGTATAAAGTATTTTGCAAGGCTTAAAAATTGATTTATAATGGATGGCTTACCATTTTGTTGGTTAAGATTAAAGTCAAAATTTCGTTGCCCATAAAATTGGCTGGCATACGATATACCTGGAGATACAGCAGAAGTTGAAATTGTGTTGGCAATTTTGAAATTTGCAGTTTCTTTTCTCTCTCGCGCTTCCTTTAGTTTAGTATGTTTATTTCCCACATATTTTTTATATGATGAACAGCCCTTCCAATTTGCTGGATGACCAGAATCACCGCAATTGACACATACTACATCAGAACTTTCATTATTGATTCTAGAACACTTTCCAGGTTCATGGCTTTGATCGCATTTGACGCATTAAATTCTCTGTTACAATTTTTGGCCATATGACCCCAAAGTTGGCATCTTCTGCATTGAATTTCACGTTCTTTACGATTAGGCCTCTCCCATACAATCGTCTGGCTTAACAGATGTTTTACGTGGGAAATGTCCTTAAGTCCTTCACCAGGTAAAAGAGTTATTAAAAAGAGACCTGTATCTATTTTACTTTTGATGGAATAATTGGTGTTGAATTTTGTGACTTTTGAAACCACGTTGGGAATCACTGCATCAAGAGCCACTTTAATTTCCTCTGTATCTGATTTATAATATAGACCACGAACCACAAATGACAATTGCTGTAATTCTTTAGGTGTGAAGGAGTACGAATTAATTTTCTTATCTCTAAGGAGGGTCATCATTTCAGTGTACACCTTGATATCTGAAATAAAAAGCTTGCTCTTATGTTTGTTAACATTTTTAATTTTAAATGTAATTTCTGGGATCTTTGCTTCCAACTGGTCTACGAGGGTCTTTATGTTGACATTGCATAGAATTATTGGTGGACAAAACGGTTTTCTGATTGAAGTTAAATCGTTTTTATTTTTAGCATTGTTGCGATTGTCATTGATGTTGCGAGCGATGTTATCACTATCGTCTTCAATTTCCAATTGGCCAAGTAACGCAAATCGATTATAACATTGAGAGGAAGTAGCATTGGCATTGCCATATAGATTAGTGACATCAATCGTAGATGGAGAGGATGCATTGTCACATCTTCGCCTTTTCCTTGTACATTTATCACCATTTTTACATTTTGCATTGCCACACAAAATACAAGTGTCACTCAAAGCCGGGGACCGGTTGATCGTCGCCACTTCATCATCCGCTGCCATTGGAGCTTATCACTCAACGCAAGTTGTACAAATAATATGTTGTAGAAAGTTTTATTTAAAAAGTTTTTTTTCAAGAAAATTCTCCGTAAAAAAAAGAAAATACGTCTTCTCATTTGAAAAGTTTTTCAAAACTCCTATTATTATTATTATTATTATTATTATTATTCTATGTTGCAGTGAGTTACAACATCAATTTCATCTTTTAATTATAAACGTTTTTAATATTTTTAAATGTATACAATTTTTAATGCTGCTAACTCTATAAATTAAAGTATGGCAATGCTATTTTTTAGGTATATGGCAGCACTTCTCAATTTTTGACATTTTTCTTCATATTTTCACATTGCCTTTAGTTTCTCTGCAGACAAAATTTCCCGTATACCATTTCTGCACAGTATTGTATTTCTACAGTTTTGTTTTGTAAAACGCCGAATGTAGACGATATTAGCGGATAACATAATACATAATTTCAATACATACAGCAGAAATACATATACAAATTGTATATATTTTAAAGCAAATTAAAAACAATAAAATATATTCATATATTTTCAGTACAATTCTGTAAAAAGTGATTAAAATGCATTAACAAAATATTATAAAGGGTATAAAAGAAAACATAAAAATTCCAATTGGATGCTTTTGGAAAAAAATGAGAATTGTTTGAAAATAAGAAAAACTAAGAAAATAAAAAGTGTATAAATGTATGATAAACAAAAGAAGCCGGTTATTATTTATAAATAGTATAATAATCCAATAATCTTAACTTTTTTGAAGTAAAAAAACATTTGTTTTAAACTACAACAAGAAAAAAAAAGGCGACGCAGCGCCACTCCTTTTGCAAAGATATTTTTTTTCTACTTCCCGTTTTTCTGCAAATTTCGTTTTACTTCGATTATTTTTTTTTTTATGTGGATGGTTTTTTGTGTGTGTGCGATTTTTCATCCTTTATTAGTTAGTATCCTTGTCAATATTGGTGGTTAATTTTTAATTTCTGCAAAATTAAGAAGAAAAAGAAAAAAACTTAAACACCCATATTAAAATTGTCAAAGGACTTGTGAGTGCAATCGAAAAGATAATAAAAAAATTCCAAGGATTAAATCAAAATTACTTTTGTGGCTAAATTTTCTTATAGGAACCTCAGAGGATTATAAAGGTAATTTAATAAACACATAATATATGTATCAAATTCGTTAAAATTTCAATTTTTATCCCCATTGTTAGATTCGTCTCGTATTTTTAGTTTTACTATCGGCATTTTATTCCCATTCAAAGAAAATGTCTTCCTTTGATTTAGTGTCTTTTGCAGAGGAAATGAAAAAAAGTCTATTACTATCCTGTTATTATTGGAGCCTGCGCTTTAGAAGTCAAACAAGCAGGAAGCCAAATAGATTTTCTACAACAAGCTCTTGTTATTGTAATTTACATAATTTGAACGAAAACACAAACAGATCTGCTTAAATTGAATAGAAACGTTTTAGCCTGACATTATCCTGTCAGTAATTTAAAGTATGTCTATACGAGGGCTGTATGATAAGTAATTAGCCTTGTATATCAAAACAGAATATATAATATAGAAATAATTTTATTTCTTAACATATTCTCTCCTTTGTAGTTCGATACAATTACGGGGGCAGTTTGACACCTCCGTGTCTTTTTGAACTTTTCTCTTTATCAATTAAAAATAAGCAGTGCACCTGTGAGCTGCCATCTGTTAATAGCCTAATTTTGAGCAAGCTTCGTGTTGGCAGCTATTCAAAACAATGGATAAAAGTGAATTTCGAGTGCTCATAAAGCAATATTTTTTGCGTAAAAATATCATACCGAAATCATGGAGAGTCTTGATAAATACTATTTCGACTCTGCACCATTAATGAATTTCGATGTATCGTACCAGCACAAGTGACGATGAGGTCGTCATGCCAAATATCGTCGATAAAATTCATGGAATGATATTGGATGATCGGAGAATAAAAGTACGTGAGGCTGAGGCTGTATTCATCTCAAGTGAGCGGGTTCATCACATTTTACATGTATATTTGGCCATGAAAACGCTATCAGAGCGATGGACTCCGTGTTTGCTCACACTTAATCATAAGCTCAACTGTGTGACCAGTTCAAAGGAGTTTTGTGCCATGGATGAAGCATGAATCCGTACAACACATCATAGCAGATTTCTTCGGGTGAACGTGCACTAAAGAAGGCCAAGATAGGTCTGTCTACAGTTTTTTTTTTTTTGGATGCATTGGGTATTATTCACATTGATTACCTTAAAAATTCTAAAATGATCAGCGGCGAATTTTATTCATAGCTGTTGGACAGATTTTGATTTGCAGTAGACACAACCGCATTTGGCAAAAATCAAAATGCTCTTTCAACCTGACAATGTGCCGTTGTACACGTGTGTAGTCATGACAAAAATAAATTAGTTAACGACCAGCTACCGAATCCAGTTTTTTTTTTGAGATTTAGACCCCTGTGACTATTTCATGTTTCCAAACTTGAAGAACTGGCTCGTAACTGAACTGAAACAAACGTCTGTTATGAGCACCTTGAGAAAAAAACATATTTTGTGGAAGGAATAAAAATATTTCAAACACTCTGGACTATATTTTTTTGTATTCAGAAAGTCATTGAATTATCATCCCGCCCGCTAAATCTAAAGTTTTGATGCCCTCTCAGCAATATAATTTGTACAATCCTTTAAAATTTACACTTGTTACATCCATAACTTTTATCGTTCGAGCAAAATCATTTTACTGCGTTCTACATCTAAATCTTAGACCACTACAAGTAAAATTTTTTAGCATTCTCAGATTATGAGAACGTATGTATATATTGCTTGTTTGATTTTGACACATAACTTTTGCGTATAGAAAATGCCTCAGAGACTGAGATATATTGTTCTGTCTGGTATGGATGTCTGATTCAATTCATTTATTTGCAATCTATGTACAAATCCTATAAATACTTAGATTAACAGAGTCGCTTTGTTCCATTGAACATAGCTAATATACATGTACATATGTATATACATTGTTAAATAATTAGTAATACGCCATTGATGATGAGCTTATTTTAAAAGGAGAACTCTAATATATGACGTCTTTTTAGTCTTCTAACTTCATCAATGTCATCTAATAAAGTTATTGCTAATAGATTTGGGTGATTACTTAGTCTAATTAGGTAATTTGTACTATATCGTTTTATTTCTTCTTTTGTTTTAGGAATATCAAGATCCTTGTTTATTAGATCGTTTCTTACAAACCAGGGTGCATCAGTGATAAGTCGTAAAGTTTTTGACTGGTATTTCTGTAAAATATCGACATTGGAATAATAAGCCGTTCCCCTTAGTTGGATTACATAAGTCCATATAGGTTTCAAAACTGCTTTATATAATAACAATTTGTTCTCCAAGCTTAATTGCGATTTGGGAACCAATAGTTAGTACATTTTTAATTTTTATATCAAGTTGCTTTCTTTATGAATCTATATGGGTTTTCCAAGTTAAGCGCCTGTCAATACGTAAGCCAAGATATTTAACGTAGTTGGAGGTAGGGATTGTGACTCCATTTAAAGACACCGTAGGGCAATCACCCTTTTAAGGGTATATGTCAACCTTTTTAAGGGTACGTGTCAGCGTTTACTTTTATATTCCACTTACTTAACCAAATTTGAATACAATAAAATGGTCTTTGTACAGAATAAGAAGATTCAGAAGCAGATTGTTTCTATCAACGTATATCGCAATCATCACATCATTATTTGTGGGCATTTTTAAAGTAAATAGCGTATACAAGAGAGGACCCAAAACACTTCCCTGAGGGACACCAGACTTTATAGTAATCATCTCTGAATTCTCGTCGTCAATATTCACATAGAAACTACGTTCAGTTAAAAAAGACTTAAACAGCAGGTAAAACGGCGATGGTAATAAATTTTTAAACTTAAATAGTAGTCCATTATGCCATGCTCTGTCGAAGACTTGCTTAACGTCCAGAAATACCAAGCAACAATAAAGTTGGTTTTCCAAAGCCTCTCTTATTGTTTTAATAACTCTATGACATTGTTCGGGGGTTCTATGTTCATGTCTCAAACCAAATTGGTGCTCGGATATTACATTCAGAGCTTCCAGAATGGGAAACAGCCTTTTTTGATAAAGCCGTTCTAATAATTTAGATAAAACAGATAATAAACTAATAGGCCTGTATGAGTTTTCTGGTTTGTTTGGTTTTGGTACCATTATAATTTTGCGTGCTTCCGTTGTGAAGGATAATGAGTTAATCTTAAAATTGAGTTAAATAATGTAATAAAGACAAGGCCTTTTTTATGTAACGATTTTATCACTTTGGAATCTAAATTATCATATCCAGGTTTTAATTTTAACTTCTCTTTCAATTTCTCGGACTGTAAAATGTTTTATAGGACGACTCATTTGACATGGGACATCAAGAAAATTATTTATTTCTGTTTCCTCCATTATATTACAAAAAGAGGGGTAAATGTTTCTTCTAGTTAAACAAATAAGTTAAACAAATTCTTAATTGGGATATATCTGTTTTAACTTCGTTTAAAGTATTTTTTTGCTTTCCACAGGTTTTACTCATTGTTATTTGCTGTACTTAAATTACTTAAAAACCTTCCAACAGATTCATTCTTTAAAATATGTAGACGCGACTTTACGCAATTAACTGTTCGGTTAAAGTTAGATTTGTCAGTTGGATGTCTCGTTGTTAACTAGCAGATTCCAGCGCTCGAAATTCGAGTGCATTTTCTAGGCAGCTTTATTTTTCAACTTAGCCAATTCATAAACCAACACTTTTATGGTTTATTCTTATTGTGAATGAAGATAACAAACTCATTTATAAACACATTAACAAATTTAATAAAACACATAGTATACATATGTATAATTTTATGTATGTGTTAGTAGCAACTTTAAATGCAATTTACTCAAAATAAAGGAAAAAATTTAAAAATCTGTAAATCTGCAAAACGGCTAAAAAGAAATACCTTGCAAATAATATACGTTTGGGCAAAATCGGGTTAAAACGGTAGAACAAATCATCGGTCACAAGAAATGGCCTAGCCTATTAATATTATAGATAAGTTCTCTGACTTCGACCGAAAGTTGGACAGAGGTATCGGGATTGAAATTAACTTGTGGAGTGGATATAAATGCAGCTTCGTGGATTATTTTTGTAAAGTTCTCTACTGCATCGTCTATTTCGCTTCCGGTTTTAAGCGCCATGTTTAAATTTAATTTAGTTTCAATACAGTATTGAAATGTGTTTATGACAGTTTTATTAGAAAATAGTTTAGTGCTATTGGCGCGTTTAGTGAAAACGGTATTATAAGTAGCAATGACAGGACTATGATCAGAACTTAGATCATCTCAGGAAATAATGTCCAGTGAAGTTCGAGGAATCCCTTTATAAATGATGAAATCCAATAGGTCAGGAATTTTAGCAGGATCACTGGGCCAGTATGTGGGACTTCCAGTATATAACGTACAATATTGGTTTATAGAAATACATTTAAACAATTCCTTTCCTTTTGGACAAACGTGAACCCCACCACGGATGTTTAGCATTGTAGTCTCCTCAAACTGCTCACAAACAACTCTATATCTAGGTGGAAAATATACTGAATATATTGATATGCTGCTATTATTGCATGTAATTTTGACTCCTGCTGCTTGTAAATATAGCTCAGTGATTGGGTCTGCACCAACGTGCACTCTATCGTTGGGTTGGTTAGCTGTTATTATGTCAAAACCTTTTATACGAATAAAAGATTTACTGGTAAGATGTGTCTCTGATACTAAGAGGATGTCAATAAAATTTTGCTTAAGAAATAATTCTAGTTCATTTACATGATTAGAGATGCCATTGGCATTCCATTCTGCTATTATAAGATCTAATTGCATAGTTTGGTCATTAGCATTGACATCTTATTCATTAGTGAATTGGTTAAATCAATTTGTCTAGCAAGCATAGCTTTAATCTTTGGTAGCAGATTATTTTCACTAGTAACTGTGCCTCTGACAGCTTGAGCATATGTAAAGGAGTTGCTTTGCTGAGTTGGTTGATAGTTATTATTAAAATTAGAATTATAATTGAATTGCTCTATAGCATCTCTCTTGTTTATAATTGTTCTCTTACTGACAAGTTTTTGGTATTCTTCGCAACCTTTGTAGCTAGCTAGCTAGCTTTGGAGAAGTAGGAGATTTATTACATTCCACAGTAGAATGTCCAAGGCCACATTTAACGCACCTAAAGGGGTTTCTACAGTAGGCTTTCGTGTGTCCAAACTACTGGCATCTAAAACATTGGACAATGTCATCGAATTTTTTGGGAGCTTCAACTGTAATAATTGCGTTATTAAGTGACCGCATATTGTAAATTTCTTTGTTATTTGATTTAGGATCTAAATCTACAACGAACACTGGTAGTGGCTGCTTCGAAGTACGACTAATAATATTTCTTACACTCCTAACTTGATGTCCTAAGCTCAAAAGTTTGTCTTTCATCTCCTCAGTTGATGTGGAATGGTGAAGACCCTTAATCACTATACTAAATGCTCGTTCTTTTTTAATCTGATAAGTGTCCATGTTCCATGTTCAGACTTAGTCCCCATACAAATGACCCCTATGAAATCGACATAAATTGCCATAAGATCTAAACTATCATATAGATCTCAGTCAAATTGGGTTTGTATGTGTTTATTGTATCCATTAATCAGTAGGTCAAAAAAATTCCTATAGGAAAATTCTTAGTCATAGGCCCCTTATAGAGCTGCTTCCCGATCTTCACTTAAATCTCTCAAAAAACAAAAATATTGCACAGATTTTTCTCAAATTTGGTTTGTGTATATTCTTTCAAAATTGAAGTGACTCTACCAAATATGGTCAGGCTCGGTCCATTTTTTCACCTAGTCCCCATATAAATATAGCACCCGATATGAACTTTTTCATATCTGCAGCAAAAAAAAAATTAATAACAATGGCACTCAAATTTGGTTTATGCTTATTTTTTATATCCAATTAGTTGGACCGAAGAGATAGGGTCTCTAAACCATGGTATAGGGTATCATATAGTCGGTCTAGACCGACTATAATTTCTTACTTGTTTTTTTATATTTATTTAAATTGTATGGAATTACAAATGTCCTTACAGACTAATATATTTAGTGTATAAAATACATATAACAAATAAAATAATGACGATTTAATTATTTAGATATAGAATAATTTTGTGTTTCAAAGATTCTTTATTTTCGGACAAATCTATGATGTGGTGAATTCCATTAAATTGATCACACAACTGGCGAAATGGATCATTATTAGCATAATTAAATCGAAAATAATTAATATTTAAGAGCTTAAAGTTTCTTGTAGGTCTCTATGGTATATTAATTTGAATTCTACTTAACAAGTAATTGGAGTCAATGTCGCCATGGAATAAACTGAGTAGAAAGGAAATACTAAGCATTGTTCTACGACTTTTCAGTGTCGGTAACTTGATTAGAGCAAGTCTGGATTCATAAGAGGGTAAGGCACGGCAGTTCCAACTAACTGCACGTAGACAGAATAAAAGAAATTGTTTCTGGACAAATTCGACGAAATTTATATGAATAATGTAACACGGATCCCATATTATAGAACCATATTCCAGGATGGGACGAACCAGGGATGCATATAGCTGTTTGGTTACATATGGATCAGAATATTGTTTACTCCATCGCTTCATAAATCCAAGAACGCCATAAGCTTTGTCTATTGCTGGAGATATATGCGGACGAAACTTTAATCTATGATCTAATAAAATGCCAAGATCTGAGAATGTATCAACAGATTCCAATTCACTTTCATTCACAAAATAAGTAGTATGTAGAAGGACATATGCTTGCATTTACTTATATTGAGATCATTGTATCATCCATAAAAATTATTTAAATCGGATTGTAGCAAAAAATATTGAAAGTAATTTTGAAGAGAGGAAAATAGTTTGACATCATCATCGTATAAGAGAATTTTAGAGCGTTGAATAACAGAAGGGAGATCATTGATAAATAAAGTAAAAAGTACTGGACCAAGATGACTTCCTTTGGAACACCAGAAAACACTTCGATTTTTTAAGAGACAGCGTTTCTAAATTTAACCCGCTGAGATCTGTTCGTTTAATAACATTTTAACCAGAAAACTAAAAAATTACTGAAACCCTTAAAGAAACCTTAACAAAGGCTTTACTAAAGTCGGTGTAAATTACATCAGTTTTCATACGATCTCTAAATCCGTCACTTATAATTGTAGTGAGTTCCAGAACGTTGGTGATTGTAGAACGAGATTTACAAAAGCCGTGTTGACGGAGAAAGTATGGATGATACTTGATGACACAGCGAGTTTGTTATAATTTTTACTAAAAGTTTGGGGATTACACTCAATTTTGCGATGCCTCTGTAGTTAGACACCTTATTGCCTGATTTATATAAAGGGATGATATAAGATTCCTTCCATAGAGATAGTAAATATCCTGTGCGCAAGGACTGATTAAAAAGTATTGTTAGTGGATAGGACAGGGAGTCGGCACAGTGCTTAAGAATATTATTTGGTATTCCGTCAGGACCAGGATCAAAAGAATTTTTCAATGTTTTCATGTTACTCAAAACAGTGATTTTGTTAAGAAAATTTACATTTATTATCGAATTTATACATTTATTATTGAAAATTTCAAAAGGATATTGTACGGATTGATCAAAATTTTGTATTGAATATGTTGTAGCGCAAAAAATCAGCAAAAATATTACTGATTGATAAATCATCATCGGCTGAAATTGATCCAAATTTCAAAGAATTAGGATATTCACGTGATCGACGTTTAGAATTAACCAAATTGTAAAATGATTTTGGATTCCTCTTTAAATTATGTTTCATACGAGTTAACCCTCCGATGAGTGACAGTTCTGAACTTCACGGCCGTGTGAAAAGGTCCCTACGGACCTTTTTTTGTAAATCATGTTTTTTTCATATAAAAAATTTTTTTTTGATTTTTTTTTGTTTTTATTGTTTATAACTAAATTCTACATACAAAAATAATTTTTTCAATTTTTTTATTTTTTTTTTTTTTTGCTTGAATGAAGCGATCGTACGACAACGCAGCTTTGTATTTTGTATATTGGGCAACGCGTCGCGCCCCATAATTCCATAGCTGGTTCATGGTTTGATCTTGTGAGTCCAGCATACAAAAGAATAGCTACAAAGGCGTCAAACTCTTTCACTGTCACTGGCTTCCACTCCTTTTTCTTTGTGGGATTCGCCAAATTCCATGCAGCTGTAACCTCCCTGCCTTTACGATTTGTTTCACGTAGCACTAAGTGTATTATTTCCTCTGTCATGATTGAACGCATTATTGTATAGGGGTCGTGTATATTTCCTGTTGGTCCTGGTTTCTTTCTTGTGAAGTCGACCACGTTATGATTCCGACTGCGTGATGTTGGTGGTGCTTTTTTACTCCATTGGGTGCCATCTTTACCAATATAGTAACTTTCATTCGTTTCCTGTCCATCATTTTCTTCCTCTTCATCATCGTCGTCATCAGTATCTTCATTTAGCTCGACGTATCCTTCAGTTTCGGCATCTGACTCTTCAGCAGGTTGGTATGTGCGATCTTCATCATCCTCAACTTCATAATTATCAATTGCAGCAATATCAATTTCTTCATCCATGTCTTCGTCCATAAAATCAGCAAATCTACTATCAGCTGCACGCCTTTCATCCTCAGTCATTTGCTGGTAACGTGTACTACGGCGTACAACAATTTCAGCAACGTCCAAATTACTTGTATCTGCCATATTTATATTTTTGTTTCTATCACACACGATTTTACTCTTCGCTGTCTAAACTTAGACTGATTTGGTTTACGAAACTACAATTTCTTTTATACTCTTTCATACGTCTATGTGTTGAAACAATAAAAAAATTATAATGATGCCCAAAAACATGCATTTATTAGTGAAATTCAGTCCATACGGACCTATTCACACGTCTGCGTACTATTCTCACTAAAACCTCAATAACTCCTAAAGTAATGATCCGATCGGCTTGATTTTTTTTCCAAAAGATGCGCAACAAAATACTCTTGGAATACAGTGTAACTTTGGGGGGGGGGGGGGGGGGTTTGTAGTGGCCGAAGTAGGAGTAATTTCAGTTTGAAAAGGCAAAAAGGTCCCTAGGGACCTTCTCACTCATCGGAGGTTAAGTAGTTATTGTAAGTAAGCCCTTCTGTTTTCAATATTGTATTCTGATTTAGCAATTAAATACTTGGTAAAATCAGAGGGGGAACCAGACTTTTAGAATTTTTTATACACTTTATTCTTTCTATTTTTGAGTTTAGCCAAATAGTTATTATTCCATGCTGGACCCATCTTTTTACGGGTTGAAATCATAGGAACCGTTACAGTGTTCAACGTGTTGTAAAAGCTTGTGATCATCTCATCATAATCAATAGATGAAAGGATATCATTCAAGTCAATATCGGATAGTAGAGCATTCAATTTTGGATAATCAGTTTTCGAAACTTAACCTTTATTACAGTTTTAAAAATTTTAAGCATCGGAACAGAGCAACAATTATATGGACCCCGCTTTAAATCTTCCAGTTATTTAATGTTCAAACATTATTGGCAAGTGAAAATTCAATGATTCATTTTAAATTTTACCATATTTTGTTGGCTTTTTGTAAACACCATTTTGGATAGGTTGATATACTGAACACAATCCACATCAACCGCACAAAATTGTCTGCATACAAAATCTTTACTGAGTACTGGTCAATACCAGAGCGTTTAACTGTACAGTGATATTTTATTACACACAATTTGTTCCACATTCTCCGCGTATTATACTTTTACATTTGTGACACTCAAACCCGGCTGGGTCAGAAACACTGCCATAGATACATAAATGGCTGAAAATCAGATTTCAAATTAATTCTAAAATTTTTTAACTAAAGTGCATCAAAATGTAAAATTTTGCATTCATCTTAGTTTCAATTTCTATGCCGATTACAATGAACTAATTTTCCGTTATGTTTTGTTTATTACTTACCTTTATACGGTTTTTGTGAAGAAAGTTGATTTTAAGTGGCACAAATTACTTTAAACATTCAGTACTGGAGTAGCTTTCTATAGAATCGCCTGTAGTCGAAAAAGTAATGTAATGAAATGTATTTTAGAGTGCAAAGTTTTGAAAAATGGGATCAAGTAAACATACCACAATTGGGGAAAGACGGATAGTATGCACAAGAAGGAAAAAAGTGGAGGAAATCATTAATCTTCTGCATAGTTCTCGAAAAAGTATATCATGTGTAGAGTATTCCGATGTATTGATTACAGGTAAAATTCGCAAGTCAAGACCTCAAAAAAGTAATGTGCATACAGATGCAGCTATAGTAAGAATGGAGAAAAGTGATCCATTCAAGTTATCACGGCAACTGGCATCTTGCATTACTCATTGGAATTAGAAATATCCAGCAGGCTTGTCAGAAGGCGGCTGAATGCATTTCCAGAAACGATCATTTATATATAATAAAAAAATATCTTAAAACGATTAACCTTCGCCGAAATCCATAAAGAAAAAAGCATAGATTTCTGTAAAAACGTCTTGTGGAGCAACTAAGCGAAAATCAATACGATAGGATCAGATGGTAGAACCTTTCTTCATCATGCCAAACGTCAAGATTACTATCCTATGTCTAGACAGAAGACGATAAAACACTATGGTGAGTAACATTAAGAATTGGTGTGCAATTGTTTGAACAAGCAAAAAGGACAAGTTTCAGTACTTCGATATATTAAAAAACCATATGGAACCACATGTCTTCGTTTTACGCCAATTAAGTGGAAATTTATGCAAGATAATGTTTCCAAACACTCCTCAAAACTAGTACAAAACTAATTTTTATGTGTTAGCCAATCCAAAGTCCAGACGTAAATCCAAGAGGAAACCTCTTAAAATCACAAAGGAAAGTTATTAAAACCTGGACGAACTTTGGTCTTTTCCACACAGTGTTCGCCAGTTCAGAATTTTCGAAGGGTATTTTCACCCCCTCCTAAAATTTTAAGGGGTATTTTAATAAACTAAAGGGTACAACAGCAAAATAAATTTTTTGACGAAATTAATTACAACTGTTTATGTTTAAACATGACAAAGTGATGTTTATACAGATATGTATATTAGGGTGGGTGAAATTGTAGGGGGCCGAAAAAATCTCCTTGGGTTCATCGCGATTCTGATATTGTGGGCCATAACAAGTATCATTTTCGAGCCTACCAAAATTTCGATGAAGATATTTTCATAATATTTTCCATAATACTCATTCAAATGTAAAAAAAATTATTGAAAATGTGTATACCGGGGGTTTTTTGGGTCAGGAAATCCATTTATTTTTATTTTTAACAGCCGCCAGGGGGCGTTTTTATGCATTTATATGGATTTTTTTCACCTTTGGGGAAAATTGACGAAATTATTGCACAAATCGACGAATCTTGGACTTTTCCATATTTAAAATAGCCCAAAATATTCAGCGCTGAAAATTATGTGGGATACCCATATACGACCTATATCGATTTCATTCAATTTAATCAAAAAATTCGTTTTTTAATAATAAATGTAACAATTTTTAAGTTATATATGTACACATATTACATATTACTTTGGTAAATTTACATTGTTAATTTTTTATTAATAACAAGGTACTTTCTTTGCACAAAAGAGCACGCCGAGAACCAGTCTTGGTGTCTCTAGAGATGAAAAACACGCATGCGAATTAGCTAGGAATAAGACCGCGATGAATCATTACTAGACGGCTTTGGGTAAAAGTCACGCATGCTCAGTAGGACACTGAGATTATCGAAGTATCGGCGTTTAATTGGAGTCGGAATTGTTTTTCAAAAATTTAACCATGATGTGCCGATGCGTGAAATTTCACGCATGAGGGTAATTATTAGGGAAAAAATAGATTTTCAATGCGTGTTCACGCATATTTCACTCATTTTGGCGAACCCTGGTTCCACAGCAAATTTGATATGCCATCCCAAAAACAAAATGCCAAAAACTCGTAGAGGGTATGTCTCGCAGGTGTGAATCTGGCATCAAAAACAAAATGTTAAAGATTTAGAATATTGTGTATTCCAAAAATGCAATTTGAAGACGATTTTGTTAATTTTTTATCCATTTTTTTTTTAAAGGTTAAAGTTGAATTGCATAAAAAAATTTTAGATGCTATCTGGAATATTACTTTTTAGGAAAAAAGGCACTTGAACCCTCATTTGTTTTTTTACATTTTCATAATTTCTGTTTTTTTATTAATGAAATAAGTATAACTTGAGTTTGTATTATTGTAGAACATCAAGGTTTATTCTTTGAAAACAAAAACAAACACTTGTCTTAACAATATTTGCGATAAGAAAAAATATATAAAATATTTGCCATTTGTATGTCCATAAGTGTATATTTATGTTATTAAGAAATAAAGTCAACTGTTATACCCTCGAAACCAGTGAGCAGAGGATGTATCACAGTTTTTCATTCCGTTTGAAATAATCAGATAAAAAATCTGGATCTCATATATATTGGTGATCCCTATAAAAAGCGGAAAAGATGTAGCGATGTCCGTCTGTCCGTCTGTGGAAATCACGATCACGCCCCCCAATAAGTCAGCGCAGTTTATCATTATTATTGAAAATAAGTCATTGACCTCATGAGAAGGTTGCTATTAATTATCATCAAAATTGGTTCAATAAGTCCCGAGATATTAAGGAAAATGTAAAAAAGACTTGTAAATATTTGATTTTCCTTTGATATTCTTGCTATCGTTGTTTTTCAAAAATTTTTTATCATAGATGTAATTGTTGTTTTTGTGGTTATTGCGTTTGTAGCATTTGCTGCATGAGTGTGTATGTATGGTTAACTGTACGTGTCATAATAGCTTAGAGCGGTATTGCCACAGTGTGTTTGTTTTAATAGTTTAATTGTTGTTTGCTTGTTGTTTTTTTTCTGTACTTGTGACCGCTGACAAACAAACTAACAAAAATGTAATAGTACATATCTATAATATTAATAAGCTAGGCGATTTTTTGTTGCCGATGTTTTGTTCTATAGTTTTATCCCGATTTTGACCAAACTTATATTATTTGAAAGGTATTTCTTTTTAGCTGTTCACCAGATTTACAGATTTTTAAATTTTTTTCCTTTATTTTGAGTAAATTGCGTTTAAAGTTGCTACTAACACATACATAAAATTATACATATGCTATGTGTGTGTTTATTAAATTTTTAATGTGTTTGTTAATGAGTTTGTTATCCTCATTCACAATAATAATAAACCAAAAAGTGTTGATTTGTGAATTGGCTAAGTTGAAAAATAAGGTTGCCTAGAAATTGCGCTCGAATTTCGACCTCTGGAATCTGCTAGTTTTTATTTATGCTCATTGCATTTAATAATTGCTTTCAATTAAAAAAAAGCACGAAGATACTAAAATTTTGTTAATTATCTTCCTAATTTGGAACATCATTGTAAATAATCTATTCATTATAATTAGAAATCTAGCCATTTTTGTCTCTTAGTGTTGATAACCTTGTTTATAAAGGTGCGGCACAGCCGAATTTAAAACTTTTGTTTTTTATCAAATATTCTTTCCATAAGTTATCGCTTGTTTTATTTATTGCTTTTAAGTCTCTATCTTTTTTAATAGATCATTACATTTTTATTTTAGTATGTTTTAACGGAGCTTCTAGAAATTTTGATCGCATGACATGGTTGGCACGTACGAACTGGACATGGATTACTTTCGACCAGATTTCTTAAATAATGGTCTCAGATATCTTGCTAGGTGTTCTTTCGCAGTTTTAAAAACAGCAGTTTCTTCTGGTTTCATCCAAACTATCGACCTGCGCTGATGTTCGCGGAAAAACGCTACACGCTTTTATTTTTTCTTCGTACTAAAAACACTAGGTAATAAAAAATATGTGTTGTGGCCTGCTAAACGCGAAAACCTTAATAACGATTCGATCAAGATCACATTTAATGAGATCACTTGTGTGATCTAAAAACAAATACCAACCAGATTTGAGTAAAATATGTTATACTTGTAAGTCATTTGATAGTTGTGAACGTCGGGAGGCTGTTTGATATGGGGAATATGACTAAAATTAGTCCTACACTTTTTATTTTTTGAGTGTTTATCGAGAAAGTCTACAAAAGAATCAAGATATTACAAAAGAAGTTAAGCAATTATATAAAAGTACCAAAAATTAACTTTTTTTGAATTGAATAGCGTATTTCCAAATAATTTTGGCAAACTTCCGGTGGCAAAATAAATGTGCTGACTGGGCAAACGTTTTTCAGCCTAAAATAATTATTTTATTCCCATTTTTTATGTATTTCAATTACGGAAGGAACTATTTTCAATAATAATGAAATGAAATTCAATAGTTATTTTAAATACAGTTTTATTTTTGGTTTAATAAATAAAATTTTGCTTCGCATAATACTTTCCTTGTCCGATGTTTCAACATAATATTTTATTGTAAAGCCGTGTGAAAAATATTTTTTGTATCTCCATTTTCGGCATACACAAACAGATCATTTGGCTTACCAACTCTGGAGCACGCTACATATAATTGACCATGACCGTAGCATGAATTTTCCACATTCAAGCCGCAGACTTGCATTGACTGGCCTTGCGATTTGTTGATTGCCATTGCATATGCCAGATGAATTGGGAATTGTAAGACTTTAAATGCAAGTGGAGAATCTGTTTCTGATTCTTGGCAATATAATATGGTCTCCTTTGAATTTGCCTTTCATAATTGTCGATTCAATAATGTTACCTAATATTTTCTTGATAATGATTCGCGTTCCCTTTTATAATTTTGGTGCATTTAGGTTTAGGTACAGTATATCTGGTGATCCTATTTTCAGGAGTAAATTATGAGGTGTAAGACCTGGCAAATCAACTGAAATTAAAAAGTCAGTTCGAAAATTCTCTCCTTCATATTCTTCTATAATAACGTAACACAAATTTGGAAAGCTTTCCCTATCATTTTATTCGAAATGTGTAATATTCAAAGATTTCTTTGTAAGGGAGGTCTAAGATTATTCATCCGAATCCTTCCAGTTGCAAAATTTTTCAAAGCTCTCCCTATTGTAGTATTCGACATACACTTATGCTCTCATAATTAAGTCACTAGTATGCTACTCGGCATTATTGTCAAAAATACTTGAACACTTTTTTTTTTAATTCGAATATAATTTTTTTTTTATTATTCTTATATGTTAGCAATCAATTTACAGAGAAATTAAAAATTACAAAATTTTGGTTCATTCCAAAAAAATTAATAAACTTGGAAATTAGCCAAAAAGAGCTGCTCACATAATTAAGTCATCTGAAAAAAAAAAATTGGTTGAAATTGTAGAAATAAGTAATAAATTTTGTCGAGAGTCCCATTTTTTCATTAGATTACCTCAATATTGAGTAAGATAATCTTTTTGCTTCAATACTGTGGAGCATCGCTTTGGCATGCTAGCTACAAGAGAATCGCACTGGCCTGGAGTGATTTTGTGCCACTCCTCTTGGATAACTTTCCATAACATGTCCTTATTTGGTAATGACTCATTTTATTAAGACCCACAAGTTCTCGATAGGGTTTCAGTCGGGACTCTGCGGCGGCCATTCCAGAAGCTTGATGGACTGTGTTACCAACCACGACTTAACCACCTTCGAAGAATGCTTCGGGTCATTGTCGTGTTGGAAAATACACGCAAGCGACAAATTGTCAGCATATTCGGTGGCCAAATTTTCCTTTAGTATATTCTTATACATTTCCCCATTCATTATACCGTCAATCTTGACTATAGGACCCACACCGAATGCGGTAAAGCAACCCCACACCATGAATGGTGAGCCACCCTGTTTCACAGTTTTTTTGGTGTATTTTGGATCCAATTCCTTAAGTGCAGGACATCGCACATATGGTCTACCATCATTTCCAAAAACATTAAACTTGGATTCGTCGCTCCAAACAATTAAATTCCATAAATTTAGGCCTTTAGCAAGATGGTCAGTCGCAAATCGGAGCCGCTTCTTAGTGTTCTTCAAGGAAACCAACGGTTTCTTCCTGGCCATTCGTCCATGCAAATTGTTTTCTTGCAAACGTCGTCTTATGTTCTGCAACGAAACATTTACGCCATAATCCGTTTCCATTTGAGCTCTGATTTGCGACGAAGTCATCATTTAAAGTCGTTTTTCTCGGTTTTTGGCGCGAAATATTTTCAAAAGTTTCATATTTTTTGTAATGCGTAATGGCATTTGTAATTTTACCCCGAGAAAGGTTCAAAATCTCCACTACTTTTGCAATATTATTGTATCTTTGGAAACAATCCCATATTATCTTCTCTTCAGCCGAATTTGAACTTTTTTTGTTTACCCATAGCATTTCAGCTGATGTTATTTGTTTTTAATTTAGTTGTTTTTAATTTATTTATTATTTAAATCGCAAAAAAAAATCTTCAAAACATATGACCTTTTTGAGGTTTTCCATATTTTTCGGGGAATACCCAAATTTTTAATGTTGCTTCAATCAATGTAAACAACTGCTAGCATAGCAGGGTTGCACAAAATAGTAAGGTTAGAATCGGAAGAAATAGGTTTAAGAGAAAAACTACAAAAAATTTCATTGCATACCCATGTCTTAATTGTGTGAGCATAAGTGTATGTGATACTGAATGTTTACTTTGTATGGGAGGTACCACGCCCATTGATCCCATTTTCAGCAGGGCTACTCACACTAATAAGCTGTGAAATCGTTACACTCCCTTTTATATTGCTCAAGATGGAGGATATTAAAAATTTACTTTGTATGGCAGGTGACACTCCGACTAATCCGATCCCTCCCATTTTCAGCACCGCTACTCATAGTAGTACAGATGACTTCACAAATTTCTCTCCATATATATAAATAACATCAGATATAAACATTTCCATATCTACACGCCACAAATTAATAACAATACCACTTAAATTTGGTAAATCTTTATATTCTATATCAAATTATTGCTTCAGCAAAGTTGGTTCCATGACCCTCGCATGCTATAGGGTATCGTATAGTCGGTCTAGATAGACTATAATTCTCTTACATGTTTAAATGTGACTTTTGGTTAAAAAAAAACAATTTTTTCATATTTGTGTCAATTGTTACCAGTTCGATTTGTGATACTTCTTATTATCTACTCTCCCGCTCAAAAGAATTTACCACCCCTCCTCCTTAAACTTCAAATGTCCATATCTTCGTTATTTTTCAATGAAAAATAAAGATGCATAGCTAGTGCTAACAGTCAAACATAATGATTTGGCGTTGTTTTGCTGGTGAAAATGTTGGCGAGTTATGCAGAATCGAAGAAATATTCGATAAAACCCAATACAAAACTATCCTGAAAGATCGTACACGAACTACCTGTCGTGCATCTAAGGAATAAACTGCAGGACGTATGGAACCACATTCCTCCAGAAACTTTGAAAAAATTTATTCAGAGGATGCCAAGAATATGTCGTGAAATTATACGATTAAACTAAAATTTAGGAATGGAGATTAGTTAAAAAAAAATATTTATGTAAATAGTAAAATAATAAATAATATATGCTTTAAATTTGAAGGGTTTTCATTGAAAAATAAAGGAGATGTGAACATTTGAAATTTAAAGACGAGTGGTGGCAAATACTTTTGGACGGTAGTGTATGTTGATTGCATTTAATAATTGCTTTCTATTAAAAAAGTACGAAAATACATAAAAATGTTTCCAATTATATTATCAATTTTAAAACAAGGTTTTTTCCGATTTTTATACTAAAAACGGCATTTGTGGCAATTTTCTCTATGATATTCGTGATTAGCAGGTCAAAATACGTTAGTATACCAAATTTCAGACCGATCGGAGGTATGTGCTGTTCGGAAGTACACCCTATTAAATTTTGTTCGTGTACGTCGAAGACCACAAATAAAGCCCAAAGACAAATTTTGTTAACCTTAATGGAAGCCAATTCAGCCATTGATTGCGGTTTCCATAGATTCATCCCGCAATTGTCTTCTAGCAATCCTTTGGCTATATCGTTGTTGTTATTCTAAAGGGGTTTTCAATAAGAGCGCTACAAAAGTTTTTTTTAAATAAAACAAAAACGGTTTTGGATATCAATGAAATTCTTTATTCCTGTGAAAGTACGTTCGATGCCATTATGTACGGAAATCGATCTCTTTTGCATGGCCACCACGGGCACGCTTGCAGAAGTCCAGACGCTGAACCCAATTTTCGACGGTTTTCAAGCATAAATCGCCGATACTGCTGCAATTTCACGTTCGATATTCGTACGAAGTTCATCAATCGTCGCTGGCTTGTTGGCATAGACCATATACTTGACGTATCCCCACAGGAAATAGTCCAACGGCGTCAAATCGGACGACCGAGGCGGCCAATCGACTGGACCATTTCGTGAGATAACACATTCTCCAAACTTGGTTTCCAATAAATTGATTGTGACATTCGCTGTGTGGCTTGTGGCGCCGTCCTGTTGGAACCACATGTCCTCCAAGTCCATATCATCCAATTGGGGCCAAAAATATTCGGTTATCATTGAACGGTAGCGATTCCCATTCACAGTAACGTGCCGGTCTTGATCATCACGGAAGAAGTACGACCCAATGATGCCGCCGGCCCATAAACCGCACCAAACCGTAATTTTTTCGGGATGCAATGATGACTCATGAAGTACGTGTGGATTGCTGTCTGACCAATAACGCATATTTTGTTTATTGACGAAGTCATGCAGCCAGAAATGAGCCTCATCGCTGAAGATGATTTTTCGATGCAAATCCGAATCATTTTCAAGTTGTTGCTCAGCCCAATTCACAAACATGCGACGTTTCTGGTGGTCAAGCGGCTTCAGTTCGTCAATTTGATCTTGTAAGGATGTAGGCCAAGATCTTTTCGCAAAATTCACCACAACGACGTCACAGAGATGCTCAACGCTTGAGAACGACGTGTGGGAGACACATTTCGGCTTTCTTCAACTGAAGCCTCAACGGCAGCAATATTCTCGACACTACGGGCACTTCTTTGTCTCAATGGCACGGGAACATTTTGTACTGTGCCTGTGGATTCAAATTTTTTCACTAGACGCTCAATTGTTGATCTGCTAGGACGATTATGACGACCATAAATTGGACGTAGCCCTCTTAACGTTGAGGCCACTGACTCCGAATTTCGGTAGTAAATTTTAATAATTTCGACTCGTTGTTGGCTCACATATATTTCGATCATGAAATGGCAAATCTTACTGAAGAGAAATGTCAAAAGAGCGGCAAGAAATATGGCGTCGTTTGCTGTCCCTGTCTTTCTACTTTTGTAGCGTCCCTGTTGAAAAACCCTTTACAACACCAATTTCCTCCATAAGTGCTCGGTTCATAGCTATGCTATTAAATTTTTATTCAATTTTTTTTTTCAAATAATTTTATTTGCGTTTGCTCACACAAAAAAAAAATAGAAAATTAATTGTCAATAAGCAAAACAACTGACTTCGAAATTCGATAATGCCACGTATTCATTTTTTTTCTCACGCGGAATTTATAATTGGAGGATTTTTTCTCGAGAAAGTATTTTCCGTGAGAAAGAAATTCCGTGAGAATATTCATAATTGGGCTGAAGAGTTTTGAACACTAGTGGAGGGTATCAAAGATCCGGCACAGCTGAATTTAATACTCTTAAGTGGCTGATACACGACATCAAACTCGCGTCATTATTTTTGGTTGTGTGTGTGAAAAATATTGAAAGAGGTGATAGACGCTGTCAAACTCTCTCTCCAATATTCATTTTTAATCGGTCTTCGAAGTGTCAACACGCAAATTATTCTGAGCGCAAGAAAGAGAAAAAGTAATAATAAAAACAAGTAAGAAATTATAGTAGGTCTAGGCCGCTACCCTATACCATGGTTTAGAAACCCTATCTCTTCAGTCCAACTAATTCGATATAGAAAATAAGCATAAACCAAATTTGAGTGGAATTGTTATTAATTTTTTTGGCTGCAGATATGAAAAAATTCATATCGGATGTTATTTTTATATGGGGACTAGGTCGAAATATGGACCGATCCTGGCAATATTTGGTAAAATCACTTATATTTTGGAAAAATAAATGCAAACCAAATTTGAGAAAAATCTGTGCAATATTTTTGTTTTTGATAGATTTAAGTGAAGATCGGGAAGCAGCTCTATATGGGGCCTATGACTAAGAATTGTCCTATAGGGATTATTTTTGGACTATTGATTAATGGATATAATAAACACATACAAACCCAATTTGACTGAGATCTATATGATAGTTTGGATCTTATGGCAATTTATGTCGATTTCATAGGGGTCATTTGTATGGGGACTAGGTCTGAACATGGACCGAATTTCACCAATTTCAATAGCGTTCATCCTTTGGCCGACAAAAGTTTATATACCAAATTTCATCAAAATATATTCACATTTGCGACCTGTAGTTTGATTACAAGCTTTACATGGACACACAGACGCACGGACGGACGGACATCGCTAAATCGACACAGAAAGTGATTCTTAGTCGATCGGTATAATAAAAAATGGGTCTAGGCCAAATATTTTTGGCAGTTACAAACAGCAGCACAATGTCATTATACCCAAACCACATAGTGGTAAAGGGTATAAAAAATGTGTTGCTATTGCTTTAGCAATTTTTCATTTTTCACATGTGTCCCACAACGCCGGTAAAGAACGATACATTTCTAGCAGTTCTAAAATTAAATTCTGCTACTCCATTTTTCCTTGCGATGTGCACATCACGCCACGTAACACAAAATGAACACTGACGAATTTTGATGATAGACGACGTCAAACCGCTTCAATATATTGACGAAAATCACAACGATTTTAATTTTCGTCAATATCACACACAACGTGTACGTGAAATCAAAACACGCACACAACCAAAAATATTGACGCCAGTTTGATGTCGTGTATCAGCCACTTTACTCGTTCTTCCACGATCGCTTTTTATCGCTTGCCGTTTTTGTTTAAGCTTTTTTTTAAGCATTATTCGAGCTCTTAGCACCCGACTTTTGAAAATCGGGATTCATTACAGTGAACTACAAATGATTGCCGAGCTATTCCTCGATGTATTCTGAGGTCACTACAATCGACTACAAATGATTATCGAGCGAGATACCGATGTATTCTGACTTCCGCTTAGATTTCGCGAAACTACAAACGAATTAGCAGTCACTACAACCAACTACAAATTATTATACAATAAACTACAAATGATTGCCGAGCGAGATCTCGATGTATTCTGACTTCCGCTAGATTTCGCGAAACTACAAACGAATTAGCAGTCACTACAACCAAAAAAAAAAATTAAAAAAAATACGTCGGCTATAACTTTTTTTCCTTGCTACTACAAACGGAAACTCCTTCATTATAATCAACTACAAACGATTCTCTACAAGCATCAACCATTACATTTGAGTGCCTTCAAATCCGGGGGATGGGTTTTTTTCAAAGTCCTATAACTTTTTTTTTAAGAAACTACAAACGAAATATTTATAACTACAATCAACTACATACAAAATTCTATAAGAATCGCACAAAAAAAATCCCGATTTTCTAAAGTCGGGTGCCAAGTTCACAGAGCTCATTATTCGCACAAGACCGTCTTGTACACATCTTGTCCAGTACTGTATATAAATATTTTATAGTTCTTCTCACGCTCTCTAGTGTTATGCCGAAGCCAAGCTGTTTAAAAATCGAACTCAGAACGGTATCGGAACAGAGAGCATATTTTTCAGCCACTGCATTAAAAAATCTCACCCGGTTTAAAAAGTTTTGGCAAAACACTTTAAAAGATAGTAGAAGTGCTGGTAGAACGAACAGTGGTTTTAAGTGCTTTGCCAACGCCTAATTATTAATAATAAAAATTTACGAATACGATTTCAAATTTCATAAAATTCAAACTCCATTTAAATGCACAGAAATCTTGTGCATTTTACATTGTGCGGGGACTGCTAAAGTTTTTAGGGTCTGCTGTTTCCTTTACTTTTTTTTCAATGAAATTGTATATTATACTCGTATATACATACATATGTAACTGTGCTTAGTCGTTAGACTTTCAATACAAACAATCAATAACAAATATATCGAAGTGTTAAACTATTATTTACTTTGAACTTGTTTATTCTCCAAACGTTTTTTTTTCTTTCTGTTGAGAACAAAAGAAAAATTCCTAAACCAGCCCACATTTCACATTGCTAACCTACCTCACTCACTTGTGGTATGAATAAAAAAAAGTAGTTTATCTTTGAATATGCAACATTATATTCTGCACAACTATTGAACCAGACGAGCACAGCAACACAACAACAACAACCAACAATTCAACTGTGAGGCAACAACATCAGCAGCCGCCGCAGTCTCTTTACTTATAGGTATATATAAAATTTTTTTTGTTTAGCATTTACACATACAAACTTTGCTATCAATGATCAGTTTCAGTGGTACAAATTTTTTTGCACCATTTCCAACTCCATAACCAGTTATTTTAGCCCAAAATTATTGATGCTGGTTATTTAACCAGTTGGGTTAAAAAAATGTAACTGTTTTTCTGAGTTAATAAGCAAAACTGAAATTATAATTGTGTCTACATGCAGCCATAACATGTGTGTATAAGAAAATGTGTATCCATGCTTAAACTACTAAAAAGAATTTCATTGAAGAATAAAACTACAATTCTCAGAAGTCATTATAAAAACAGTCACATAATATCAGAATCATACACAAAAGTCAAGAGAGGGTTGCAGTGAAATCAGTTCTTATGGACACCCTCCAAAAATATATTATTAAATCTAATAATAATAATAATAGTAATAATGGTTAGATATACATATTAAAATCAAGGGTGTGAAGATAAAAATCAAAATAAATATAATGTTAAGATTTTAACAGAGAAGGTTAATGTTAAAATTTTCTGTTAGTACTTAACATGAGCAAACAAAAATTTTTATTTAAGTAAAAAACGAAAATCTAAATGTTTTATTAATTAAATTTAGACTATAAACATATTCTTATATCTGACAAATAATGAAATTGTTTTTTTTATTTTCATATAAAAAAAATTATATTCGCATATAACACCATGTAATTTTCAAGACGTCCAAACGGTTATTTTGTGATATGTGTTACTATAAAAATAGGGTTGCCAGATCCCAAAAGTCAAGAAACTTGACAATATAGAAAATTCAGCTTGATTAAAAAAAAAAATAACTTGACAGTTTCAAGATACACATTTGATACATATACAGTGGACGTCCAATAGTACGTACTTTCATTTCCACGAATTTCCAATAGTACGAAAGCCAAATTTTTGCATTGGCAGTTCTGTAGTACGAATAAAAACAATTTTGCCATTCGATAATACGAATAGCTGTATATTTTGGAAGAATATGCTTGTTTTAAATTTTACTTTGAAGTTTTTTACTTGTTTTTTTTTCTCAGTTGGTATAAAATTTAATAGTGATAGCAAGTGTCTTGTGTCGCGTGTTCTATATTTGATACATAAAAGTTAAAGAAGTTAAAAAGAAGCAAATTGCTTTAGAAAAAAAGTTAAAAATTATTAAAGACAGTGAAAGTGGAAAATCTCTATGTGAAATTTTGTAGCTAGTATGGATTACATACATAAGTCAACCATCAGCACTATAAGAAAACAGAAGGCGTAACTTTCAGCTGCAAACGGTGCACTAAAATCCCGCTACATAATAGGAGAATTTAAAAAATGGAAGTGGGGAGTACGCAGCTAATATACAAGGATCTGGAATTTCAGAAAAAACTTTTATGGAGGCGACTTTTTTGCCAGTGATACCGAAAAGCTATTCATGTAAGTCGTTGTCGTCGTCGTCACTACTGTTATTAAGGAGCAAGTTCTGACTCATGAGGTAGTTTTTAATGCGGATGAACTCGGAATTTATTAGAAAAGGTTGCCGGACAAAACGTGTGTACATCAGGGTGAAAATTCTGAACCAGACGGGAAACTCTCAAAGGAGAGAATAATGTTTTTAATTCGTTCAAACGCTGAGGGAACAAAGCAGATTAAACTCTTGGGATTGGAAAATCCCAAAATCCAAGATGTTTTCGTAAAAATATTTTTTTTTTATCGATAATGCTCTAAGGCATCCACCCCCTGCGCAAGAAATCGAAAATTACGGCTTTATCTGGAGATTTTGAAACATCTCTCAAAACGACAGATTTGTTTGAAGCAATATCTTTGGTTGCAATGTCATTGGAAACGGTCTGTAATGATTTGCTAAAAATGCTGGAAAAATG
Organism: Cordilura impudica; assembly: GCA_963682025.1. Classification (NCBI taxonomy): domain Eukaryota; kingdom Metazoa; phylum Arthropoda; class Insecta; order Diptera; family Scathophagidae; genus Cordilura; species Cordilura impudica. The sequence goes on from OY821519.1 coordinate 141,405,867, forward strand.
TTTAAGTTTTTAGTTCCAATTACCCAAACTGATTGGAGTAATGATTTCCTTAAATCTCTTGCTGATATGTGTGTTTTCCAAATAAATGACGTTCCTAACTGCAATGATAGAATGCTGGATCTCGTGTTCGTAAATAACCCTACATTATTCAGTGTAATTAGAACAAGTCCGTTAAGTTTTCCTGAGGATTGTCATCATCCAACACTTTTAATATCCACACCACTTCCACAGAGACCTAATATTTCTAGTTTTTCTGAATCATTGTGCTTTAAACGAACTAACTACCAAATGTTAAATCAATTACTATCTGACTATAACTGGCTTGAAATCATTTCATTTTCAAACGATGGAAGTAATTTTGATCAGGTAATCGAAACTTTTTATAAGATAATTTCAACAAATATAACGAAAACTGTTCCTTTAATAAAAATAGCTAAGGTAAATGCTCCTCCATGGAATACAATCACACTAGCATGGTTAAAAAAATCGGAAAAACAGGCTCTATAGGAAATTTAAGAAAAGTAATAACCAAATTGATCAAAGTCTATATATTATAGCTAGAAGTCATTATAACCTAAAAAATAAAAAAATGTTACGATAGTTATCGTAGTAAAATGAATTCAAATATAAAAAAAATCCAAAAATGTTTTACAACTTTGTAAATTCTAAACGCAAAATTTCATCATACCCAACCACTATGAAAATGAATGGTACTGTCCTTTCAAACGATGTTGATATTGCAAATGTTTTTGCTGAATTCTTTGCGTCCACATTTTCCACAATGACGTTAAACAACACACGATATCCCTATGATATTCCAAGGCTGACATCAATTAATATTTCATCCTTAGACGTGTTGACTGTTCTTAAGAATCTAAAAAGTATAAAAAGTTCACTTAATCCGGGTCCAGATGGTATTCCCAGCTGTATCTTAAGAAATTGTGCTGAAATATTGGCTACCCCGTTAACTCTTATATATAATAACTCTCTTCTTTCCAAAGTGTTGGAAAAATTCATTTATTATTCCGCACTACAAATCTGGTAGCCGCAGTGATGCTACTAAGTATAGAGCAATTGCAAAGCTTAATGCTATACCTAAACTTTTTGAGAAAATTATAACTGATATATTATCACACGAAATGTCATCAATTCTATCACCAGCTCAACATGGCTTTTGCAAAGGACGGTCTACGACTACTAATCTAATGGAATTTACTTCCTATATAAACTCTGGATTCTGCAAAAATAAACAAACTGATGTTATATACACGGACTTTAGCAAAGCTTTTGATAAGGTTAGCCATGATCTACTGCTAGCGAAACTTGATGTTATTGGATTCTCCAGGAACTTCCTAAAATGGATTCGGTCGTACTTAAAACATCGTAAGCAATGTGTAATTTTCAATAACTCTAAATCAAAATATATAGATGTTACTTCCGGTGTCCCTCAAGGGAGTCACCTTGGACCTCTCCTATTTTTACTGTTTATTAATGATCTACCAAAGTCTATTCAATATAGCAATATTCTTATGTATGCCGACGATGTAAAAATCTACTCCACC